>OW052220.1:157544926-157660506 GCA_932526605.1 Nephrotoma flavescens | reverse complement strand
AATATATATATATATATATATATATATATATATATATATATATATATATATATATATATATATATATATATATATATATATATATATATATATATATATATATATATATATATATATATATATATATATATATATATATATATATATATATATATATATATATATATATATATATATATATATATATATATATATATATATATATATATATATATATGGGTGTAAAGTAAACACAAATATCTATATGTATAATATGTACATGCTTATTCACTGCGACCATTAGAAAACAACTTTTCCTTTCGATTGATAATTTTACCATTATTTTCGTATCATACATAAACCTCCAAATATTTTTTCTCAAATTTTTACTTACATTTCATTTTGCACACCACAACATAATATGCCCAAGTATTTTTACTTTCAATTTTCCTGGCGATATTCGTACTTAAGTACTAAACTTAGTCTAGTATTTTTCTAAGTTTGAGTTGCAATTTATTAAAATAAAACGTATGAAACGTGTCGCGATTATTCGAAACTGAACGAAACTCAATAAAGGAGAATTGTATACATGGATGTGTGAACAGAAAAGACAAAAAACAAAATGGCGGGAGCGAGGTTGTGCATGAATGTAAAATGCTATATTTGAAAATGTTAGAAGAAAAAGATGGCGGCATCCAAATGTGAGAGCAAAATAAAAATTTAGGTTTAAAATGAATATTTTTATTTTATTAAATTTGAGGTATAAAAATATACATACATATATACATATTATATACGAATCTAAATTATATTTTAGTTAATTTTTTAATTATTTTTTATTATTACACAATTTGAAATTATTCTTTGATTGTAATATTAAAAGTTTAAATAATTTCCCAAATAGGTACTATGATTATTGCACATCAAGTTTATTATTTTCGCATTTGTTTTCTACCTAAAAACTTAAAACTGAACTAGAAATTAATTAATTTATGAAAACAATATTTGAATAGATATAAAATATATTTTGATGTAATTTTATTTAAATTAACGCACATCTTTAAATTTTTTTAACAAAATTTTATAAAATTACCAAACTCATGTCGTGAACATGAAAAATAAAAACAAACCATGTACATTACACGCTATACACATTCCTACGAAAGAAAAATTGCGGTAACACAGTATACAGTAGTAACAACACAGTATACATATACGCTACAAACTGTAACGATGGCCCTATATTGGTCCTCGTTCCCATCCCTGAGAAAAAAATAATAATTTCCCATACTATGTGTGAGCGGTGACTATTGGTTGTACTACCCTGTCCTTCCCCTTCACTAAAAAAGACTATAAATAATCCGACCAACCGTCAGTCGCTCTCTAATGTTTTGCTGACAAATAGTGACCACACCATAAAAATAAATATAAATACAATTTTTTTCGATTTTTGTGTTGATGAACAATAAGAACAATAGCACAGATATAAAATGGAGTGTACGTAGTTAATCTTGTTAAGAATCCCCTGTAAACTATAAAAAAAAAAAAAAATTATTATAGAAATAATAAATAAAATCGAGACGCGTGGGGATCGCGTATAAGAATTTAGTTAGTGATTTTGTGATGGTGAAAGTTGTGGGCTACATATATTTCCTGTAGCTAACTAATAAAATTAGCATGTAGTTTAACATTAAATTTAACGGTCATAGTCATAGTAGCGTGATAAATTTTTTTGTGTGGCATTTGTCTTATTAATTTTTGGCTGTGCGGTACAATTGAATGCTTACACCAGCCCATCAAAGACAAAATAATTTAAATCGTTTTATTATAACAATTATAAATTACCTAAATGTTCTTTTGTGCATTTCGGGACATATGTACATCGGTAACCGTTGAGAAATAACATTGAGGGATATGCCCCTTAATTGTGTCTATATCAAGTGTAATAGAGAAACGGTTTGATCTATGTGACCGAAATCCGAGCGGTACCAAAATTATAGTGGAATGTAAATTTGTTGTTATGTGAAAAGAAATTAATTCTATATACTGGAAACGAATTTGTATAATAAATAAGAACGTAAGTTACCTAAACCTAAATTTTATGCATAAAGTGCTACAAGAACAAAGCAAAAACCAAGTTAAATATAAAAAAATGCAACAATTATAAAAAAATACAAAAACAAAAAAAAAAATTATTATTATTGACTGTTATTAATAAGTTAAGTTAGTGTAACTCTCTAAATTTACAATCTTAAAAAACCTGTAAAACCTAATATTAAATATAATTGTAAATTACTGGTGGTTTGGGGGTGTATGTAAATCCAAGCTGATGTACACCTCAATTTTAATTATTATCATCGTTTATCGACAATTTGAGTAGTACATACAAAAATCAAATCTCTTATGTACATGATTACAGTCTAAATCAAAAGTATTCGGACATAGACTCCCAATTGTAAATTTGCGGAAATGGGATTAGCTGATGCAGTTTAATACGTCGACATAGATTATGGTGTGCGGTATTTATAAAAAAAAAACAAATTTAATTATTATATATTATTATAAGTTTATTTAGTTATTATTATGTTAAATATATGCATGTAGAGAATTAATTCGTTATATATACGTATATATATTTATATAAATAAATTTTTTTTTATATTAACTTAAATTTACATACATATATTCTAATTAAGATTCAATATTATTTAATTAATTAAAGTACAAAACCAATATTATTTATTAAGTAAATATTTCTGAAATTTCATTAAGTTTCCAAGTCCGGACTTACCATTATAAAAAAAAAAAAAAAATATATATAATGGAAATTTTTTTTCTAGTTTTAAGAGGATAATATGAATTGCTGTTTATTATATTATATTTTCCATATTAATATAAATTCGATTTATAATTTTGTTTTAAGCATTGATGCTATTAAATTTGATTTTTGGGTTATTTATTTATTTAAAGAAAAATAAAAATTTCTTATTACCTTTCTTTTATAATAACAACAAAATTTATTTTTTTTATTTTCTTATTTGCTTATTTATTATAATTTTCGTTTCGTGTTTTTTTTTGTTTTCAATTTAATTTTTTTTTGCGCAGGTGTAGATATGCTGAAATGCCTTAAACATTAAAACTTTTTTCTTGAGATGATGAGATCAATTTAATTGACGCGTTTTGATTCTTTGCATTCCTTCCCCAAAACAGCGGTTTATTCTCGATTCTCTTATGTTTTTGAAACCCCCACGACGCACCCTGAGCTAAGCCGGCTACGAAACACCGCTCAAAAACCTCTAAGGGAATATCTGTTCAACGAAACTTACGTTCCGTTACAGTGGCGCCCAAAGCACGTTTATGGCTATTCTTTTCCCTATCCATTTATTTCCCTATCCTACGTCTGAACTTTGATTAATTTAAATAAATTTTTCCGCATATTCAATTAATTCCTATTCCAGTTCTCTTAAAGAGTACCTGTTTGATTTAGAACGTTTGAATGTGTTATATTTTTCTTGTTCGAGTAATTTTTTTTTGTATTATACCACATGTAGTGAATTATATTATTCCATGATTTCCTTTGATATCAATTCTGCTTTATCCGCTTTAAAAGTGTTCGACTACAGTTTGCTTATCATTCTTGTTATGAACGGAATAATTATGTGCTACTTTCAATTTCAACAATTTTTTCTTATTTTTCTTTCTTCGTCCCATTTTGTTTTACCATTGTTTGTAGTCGAAATATCTAACCATTTCCACTTTAAGTGTCGATTATTGTCAGCATGGCTCAACTTCAAGCATTAACCGTTATTCTTGGTTGATAACATAAACCATAAACATTGACTTCCCGAATTGGTTTGATTGTCTGATTTATGTATATGTTGTTAATCATAATAATACTTAATCTCATTTACTTCCAGCTAAGGTCATTTACCTGTAGATGTAAAGGATTACGTATTCCCATATTAACTCCATTTCTCCCTTGTTCCTTTCCCTACATGCAAAGAATCACTTTTATTATAATATAATCAGATCCACTGGTTCATTTATTTTGGTTTCATCATCTTAAGTAATCATAAACATTGTATTTAATTATAAAAATTTAAATTTAAAAATTCAACAAGTGCAAAGAAAAATTTACGCATCTAGCGTAAACTACATACACTCATATATATATATACACCTATTTACATTTTTTTACATATTTAGATATTTTTTTTTCCCGTAGCATAAAGCGCGGATACACAACACCTTACATATTTTACATACATATCCAGCTATTATATTTGTCATTTAGTTTGCAATTTTATCAAAATCCGTCCAAATCGTGTTTTATCTAAAAATTACCGTATTTTCTAAAAATACTTGAACAGACATATCGACGATTAGCCTATTATTATTTTTTTCTTTAGTGTCAGGAGAACACTTGGAATTCTTGGGGGTCCAAATTAGGTACTGTGTTTTTCGGAAGTGATATATATTTCTTCCCTATAATGGATATCTTACTATTGAAATCTGACGAAATTGAGGTGGAATATGAGGTACGCGGAATCTCATCTAGTTCCCCTAATGCTCAATATGACTTAATAAAAACATTAAATGAAGAAAAAGCCGGAACGGTGGCGGTTCCCCACAAGATGCATGGCAAAGCGAGTAAAAGGCCAGATACTGAAATCGAGAACTGTCGAACCAAACTCCTTCGTTTGCAGTTAGACATACCGACTCTAAAAGATCTTTCGGAGGAGGCTAGGACCAATAAAGCTAAAGAAATTATTACCCGGTTGTTACACGTGCGTAGTCGATTAGAAAGAGCTACCCAGTCACAAACTTATCGGGAACATGCTGGTAAAGCATTGCAAGCCTGTGAATCGTTACTCACATCACTTAGTTACATCGAAGATCAAGACGATCTAAATGAATCAATTAAATCTGCAAGTCAGGTTGAGGTTGATAAATCTATTATACCTACTAATAATGTCGAATCTGATAATCTGCAGGACCCTGACAAGAATGTCAATACTTTGATAGAATATGTGGCCGCACACGGAACAAGCAAGATTAGTCCGACAGAGGGTGACGGCTCAAAAGATCTCGTTGCTGGAATAAAACCATCCGGTTCCGACCCTCTTTTGCTTAGCGTACTGGCTCAGTTAAATCAGCTTTCGACACAAATAGCCTTCCTAAATAAAAGGCAGAACGACGTTCAGGCGAAACTAGATATTCAGGCTGCCTCCAGAGCCTCAACCGAAGGTTTTTTTCACCAAGGGTATGTTCAACAACCACCCCTCACCATAGGTACTAGGCAAGACCAACAAAGTAGCGGAAGTGGTCCCGAAAATCGAAATACGGTTCCTCCCTTAACGAGTAACCCAATGCAGTACGTCCATAACGTGAATGATCGACGCCAACTATCTCGTAGTGGCCTATCTTACCACGGATCTCCTCTAGATATTACGGTGGAAATGTTTTTTTTCCAGTTGGAAACGTTTGGTTCAGCCATGCGCCTTCCCCCTGAAACATTAATGTTAGAGATGAGTACTGTTTTAAAGGGAATAGCTCTCCAATGGTACTGGACATATAGGAGACACAATCCTGCCGCGTCTTGGCCAGATCTAAAGCGAGATTTTTCAGAGAGATTCAAAGATCGTAGAACAAATCTTGAGATCCGACGAGCCGTGGAAGCAAGGAAGCAGAAATCTGACGAGAGCTTCCTTGACTTTTATCACGAAGTGTGGAGACTGACGCTTCAATGCCACACACCATATAGTGATGAAGAATTAATACAAATTTTGATAATGAACATGAAACCTGCCCTTCAATATCATTTGACCGATAGGCATTTCCTGAGCATTAATGATTTAATAAAAAGTTGCATTTCATGGGAAGAAACTTTCAAACGACTCCGAATTTCAACAGATCATATATCGAACCCGAAAAGAGCAATTAATGAGTTAGAAGATTCAATTCATCTTAGTGCCAATGAAAGTGTGTGGCTAAACCAAGCGGGTAGCGCGTATAATTCCGAACCGAACAATTCAAGGTCTCATTCAATATCCGTTCTTCAGCACCCGCCCTCAACATCCGGAAAACATGTCTCATTTCAAGTTGACACATCCGCGGTGAAACCCAGCCGTTCTACCTCGACGAGTTACGTAATATGTTTCAACTGCGATGACATTGGTCATACATTCATGGACTGCCCCATCGCGCCAAGCGGGATATTTTGTTATCGATGTGGGCTTAAAGGTACCATTTCGTCGCGATGTATGAGATGTTCGGAAAACTCTGCAAGGGGTTCATGGAGATCGGGGAGCCAGGGACCACCGAAGCCAATATTTTCCCGAATCTCACGAGAAGACACGGCCAGCAACACCGATCCGGAATTAACCCGGATTCATTCCACGAAGCCACCTTTATAAGTCCTTCTACAAAAATCTTTCCTTCCCGTTTAGTTCCTACCGTTGACTCGTCACTTCAATTAAATCCGCCGGCATCGTTACACTGCCCACCTAAAGAAATGGTTGTTGCTCCCCGACCTGTCTATCGTACACGACGAATGGAGAAATCAAAACAGTATTGGTCCAAGAGGAAAACAAGTAGATCCCTACTCGTCTCTTCCATTATTTGCTCTAAAACTGGTGACATACGACCTTTCGCTCTCGTTACTGTTAATGATGTGTCGTATAAAGGCCTTTTAGACAGTGGGGCCAGTATAAGTGTATTGGGTAAAGGATCCGAAAGTTTTTTGAAAAACTCTGCTCCTAAGTTTCATAACTTCCCATCATTTGTAAACACTGCCAGTGGACATCCTGAACGAGTGTTTGGTTACGTCAATGCGATGGTCAAGTTTAATGGGCAATCCCACAGTATGCGGTTGTACATCGTTCCTTCCTTAGAGCAGCCCCTTTACTTGGGCGTGGATTTCTGGAACCTTTTTGGAATCTCCCCGAAGGTTTCGGAGCTAACAATGCTATCGTCTACTAGTTTAATTTCCGAAAATGACAATTCTCCAATTTATCACGAACTGAACCCTGAAAATCAGGATAGATTACAACGGATTATAGAGACCTTCCCTTCTAGTGCTAAATTAGGACTAGGTCGAACTACGTTGCTATCCCATTCTATAGATGTTGGAACGGCTAAAGCGGTAAAACAACGACATTACGCGGTGTCGCCGGCCATACAAAAACTGATATATACAGAACTAGACAGAATGTTGTCACTGGGAGTGATCGAAGAGAGCCAGAGCTCGTGGTGCTCCCCCATCACTCTCGTGCGGAAGGCTAACGGTAAAGCAAGGCTGTGCCTGGATGCCCGCGAATTGAACAAGGTGACGGTCCGGGACGCGTACCCGCTGCCGATCATCAATGGATTGTTGGGTCGTTTGGATCAAACTAGATTTATTTCAACTATTGATCTTAAAGACGCCTTTTGGCAGATCCCCCTCGACCCTCAATCCAGAGATAAGACAGCGTTTACGGTTCCTGGCCGGCCCTTGTACCAATTCGCGGTCATGCCATTTGGCTTGTGCAATGCACCACAGACCTTATGCCGCCTTATGCACAGGGTGATTCCTCATCAACTTCATAACCACGTTTTCGTGTACCTCGACGACCTCTTGATTACGTCCCCCACTCTAGAAGAACACTTCAAGCTATTAGAAGAGGTGGCGCGTCTATTGAAATCAGCCGGACTTACTATTAATACAACCAAAAGTAAATTTCTGTTGAAGGAAGTTAACTATCTCGGATATGTGGTTGGAAATGGTTGCATCCGAACAAACCCTGACAAATGCAAAGCAGTTTTGGAGTTTCCGACTCCAAAAACCCCAAAACAGATTCGCCGCTTCTTGGGTATGTGCGGGTGGTACCGCAGGTTTATTAAAAACTTCGCGTCATTGGCTGCGCCTCTAACCGATCTCACAGGCAAGAAGGCTAAAACTAAGTGGTCCCCCGCGGCCGAAAATTCCTTCAACTTATTGAAATCGGCATTAGTCTCAGCCCCAGTACTAGCCACTCCAAATTACAGCCGGCCGTTCTATATTCAGTGTGACGCCAGTTCCGTAGGCGTGGGCAGCGTTCTCTTCCAAATGGATGATGAAGGTGCCGAGCGTCCTATCGAGTTTATTTCGCAAAAACTGAACGCTGCGCAGCGGAACTACTCCGTCACCGAACTTGAATGCTACGCCGCGGTATTGAGTATCCACAAATTTAGACCTTATATAGAAGGGTATCCGTTTGTTATCTATACGGACCATGCCAGCTTACGCTGGCTGATGACGCAGAAAGATTTGTCGGGCCGACTTGCGAGATGGAGCCTTAAGCTACAGGGCATGGATTTCCAAATTGGGTATCGCAAAGGATCCATAAACGTAGTACCGGATGCGCTGTCCCGAGCCTTCTGCGATGAAATTGTATCCCCAGGAAAAGGTAATTTAACTGTCCACGCCTCACCAGCTATTTCAGACGTAACATCCTCCGCAGATGTATCGATGTTACAGTTAGACCTTAATTCTCCAGCTTTCTTGGATGATGAGTACGTTAAGCAAATTAATTATGTTAAACAGTTAGCGGATAATCCTCACAACTTGATGGTAAAAGATGATAAGCTCCTAATATCTCTTTCATACGGATCGCGGTACTCAGATTCAGATTTAACCGACTGGAAACTGGTTATCCCTCTCTCATTGACGGAAAATTTAATCGCACAGGCACATATTCCCCCCACGTCAGGCCACCTAGGTATAACCAAAACCCTCGAAAAACTTCAACGGCAATTTTATTGGCCTCGTATGTCGGTCGATGTAAAAAAATTCATTGCCCAATGTGTTAAGTGCAAAATGAATAAGTCAGTAAATTTTTCCACTCGACCACCAATGGGTACGCAAGTAGAATCGTCCAGGCCATTTCAACGACTGTACATCGATTTTTTAGGACCTTACCCTCGCTCTAAACGGGGAAATTGTTACATTGTGGTTGTGCTTGATCATTTCTCGAAATTTATTTTGGTTAAACCCTTGCGAGAGGCATCTGCATCTCAGTTATGCGCATTTTTAGAAAATGAAATTTTTCTGATTTTTTCCGTTCCCGAGCATATTACAACCGATAATGGCAGACAGTTTCTTTCGAAATTATTTAAGGAACTACTTGACAAATACAAAATCTTACACGTTCGCACGCCGGTTTACTCCCCGCAAAGTAATGCGTCGGAGCGCGTGAATCGCACATTATTAGCCTCTATTCGTTCTTACCTAAATGATCACGACCACACCGAATGGGACAAACACCTGTATGAGGTGGCAGCAGCTCTCCGGAATGTGATACACGAAACAACCAAATACTCGCCTCACTACGTCGTATTTGGTCAACACATGACTCTGCACGGCTCGGATTATCGCCTGCGGCAGCTGTTATTTGGGGATTCTAATGAAATCCAAATCATGACGAAATCCGATAGATTAAATTTGGTTAGAGACAATATAGTTCATTACATGAAAGTTGCCTACGAACGCAATGCTCGACACTATAACCTAAGAAGTCGGTGTCGCAGTTTCCAACCCGGACAACCAGTGTTTGTTAGAGCGTTTTCCCAAAGCGACGCGGTCAATAAATTTTCGGCCAAATTAACCTCCAAATTTATACCAGCCATTATAGACTCAAAACTTGGAAATGTTGCTTATGTTCTCAAGAAAATAGATGGCAAATTACTAGGAACCTATCATGCAAAGGATATTCGAGCCTAATAACGATCCTTATGACTTTATACTCCCATAGAATTGCCCGGCTTTATGAGACTTTCCTCGGGTGTGCGTCGTCCCCACGTTTGTAACGATGGCCCTATATTGGTCCTCGTTCCCATCCCTGAGAAAAAAATAATAATTTCCCATACTATGTGTGAGCGGTGACTATTGGTTGTACTACCCTGTCCTTCCCCTTCACTAAAAAAGACTATAAATAATCCGACCAACCGTCAGTCGCTCTCTAATGTTTTGCTGACAAATAGTGACCACACCATAAAAATAAATATAAATACAATTTTTTTCGATTTTTGTGTTGATGAACAATAAGAACAATAGCACAGATATAAAATGGAGTGTACGTAGTTAATCTTGTTAAGAATCCCCTGTAAACTATAAAAAAAAAAAAAAATTATTATAGAAATAATAAATAAAATCGAGACGCGTGGGGATCGCGTATAAGAATTTAGTTAGTGATTTTGTGATGGTGAAAGTTGTGGGCTACATATATTTCCTGTAGCTAACTAATAAAATTAGCATGTAGTTTAACATTAAATTTAACGGTCATAGTCATAGTAGCGTGATAAATTTTTTTGTGTGGCATTTGTCTTATTAATTTTTGGCTGTGCGGTACAATTGAATGCTTACACCAGCCCATCAAAGACAAAATAATTTAAATCGTTTTATTATAACAATTATAAATTACCTAAATGTTCTTTTGTGCATTTCGGGACATATGTACATCGGTAACCGTTGAGAAATAACATTGAGGGATATGCCCCTTAATTGTGTCTATATCAAGTGTAATAGAGAAACGGTTTGATCTATGTGACCGAAATCCGAGCGGTACCAAAATTATAGTGGAATGTAAATTTGTTGTTATGTGAAAAGAAATTAATTCTATATACTGGAAACGAATTTGTATAATAAATAAGAACGTAAGTTACCTAAACCTAAATTTTATGCATAAAGTGCTACAAGAACAAAGCAAAAACCAAGTTAAATATAAAAAAATGCAACAATTATAAAAAAATACAAAAACAAAAAAAAAAATTATTATTGTTGACTGTTATTAATAAGTTAAGTTAGTGTAACTCTCTAAATTTACAATCTTAAAAAACCTGTAAAACCTAATATTAAATATAATTGTAAATTACTGGTGGTTTGGGGGTGTATGTAAATCCAAGCTGATGTACACCTCAATTTTAATTATTATCATCGTTTATCGACAATTTGAGTAGTACATACAAAAATCAAATCTCTTATGTACATGATTACAGTCTAAATCAAAAGTATTCGGACATAGACTCCCAATTGTAAATTTGCGGAAATGGGATTAGCTGATGCAGTTTAATACGTCGACATAAATTATGGTGTGCGGTATTTATAAAAAAAAAACAAATTTAATTATTATATATTATTATAAGTTTATTTAGTTATTATTATGTTAAATATATGCATGTAGAGAATTAATTCGTTATATATACGTATATATATTTATATAAATAAATTTTTTTTTTATATTAACTTAAATTTACATACATATATTCTAATTAAGATTCAATATTATTTAATTAATTAAAGTACAAAACCAATATTATTTATTAAGTAAATATTTCTGAAATTTCATTAAGTTTCCAAGTCCGGACTTACCATTATAAAAAAAAAAAAAAAATATATATAATGGAAATTTTTTTTCTAGTTTTAAGAGGATAATATGAATTGCTGTTTATTATATTATATTTTCCATATTAATATAAATTCGATTTATAATTTTGTTTTAAGCATTGATGCTATTAAATTTGATTTTTGGGTTATTTATTTATTTAAAGAAAAATAAAAATTTCTTATTACCTTTCTTTTATAATAACAACAAAATTTATTTTTTTTATTTTCTTATTTGCTTATTTATTATAATTTTCGTTTCGTGTTTTTTTTTGTTTTCAATTTAATTTTTTTTTGCGCAGGTGTAGATATGCTGAAATGCCTTAAACATTAAAACTTTTTTCTTGAGATGATGAGATCAATTTAATTGACGCGTTTTGATTCTTTGCATTCCTTCCCCAAAACAGCGGTTTATTCTCGATTCTCTTATGTTTTTGAAACCCCCACGACGCACCCTGAGCTAAGCCGGCTACGAAACACCGCTCAAAAACCTCTAAGGGAATATCTGTTCAACGAAACTTACGTTCCGTTACAAAACACTATCATTATAATGTGAAGTTTAACTTTCGTTAATTTTGGATGAAAACGAAGGAAAATACTATGCTCAATTTTTACTTTCGTTTTGTTATACTTGGGTGTCTTTGACTATACATTTATATGGACTGATAATTCCTAACTTCATAGTTGTAGCCAACATATACACTACCGCTGTCGCTTACCTGAACGGCGAATGAGCGCACTAAAGAGTTCGTTATTTTTTTCTTAAATATTTGAAATTAGTTTAGAATAAAAAACATTATGAAATATTTATTAAAAGAATATTTAAAATTTTATTGTCCCAAAAAATGGATGTATTTTGACAATTTTTCTCTTACATAATTTTTGTGTTCATATAATGTGAATTGTTTTCCTAGGTGGTATAAACTAACTTTGGCGTATAAATCTACGATTAATCTTATAATAAAATATTTATGATTTTCTAATATTTCACATTCCATCACATGATGATCGAATGATTGAAATATTAGGTTACAATTTAAATTATTAAAGCTATTTAAAACTATTAATTGATAAAAAATTTTATTTTCTAATTTTAATCTACCAATTACTTTCTGCACTACTTCACATATCTTAGCTGGGTGCCTTCTAGGATATCACAGAAACCCTTTACTTTTTATTTTGATGAATGACGAAGCATGCGGCTCGCATTCATTAAATAAATTGACACATGTGTCGCATTTCAATTTTTTTATAACCGATCGCTCAACAAAACCAGCAACATATATTATTGGCTCCTGGAGAGATGAGTCTATAAAGCTAAGAGGGATTATATTGCAGTCTTCATCTGTATCACAGCCACCATCAGATAAATTTTCCCTTCTGGATGAAACTGTGAGAATGTTATTTGGTTTTTGGGCTACACAATTGCCTTCGGCTGACGATTCCACGTCATTATGTAATAGTAGTTTTTTGTAAGCAGAAGCAAATTGTGTGCTGTTTGGATTACTATTATATCCTTCCATGGATCTTATACAGGAAAAAAAAGATTTCCAGGTGATCCTGGGAGAATTTGTAACTTAATATATAATTGATTAATTTTTTTTTTCTAGTACATATTCATAGAAAATATTTTTAAAATTTTTCATTGCTAATATAAAACCAATAAAACCAGTTTTATTTCATGACTTAATAATCAATTCACCATTTTCAAATTTTAAATTTTCTAAATATTTAATTGACTTTTCAAAAAAAAATTAAAAATATTTAAATAATTTTGTTTGTTTATTGATTTCTTAAACCCGTGAGCATATAAACTTCGCGAGTTCAAGCAATCAAATATATTGTTAATTTTTAATATAAAGTTTATTGTAGGTTGTGAAGCTTGAAAATTTGGACGTTGATCATTTGAAAGCTGTTGTAAAGAAATTGCAGTACTTTCGCTCAACGTTGGGCAGCTATCTTGATGTTCATTATATTCCTATTCCACATAACTTGTTTCTGTGTTAGCTTATTTGCAAGATGCATGCCAGCCGTTTCTTGATACTCCACTAATTTTTCGATGTACCTCCATTCAATTTTTTCCAGCTTATCATCATAAAATATCTGTTTTTTGCTATTGTATTTCTAATTAATTTAATTCAATGACAAGCATCTAGTAAAACATATATATTATATCGATCAATTGGATGTTTGAAAAATGGAACGTTTTTATAAATATCAGCTCCTAACGTATTAAACCGGAATTCTTTTTAAAAAAAAGCATTATAATTTGATAACATATGAATTATATAACATATATATTACACCCCAATTACGCTAGTCGTGTCGTTTCAAGTGATTCTTTTAATATGAAACCATAGTCGCCTGCCTTGCCAACATATCTAATATGTTTATTATCGTAGTCACTTCAAAATTTCACGCGACTCGAAATGACAATTTTTATTGATTTTTTCGTCTCAAGTCACTTATTGGCATAGCAACTGGCTAATTTTCCATACAAATGGCAAACTTTTATTGTCACTTGAAACGACAATCGACTCGACTAGCGTAATCGGTGTGTTAATTTTTTGTTTTTTTTTGACATAATGCTTTTTTCATACACGCACAATTGTGATCGCGGACCGGAAAAAGGATATGTAATTCCAAATTGTAATACTTTTAGCAACAATCACTTTTGACAAAAATCACTTATATCTCTATTCGCGATTTCCAACAAAGTAGCTGACATCTGGTGAACAAAATATGAATCGCAGTTTGCTATGAAGCAAGGGGGATCAAAACTGTCATAACAATCGATTTGACAATTCTCGTCCCCTTTGTAAACGTAGAAACCAACGCTATCTACATTCGATGAAAATCGACAATTGCCAACAATTAAAAATAACTATTACAACGCAAGTATTCCAATTCGGAATTAGATATATGGGATTGTTGTTGTAAATTTACCAAAGAAACACGACAATAAATTCCTATTCAGAATGATAATTACTTGCACCAAAGAAACACCACAATTATATTGATATGTTTGACAGTAATTTTCCGCCTGTTTTTAGTATTTGTCGCAAAGTAAACGACGTCGCTACTGGACATGTAGGCTACACTTTATTTTTGAAAATTATATGGAATTGACATTGATTAGCAGTCCATCCCAAGTATTTTTACTTTCAATTTTCCTGGCGATATTCGTACTTAAGTACTAAACTTAGTCTAGTATTTTTCTAAGTTTGAGTTGCAATTTATTAAAATAAAACGTATGAAACGTGTCGCGATTATTCGAAAATGAACGAAACTCAATAAAGGAGAATTGTATACATGTATGTGTGAACAGAAAAGACAAAAAACAAAATGGCGGGAGCGAGGTTGTGCATGAATGTAAAATGCTATATTTGAAAATGTTAGAAGAAAAAGATGGCGGCATCCAAATGTGAGAGCAAAATAAAAATTTAGGTTTAAAATGAATATTTTTATTTTATTAAATTTGAGGTATAAAAATATACATACATATATACATATTATATACGAATCTAAATTATATTTTAGTTAATTTTTTAATTATTTTTTTTACACAATTTGAAATTATTCTTTGATTGTAATATTAAAAGTTTAAATAATTTTCCAAATAGGTACTATGATTATTGCACATCAAGTTTATTATTTTCGCATTTGTTTTCTACCTAAAAACTTAAAACTGAACTAGAAATTAATTAATTTATGAAAACAATATTTGAATAGATATAAAATATATTTTGATGTAATTTTATTTAAATTAACGCACAAATTAAATTTTTTTAACAAAATTTTATAAAATTACCAAACTCATGTCGTGAACATGAAAAATAAAAACAAACCATGTACATTACACGCTATACACATTCCTACGAAAGAAAAATTGCGGTAACACAGTATACAGTAGTAACAACACAGTATACATATACGCTACAAACACTATCATTATAATGTGAAGTTAAACTTTCGTTAATTTTGGATGAAAACGAAGGAAAATACTATGCTCAATTTTTACTTTCGTTTTGTTATACTTGGGATATTAAATCTATAGTCAAAGCTTGGGTGTATATACCCAAGTATAACAAAACGAAAGTAAAAATTGAGCATAGTATTTTCCTTCGTTTTCATCCAAAATTAACGAAAGTTAAACTTCACAGTATAATGATAGTGTTTGTAGCGTATATGTATACTGTGTTGTTACTACTGTATACTGTGTTACCGCAATTTTTCTTTCGTAGAAATGTGTATAGCGTGTAATGTACATGGTTTGTTTTTATTTTTCATGTTCACGACATGAGTTTGGTAATTTTATCAAATTTTGTTAAAAAAATTTAAAGATGTGCGTTAATTTAAATAAAATTACATCAAAATATATTTTATATCTATTCAAATATTGTTTTCATAAATTAATTAATTTCTAGTTCAGTTTTAAGTTTTTAGGTAGAAAACAAATGCGAAAATAATAAACTTGATGTGCAATAATCATAGTACCTATTTGGAAAATTATTTAAACTTTTAATATTACAATCAAAGAATAATTTCAAATTGTGTAATAATAAAAAATAATTAAAAAATTAACTAAAATATAATTTAGATTCGTATATAATATGTATATATGTATGTATATTTTTATACCGCAAATTTAATAAAATAAAAATATTCATTTTAAACCTAAATTTTTATTTTGCTCTCACATTTGGATGCTGCCATCTTTTTCTTCTAACATTTTCAAATATAGCATTTTACATTCATGCACAACCTCGCTCCCGCCATTTTGTTTTTTGTCTTTTCTGTTCACACATCCATGTATACAATTCTCCTTTATTGAGTTTCGTTCAGTTTCGAATAATCGCGACACGTTTCATACGTTTTATTTTAATAAATTGCAACTCAAACTTAGAAAAATACTAGACTAAGTTTAGTACTTAAGTACGAATATCGCCAGGAAAATTGAAAGTAAAAATACTTGGGTATATATTCAATTTTAGCCGCACAGACGCTACATACAAATACATAAATAAGCGATCCTTTTCCTTTTCTTGTCATCTTCGAGTATTTAATTTTAACCCAAGTATAACAAAACGAAAGTAAAAATTGAGCACAGTATTTTCCTTTGTTTTCATCCAAAATTAACGAAAGTTAAACTTCACATTATAATGATAGTGTTTGTAGCGTATACGTATTATATACATATGCGTATACAAATGGCGTTATTTAGTTTGTTGTGAGAACGCTAAGTTTATAGTAACTTTTAACGATGCGGATACATTTGTCAACTTTGATATTAATTTAATTGAAGATAGGAAGGCTGTAAAACAATTGGTAATGTAAAGATTCATTCGAGATAATTTGGTACAATCTATTATATTTTGTTTTCCTATTTTATATTTAGAAATCATTATTTATGAAGCAAGATGGCCACGAACTAAAAAAGTGCATTAGGACAAACTTTACAGAGCTGTTCACCAAAGAGCTTAGCTGCAAGTTTACGTTTAACGGTCAATAAAGATAATGTGAGGTATGGTTTACGTTACTCCGTGTTAAATTTAATAATTATAATATTATTTTCAACATTTTAGATTGTACTATGGAAACATTTACGAACTCTATCGAAAACGATTTAATATCCACAAATTACTTTTATTATATAAAAGACAAACAAGGAAAATTATTTAAAAAAAAATTTAGTGTAAATATTTGAAATTAAAAAACTGAATAATTTAATCGAAATGTATATATGTGTAGCGGTTGGTTCAACTCAAATTCAATCATCGTGTAATCACAGTGAACACGAATACCAACCGCACAACTAAATCACCAATAGATTACGTACACGTATACACGGCAACAACACGACAAACACGACACAAAAACAAAACACAATTTTCTTTAGAATAAAAATTTCATGTCTAGACAGTTCGTCTCCAACCATCATTGCATAAAGACGCCGCTCGCCATTACTGCCGCACACCACGATGCTGCACATCAACACCGCCATGTAAATTCGAATTAAAAATTTAATAAATAAAATATATAAATAAATAACTTAAGAGTTATATTGGTGACCCCGACGTCCGTTTTTACGGTACGAATAATAATAAATAATAATTAATATTGTGCATCGTTGTAAAATTGTTTGTTGTAATGTGGTGTGCGGTAATTTTTTTGGTTAAACAGTGTAAATATTTTTTATGTGAGTGCGAGCGCCACATCAACGCTGCCTCACCAGTTTGTACCCCACATGTGACCCTTTCTTAAGAGCAAGTGCAATTTAACCGCCACTAAAGTAGATAAAAATAAAATTTCGACGAGTGCAAATATTGTCGACACCTTCAACAACATCAAAGGCGAAGACAGACAAGCGGCCACAACAACAACAGCAGCGCACGAACAACAGCGGTAACGTCAACAATAACGGCAACAACAACAGTATCTACAGCAGCAGAGATGACGCGGCAACACCAAAGAAGCAGTAACACGGCCGCGAATTTTTTTTTATTATTGTAAATGAATAAAAATTGTGTATTTTTTAACTTCGATGGCGACAAAAGGCGCGCACGAGGTAGTGAACGACTCATGATTTACGAGCACCCCATTCCACAGTGACCTTAACTCTGAAAGCAGACTCGGAACTGCAGGATTACCTGGTTTCGTATGTCTCGCTAGTTCAACGCGAACTAGTGCTTTCACCACATTCGACTACAACGCGTAGTAAAAGGAACGAACAAACGGTCGAAAAACGAAACACGAACGAAAAACTAAAAAACGAACTCGAACGAGAAAAGAAGCAACCCAGCAAACAAACGCTGATAGCAGAATGAAATAGATAAAAACATTTGCGCACGTCGAAGCGAGAAAACAAATAATTTACTTCGGTTTCTTCTATGCACTGCACCCCCACCTAATCTCTTGTTTATCAATTTCATTCCAAAAATTGTTATTTCATTTCTATCAGTCTCCAGATTTCAGCTGAAGGTAAAAGATGTGCGTTGATGTGAAACATATTCAATGCATACGTATGACGATGTTTGTAAATGTTTTTCAGATAGAAATGGAAATACATGGATAACATATAAAGTAAGTATATATACAAAATTAAAAAAATGTGTAGTTGTATCTGAATGACAATACACATTTTTTAGATACAACCAAAACCAAACACAATCAATAATATATGATTGTGTTTGGTTTTGATACAACAAAATACATTAAAAAAATATTATTTTCTGGTAAACCAACGGTTAACATTTACATATTATACTCAAATCGAAATGAAAGAGAGATAAATTAATTTTAAGGGGAAACAAAGCCGAGTTTTTGGTCGACAACAATACGAATAGCATGGAATTAGGTGCATCAATTTGAAGTAAAAATTGAGCGCTCTAATTATATGCTGTTTATGCGCTTTTTGTGCGCTTATTTGTACTACTGGGAAACAAAGAAAACGAACGAACAAACGATAACGAAGGCTAAAACGACATCAATACCGAAAGATTAGAAGGAATTCGACGGATATCCTTCGGTATTACGACTATCGACACTTCGTCACTGGGGACTCATCTGGGGGGAGGTACTGTAGCGGTTGGTTCAACTCAAATTCAATCATCGTGTAATCACAGTGAACACGAATACCAACCGCACAACTAAATCACCAATAGATTACGTACACGTATACACGGCAACAACACGGCAACAACACGACAAACACGACACAAAAACAAAACACAATTTTCTTTAGAATAAAAATTTCATGTCTAGACAGTTTCACCCCAATTGTCGAAGTCGTCTCACGTCATTTTAAACGACTATAGTCACGTCACTTCATTTTTGCTATTATTGAAGTCGTCTGCTACGACTCTAGTCGCATGATACGACAACAGTCACCTAATTTTTTCAAGTGACAAGAATATTTTATGCGACGTTCATTAATGAAACACATTTATGATTTTTTTGTAATACAATTTATATTCATTTTGCAAATATTTTACTGTTTTAGTAAATATATAAAATAAATTTATCATTCAATAATCGAAAGGTTTTGTTGAAAATTTGGAATTTTTAATTACGATGGAAAACATCATGGATATTTTGCCTTCATCATAAATTACTGTATGGTTTCTGGAAATTAATTTAATAATTAAATAATTAGATTTTAGTTACCTATTTTCAATTTACGTGGTTTTTACAATAAAATATTCGTAAATATTTTGATTTTTGACGTCGAATGGCTTGTCAAATTTGAGGAAATTATTAGTGCTGCCCGATATTTCTATTGTAGTATGCGTGTCGTTTAAAACGACTTCAACAAAACCAATTTTGGCACGACGTGACACGACTGTAGTCACGTCACTTGAAGTGAGACGACTTCGACAATTGGGGTGTTCGTCTCCAACCATCATTGCATAAAGACGCCGCTCGCCATTACTGCCGCACACCACGATGCTGCACATCAACACCGCCATGTAAATTCGAATTAAAAATTTAATAAATAAAATATATAAATAAATAACTTAAGAGTTATATATGTATGTCCAACGTAATCAATAATGAATTAAAATAATGAATTTAATAAATCATTTTATATTACAAAAACAAAAATATTTCTTTAAAAACATTTAATTTTACAACAAAAAATTGAAATTGCTGTTTAAACAAACACAAGCAGAATTGTTCCCGCCAAATATTTCTCAACACGTATACACATGCAATAAAATGTTTATAATGAGTTTCGTCCAGTTTCGGATTTTCGCGACACGCTTCATACGTTTTATTTTAATAAATTGCAACTCAAACTTAGAAAAATACTAGACTAAAGGCGTAACCAGCGAGTCTGTAAGAAATTTAAGTAACAGAGCTCTCACAATAGAAAAACTTTTCCTTTTGCCTTACAAGTTTGTTTGAAAATAAAACTTGAGAAAAAAAAAATGTTTCGTTTTTACCTTAAGGAAAAAGTTAGCAAACTCTAAACTTTTGCCTTAAGAAAATACTAATGAAGTTAGCTAAATTTCAAAATCAGGGTTTTTGTTGTCATTTTCCAGAGAAAACATGTTAATAAGCAAATAAGAACTAATTTATCGGTTTAATATATCTTAAAATTATAATTAATAATGCAAAATACAATTTCAAAAATATCATTAGTATGAAGATAAATAAAACGAAGTTGGTTTCAATTTATTTTTTTTTTTGCCCATTGTGAGAGATACTCTTAAGGTAAAAGTTTAAGGCAAAAGGTTAAGGCAAAATTTTTTTCTATTGTGAGAGCTCTGTAACAAATCGACATCTGAAAAATGTATGTTTATTGACATTACTGACCAGCGAAACTCAAAGTACTTTTCGTTCAGTTTCGTTAAATTTGAATTGTCATTTAGCAATCGGTAACAAGAGCGAAAATTATCGCTCAAACTGAAGGAAACTTCAAAATTGTATATTTGAAATGGCGGTATGTTGATATGTGTTATATTTTTATAATTTATGTGTACAAATATTTATTTATATTTTAATAATTTAAATAATATTTTATGTACATTTTCATCAGTTTTCTTCAGCTCAATAGATTCCGATTGTTCACCAACATTTGTGGCCGCACAAAGTCCATCAGCATGTTGAAAACCTCATGTCATTCAAGTGTGGATAATTCTTAATTAGGGATAATTCTCAAATAGGGTAAAAAGCTGTTCAATTTTCTCAAATAGATTCATTTTTGACTAAAATCGTGGTGTGGTTAATTTGTTATTTTGCAGATTGACATTTAAAAATTCAATTGACAATAATAATCGTGTTACAGATTCGCTGGTCAAAATGTCAAGTATTCTTTAATAAAACGTTCTCGTTAAATTCTGTAAGGTTTCGTTACTGACTCTTACAGACTCGCTGGTTACGCCTTAAGTCTAGTACTTAAGTACGAATATCGCCAGAAAAATTGAAAGTAAAAATACTTGGGAATAAATCTAAATGAGAACGAATATTCGATCGTATCCCAAGTATAACAAAACGAAAGTAAAAATTGAGCATAGTATTTTCCTTCGTTTTCATCCAAAATTAACGAAAGTTAAACTTCACATTATAATGATAGTGTTTGTAGCGTATATGTATACTGTGTTGTTACTACTGTATACTGTGTTACCGCAATTTTTCTTTCGTAGGAATGTGTATAGCGTGTAATGTACATGGTTTGTTTTTATTTTTCATGTTCACGACATGAGTTTGGTAATTTTATAAAATTTTGTTAAAAAAATTTAAAGATGTGCGTTAATTTAAATAAAATTACATCAAAATATATTTTATATCTGATATGATATGATATGATATGATATTTTACAACGTAGGGCAGCTGTTAAGCTGGTATCCTATAACATACTGCATGCAATTTAGTATGTCCAAGTCCATAGTTAATACATTCCTTTGACGACGCAGCAACTGAATGACTCGAGCACATGCACTACTACTACTGCATTCGATTATAACTTAATCGCCCAAGAATTGTATTAACCTGAGACCAGATTCGGTGACCGAACTGACTAGGTATCCTGATCCTACGAGGTTCTCTAATTCTACAGGTTAAGGATTTGTTATAGGTTCTAATAATAGAAGAACTACAAGAGCAAACTGCCGTTATACAACGTACCCCAGTTCGGTTTTTTCTTCTTCTATAATTACCAATTACCAGTTTTCTAATCCCCATTAATATTTTTTTTACCATTCATGGTTTGTGAAAAAGTAATTAGTTTGTTAGTATGGATAAGCAACTTTCTTATTTCTCTTTTTATCCCCATGAAAATGAAGAAGACATAATTTTGTTGGTTTAACGCATCCTTCCAATCACCTTAAATATAAGGAGTATCAGCTTTTTATGTTAATCCAGTCATCGTTCTCTATTTCGGCAACTCTATAGGTCTAGTCCTAAAGTGTTACAAGTGCTGGCAGTATGGACATATAGCCAAATCAGATAGGTGTGACGTAGATCGCTCTCGCCTTTGTTACAAATGCGGAAGAGATGGTCATCGAGTAAAAGAGTGTAAGGAAGAAGCAAATTGTGTGCTTTGCCAAACCAAGACGAACCGTAACCATATAGCAGGCAGCGGTAGATGCATAGCTTATATGGAGGCCTTGAAAAAAGTTCAGCGCCTATGAAATTCCTCCAGCTAAATCTAAACCATTGTGAGGCTGCACAGGATGTATTAGTACAATGAGTGCATGAAGCGAAAGTTGATGTCGTAATTCTGTGCGAACAATACCTAAATATGGAAGGGTGTAACTGGACAACTGATGCAACAGGTAAAGCCGCAATATGGGTTTGTGGCAGACGGGCAATACAGGAGAGGGCTAATTCAAACGCAGGATTTGTGAGAGCGAAAGTTGATGGTGTGTACATCTACAACTGCTATGCACCACCTAGTGCCACAATAGAAGAGTTTAAGCATTACTTGGACCGATTGATTGCTGATGCTCGGTTGCGAAATCCTGTCATCATTGCTGGTGATTTCAATGCCTGGGCAACGGAATGGGAAGTAAAAATACGAATGGAAGAGGTGTGGCACTGCTCGAGGCATTCTCCCCCATAGACGTTGTGCTTCTCAATAATGGTGATGCACCGACTTTTCGTAAAGGTGGTGCCTCCTCAGTAATTGATCTGACGTTCTTCAGCAGTCATTTGATGCGTTTGGTGACCACATGGAAAGTTAGTTAACTCTACACACATAGCGACCACCAAGCCATTATTTTTGAAATAAAACTGGCAATGGAAGATAGACGTACAAAACCCTACAAAATCGTCATGAATAGGCTCAGAAACAGAAACGCAAATGCTTCACCTCCCACTTGCCCAATGATACTGAACAGAATTGTTACCGCCTTATTCCCGCAGCAAAATGATCTGATTAACGCCATTGATGTAATACCTGGCGTGGAAGAAGTTCCCTTGGTATCCACAGAAGAGCTGATAGATGCATATCAACGATTTGCGAATTCAAAAGCTCCTGGGCCTGACAATATTCCAAATATTGCATTAAAGGCCGCCATTCGAGCTAGACTTGATGTCTTCAGAGAAGTCTACAACTCATGTCTGAGGGAGGGGGTATTCCCGGATCGATGGAAGAGGCAGCGGCTGGTTCTGTTGCCGAAGGCAAATAAGCCTTCTGGAGAGCCATCGGCATACCGACCGTTGTGCATGTTGGATACGGCTGGCAAAGTGTGAGAGCGCATAATCTATAATCGATTGGAGAACGCTGTGAAAGGGGCCGGAGACCTCGCCGAAAGCCAGTATGGATTTAGAAAGGCCCGATCGACAATTACGCCATTCAACACGTCGTTAAAGTCGCAAAGGAAGCAACACAAGGTAGAGGATAGAAGGACGGTTCTAAAAAGTATTGTGCCGTGGTTACGCTGGATATTAAAAATGCGTTCAATTCGGCCAGATGGGACTGTATTCTCAATGCCCTACTTGAATTGCAAGTACCGATGTACATAAGGAAGATTATCTCGAATTATTTTTGCAGTAGAATGCTGATGTATAATACGGACGATGGGATCATAGAATACAAAGTTACGGGTGGAGTTCCTTAAGGATCAGTATTGGGGCCTCTACTATGGAACATCATGTACGACAGCGTCTTGAGGCTCAAAGTACCCGATGGCGTAGAGATTGTTGGATTCGCGGACGACGTTGCTGTTGTTGTAGTCGCGAAAACCATAGAGGAAATAATGGAGATATGTAGATTGACCATTATAATTATCAAACAGTGGTTGATCTCATATGGACTCCAGTTGGCTGACCATAAAACCGAAGCAGTTCTAATTACCAGTAGGAAGGTGATAGAAACTGTAAATATTGACGTTGGCGGAGTTTTAATCCCCTCACAACCTTCGTTACGATACCTTGGTGTCGAAATTGATGCACGTATAAATTTTAGGGAGCACCTAAGGATAGTGAGCAGGAAAGCTGCCAATGTATCTGCAGCCCTCTCCCGGATTATGCCCAACACTGGTGGACCAAGAGAGAGTCGTAGGACTCTGCTGGCAAATGTGGTAACATCCATCATACTATAAAATATCACCTATCTGGAGTGATGAGATGGACAGTAAATCGTATAGATGCAAGCTGGCATCGGTGTATCGAGTGGGTGCCTTAAGGGTTATATGTGGCTTTCGCACAGTATCCGATGACGCAACGCTCGTTATTGCAGGGATGATACCCATCGATCTACTTGCAAAGGAAAGGAAAAAGTGGTATATGTGTCGAGAAAACCTAGAAAGTAGAGCATCAGAACGCATTGCAACCATGATAGAATGGCAAAGGCGCTGGGATAGTTCGGTGAAAGGTCGATGGACCTATCGTGTTATACCATCCATCAATAAGTGGATAAATAGGCGGCATGGTGAAATTAATTACTATCTGACGCAGTTGTTAAGTGGGCATGGTTTTTTTGGTGCATATCTTTACAGACTTAAACATGGCGACATTCCGGAATGTCCTGCCTGCAAAGGATCAGAAGAGGATGTGGAACATATATTCTTTCAATGTCCGCGGTTCGAGACAACTCGAATAGAACTGTCCAGTGTCCTCGGGCAGCCCGTGGCACCTGATAACATATTAGAGCTAATGCTTTTGTGTGAAGGTAATTGGAATGCAGTAAGCCACATGGCAGCAGTGGTGCTTAAGGAGCTTAGATGCTTAGAGCGTGCTAGAGAGGAACAACGCCGTATGGATAGATAGCGGTGACAATCTCAATGTTAGGTTGAGACGCTGAGAGGAGGATAGAGTCTAGTAACTAGTCACCTCCATGCGAAGTAATGTCTAACTGATAGTTCCGCATGGGGATGTTCGAAAGGGTGTATTGTTTTAAGATGGTTGAAATCCATCACTGTTGCTGAGATGTTTGCCCATCGAAGCTTTGGCTTAAAGATTTTCCTCACTTTACCCGGTTAAAAAAAAAAAAAAAAAATACACATATACACACATACACACACACACACATATATATGTACATATATACACATACTCACATCCATACATATGCATTGCACAGCTCCATGCCAGCCTATAGTACTGGGCATGGAAGATGGGTCGGCCCATGAGTTTTGCATGCCGATAGGGTGACGCAGTTGTATTCCTTTTCATCACAGATCGTAATCTTTCGATGAAATTTTCTTTTTGCATCCTGCCCCCATCGGGAATCAAACCCCTTAACCTCCCGATTAAAACGCCAATGCTTCAACCATTGTGCCATTTGGTTGGTAAAATAAAAATGATCACCCATGCACCCGAATTCACATCACGCAAAATAAAAATAAATAAAAATGTCCATTTACTACAATTCCGAAACATGCCCATCCCCTATTGGGTGGGTACAAAGGTAGTAGATCGACCAAATTTCTTTGCCTTCCGTACGTATTTGTCAAGATGTCTCTTAAACGGTTCCTTCCAATTGCTGGAAAACAGGTAGACGACGAAAACGAACCGAAATAATAGAAAAGAAACAGAGAAAAATGTGTACAACAATTTATGAGCAAAATTTACGTAAGAGTACAACAAGAATAATATTATGAGATGAGAGGATATTACAGTCAAACTTCCATTAGTCAAACTTCTATAAGTCAAACTATTCCTTAAATCGAATTTTAATTTATGGTTGGAACATTTTTGGCAAATTTTCTATGTATGTAGGTATATATAATATGTATATACCATATGTACATACATAACACCTCGAGGAAAATTGGGTTTTCAATTCGAAATTCTAATACAGTAAGCTCGCGATAACATGAACGCCGTATACCGTGAACTCCGGGTACCGTGAACAATTTTTTAATTATATGTACTACTCGATTACGAGGACAATTAGAAAGCTCAATGACGTGAACTAAATTTGTACATTCTCGCATTATTTGGGGATTCCCAAATGTTTTTTTCATAATTTAAATCAGGTAAAGTTGAACATACGTTTCGGGGTTTCCCAATTTTTCCTTTTTCCATATATAAAAAAACAACTCCCGCAAACATGACCAATCTCGTAAACATGAATTTCTTTGGTTTTATTTTGTTCGCGTTATGGCGAGTCTACTGTATAAACTTGTGCATACAAAATTTATCCATATAATCTGTGCATATATTCTCACTCTCAGGCAAATACTTTTGGAAAAATGTAAATACTAAAAGGAAACATAGCCAATAAAATAAATTAATTAATATAAAATCAAAAAGACTTCTCTGTTTTTCCAAAAGTTGCAGGTGCACACTGTGCTAATATTAATTGTTTTGTACATACATGTTACATAATGATTCAAACATTAATGTGCAATGCGCATTCATGCAACGTTGCCAGAATATATACGAAAATAATTATACATAGGTGCATACATATATTATATTACGCATACACTCTAAACAATTACACGTGCATCCTATACACAAATCAATATTTAAAAGATTATGCACACGTCACATCACTTATTCACATATTATGTAGTGTATTTTATCAACAATACACTACAACACATATTTATTATTAATTAATTAATTTATTTATTTATAAACAACAAAAATAATTTTAAATTAAGGAGCGACACAAAACATGTCTACTTTGTTTGAAATTCAAATTTACACTTCACATCAAAATATATTTTATATCTATTCAAATATTGTTTTCATAAATTAATTAATTTCTAGTTCAGTTTTAAGTTTTTAGGTAGAAAACAAATGCGAAAATAATAAACTTGATGTGCAATAATCATAGTACCTATTTGGAAAATTATTTAAACTTTTAATATTACAATCAAAGAATAATTTCAAATTGTGTAAAAAAAATAATTAAAAAATTAACTAAAATATAATTTAGATTCGTATATAATATGTATATATGTATGTATATTTTTATACCTCAAATTTAATAAAATAAAAATATTCATTTTAAACCTAAATTTTTATTTTGCTCTCACATTTGGATGCCGCCATCTTTTTCTTCTAACATTTTCAAATATAGCATTTTACATTCATGCACAACCTCGCTCCCGCCATTTTGTTTTTTGTCTTTTCTGTTCACACATCCATGTATACAATTCTCCTTTATTGAGTTTCGTTCAGTTTCGAATAATCGCGACACGTTTCATACGTTTTATTTTAATAAATTGCAACTCAAACTTAGAAAAATACTAGACTAAGTTTAGTACTTAAGTACGAATATCGCCAGGAAAATTGAAAGTAAAAATACTTGGGATATGCAAACTCACAATATATTATATATACAAGTCATATGTAATTATGTATATTCATAATACTCTTTCTCTTACGTTCATATTTATATTTAATATAAATACCTATGTACGTAAAAGAAACAGATACTTTCAAACGATCGATAATAATAAACGGGTAGCATACGTTTTCTTTTTCGTTTGTGTCGTACTCAAACGAACATTTAACATATAAAATATTGTTTATGAAATTTTACTTTGGTATGAAAGAGAGTTATATATTAAATAGCTAAACTATCTTATCTCTGCTAACATAAATTCCAAAACCCTTATAATAACAGGGTATGTAAATTAATAATTTTATACATCGCGGTGTTAGGAAAGATCCACATCTTTTTAATTGTTACTGTGGTTTTATGTTATATACTCATAATTAGTCTATCCCTATTTTGCCGTCGGCTTGAAAATATATCTCGACGGATTGTTTTCTCAAATATTTCGACCATAAACTGAAGCATAAAGGAAAAACTATAAAAAAAGTGTTTAGTTAATTTGTAATTATCAAAATTTAAAAAAGTTGCTTAAAAAAAACTACGTTTATTGCAGATTTATTTAATCATTTAATCGAAAAATTCAATGTAAATTTCTGTTTTGTTGTCGTCAGTGACATAATGCGCACAAAACGAAGAAAATGAAACAGGAATATTTTACCACAGTACACATAATACACACAATTATTCCGCCTGTTTACACGAGAGTTGAATTCAACACAAATTTCTTCGTTCCTTTCCCCCTTGCCTATAATCTAAAATTTTTTTTTGCGTACTTTTTCAACACGAATTTTAGGTGTTGATCGAATTGTAATTTACTAACACAAACAGAAAAGCTATAAAAAAAAATTTGGGTCCAATTTTTTTTTTCTGAAAACAGGTTTCATTTTCAATTTGTCTTTCGTTCGCAAAACATAAAACCATCTACCGAACATAAAAAATAAATATTTATGTAGTTGCGTTGGGTTTTCAACAAAAAAATTATTTTTATTTTTTTTTGTATAACATAATTAATTCCTAAATATCAATTTATTTTTTATAAAAAATATAATAACAAATTTTATAAAGTAAAAATTATTTATTGAGCCAATAATAACTATAATAAAGTTGGTAATTGTTTAGGGCTCGTTTTTATTTTAAATAAAGTAAAACAAATTTAAAGACTGAGCTTTCAATGTCTCATCGACATCATTTTCAAAGCTAATGAAAATTTTTTTATATAAATTTCTTAAAAACAAATATAAAAAGCCTATATAGTAAATACAATTTTTTCAAATAGCAAATACAAAATTTTATAAACTATAATTATAAATTATTGTAAAGCATTGCTGTGCATTGCATAAAAAATATTAATCAAAATAGCTAATAAGTAGCTGTCAATTTGTTTTAAAAATTAAAATAATTTTTATTATTATTTATTTTTTTAACAACAGTTTGTTTTCAAAATTATCGTTAATGTAAATTACACAAAAAAAAAATTTTTGTATAACACAACCAAAAAAATATACGAATAAATTGACAACCGCTTTTACGATGCTTCTCCGAAGAAATCCAATATGAAATGAAAATAATTTTACACATACATAAGTAAATACAATACCAATGCAATAACAGGCCATTTCCTATTAAAATCTTGTTTGTATATGTAAATCCAAAAAGAAATGAGAATTCCATACAAAACGAAAAAAAATTACATGGCTACAAAAAGACAATTTCATTATTTGCAATAAATAATTTGTATCGCTCAAGTTAAATTGAATAATACATTGCAAGAAATAAATAAGGATATTTTGTTATTGAATCATTTAAAAAACAAATTGTATTGAGAACACTTTTCATTCAGTAATATTCCAATTAAACCAGCAACTTAATTTTACACCGTAACAACAAATAAAATAAAAACAAAAATACACGACTCGAGATTGTGTACTGCCGCTCTTGCATGCTTTTTTACTTTTTTAGTAAACCAAAATATGTTGAAGGGGATGGGTGTACGTCTTTGCGTATGACAACAATAAATTTTGTTTTTTATTTTTGTTCAAATAAAACTTGATTTTTCATTAATACGGTGTAATAAACAAAAACACATTTTAATCAATCAATACTAATGATGAGTCCAAAAGCGAAATTTAGTTGGTTGTACATAATAACTAAAAAAAAAAAAAATCCAATTTTATCGACAATTGGATTTTTTTTTTTGTGGGCTTATGTAAAAGTTACAGTAAAGAATAAAAATTACGATACAGTTTATCGACGATATTGAAACTTAGGAAGGCAAAATATCACACATAATAATTTTGTATATTATGTGTATAGTAAAATATTCCTATGTGACTGACGACGAAATTTACATTGAATTTGTCGATTAATTAGATTTTTCGATTAATTGTTTAAATAAATCTGCAATAAACGTAATATTGCATAGGTATAACGGGAACATTTTATAATCACTGCGGCACAAAATACAGTACAGAAAAAAAGGGTTTGTTTAGTTTAATGGCACACACTACATAGCAGGTTAGCCAAATAATATACGAAACACAAACGAATACAAATATAATTTGTATTGTAACATACAAAATATTATACACTTTAATCTAAAATTCATTACACAAATAAAATGTGTGAAATTAAGTTCATTATTTTTCTTCGGTACTGTATGTTCGTGAAACAAAACCAAAACAAATAACTTGTTTGTATTATTTGTTGGCGAGAGCCAAGAGAAATTAAAAATCTTATACGCGCACGTGTCATTGAAAAATTGTGTTGTTACTTTTATCAGTAAGTTGCTAAATGAAAAGTTACTCAATAGGGAAATATTTTTATTGGAAATGTTTCTCAAAATATCAATATTTATCGTGATCCTTCAGATAAATTATGTTTGTAGATAATAAAGCAGATTTATTGGGACAAATGAAGATTTTTTTCTGTCCCATGTAATTTTTTACCTACTCGTATGGCACCCGCGTTTTTGTTTGGATTTACCTATACAAGCTCATGGAATTTTTTTATATAGAAAAATGGCCTATTATGTAGTGGTATTGGTAAATAACATAAACTACGTTTTACCGTGTGAACGCAAATGTTGAATTATGATTGTTGAATTACTCTTCGTCTAAACAGGCCCATTATGTGTGATATTCTACCTTCTCAAGTTTCAATATCGTGGATAAACCGTATCCTAGTTTTTAATCTTTACTGTAAATTTTACACAAGCCCACAAAAAAATCCAATTGTCGATAAAATTGGATTTTTTATTTTTTAGTAATTATGTACAACCAACTAAATCACGCAATTGGGCTTATAATTAGTATTGATTGATTAAAATGTATTTTGGTTTATTACACCGTATTAATTAAAAATCAAGTTTTATTTGAACAAAAATAAAACACAAAATATTTTGTTGTCATACGCAAAGACGTACACCCATCCCCTTCAACATATTTGGGTTTACTAAAAAAGTAAAAAAGCATGCAAAAGCGGCAGTAAAAAATCTCGTATATTTTTGTTTTTATTTTATTTGTTGTTATGGAGTAAAACTAAAGGGCCAACTATAGATAGAATAAAAAAAATAACAGAAAAACGTAAGAAACGAAGACAAAAAATATTATTACAATTTGACTTTTCGGCTATAGATTACTTAAAATATTAAGTTCATTCTTATATTTCATGTAATATTTTTTTAATGTATTTGCTAAAATATTGAGTGAAACTACAATAGTTTAGAGTATAAACGAATTATATCTCAACAAATATATGTGTTTAAAATTACAAAAATTATTTATATGCGGTTTAAATTACCGCAATTCGATAAATTATTTTTTTAGGTCTGCTTTAAAAAAATACAATTATACAGTCTAGTGAAAATTATTTTTGATTTTATATTCATATTAGTATATGTGTACATGGATATTTTATAAATAGGAAACATAAAATACACCAATTATTCCAAATTCCCATATATAAAATAATAAAAATGCATATTACTTGTAACGCGCAAAAATTTGTTTGAGTTTTGTTGTTGTAATTGTTAAGTTTTTTATTCTTGCACGAAAATTTTCGCTCTGCTATTCTTTTTACGTGACAGCAAAATTAAAACGCAATTTCTCTTAAACTTTTTATTTTTGTTATTCTGAGTATGGTCTGGTCGTATACATTTAAATCCTATCCCAAGTATTTTTACTTTCAATTTTTCTGGCGATATTCGTACTTAAGTACTAAACTTAGTCTAGTATTTTTCTAAGTTTGAGTTGCAATTTATTAAAATAAAACGTATGAAGCGTGTCGCGAAAATCCGAAACTGGACGAAACTCATTATAAACATTTTATTGCATGTGTGTACGTATTGAGAAATATTTGGCGGGAACAATTGTGCTTGTGTTTGTTTAAACGGCAATTTCAAATTTTGGTTGTAAAATTAAATGTTTTTAAAGAAATATTTTTGTTTTTGTAATATAAAATGATTTATTAAATTCATTAGTTTAATTCATAATTGATTACTTTGAACATACATATATTTATATACATTTCGATTAAATTATTCAGTTTTTTAATTTCTAATATTTACACAAGATTTTTTTTAAAAATAATTTTCCTTGTTTGTCTTTAATATAATAAAAGTAATTTGTGGATATTAAATCGGTTTCGATAGAGTTCGTAAATTTTTCCATAGTACAATCTAAAATGTTGAAAATAATATTATAATTATTAAATTTAACACGGAGTAACGTAAACCACACCTCACATTATCTTTATTGACCGTTAAACCTAAACTTGCAGCTAAGCTCTTCGGTGAACAGCTCTGTAAAGTTTCCCCTAATGCACGTTTTTAGTTCGTGGCCATCTTGCTTCATAAATAATGATTTCTAAATATAAAATAGGAAAACAAAATATAATAGATTGTACCAAATTATCTCGAATGAATCTTTACATTACCAATTGTTTTACAGCCCCGATATCTTCAATTAAATTAATATCAAAGTTGACAAATGTATCCGCATCGTTAAAAGTTACTATAAACTTAGCGTTCTCACAATAAACTAAATAACGCCATTTGTATACGCATATGTATATAATACGTATACGCTACAAACACTATCATTATAATGTGAAGTTTAACTTTCGTTAATTTTGGATGAAAACGAAGGAAAATACTGTGCTCAATTTTTACTATCGTCTTGTTATACTTGGGATCTCTCGCTCTCTTACGTTATTTTTTTTATTTTTTTTATTCTATCTATAGTTCCCACTTTACGCGTCATAATCGGCACATGATTTTACCACACGAGAAAACACGAAAATAGAAAAAATAATAATTTGATTTGTTTTGCTAAAGTTTATTTATTTAGTAAAAAAATGTATGTTGCGACGGAAGGGTGTATATTATGTCGAATATTTAAAAAAAAAATTTTAAATATCAAATTGAATTAAAATTACACTAATTAAATTTACGAAAATGAATTTTAATAAATTTAATACATTATTTCAATTGTTTATGAACTAAAAGACTCGTATTCTTTTATATAAATTGGAAAAAATTCTTACAGCAGTTAAATGTAAACATGAGTACAGTGGGGAGAAAAAAAACGGAACTGATTGAATGTTTATCCAATTTGTTTTTATGTGTATACTATACCTATGTAAACGGAATATATTGTACAGTAAACTATCGAAACATTTGTACGTACTTAGTGGTAACGGTGTAATTTTTATTCCCTAATCAAATCATGTATACATAATTTTCTTTAGGCTATTTTCCAAACGGATACTTATTTCAGACTTATTTGACGCCATCTTGAATAAGTAAGTAAACCCATTCCAATTGAGTTGGCATACTTATTTTGACATCAACATGAAAACATTGATTGTTTTCATCGCAAAATTCTTCGGGGAATGATATTTTCGTTTACATTAATTTATATTAATAAATTAACAATTATTGTATACATATTTATGCAATTAAAAGGATTTGCGACACTTTAAAAAAGAAAAACTTAGAAATACTGTTTAAATCTATACAAAAATGTTTATATGATTTTTAGGTATACGATTCTGCTGGATTTATATATTTCAATTTTCGTTTAGACAGACAATCAAAGAAGTTCGAATGGGCCCCAGTTAATAGGAAAATATGTATATAATTTTTGTAAATATATATTTTATGTCTGTCTAATCAGTATGTATTAATTGTTTCGTAAAGGTAGAATGTATTAATACGCCGTGTGATCTTGCTAGTTCTGTAGCTGACCTCAATTCATTTGTGTAAGACATGCATACATTATGTAATTAGGATGCTATATCTTTATGATAATCATTTTTTTTATCCTAATTTCGATTTTAATCTACAAAGATCCATTCGTTATCTAGAAATAGTTATTATCCAAATTCTAAAAGTTTCGTTTGGAAAACAGCCTTAGATAGAATATACTAAATTATGTTAAAATATCGCTTTCCATTACAACTACATATTTAAATTAATATATTAATTACATAACACAATATTATATATTAATAATTAATATATAACGTAAACTATATAATTACAAAATTTAAATAAATATTACTTTACCACAGAATAGACAGAATAGACATAACGCGATTTTACTATGGAAATTGGACTCATTTTTGTGACCTCGGTTTGAATAAAAGGTAGGAAAAATTCGTTATTTTTATAAGTTTTAAATTCAAATAAAAAAATTTATGTTTCATAACAGTGTACAAAAATTTTGACAAGCCATTTTGACAGCAAAACATAAATAGAATTCCGCCATATTGTAAGTATATAAAAATCAATTTTCTTTATTTTATTTATAAATTATTTATATAATATGTATTTATTTTAGTTATAAATTATATATTTACAATTTATAACTAACGCTGTTTTCCAAACGAATACTTATTTGTGGAACCTAACTTATTCAAATAAGTAAGCTGGCGAGGTGACTTATTTTCTGTCCCTTTCTAACCGAAAAATCTAAATTGGTTGTCAATTTTTTGTTGTTATTTATATCAATTTATGACTTTTAGAATTTGGATAATAAACTATTTCTAGATAACGAATGGATCTTTGTAGATTAAAATCAAAATTAAGATAAAAAAAATGATTACAATAAAGATATATGTAGCATCCTAATTACGTAATGTATGCATGTCTTACACAAATGAATTGAGGTCAACTACAGAACTCGCAAGACCACACGGCGTATTAATATATTCTAGCTTTACGAAACAATTAATACATACTGATTAGACAGACATAAAATATATATTTACATAAAATATATGCATATTTTCCCATTAACTGGGGCGCATTCGAACTTCTTTGATTGTCTGTCTAAACGAAAATTGAAATAAAAAAATCCAGCCGAATCGAATACCTAAAAATCATATAACCATTTTTGTATGCAGCATGTATCGCCAATCCTTTTAATTACATAAATATACAATAATTGTTAATTTATTAATATAAATGAATGCAAACGAAAATATTATGCCTCGAAGAATTTTGCGATGAAAACAATCAATGTTTCAATGTCGATGTCAAAATAAGTATGCCAACTCAATTGGAATGGGTTTACTTACTTATTCAAGATGGCGTCAAATAAGTCAATAAGTCTGAAATAAGTATCCGTTTGGAAAACAGCCTAAATGTACAAATTATTATCAAATCTAAAATTGTTATTTTTTTATCTTTAGATGTTCATTTCAGTGCCGAGAAATCGGAACATGATCGTGCATTAAAAACCGTATAAGATAATCTGGAAAGGTTTGGAAATTAAAAATCCGTATGATCGAAATGATTCTGTAGGTCAGGGCTGGGATGTTCTAACATCACCATTTTTCGATATTTTATCGTAGTCAGTAGTTGTTTTGTGATGGTTCTGGCGCAAATCCCATCCCAAAAATTTTTTTCATAGTAATTAAATATTGAATACTGGTTTTTCATTTCACCTTCATATAACTTGAGAAATATAGTAATGTCTCGATAACTAAAATCTTCATTTCAACATATGATCATATGAATTTCATTGAAATTTATTAAGGTTTGTCTTTCGTCTGTTCAACTGTAATGAAGAATTTTATTATATTTGGAATGGAATGTGTTAACCCATTAAATGCAACAATATTGTTTCGAAAGTAAATTAAATAAAAAAATATTTTTTAGTATTGAAAGGGTTAAGTTATTTCATATTAAATTGCTGTTGTTATTGTATACGATTGCATATTATATAGATAAAGATTAAAACATTGAATTTTAATTTTATATGTACGATGTACTATAAATTATGTACATATCGTAACAACAACAAATCTGTTGAATAAGATGAAAAGCGAACGTTATAATATAATAAGATTACGAGTAATAGAAAATGAGAAATGCATTTTAATGAGAGGTATAAGAAAATGTTCTTGAAGGCGTAATTTTATTATCATTATTTATATGTATTATATTACATAAAAATTTCTATATGCGATTAATACTGTGTAGTATTCCTATTATTAACTTGAACTTTTTATTTCGAAGAAGTTGTTTTACGGTTATATAAATTTACCATTTTGTCTTATCTAATAGAAGAAAAACAATAATGAACAGTTCTCACCAATGTTACTTGAAACCAGCATTTCAATGTAATATTTTTTATTTTTTTTTTATGTTTTACGTATTTCTATATAGTAAAATAAAATAAAAAGAAGTTTCCCATTGATTTTTCTGCAGTCGTCTATAGTTAGTGAATCGAATAAAAGTGATTTTTATTAAAATAAAATTCTTAAAGTGTTAAAGTGATAAACGTACAAAAATAATATTATTAGTTATAATAACAATAGTAATCATAAAAATAGTGCAAAACAGTATAATAATTATACCTACCCAAGTATTTTTACTTTCAATTTTCCTGGCGATATTCGTACTTAAGTACTAAACTTAGTCTAGTATTTTTCTAAGTTTGAGTTGCAATTTATTAAAATAAAACGTATGAAACGTGTCGCGATTATTCGAAAATGAACGAAACTCAATAAAGGAGAATTGTATACATGTATGTGTGAACAGAAAAGACAAAAAACAAAATGGCGGGAGCGAGGTTGTGCATGAATGTAAAATGCTATATTTGAAAATGTTAGAAGAAAAAGATGGCGGCATCCAAATGTGAGAGCAAAATAAAAATTTAGGTTTAAAATGAATATTTTTATTTTATTAAATTTGAGGTATAAAAATATACATACATATATACATATTATATACGAATCTAAATTATATTTTAGTTAATTTTTTAATTATTTTTTTTACACAATTTGAAATTATTCTTTGATTGTAATATTAAAAGTTTAAATAATTTTCCAAATAGGTACTATGATTATTGCACATCAAGTTTATTATTTTCGCATTTGTTTTCTACCTAAAAACTTAAAACTGAACTAGAAATTAATTAATTTATGAAAACAATATTTGAATAGATATAAAATATATTTTGATGTAATTTTATTTAAATTAACGCACATCTTTAAATTTTTTTAACAAAATTTTATAAAATTACCAAACTCATGTCGTGAACATGAAAAATAAAAACAAACCATGTACATTACACGCTATACACATTCCTACGAAAGAAAAATTGCGGTAACACAGTATACAGTAGTAACAACACAGTATACATATACGCTACAAACACTATCATTATAATGTGAAGTTTAACTTTCGTTAATTTTGGATGAAAACGAAGGAAAATACTATGCTCAATTTTTACTTTCGTTTTGTTATACTTGGGTAGTTAAAAAAATTGAAAAGTGAATTTTAATAATTTGTAAATTAGAATTAAAAATTGTATCGCTGCAATAATAGCTGTTTAAATAATATTATTAGTTAATAAAATACTATAAATAAATTAATAAAAATAGAATTCTTATAGTAGTTTAAAAAACATTAGTTCAAAAAATTAAAATGTTTTCGTGTAACTGTTCTAAAGTCTTTACAAACATTCAAAATCTTAAAAGACATCAGAGGAGCCATGAGAGTGAAGAAATTGTATTATGTGATTTTTGTGGCTTAACATTTGAAAATATAAGGCGTTTAACGTATCACCAAAAAATTCATCATCAATATAAATTAGTGAAACTGAGCGAGAAAAGACAATCGGAGGATTTAAATAAACCGTCCAAGAAAATTAAGATGGATGATTACATTTCTTGTGATTATTGCGATGTAGAAATCAAGAGATCAATGTTTAATGGTCACTTAAGGAGCTCAGAACATAAGAGCAAAACACTACAACATTTAGTTAACAGTGACGATGATGATGGTGATGACAATGATACTATAAATATAATGTTGTTGGACTCTGCCTTTAAATCGAGAATTTCCACTTATAGAGTTAGCGATACATCACAAAATTATATTGATATCATTCAATTCATGAATGTTTTAAAAGAGAAAATCATGACTCTAATTCAAAAACATGTTATCGACTACAACACCATCAAAGTAAATTTTGAATTGTTTGCTAGTTATAAAAAGTTCATAAATAACGAAAGCAATGAGTTAGTGAACGATATTAAATCATTTAATACAAAAAACATGTTAATCTCAGAAGCCACAGATATAAGTTTAATGTATGAAAACGTAATTGCATACATTTCAACGCAAAGTGAAGAGTTCCAGATGAAAGATTCAGGCTGGGCCTTGAAAGCAGTAGAATTCATGGAAGTTAACATATGTAAGTTCAATCCAATGAGAGCATCATCCTACTTTAAGCTGTCTGCTGCTATAACCAACAAACATGTTGTGATCAACATCAAGAACCAGGACGACGCGTGTTTCGCATGGTCTGTTGTTGCTGCTTTGTATCCAGCAAGAAATCATGCAGAATTAACATCATCGTATCCACATTACTCACGGGTTCTTAATTTAGATAATGTAAGTTTTCCAATTAATTTTAAGCATATAAGTTATTTTGAAAATAATAATAATTTAAGTATAAATGTTTATGGATTAGAGAGAGATCAAATTGTAGGTCCTTTATATTTTACAAATCATCGTAAAAATAATCATGTTAATTTAATATACGTGGAAAATGAAGATGACAATCATTTCTGTTTAATAAAAAATTTAAGTAGACTTGTAGGAAGTCAATTGTCCAAGCACCAGAATAAAAAATGGTTATGTGATGGATGTTTGGTTTATTTTCCAGATGCAAACCAATTAAAACTACATAATCAAAATGATTGTAATCATGTAAAATCAATTGTACCTACTCCTGAAAAAATGATTTTAAAGTTCAAAAATTTTAAGCACAAACTTGCAGTACCATTTGTAATTTATTGTGATTTCGAATCTATTTTAAAACCGATACAAACATGTTTACCAAATCCTAAAATATCATTTACCACAAATACACAGCAACATATTCAGTGCAGCTTTTCATACTTTATTAAATGCTCTTATGACGACAGTTTGTCAAAATTTGAATTATATCGTGGTGAAGATTGTGCTAGTGTATTTGTTAGTAGAATTAAAACTGACTTAGAGAAAATAAATTCTATTATTAAAAGTATAGTTCCAATGAAATTGCTTTCTAAAGAAGAGAAAGCAAAATACTTTACCTCTAAAACTTGTCACATTTGTGAAGAATCTTTTACTAGTTCTAATTATAAAGTAAAGGACCACTGTCACTTGACAGGTTTATTTAGAGGAGCAGCACACTATAAATGTAATTTAAATTATAAAATAACTGATCATGTTCCTATTTTTTGTCATAAGCTGAGCGGATATGATGCTCATTTTATAGTAAAAGAACTTGAATTTGATAATGAAAAAATTGATTTAATAGCTCAAAATAAGGAGCGATACATTTCCCTCACAAAACATTTTAAATTCAATGATAACGAGTTTATTAAATTGCGTTTTGTAGATTCATTCAAATTCATGGCATCTAGCATCGATAAATTAGCAAAAAATCTTTCTGAAAATCAATTTTCAGAACTATCAAAAATGTTTAAAAATCTAGAAGAGCTTAAATTATTAAAACAGAAAGGTGTTTTTCCGTACGATTATCTAGATTCCGCTGAAAATTTGCTGATACTTGTTTACCATCAATTGACAAATTTTATAATTCACTAACAAAATCACATATTAGTAAGAAGGATTATGAACATGCTGATAATGTATGGAAAGTCTTTAAATGTAAAACTTTAGGAGAATATTCTGATATATGTATATTTAAAATCAGACGTTCTTCTTCTGGCAGACATATTCGAAAATTTCAGAATAACATGTATGAAAACCTATAGTTTAGACCCGGCTCATTACTATACTGCACCGGGGCTAAGCTGGGATGCAATGCTAAAGTTTACAAAAGTAGAGCTTGAGTTATTAACGGATATCGATATGATTCATTTTATTAAGAAAGGTATTCGAGGTGGCTTAGTTCAATGTTCAAAACGCTATTCGAAGGCAAATAATAAACATTTAAAGAATTTTGACCATACAAAAAAATCTAGTTATATAATGTACCTCGATGCCAATAATCTTTATGGTTGGGCAATGAGCCAATCTTTACCCCATTCACAGTTTCGATGGCTAAACCCAGCTGAAATAGCTTTAATTGATATTACTCAAATACCCGAAGATACTAATAAAGGTTTAATTCTTGAAGTTGACTTGGAATATCCTACATCTCTACATTAAAAACATAGAGATTTACCATATTGTTTTGAGAATATAAAACCTTTATATGAATCGTCAAAAAATAAGAAGCTTATTGCAAATCTAATGAGTAAGCAAAAATATATATAATACATTGGAAAAACTTAAAGCAATGTGTATCAGATGGTTTAAAAATTACTAAGATTCATAGAGCGTTAGAATTTAGTCAAGAGACATGGTTAAAACCATATATAGATTTAAACACTAACCTAAGAACAAAAGCAGTAAATTCATTTGAAAAAGATTTTTACAAATTGATGAACAATAGCGTCTTTGGGAAAACAATAGAAGATGTGGGCAAGAGGACAGACATCCGCCTTGTTACACATTGGGAAAATATTGGGAAAAAATTTGGAGCAAATAATCTAATTAGCAAGCCAAATTTTAATTCGTGCGTAATATTTTCAGATAATTTGGTAGCTATTCAGATGGATAGACTTAAAGTTAACTATAACAAGCCTATATATGTAGGATTTAGCGTACTAGAATTATCAAAAACACTCATGTTTGATTTTCATTATAAGCATATGCTACCTATATACGGTGATAATATATCGCTACTTTATACGGATACTGACTCATTTGTGTATGAGATTAGGACTGAAGATTTTTATGATGATATCAAATCAGAATTGAATAAATATGGTACTTCGGATTATCCCGCAGGTAACAAATTCAATTTACCTTTGGTAAATAAAAAAGTACTAGGTAAATTTAAAGACGAAATGTCGGGCGTACACGGAGTTTATTGGAATTAAGGCTAAATCATATTGTATAGTAACTGAACATGATGATGAAATAAGAAAGATAAAAGGTATCAAAAAATGTGTCGTAAGAGATGAAATTAGTGCAAATGATTTTAAAAATTGTCTTTTTCAAAATGAGTCTATTATTCGAAATCAGCTAACATTTCGTAGTAATAAACATGATTTATACACACAATTGGTAAATAAACTTTGTTTAGATAATTCTGATGATAAACGATTCATTATTCCAAATTCATCTCATGAAACATTACCCTGGGGTCACAATCTCATAAATAATTACTTTTTGTTTAAAGGTTTTAAAATATATTTTAATTGTATAAAGTTATAACGTAACAATATATGCATGTATTATTTAGTATAACATTTTACAATAGTTTTTAGTATCTTAACACCCTGTGTACATCCAATATAAATAAAAATAAATTTAATTAAATTATATCTGTTTTATTAATCCATGAGTTATGAGATGAATCAAATCCAAGCCATTTTACGTATACCTTACTTGCATTTTTCCTCAAGATTTTCTCTACAAGGTAAGTATTAGAGTGAAGCGTTTTTTGTAACTCTTTTTCATAAAACCGTCCTGCAATTGGTAGCCCCTGGTAATCTTCAAGTAAGTATGTGACTGGAAATTTGTTGTTTACGCTAATAATTTTAAATATTTCTGTCGTCCAATTAGGATTATAACCTTTCTCGAAAACTTTTTTAAATTTACTAACTCGTACAAAATCGCCAACATGAAATTTGTTTTTCTGCATTAGCTCTGGATGTGTGTAAATGTGTTTTAAGATATGCTTTTCATTTCTTTCAGTAACTTCTATAGGTGCCAGTTTTATTGTACGATGCTTAGTTGAATTGTAATCCTTCACTAATTTTTCTAATATATTTATCCATTTATATGAACCTTGAAAGCTGAACATCTTCCACATCGCTTCTTTTAGTGTCCGATTGAATCGTTCCACTATACTTGCTTTCACGTGACTGAATGTAGAATAATGATTAATATGCAAATTATTCATCAGAAGTTTAAAATGCTTATTATGAAATTCCGCTCCCATATCAGTTTGAAGATTTTTGGTATTCTTTTATGTTGGATGAAAATTTTATTTATCGCCTCGATAACATTTCGAGAAGTTTTGTTCTTTACAGCAATAGCCCACGCAAATTTAGAGAAACTATCAATCACAGTTAAAATATATTTGAAATTTGTATTATATTTCGCATATGGAATCATTTCTACGAGATCTGCTTGCCACAAATCATCAATTCCTAAGATTTTAACACGACGGCGGATAAATTTTTTATATGCATGCTTATGCAATTCATCTATAATTTCTCTACGACTCATTATTATGTATTTCAATGTATGCGTGGAATGAGATTATAATTAAATAATAAATCTATTTGCATGTGCCCTATATATACATGGCATGTGCCCTATATATGCTTGTGCAATTCATCTATAATTTCTCTACGACTCATTATTATGTATTTCAATGTATGCGTGGAATGAGATTATAATTAAATAATAAATCTATTTGCATGTGCCCTATATATACATATTTTATTTTTCGTTCTCACAGTTCTAAAATGGATATTGAGGAAAATAGATTATTCACGTTTTGAGATTGGCCCACAAATTTATTGATACAAAAAAAATGGCCTATTCTGGTCTATTTTATTTAAAACGAAAAGATTATGTTATGTGTAACTACTGTCATGTACAAATTCACCAATGGGTAAAGGGGGACGATGTGTTTGCCGAACATTTTAGATGGTCACCTGCATGCCGATGGTTACAACACAAACTCTCAAAAGCAGAAAAACAAGAAACGTCTTTCCCCGTTTGTTACAGCAGTTATGAAGAATTTAAGAAAGCCATTTTGGAAAAGGCAAATAAAAAAATTAATTAAAATTGTATTTTTATATAATATATGTTTTATTTAATAAACAAAACTTAAATTGTATTTGTCGATTTTTATTATATTTAGTGAATTTTCACACATTTGTTTTAAATGAGGGACTTCATTTTCATCCAGAACGTTGTACCGCTCGGGCAAAAAGATGGTATTCTCCTCGGTCTCCACTAGAAGTCTTTTTCCATGTTGCGTTGAAACAATCTTTACATCATCGATTTTATATGTAACTCCTATGATTAAATCAGTAAATTTCAACGTAGGTTTTTCGATGAATGCCACCACATTGTTCAATTTTATTAAAATTTGAGATGACGATGATGGTGATGACGATGACTCCATGATTCAAATATATTAAGTAAACTGGGTCCAAGTAAACTGCGATTTAATATGACAATTGATAAGATTACCACTGGTGAGGTCTTATCAATTGGAGAAAAACTATTATGTTGTACAGTTAATTTACTAGTTATTTTATTTATTATTATTTTGTTTATTTTGTTATTTTATTTTGTTTAATACTGATTATTTAAATTACCACTGGTGAGGTTTAAATAAATCAGAGTGCGAACTATATGGTTGTAAATTACTTTTAATTCTAACTCATTTTATTCGTAAATTGTCGTTTTATACATTATTTTTGCATACATTGCAACAAGAGTTTTAGAAATTACATTTTTATATAACAGAAATTAGTGCATACATAGCAAAAATAATATAAACTACAATTACATTTATTTTTTATATGAAATAAATAATCAGCAAAATTTAAAAAAAAATCAAAAATTTATACAAAAAAACAGTAACTATAATCTTTTTATATGCGTGTGAAAGTTAATAGGAAAACAATCTATGGAATTCGAACTTTGGATAACATCGCACTTCACATTTCGCACTTCGGACGTCGCATTTTGCGCTCGGGGACGTCGGAATTCGGACGTCGGACTTCGGACGTCGGACGTCGGAATTCGGACATCGCACTTCGAACGTTGGAATTTGTTCATCTATTTTACTGCTGCTCTCATGTATCACAAACTATAACTTAACCGATGTGTTATTTATTTTATGATTGAAATTTTCATGACATGAACATGATAAAACATGATTTTTTTTATCTAGAAGTCTGCAACGACGACGACCTTAATGAAACATGATTTTACGTGTTGTAATTTTTAATATTATTTTTATTGCTTATTTTACATTTTCTTTTTTACTTAAAATTATACACTAACAACTATTTTTTCGCGAACAAAATTGCGAAAAGCTGCCCCCTTCACCATATTAATATAATCGCACTTTGGAAACCATATAGCATGTTGGTCCCATGGTTGTTCAGCATTCTCCCAGTTTTTCAAGATTCCGCCACAGCAAAAACATTTCACCTCATCACCTTTCTGCGTGTAATAGAAACCTGCATCACATAACGGTTCAACAAGATATTTTAATGATTGTGGCCAGTTTTTCTTATATGATGTCATGCGGTGTTTATGTAACATATAGTTAGGCGAGATCATATTAAACTCGCCTTCAATATCTGAGAAATCTGGATACATCTTTACCAAGGTTTACGGAAACACTGAATTTTAAATTTAATTAATGATGCTATTTATAGATGTCTGAATACTATTGTTGAAGTAATCGTTGAATAATTTATTTGCACATAATATAGGTATTTCATGAAATAATCTCGAGTAATTAATAGTATGTGTATCTATTTCATATGGTATAATTGGTTGCTGATCAAGTTTAATAACGTGCTGTTCCAAACATTGTTTTAAGTAGGAATCATAATAATCTTTCACGAGATATGCACTACGATATTGATAGTTTATTAATGCTACTATAAATGGAAGTAAATTATATAATCTATTCCATTCTTTCTGCTTTATTATAATTTTTCCGAGACAATCTCCTATAGTTATTTCTTTTACTTTCTTTGATGATAATACAAACTCATTACTTTTAATGGTTAAATATGATGCAACATCATTAAAGTATTTATTTATTTCCTCGCGAAATTTAAATATATTCATAAATATTGAATATTCTATTTCCTTGAAACTTGTAGTTTTCTTTAGCAATATCGTAGGTAATAAACAATTTATATCATAACCAACACTAATTAAACTTTTTTGATCATTATCCAGAAAATATGTGTATGATAATAATAAATCTAATGTTTTGTTATCCATGTTTCAAAGGTTGGATTCGTACTATTTTTTAGTTTTTACTGTTCAACATGTTCAAAGAGCAAGATTTATAATATTTGACGTAGTCTTTTTCCATTCTTGTTCTTCTTCTTAAATGATTTATTAAATAAAATTGTAGCGATCCGATCATTGTGTTGTGACATTTTTTTTTTGAAACGATTCACAAAATCATTCATAGACCTGCCACTACATCTATCTAAAATGTACAGGCAGCAATATTTCCCACATAATAAACTAGCACGATCTTGCAACTCTCTCCTATTATATAGGAATCGATCGGAGTTATTCTTCATAAATTTTGTAAATCTTTTATTAAATGGCGCACGACCAAATGAATCAAAAAACTCAGCAGGTCCTCGTATCGGAAAATGAATTGCCACCCAATGAGTTCCGGGTTGGTACGATGGATCAGTATTTATAATATAGCTGGCCGGTTTTTTATAAATAAATTTCGGTATCATATCGAGCGAATACACGCCACGGAAACATTTTGATGTGTAAACATCTTTGCTCGCGCCTACCAAAAATTTTTGTATTAGAGTAAACTTGTAAATGAAACGAACGGAAATGACGTATGTACCTACTTCGTAAAAAAAAAACAACAAACTCGATAAAAACCATTTTTTTACTATACATGGCATGCTATGCTTGTATGTATATGTATAATAGTATAGAGAAAACAAAAAAACTAATATAAAATAGAAACCATCAACATTTCCATTGATCGGAAAAATAAAAAAAAAATACGATACGAATTACGTTTACGAGATTACATACTCTTACGATTTAAAACACAGTCAACACTTGTGTATGTTGCTTTATCACGAGTAACGAGTCTCTATTCGGAGATATTCACCACGTCGGCTATCAATGATCATGTCTTCTACTAAATGGGGTTATAAAAACGTCTCGTTTTTAACATTGAACTGCCAGAGTCTCAGGTGACAGTCACACAGATATGCTAAATTTATTTGCTTTCCAAGACCTGTCTGCTCAATGACGACCATGTTAACATTCCTACGTTTGAATGCCGCGTTCAGTTCAAGAGAAATGATTAGTGGGCTGCCGGAGTAGCAATTCCTTCAAAAGATCCATAAAACGAGCATAGTGGACACAAACAATTTGCCGTACGAACTTCCACTTGTCATAGGTCGGCCTTACTTTCTCAAAACCAATATTGACGTAACAGATGGACTATGGGCTGTCTGAGGTATATCGAATGCAGCCATCCTGACCGGGACAACGAGAACGATGAAAACGTCAACATTAAAAAATGTCAAACGACTCTGGATGAATTTCGGTGCAAATTCACAAGGCAAGAAGGTCAGGCGGCTTAAAGCTGGATGGACGCAGAAAATGAATATCGACCGATGTTTAGTGCCCATTTCTAGAAAAAGCTCAACTGGTAATCGAAACAATAATCGGACAATTAATGTTAAGCGTTATCGTTTTCCAGTCGTACCTGCATGTGCCACCGCAATTCATGCATCACAGGGTGGTACCTATAACGAGATAGTCAGTATATACTCTTACGATAAAAGACACAGTCCACAACTAGTGTATATTGCTTTATTACGAGTAACGAGTCTCGAAGAACTGTTTATCACGTCGGCTATCGATGACCATGTCTTCTACCATGGACGTAAAAATAGGATCTCAATGGGTCTTCTTCAAAATGAGCAATCGCGCCTTACTATAAATCCGCTAAGTATAGCTCAAGTTGTAATGGCCAATTTTTTACGAGATAATAATTACGTTTGGTTTTTAACATTGAACTGCCAGAGTCTCAGGTCACATCACCTCGACCTAACAGATACAGTCACGCAGGAATGTCAATTTTCTTGCTTCACGAGATCTGGCTACGCAATGACGAGCATGTTAATATTATTTATTTTGAATGATGCGTTCAGTTCAAGAGAAATGGTCAGTGGGCTGCAGGAGTAGCAATATACATAAAAATACAAGTTGAACTTGTACAGTCAACTCGCGTAAGGAAATCATCGTTGGACTAACAAATGATATGACGGTAACAACACAACCCATTCATAATATATACATGGCTGAACTTCAGCTTCTCAATGGGAATAAAATGAACCACCTATAAACCTCCCGCGAGACGAATTCGATTTGCACATGAACTCAGATCGAAATATATCTACTACGAGATATGGAACGACTATTGTGCAGTTTTTCAATGAAAATTAGAAAAGTTAGAGTTGACAGTATATGTATCTTATTTTAGCTACCATAATCCAATTGCGTCGATTATACCGAAAGAATAATAGACCAATTTAATGATAATAAACAAATGAAAAACTATGGTTAGTAAAATTGCATTCCTTCTTCCTTCAAAGTAAACTGTACGTATACGGACGCACTATACACACGCCATGTTTACACATCTCATTGTGAGTACTAATGGACTCACTCTTTTTTTTTAGTTAAACGATTGTCTGATAAAATTTTTGTTATTTCTAATGTATTCATGTTTTTTTTTTGTTTTCAATGATCTAAAATAATGTTACGATCTTTATCAATTTCCAATGTTGCGTCATACTCTAGGTATATTAAGCATGTGGTTGTGTTTGGAAGTGCCTCCTCGAATCTTAAATCAAGTCTTATATTACCTCGGTCGAGTAATGAAATACAAGAATCATTTGATGATAAATCGGGTGTCAGATCGTATGCAATCATGAAGTAACCATGAGAATACATATCTTTAGTTATTAAATTTCCATGTGATGAATGTAGTAATCCGGTAGCCGAGAATATTGAAGCGTAAGCTCTAGAATACTCTTCACTATTTGTGAAATCAGTTACTATTGATGAGCTTGGTGTTGGTACCCCATTGACATATAAGGCAGATGAAGTGATTTTGTTGTGTTTAAAGTTGTAAGGGTTTTTCTTCTTAATACCTGTGTAAGCATCATTGTCAACCATACAAAAAATTAGATTTGTTGGTAGCTGCCCCAATACAATATTGTCCAAATTTATTGAATTGCCTTTTGAAGATACTGTATATGATTTTACTTCACATCTTTTGTAGTGATATCTTGCATTTGCACGTTCAAGTATTTTGTGATGCGCCACCAAAATATTAGGATTTATAGTACAGTGTTTTGCGTATAGTGTGGCTTCTACAATTTTTATAGAAGTCTCATCTTTTGCATCGTCGGTTAAAAGATAAAATTCTGGTTTATTGAGTGTGAACGTTAATCTTAAATCGACATTGTTTAATAACAATAATGGCTGATTTAGCATGTCAACATGAACTTTTCCAAATAGTTCTACGATGGTACTATTTTTTATAAGGGATGCTCTTTTGCTGGACCCATCGAGATCTTTTATGTTATCAAGGTTTTTCGAATCCGTATAGTACCCTGACAGCTCTAAATGAGTTCTACTAGCATCCTCTCAAAAATTAAGCAACGTTTCTATATACGCGCGATAACTGTAGTTGCCATCAGCAGAATTTATGTTTTTCCCATTTAAATATACATTAACTTGTCGAAACAAAGAGTGTAACATATTATTAATTACACTAGGTTGTCCCGCATCAGCAGTCTTGTAAGCAGTCCCATTACTTTTAAGCAGTTGTATTTTCACACTTATATTAATTGAAGATAAATCTATATATGTATCACCATGTCCATGACAAACAAACTCAATAACTGATTGATTTTCTAAACTTGTTAATGGTTTGTAGGCCACTTCTTCCGTTTTTAAAATACTTGTTTGCAGATTTCGAGGTTTAAAAAGATCCAATTCAGATTTCATACACTCCGTAAAAGACATTTTTAATTTTAATACGTCTATGTAAATATATCCAAAATCCTAGTTTTATTATTTTTTGATTGAATGCACGCAGATCTATTAACACTAAAGGCTCTTGTTTTCGTCTGAGGCTTGACTCGTTTTGCATTCTTATTTATTGACTTTTTGAAGGTGTACGTCGAGATGTTCCTCTTTCTTTTTCGTATACACCCAGCACCAGCCATTGAATTTATTTTGCCAACAGCATTGTTTCTCAATTTATCAACCACTTGCACAGATCTATCTCGAAGTATTTCTTTAATTGGTTTCTGTGTATTTAAATTACGAAGCACATCCGCACCCGTATCAATCAGCTCATCTTTTACAAAATTTGCCCCTTGCAATAAAAGTGGTTGTAGATATTTCCAGAAACTTGAGAAAATTCCTCCTAACCCTCGTCCACGCTGATAAACTTTAGGTAATTTTAGTACATTACCAAATTCATCATCACCTAATGAAATTCTACCGCCCTGTTGTTGAGCGTAATATCTTATGTATGCACCTTGCATTGTAAACAAAAGTAGTTTATGTTTACGTGTGTCTCCCCTTTATATACCTTTACGGAAATGTAGTACAACCATTGTACTGAATGAATCATTTTTAAAATTAATCTGTTCTCCGTTTTCGTCCGTTATTAAAATACTTATATCCGTAATTCGAGATTTTTCTAGTGGTAAATATTGAATGTTTACAATATCACAATTTTGATAGCTCGCATATTGTTTATCATGCTTAACGGGATGCATAACAAGACCTCGGGCCATCACGTTGCCAAACATTTGAGGTTGCACCACATCACAATAAATACACATATAATTAGGAATACCGTATTCTACATCTACCGGTTCAGGCAGAATTACTTCTACAAAACTCTGAATTTCAGCTTGTTTTTTAGCATCTAAAACTTTTACTGGTTCTCTAATTGATTTCTTTAAATTTTCAACTACGTTACGTCTTTCCTCTTCTTTTATTTGAGATAGAAGTGTATCGAATAAAATTCTCATTGAATATTCTTTATTAAGTGATCGAGACAAAGCTGTGTGTCCACTAAGATCGGAACAGTATTAGTTGTAAAATATTGCGGAGGTAAATCCACACCTTCTGATGTATAACGGTCAAAGAAATTTTTCTTTTTCACCAAGTTGAATAATTCCGGATGCTGCCTCAATATATCAATTATATTTAGCTCATCAACTCTCTTTTTTTCGTTTAGAGAGATTAATACCGGTGTAACTGATTCATCCTTTGTGTGTTTTCTTGCATTGATAAAAACAATTCTTGCCACTGAAGATGGAGGTATTTTACCATCTATTTTTGTACAACAAAATTTAACAATGCCTACAGACCATTCATCATCTGTGGGATTTTTAAAATCTAAAGATATGGGAAGTTTCGTTGTAAATTTTGATAATGTATTTTGAGGATAGAGATCATGCGATGTGTTACTGGTTAAGGTGATAAAAAACGATTTTTTATTGGTCAACATTTTCGTAGTTGATTAGTTTTATTTGCAATGAATAACATTTACATAACTGAGCTTATATTTATAGATTCTTCCATTTTATACCGCTAGCTGCTGCTGCTTTCACCTTTGATTTTAATGGTGTACTCGTAGAAGATTGATTTGGTTTTTTCTTTTGATGGGTAAAACCCAATGTAGTCTGGGATGCGTCGGAATGAAGACCGCGTTTAAGTGTTGAACGTGTCACCATTTGTTTTTCAACCGGTACATTTACCGTATCGCCATTGTCTAACTCAAATACTCGATAGTCGGTCGGATCAAGAGAATGTCTTTCTTTAATTATTTTAACCGAAGGAGGTTGACCCTCTAATGCTTTATTTCTTACATCATCATCCATATCAATCTCCACCAACTCATTTTCGTCAGATGTATTGTTACTCTTGTCTTCGAGGCTAGAAAATCTACTTTGGGTTGCAAAATATTCTTCTATAGGCGGAAGTTCTTCGACCTTTTTCATTATGTTAGCCTAATGAAAGTGTTCCGACACTGCTCGCATTCGGCTCCAATGTTTGAAATTTTTTATGTTTATGGTTTACGCGATCCGTTTGAATATTCGCATCTATATATTTTTGATTTATTTGTGTAATGTGATGTCTCTTCTTATTTAAATATCTTAATAAATTTTGACGGTAAAAATGCCATTTGCTGACATCATTTAGTTTATTGTTAAATAAAACTTTTTTCATTTCGCGATCCAGATCCGATAATTTTTTATCCATCATAACGATTTTCTTCCAGCGCTCAAACGTATCCGGCGGTATGACAATCATTCGTTGTAAACTCATTGTGAGGTCTGCTCAATTAATTTTCCCACAATCCCCGATAATAGCGATGATAAGAGAATGGGAAGAAATCCACCTTTTTGAATTAAGATTTTTCGTTTAGATGATATACGAGATTTTGAATTTGCTAATTGACGTAATATTGTTTTATATTTTCGTAAACGGGCTAAACTCTGTTTAGAGATTTTTGCATTACCGTTTACCACATTCAAACAAATTTCACACAAAGTTTTTATTAACTCTTCACTACCGTTTTTTAAAATGTTTTTACGCGTACAAGGTTTACAGGTTTTTAACACATGTAACAAATGTTTGTGCGCCCTCAATCGTCTCATACCGCTCTAATTTATTTATCAAATTTGATGGTACATAACAGGTATCATATGTGGTATTAAATATATTCGATCGAAAACGAAATAAATCGTTACATGCCTGTGTTAAATCCAGAAACAAATAACCATAAGGTTGTGATGCCACATCTTTATATAGTTTTACAAATTCCGTTACATTATCGGGAAAGATTTGTTTTGCAAGCGGGTAAATTTGTGATTTATCTCGAGGGTTATTAAATGCCAAAAGATATTTGCAGTTTAACGATATGTCACGACAAAACTTTCCTTGATGAAATATATTTTGTGTTATTAATATAACTGAAATTCTCCTATGATGAGAACCTTTCGTAAACAACTCACATACATTCTTGTTATAAGCATCGGTCATCAGATCATCGAGTACAATCAAAGTATTATCTACATTGTTGAAATTTAGCGGTACTGTTTCCATTACTTCAACATCACAATTCAAATTAATTAACGGTATTCCATTCCTTTCTGCATTACACCATAATAGTTTATTAAAACCCTTAACAAATGGTAAGATTTTTAATACAAATGATGTTTTACCACAACCAGACGGTCCGGCAATCATCATTGTAAAGGGTGTTTCAAGATTTAACAGCGTAATTACTGTAAGCCACTCTTCTCATTCACAACATCTATTTATAGTTTTATCTAAAGAAATATTTAAAATTGAGAGATTGTAATTTATTACAAACCAGTAGATTTCAGTAGAGATTATAATTATCCATTTAGTAGTAATGTTAATAATTCATGTTAAATAAAAAGCGTTTATTCGAAGTTTTTTAGATATCTATATTTCCTTAAACTATTTTAGAGGCAAGATTTTTATAGCATATAATAAGTTATCTATTATATCAAATAAAACTTCTGCTACCTCTTTTCCTTTTCTTAATTGAATACATTTACATAGTAAGGCATGTATTTTATTGTCTACATCAATGTAATCAGCTTCAATTTCTTCAATTATACAATCCGAGATAATATTCCTTACTCTACATTGATGAACCAAGGTAGAGTAATTTAAGCAACGTGAAATTATTTTAATAAAGTTCTGGTTATTACACTTTTCGGACATGATTATACAACTAAACCATAATTGTGTATGTCTAGATATTTATAGAATAATCAATAATTTATTACAAAGCGAAGGATCTCGCTCAACAATAAAATTTTATTGATAATATTTTAGGTATATATATGTACATATGTTTATTGTTCCGATTTTCAAGATCAAGTTTACTTATGCATTTCTTATTCGTATTATTCGGACTTTCTTAGTCAGCAATAAAAAATTATATCATACATGTAAAAAGCAAAATCCTATTTCAATAATCTTTAATATTATGTATTCGTATACAATAATAATAATCGCTAAATTTAATTATTACTAATCCACACATTTCAACTTAATAATAAACACATTTTTATTAATCACTTGTTTTTGTTTCGCAGAATATTTTTCAAAAAGTTTAAAAAATCACTCGATTGATTTCGACTTGTTAGGTCATCATCAGGAGTATCTACTGAATTGTATTAGTAAAATTTTTTTGTTATATAGTAGAAAAAAGCAAAATATAAATAAAAATAAAAGGAGGGGGAAAAAAAAATAAGCAATAAAAATTAATCTACGGATCGCGCAGGTATGCGATGAGTCATAGGTTGAGTAACAAAATTCAAGGTATATTATTGCGTACGTGAGAATAGAAAAGGGGCGGGGTCTGTAATTGGTGAGAACCGGATTTCTCTCTGTTCGTTAAGGATATTTTGGTTAAGAAATATTGATTTTCGAATTTCGTAAGATTCTAAGGTATCTAAACGTCTGCCTTTGGGTTGTATATGTAATATGTAGAAGAGAATGGTGGAGTAGAAGAGTTATCAATACCTTTCTTGTATGTATGTTATATAGTAGAAAAAAGCAAAATATAAATAAAAATAAAAGAAGGAGGGGGAAAAAAAAATAAGCAATAAAAATTAATCTACGGATCGCGCAGGTAGGCGATGAGTCATAGGTTGAGTAACAAAATTCAAGGTATATTATTCCGTACGTGAGAATAGAAAAGGGCGGGGTCTGTAATTGGTGAGAACCGGATTTCTCTCTGTTCGTTAAGGATATTTTGGTTAAGAAATATTGATTTTCGAATTTCGTAAGATTCTAAGGTATCTAAACGTCTGCCTTTGGGTTGTATATGTAATATGTCTAAATTGTTCAAGCTAGCTGTATGATTTTCTGAAGTTAAATGGTTATTGAAAGTTGATTGATTGCAACCAGATAAATGTTCTTTAGCTCTAACTCCAAAATTGCGCCCAGTCTGACCAATATATTCAAATTCAAATTATAACACTGAGCTTAACATAATTCTTCAAATAGCAACAAATAACGGATATGCAACTAGGACTATATTAAAGTTATTAAATAAAAAGCTAAAGCGTAAAACTCTAACGGGTATTTATCCACCGGACAGTCCAACGCGGGAAAATTGGCGTCGCTTAGAGTATATAGGAAAAACGAGCCAACGGATTAGCAACATCGTGTCCAATTATACCAATATTAGTTTTGCTTTTTATAATAATAACACAATAAAGAAAATGATTTTTAACAATAAACCTAGAGTTGATCGCCTTTCCAAATCTGGCGTTTATAGGATTAATTGCAATGATTGTAGTTTCTCCTATATTGGTCAGACTGGGCGCAATTTTGGAGTTAGAGCTAAAGAACATTTATCTGGTTGCAATCAATCAACTTTCCATAACCATTTAACTTCAGAAAATCATACAGCTAGCTTGAACAATTTAGACATATTACATATACAACCCAAAGGCAGACGTTTAGATACCTTAGAATCTTACGAAATTCGAAAATCAATATTTCTTAACCAAAATATCCTTAACGAACAGAGAGAAATCCGGTTCTCACCAATTACAGACCCCGCCCTTTTCTATTCTCACGTACGCAATAATATACCTTGAATTTTGTTACTCAACCTATGACTCATCGCCTACCTGCGCGATCCGTAGATATGATATGATATGATATGATTGAGGCGTACAGGCCAGCCATAACGGCGATCCTAGGTACGTTACCATAATCCTGAAATATCAACAATCAAATAACAAATTATATCTGAATGCGAATTATATTTCAGCATCATGCGGGCCCAGGCCCTGCCTGCATCCTTAACAGATAAGGTTATTTAGGAAAGGATGTTAGTCACAGAAACGACTAGGGCGAACCGCAGCAAAGTCATTTTCTAACTACTTAAATATATTAAAATGTTAGTTACAATTAAATTCACACTCTAGAGTAGATTTTGTTAGTTTATTAATTTGGGTTAGTTGTGGTTGTGGTAAAGGATACTAATACTCATCATATGTATTCGGCATCAGTCATAATAGACTGGTTAGGTTATTTAATTCACATCTACGGGTCATCTCATCATATGCTGTTTGTAACCTTATTTTACCCTATCTTCCCACCCAACACCATCTAACCGAGGGATTTCACGTTCGTAATTACTCGACAGCATTATCATACATATGATGACCTAAATATTCCGTTGCTATTGTAAAACAATTAAATTGAAATTCGGTATTGTCATTAACCTACCTATATTTAAATTCATCCAACTAAAAGCAGGGTTGATTTATATCTAACATTCACACACTTCACTAAAACATAACCTGAATTCGACAAGAAAGATCGTCGAAAAACAACATTCCGTGGCAAAAGGTCTTTGGATCGTTAACATATTTGATTATATTGAGTTTATCCTCAAAGCGTAAATAATTAAATAGACCCCCTGATCAAGAATGTTGCAATCACAATCTTCCCTGACCTTCCGGTATGTTTAAAAAATAATAATAATAATAAAATAAATTGAATTATATTTGCCGACAACTTTATTGTTTCTTTAAAGTCAGGACTTTCGACAAAATTTCAATTTATAGAATTTATTTAAAGTAAGGAACAAATTTAATTTAAGAACACAACATATTCTAGAAAAATCTCGAGCCTAGAACACACGTTTTAATAAGAACAAAAATAAATTCGTAAATCGAATCCTTTTCCCGTAAGCAGAGACTTTTCGTTCACCGGGATTGGTGTAATCAAAATAAAACAGAGTTAAATGTATATGTACAACAATTTATGAGCCAAATGTACGTACTAGTACTAGAGTACAACAATAACAATGTTTCGAGACGAGAGGATATTAGTTTTAAAACAAAACAAATAAAATTTATGATCGCAAAACAAAATTTGAGAAAATAAAATCGTAAGCAAGAGACACAAATATGGTATGGTACACCAAACACACGCAACGAAACCTTATAATTATAACTGAGTGCGTACAATGTACATTCATGTTCAAATCCAAAACCAACAACATTGTTGTTGCTTGTTGGTTTTGTCGCAAGTCGCAATTGCAATACTTGCAAATATGTACAAAATTTATTTTTATAGTATATGTATATTCTCAGGCAAATACGTATGTACACAGATTATAATATACTACAAACGCATTTACAAGAAAACACACAGCAAAATACATTAATTAATATAAAATCAAAATCAAAACTTCTCTTTCAAATCCACAAGTTCCACGTGCACACATTGACAATGTTCACATAATTTCACTTAACTTATTTACATACTATGTAGTGCATTTTATCAAGAATACACTACAACACATATTTATTATTAATTTATCCACTATTCCCGCACAGAAAAATTAAATTTAATTTTAAAACAAGGAGCGACACAAAACACGTCTACTCCGTTTGAAATCCGAACTCTCTTTCCGCAATCTATCAGGCTGGTAAATGATATAAAAATTGAAACAGAGACAAATTTTATTCTACAGAAACGAGAAATAAACTTCGATAAATTATCGAAACATAGTGATGTTAGAACATCCCAGCCCAGGTTTTATTGCTCGAGCTTCGTAAACATTCAAAGGTAGTAAATCAAGTGAGTGATGATACCGGCATTAAAACTACGGAACAGCTTTAGTATCGCAGTCAAATTTTTTTGACAGTCTGAGCTACGGTAGCGCCACTTTTACCAAGAGCAGAATTGTTTATAACTAAAAAAGTGCCTTTGCTTAGCATTTTGGACCAAGCGCCATCTATTGGAATAAAAACGAACTAAAGTTTAAAAAAAATACGTTAAGACGTGCTACAAAAAATTTAATAAAAAAATATTGAATCTCATTTAAAAATAAATGAAATTTAATATTTGTTTATGAATATATTAAATTGAGAGTGGGAGTCGCACTGCGTGCCGCACGTAGGAGTAGATTATATAGAATCTATTAATGACACCTACGCTCCTCCCCGTAGCCCTGCGGGGCTCTTTAGATTTTAATTTCGGGGGGCGTAGGAGCCGGGATCTTCAAACATGTCGCACTGCGTGCCGCACGTAGGAGCGGATTATATAGAATCTATTAATGACACCTACGCTCCTCCCCGTAGCCCTGCGGGGCTCTTTAGATTTTAATTTCGGGGGGCGTAGGAGCCGGGATCTTCAAACATGTCGCACTGCGTGCCGCACGTAGGAGCGGATTATATAGAATCTATTAATGACACCTACACTCCTCCCCGTAGCCCTGCAAATGAAAATGTCATAATTTTCCCGGAGAATGTGATAATTTTTCCGGAATTATACACAATCCTACAAGAAAAACATTTTAAAAAGTTTTCATTTTATCCGATTTTCGCGATTTTTCCGATTTTAAATTCAAATTTATTTTATTTATAAAAACATCTCTAAGATGGCAGTCAATCAAATTAACAATTTTTTAGTTAAAATTATAACCACCTAAAAAAAAATTTATCCAAAAGCGGAAAAAATTATAAATAATATATAAAAAATTGAAATTTATCTAACAAAAGCGGAAAAAATTATAAATAATATATAAAAAATTGAAATATATCTAAGATGGCGTCTGTAATGTTTACATTTTTAGTTAAAATTACGACCATTTTAAAAAAAATGTCGCGACAGTCAATTTTGACTGCGATACTAAAGGCTAGCCAAAACTACATGTGAAATTTACAGAAAATCGTGATCGGCCCAAAAATTTGAAAAATGGGCTTAACCAACGATGATGTAATAGGTTTTGTGGCGTGTAATAATCATAATTTGACCCCAGTTATAATTGGGGCACTATCAGCTTGTATCCCTGTCAATCCGTTGGATTGTTCGTTTACAAAAGATGAGATCGTCGCATGTTTAACATGACTCAGCCAAAAATAATATGTTGTGAACATGATATGTACGGACAAGTGAAATCAGCTGTCGATGAATTGCTCTATGTAGATTATGGCAATAAGGAGGTTAGTAGGTTTCTGACACTGCAATGTTTTATTGTGGTACGAAGGAGTTTGTTGCGAATTTTCAATATTAATTAGATTAATCTCGAGGCAATCGAAACTGGAGACTAACTTTAAAATATTGTTTTTCAGACATTACCCGCACTGGCGGGTTAAACGACTGCGTTTAGCTCATTTATCACCTGCCTTATCATCTGTTAAACAGATATGCACAGGAATATGTTCTTGCATTAGTCGTGCTTCTGTCCGATGCAGACGACAAGACTGAGGCATGTCGTTCGTTTGCCCAAGATGTTGTAAACAAGACAAACTTAATAGTTGAGTTTAAAAATGCTGCTTTGACCTACGCGATCCGATCCTGCCACTAATGTCGATGTCGGCAAAGCACTTATTACAGATGGTGTAATCCGTGCTGAGACGACATGACCGCAAACTCGCCAAACTGGTAAGACCAAGCGGCCTTTATAAAATACAAGACTAGAATAAAATTTTTATTTATAGATTTACTTCCATCCGTCATGTCGACATGTCTTCTTGACTGCCACGCGCCGAATTCTGCCCGATAAATTGTATTGGAGTTACATGTTATCATCGGGTTATTTGTTGCTGCTGCTGTTATTGCTGAATCGCCATATGCATTTGCTGGTGTTGTTGCTGATGCATCTGACAATCCGAATACTGTTGCTGGACCTGTTGTGCATGGGACGCGACACTTTTCGTTCATTTCAGTGCGGAAAAATCGGAATATTATCGTGCATTAGGAAATAAAAAATGCATAGGTGAGGTTTTATTGCTCGAGCTTTTCAAACATCCAAAGGAAGTAAATCAAGTGAGTGATAATACCGGCAACATGAATTGCAACATTTTTAAAAAAATTAATACATTTTATTTAGATTAATCACCCTCGAGATTGAAAGCTGGAGACTAATTTCAACTTTATATTCTGTGAAAATAGGAACAGATGGAACACTGCCCACAATGCCTCAGTAAATATTGTGAACTTCCAACAGAATGTTTTTCTTGTGGCTCGACATTGGTTTCTGCACACATTTAGCCAGCTCATATCCCTATTTATTCCCTGTTGCCACGTTCAAAGAAGTTCCGCTCGATATTGCGGAAAGAAATGCAATTTATGTTACGCGTGCCAGAAACCTTTCGATACAACTGATAAAAAATCGATTGTGATATGTTTATTCATGATACATTGCACACATGTGTGGGGGTGTACAACTTTAATAACAAATGTAACATCCTGGAAAAAAGAGGTCTAATAAAACCGATTTCATTTTATCTACATATTGTTTTTTTATTTATTTGTTGTATATACATAATTTTTAGATGTCAGGCTTAACATGATCTGCGTTCGATTCTGAACCACCATCATCGTCTAACCAATTCATAAACATTTTGCTTGAACTGTTTGCCACACAATTGGCAAACACACGTTATATTTGGATTATGAATATGTTTATGGACTCGCAGGCTTGAGTTGGATAAAAAGGTTTTTCCGCAATCATCGCATTTGAAAATGCGTTTTTCACAAACCCGTTGGAATGGCAAACGATTCACTGCATTCAATAGACTTTTCTTTATTTTCTGGATTAAATATTGATTGTTCCCATAGTTGTTTTTCTGTTAATCCGTTCGAGAACTAAAAACAATAAAGAAAATATATAAATAATTTATAACTGACGATAATTTATATGTTGACGTTTGTTGTTATTGTAAATTGTTTTTTACTCGAATCCAGGTGAGTTATCCAAACAATTTTTTTAAAATATATATTTTGTGCTGTTTAATTATATATACATAATATATTCGGAATATGTCGACATTCATTTCACATCGCCCATAGTGATGCAGACTATGAACCGAATTCGTTGTCGAATCAGGGTGTTAAGACACACATTCAGGAAATTTCGGACACAGCCGGGGTATGCTGCTGTTTCAATTTAATTTAATTAATTTTATTGATTTAATTTTAATAATAATCTACTAACCTCCATAACCCATAATCTATCTAGAGTACAGACACATTCTGTGCCTGAATCTTTTCCATTTTGACACGGTACCATTCCTCGTCTTCCGTAAACCTTGCGGCACATAAATTATTTTGGATAACGTCGACATTCATTTCACATCGCCCATAGTGATGCAGACTATGAACCGAATTCGTTGTCGAATCAGGGTGTTAAGACACACATCCAGGAAATTTCGGACACAGGCGGTGTATGCTGCTGTTTCAATTTAATTTAATTAATTTTATTGATTTAATTTTAATAATAATCTACTAACCTCCGTAACCCATAATCTATCTAGAGTACAGACACATTCTGTGCCTGAATCTTTTCCATTTTGGCACGGTACCATTCCTCGTCGACATTTATTTCACCTCGCCCATAGTGATGCAGACTATGAACCGAATTCGTTGTCGAATCAGGGTGTTAAGACACACATCCAGGAAATTTCGGACACAGCCGGTGTATGCTGCTGTTTCAATTTAATTTAATTAAATTTATTGATTTAATTTTAATAATAATCTAATAACCTCCATAACACATAATCTATCTAGAGTACAAACACATTCTGTGCCTGAATCTTTTCCATTTTGACACGGTACCATTCCTCGTCTTCCGTAAACCTTGCGGAACCAAAGTGATAATTGCCATTCTGCTGCACCGATCCCATCACAAATATCGTCTTTTTCACAAATATCGTCTTTTTAAATAAAATAAATAAAAATTAATTTTTATATCCATACAATATGGCCGATTTCACTGCATCACTTTAAGGTCGGTATCCAGCTCGCGCTAAGATAAATTTTACATACAAATTTGACGTAAAATTTAGCTAGCGAAATAACAAAAAAATATTTAGCTCGCGATTTCGCAGATGCGGTACGCAGCTCACGCTAAAAGTTTGTAGTTATCTCACTCACATATAGACTGCGCTAGTGAAAACTCTACAAACGTTTTCGCAGCAATTTATCTGCCTAGAACGATAAAATTGAAATAAATTTTGACAGCACAACGTGAAAACTATTTTTTTAAATGGATAAACTAAATAATTCTATAGATTATGAAAGTTTTCTATAGATTACGAATGTTTCGAATATCAAGAAGAATACTTGATTGACTACGAAAAAGTGGATACAGAAAATTTAGAAAGTGTAAAAAGGAAGCCAAAACTAAAATTTTATTTTTTAATTTTAAATGTTTATAAAAATACTTATTAAATAGTCGATTGAACTATATTTTTGTTTGTTGTAGGGGAAATAAAACAACCGTCAAAATTTATCTCTACGTTAACTTTTTAGCTAACAGTTTATCTGTAATTTAGTGGAGACTTGTGGAGACCGCGTTAAAATTTATCTTAGCGCGAGCTGGATACCTAGCTTTACAATATAAACAAATGTGACATTTGCCATTTTTTTTTATTGAAAATCTAGCAGTGTAATTCTTCCTTATGTGGCTAACTTCAGAGTCGTAAAAAAAGGTAGGAAATGACGGTTGGTAATTTTTTTTGATCCACTCAATGGCACTTCTGTATATTTTATATTCTGTAACTTTACATCAATCTGTTACGGTTGTCTTTCCCCACACTGTAGCTGAACATATAAAACCAAAAACAACAACCAAAGAAAATAGTAACATGAACCACAAAACTAAACAAAAAAATTTTGTTTTCGTAAAGAGCACGTGGTTTATGGAAAAATGGGTTGTTGTTCTAATTTGAAAATTAATGAACGAAAAGTTTCTTTTACTTTTTGGTTGAAAAAAAACTCGCCAAAAGATAGCTTATGTAGAGAGCAAAATTGTAATATAAAATTACAACGGTATCTTTAAAATGCAATCTGCTGATGGCACACGAGAAAAAAAAAACACGTAATTTTCCTCGTTTCTTTCCCCGTTTTTAAATAAAATTTTTATTTATTTATTTATATTACGACTGAGGCTTGCACCCATTTAGTAATTTACATTGCATAATAAAGTATTTTGATTAGTCGGCGTAATCAAGTGATTATCCCCAGTTTCGTGTAACTCCTCCTCAGATTTTTCGCCACAGTAAGTCTACTGACCTCCTGATCGCGATAAGTCCAGTGGTTTGGTTCTTTGCAATCTTCCTGTTGTTGTGGTAGTCAGCATACAGCGTATGTCCAGATTTTCGTGCTGGTGCAGACGTTGTAGGTGTTTTGTCGCTTGATGCTTAATTTCATCCGCGACAAGCTCGATGTTTAGATCTCGATATCTCGATGGAGGTTGTCGTTTCGAATGTACCACGGTGCATGAACAATACATCGCAGGATTTTATTTTGAACAGTTTGTATGATTTTGTAACGACCGACTAATCGATCGAATACAAAAATTATCATGTAACATGTCTGAGTACAGCTTTTCCGGCTACGGACTCAGGGTAAATGGGGGGATTCGTAAAATTCAGACACATTACACGACCTATCAGCTGTGCTATGATATTATGGAAACACCTGTCATCATTCCACCCTTCTTCACTTCACTCACGATTACCAAAAAGAATTAGTACATGGTGGTTAACGTAATCCTAACTGATAGTTCGATACCGAATTGATAAACCCATACAAATATATATAACGCGAAAACACCTCTACCAAAATTAAATTATACAAAAATTTCAAGACAAACAAATTTTACAATGTGTGATAATAAAATGAATAAAAAACAATAAAATATCTGAATCATGAAGCTACGTATTAATTGAACGATATTAATGTTTTTAAAGTTAAAATTGATTACAAAAATTTATTACCGTACGGTCCACGTTGGTGTTTTTATCCTGTTGAAATCTCAGGTCCTCTGGTGTATTCCAAACAGCTTACGGCACCACATTCAATGAAAATAACCAGCTCTTAGTTTTCGAAGTAAATACGGTTTCTTACTATACTCCCGACCAACGGCATCCAACAGTCCACTATCACTTATAGCACTCACAATAAATTTTATGCTATCGTTACAATTCAAATTTTATTCACTGTCAATTTTTGGTTTAATTAGAACTTTTAAATGTTGTTTGCGATATACATGTTTAGGTTTATAATAGTTTTATTTTATAAATACACTTTTAGATTTTTTTTGTTTTCGAAATTAAGTTTATATTATAACAAATTGTTTAGTATTAGGTGTGGTTACATATTATTGTTAATTATTTAATGTCAAGGTTTTTCGGATATAAATAATTGTATGTATTCTCCTCAACCTTTTAAACTAACAGTTTCACAAAACTACACCACATATTAATTTTAATAAATTTTGCCTAAGTTGGCTAATAATTAATTTTACTTTTAATTTTAAATTTTGGGTAAATTAATTTATTTATTTTAAAATATTTGCAGCGGACAACCACTTGATTGCAAATTTCGATACTTAATGCCCAGTTTTTTTTAAACCCCATCAAAAAAAATCAGACCGAAAATTTTTTTATGTTCTTTCTACCCGCCCAAACCATCTTTTCCGCTATCCAAAATATTTCATACGCGTAAACAAAAATATGAATTACGGTTAGCTTATTAACAAAATATAATTTTTTTATGCCGGGGAGATCAACCCAAATTTTAGAGCTTGTGCAATCAATTCAACTGAATTGTTACACTCGCGGGGACGACTCACACCACTGAGAGGTCTCATACAGCCGGGCCTACTTAAATATCAAAAATTGAAGTGGATTGGTATATAAGTGCAATTCTCAGGAATTGTATATATCTTTTAAATGATAAACGCCCAAGACGTTTCCATCTAAATTGGTACATTCAAACGCGACTTGACCGACCGGTTTGGAAATAATAGCAGGGATCGCTTTTGGAGCAAGTTTGGCATTAAAATTTTTTGTAGCATCGCTTTGAACGGAATTTTTGACAAACACTCGTTGACCCGGTAGAAATCGACGCGCTCGACTGCGAAGGTTGTAATGTTTGATATTCTTAGCATAGGCGGTTTTCAGATGAGACAATACGGATTCTCTAGCTAAGTTCAATCGACTAGGTTTTGATAACATCGAAAGTTCGTTATCTCCGTGAGACGGCAAAAGTTTACGCAATGCATAATCAGTGACTATATAGGTTCAAAAGGGGATACATTACGGAATTGAAATCACCTAATGCCATTTCGAAATGAGCCGTAGGGCTCTCGTATATAATTTTGAACATTCACGCTATCCGCGATTTTCATATGAAAAAATGTCGTAGCTTATGGTAAATTTCACAAATCTCAGAGATTGGCTCCCATAGTGACTATATAGGTTCAAAAGGGGATACATTACGGAATTGAAATCACCTAATGCTATTTCGAAATGAGCCGTAGGGCTCTCGTATATAATTTTTGAACATTCATGCTATCCGCGATTTTCATATGAAAAAATGTCGTTGTAGCTTATGGTAAATTACACAAATCTCAGAGATTGGCTCCCATAGTGACTATATAGGTTCGAAAGGGGATACATTACGGAATTGAAATCACCTAATGCTATTTCGAAATGAGCCATAGGGCTCTCGTATATAATTTTTGAACATTCACGCTATCCGCGATTTTCATATGAAAAAATGTCGTAGCTTATGGTAAATTTCACAAATCTCAGAGATTGGCTCCCATAGTGACTATATAGGTTCGAAAGGGGATACGATTTCAATTCCGTAATGTATCCCCTTTTGAACCTATATAGTCACTATGGGAGATAATCTCTGAGATTTGTGTAATTTACCATAAGCTACAACGACATTTTTTCATATGAAAATCGCGGATAGCGTGAATGTTCAAAAATTATATACGAGAGCCCTACGGCTCATTTCGAAATGGCATTAGGTGATTTCAATTCCGTAATGTATCCCCTTTCGAACCTATATAGTCACTATGGGAGCCAATCTCTGAGATTTGTGTAATTTACCATAAGCTACAACGACATTTTTTCATATAAAAATCGCGGATAGCGTGAATGTTCAAAAATTATATACGAGAGCCCTACGGCTCATTTCGAAATAGCATTAGGTGATTTCAATTCCGTATTGTATCCCCTTTCGAACCTATATAGTCACTATGGGAGCCAATCTCTGAGATTTGTGAAATTTACCATAAGCTACAACGACATTTTTTCATATGAAAATCGCGGATAGCGTGAATGTTCAAAAATTATATACGAGAGCCCTACGGCTCATTTCGAAATAGCATTAGGTGATTTCAATTCCGTAATGTATCCCCTTTCGAACCTATATAGTCACTATGGGAGCCAATCTCTGAGATTTGTGAAATTTACCATAAGCTACGACATTTTTTCATATGAAAATCGCGGATAGCGTGAATGTTCAAAAATTATATACGAGAGCCCTACGGCTCATTTCGAAATGGCATTAGGTGATTTCAATTCCGTAATGTATCCCCTTTTGAACCTATATAGTCACTATGGGAGCAAATCTCTGAGATTTGTGAAACTTACCATAAGCTACAACGACATTTTTTCATATGAAAATCGCGGATAGCGTGAATGTTCAAAAATTATATACGAGAGCCCTACGGCTCATTTCGAAATGGCATTAGGTGATTTCAATTCCGTAATGTATCCCCTTTCGAACCTATATAGTCACTATGGGAGCCAATCTCTGAGATTTGTGAAATTTACCATAAGCTACAACGACATTTTTTCATACAAAAAATTATATATATTCTTGATGATTAAATCTCTTAAAAGTTTAATATGTGTGTCATATATGAAATACAAAAATTTGATCTTTTTTATAAACTAAAATTTTTTTGTATTTACATTTTTTAGAAATGTTCACGTGTACAAATATTTACCCAAAATCGAAATTATGTGTAAAAAAATTATTTTTGGACACTCGCGTAAATTTCTGTCCAAATTAAAAAAGTGTCCAAAAAATAAAAAGTGTCCAAAAACTTCACACCGGTGAGATTGGATCCTGTGGTATCACAATGGGCCATTATTGGCCTAAGTGTGCGATAGCAGCCACTCTAACCTAACCTAACCTAATATATATGCATGACCACGCTTGGTTCTGGGATATGGGCCCAAAAAATCTAGGTAAAGCCATTGAAAAGGTTCTACCACTTCCTTGAACGCTCCCATGAATGGCCGAGTTGAATAATTTATTGGCTTAGAGGTCTTGCAAATAACACAATCCTTTACATATCTTTTGACGTCACTTGCCATATGAAACCAAAAGAAATATCTCTGCAACCTTTCTAAAGTTTTCGCGTAACCAAAATGAGCCGAAAGAGGGAGAGAATGGGCTTGATCCATTAGTTGATGTTTCAGGGATTGAGGGATTACTAGCTTCCATTCTGGCAAATCTGTGTCACAAACTTTAGTCCCATATGATGGACAAATAAGAAGCTTATTGTCCTCTAACCATAAATTGGAATCGTTAGCCGTTCGCAGATTCTAGTATCTGGCTATTTGACCACGATATTCTTTGTCCGACAAGAATTCGGAGGCGTTTAAATTGATATGTAATGGTAAGTCCATGATGCTTAAATTGTTTGTAATGATTTCATCCACATCCAACCGAGACAACGCGTCCGGGACAACATTTTGAGAGCCTTTTCTATATGTTGTATCTCAAAATCGTACCCTTGCAATTTCAAGCTCCAGCGAGCCAATCTCCCCGAAAGGTCTTTTTGGGACATTAACCACTGAAGACTTGAATGATCGGTGATAATTACGAAATGAAACCCTTCGATATAGGCACTAAATTTTTTGATGCTTAAGATGACAGCATAACACTCCAATTCGGTTACGGAGTAATTCCGTTGGGTTTTATTTAATTTTTTTGACATATAGGCTATCGGAAATTCCTCATCGTCTTTGCCTTTTTGGAACAGCACGCTACCAACTCCCGTGGAGCTAGCATCACACTGTACAAAAAAGGTCTTATCAAAATCGGGATTTCGTAAAACTGGCGCGGTGACTAGCGCACGTTTCAGGTAATCAAAAGCGTTTTGAGCCTCATCGTTCCAGACACATTTTTTCCCTTTCTTCAGCAGTTCAGTTATGGGAGCACTAATGGTAGCGTAATGAGCAATAAACCGCCGATACCAACCGGTGATGCCCAAGAATCGGCGTATTTGTTTTAACGTTTTCGGTACAGGATACTGTTCAATTGCTGAGATTTTCTCCGGGTCAATTTTTAAGCAACCGTCACCAACGATATACCCGAGGTACTTGATTTGTTTCAGAACAAACTTGCTTTTGTTTACATTGATTGTGAGGTTAGCTTTCTTTAAACGCCACGCAACCTCTCGAAGCAATGAAGAGTGCTCCTGTATACTAGCAGACGTGATTAGAAGATCGTCCAGGTACACAAATATTCGATCCTGCAGATGAAAAGGTATCACCTGATGCATCAGACGACACATACGTTGCGGCGCATTGCATAAACCGAATGGCATTACGCGAAAATGGTACAGCGGTCGCCCTTGCACGGTAAAAGCTGTATACGGTCTCGAATTCTCGTCTAAAGGAATTTGCCAAAAGGCATCCTTTAAATCCAAGCTAGATATAAATCTGGTCTGATCCAGTCGTCCTAATAGTCCTTCAATGAGGGGCAACGGATACGCGTCCTTAACCGCAACGGCGTTCAACTTACGCGCATCCAGACACAGTCTAACTTTCCCACTGGGCTTCTTTATGAGCGTTACGGGAGAACACCAACTACTGCCACTCACTTCAATCACTCCCAGAGCTAACATACGGTCTAATTCTTTGTTTATGTCAGCTTGGATAGCTGGTGACACTGCGTAATACCGCTGCTTAATAGGAACAGCCGATTCGACCTCGATAGTATGCGTAGTAAGTCTAACCCAAGTGAGTCTGACGATGGGAAGAGAGCAATAATTTCGTTTAATTCAGCCCGAAGCTTGTCTGGTAAGTCATGCTGATTAATATCTGTTGAACTCTCGAGAGGCTGATATAAATCATTGACAATGGAGGGAGCTATCTCAAATTCTCACCAAAAGTCTATACCTAAATATAAACTTTGTTGTAAATCAGGTGCAACATGGATTCGGATAATTTTAGTTTTATTCAAGTAGGTGATAGGAAGATTAAAATGCCCGAGTATTACATTCTTCTGCCCATTAGCGGAGCAAACGTATGATGACAACCGATGAAATTTATACGACGAGCTGATAGATTCCAGAAAATCCTGAGAACCTGAACTAAACACACTAATATTGGCGCCACTGTCCAACAATCCTCGCATATTACGACCAATTATCAGAACATCGGCGTATGACCTGCCATCTGCTTCATTTGGTATAACAGATTCGATGCATTTGACTTTGATCTTACGTCTTTTATAAAAATATTGGGAAGTTCGACTGAAAGAAGGCATTGTAACCTGCGACATGCCCGTAAGATGGTCAGGGGCCCTGATTATTGTGGAATTTGCATTATACGAGAGCGGGATTATTAAGCTGGACGGTTCGAGGATACCGTCTCGGCGGGGGTTATTGTAATCCTCGGGATGGTTCTGGGTGACACGACCTTTTGGAAATGTGGTTGCCCAGTCGCGCGCATTTCCATATTCAAGTTTCCCGATTTTCCGGCATTGCATTTATGACAGTTGGGTTTAAGTACATTTTCGCTTCCACAACCATAGCAAAAAATGTGAGATGGCGGAGTGGGGCAATTTTGATAAACGTGACCTATGTCGTAGCAATTCCAACAAATAAAATTATTATTTGCAGCGTCATTAATTTTGACGTTAGGTACAGGTTTTGGTTTAAGTCCAGATTGGGAAGATGGAACATTAACGTAGCCCGGTCTCTCCTTTTTAGTCAGTTGATAAGCCTCAAGATGGGTTTCATGATATGAGGGAGCTGCCAATTCAACCGGATTGCCAAAATAATCAAGTTCATTGATGGATTTTTTATTCAGTTGAAGGAAATTTTCAGGGCTGTATCCATTTCTAACCCAGGTTTGTTCCCAACTGACACAGGCGGCAATGAGTTGATCTATGGAACTTATCTTTTTATCCGACATCTGCAAATGAAACTGCAGACCGGGCCTCATATTCTTTTTAACGTATCTTAATAATTCATTTTTAGAAATTGCCGTAGGAGATTTCATTGCAATTTTCAGTAATGCGCTATAAAAATCATAAAAGGACTCTTTTGGCAAGCGCTGTTTGTGATTTTCTAATTCCTGAAGAATATCATCTTCAATTGCATAACGTTGAAACCTACGTATTAATTCAGCGCGCAATTGAGCCCACGAAACTAAACCGTTTCTTTCCAGGAAAAGCCAATACCATTCTAGTGCCTCTCCCTTGAGGAGGGCACCTAATTCTTCAACCAACGAAACCTGCGAGACGTTATATCGCACTGCAGACCGTTCTACCCGGTAAATTAAATTATTAAATTATTAAATTATTAAATTATTAAATTATTAAATTATTAAATTATTAAATTATTAAATTATTAAATTATTAAATTATTAAATTATTAAATTATTAAATTATTAAATTATTAAATTATTAAATTATTAAATTATTAAATTATTAAATTATTAAATTATTAAATTATTAAATTATTAAATTATTAAATTATTAAATTATTAAATTATTAAATTATTAAATTATTAAATTATTAAATTATTAAATTATTAAATTATTAAATTATTAAATTATTAAATTATTAAATTATTAAATTATTAAATTATTAAATTATTAAATTATTAAATTATTAAATTATTAAATTATTAAATTATTAAATTATTAAATTATTAAATTATTAAATTATTAAATTATTAAATTATTAAATTATTAAATTATTAAATTATTAAATTATTAAATTATTAAATTATTAAATTATTAAATTATTAAATTATTAAATTATTAAATTATTAAATTATTAAATTATTAAATTATTAAATTATTAAATTATTAAATTATTAAATTATTAAATTATTAAATTATTAAATTATTAAATTATTAAATTATTAAATTATTAAATTATTAAATTATTAAATTATTAAATTATTAAATTATTAAATTATTAAATTATTAAATTATTAAATTATTAAATTATTAAATTATTAAATTATTAAATTATTAAATTATTAAATTATTAAATTATTAAATTATTAAATTATTAAATTATTAAATTATTAAATTATTAAATTATTAAATTATTAAATTATTAAATTATTAAATTATTAAATTATTAAATTATTAAATTATTAAATTATTAAATTATTAAATTATTAAATTATTAAATTATTAAATTATTAAATTATTAAATTATTAAATTATAATTTAATAATTTAATAATTTAATAATTTAATAATTTAATAATTTAATAATTTAATAATTTAATAATTTAATAATTTAATAATTTAATAATTTAATAATTTAATAATTTAATAATTTAATAATTTAATAATTTAATAATTTAATAATTTAATAATTTAATAATTTAATAATTTAATAATTTAATAAATTTAATAATTTAATAATTTAATAATTTAATAATTTAATAATTTAATAATTTAATAATTTAATAATTTAATAATTTAATAATTTAATAATTTAATAATTTAATAATTTAATAATTTAATAATTTAATAATTTAATAATTTAATAATTTAATAATTTAATAATTTAATAATTTAATAATTTAATAATTTAATAATTTAATAATTTAATAATTTAATAATTTAATAATTTAATAATTTAATAATTTAATAATTTAATAATTTAATAATTTAATAATTTAATAATTTAATAATTTAATAATTTAATAATTTAATAATTTAATAATTTAATAATTTAATAATTTAATAATTTAATAATTTAATAATTTAATAATTTAATAATTTAATAATTTAATAATTTAATAATTTAATAATTTAATAATTTAATAATTTAATAATTTAATAATTTAATAATTTAATAATTTAATAATTTAATAATTTAATAATTTAATAATTTTTAATAATTTAATAATTTAATAATTTAATAATTTAATAATTTAATAATTTAATAATTTAATAATTTAATAATTTAATAATTTAATAATTTAATAATTTAATAATTTAATAATTTAATAATTTAATAATTTAATAATTTAATAATTTAATAATTTAATAATTTAATAATTTAATAATTTAATAATTTAATAATTTAATAATTTAATAATTTAATAATTTAATAATTTAATAATTTAATAATTTAATAATTTAATAATTTAATAATTTAATAATTTAATAATTTAATAATTTAATAATTTAATAATTTAATAATTTAATAATTTAATAATTTAATAATTTAATAATTTAATAATTTAATAATTTAATAATTTAATAATTTAATAATTTAATAATTTAATAATTTAATAATTTAATAATTTAATAATTTAATAATTTAATAATTTAATAATTTAATAATTTAATAATTTAATAATTTAATAATTTAATAATTTAATAATTTAATAATTTAATAATTTAATAATTTAATAATTTAATAATTTAATAATTTAATAATTTAATAATTTAATAATTTAATAATTTAATAATTTAATAATTTAATAATTTAATAATTTAATAATTTAATAATTTAATAATTTAATAATTTAATAATTTAATAATTTAATAATTTAATAATTTAATAATTTAATAATTTAATAATTTAATAATTTAATAATTTAATAATTTAATAATTTAATAATTTAATAATTTAATAATTTAATAATTTAATAATTTAATAATTTAATAATTTAATAATTTAATAATTTAATAATTTAATAATTTAATAATTTAATAATTTAATAATTTAATAATTTAATAATTTAATAATTTAATAATTTAATAATTTAATAATTTAATAATTTAATAATTTAATAATTTAATAATTTAATAATTTAATAATTTAATAATTTAATAATTTAATAATTTAATAATTTAATAATTTAATAATTTAATAATTTAATAATTTAATAATTTAATAATTTAATAATTTAATAATTTAATAATTTAATAATTTAATAATTTAATAATTTAATAATTTAATAATTTAATAATTTAATAATTTAATAATTTAATAATTTAATAATTTAATAATTTAATAATTTAATAATTTAATAATTTAATAATTTAATAATTTAATAATTTAATAATTTAATAATTTAATAATTTAATAATTTAATAATTTAATAATTTAATAATTTAATAATTTAATAATTTAATAATTTAATAATTTAATAATTTAATAATTTAATAATTTAATAATTTAATAATTTAATAATTTAATAATTTAATAATTTAATAATTTAATAATTTAATAATTTAATAATTTAATAATTTAATAATTTAATAATTTAATAATTTAATAATTTAATAATTTAATAATTTAATAATTTAATAATTTAATAATTTAATAATTTAATAATTTAATAATTTAATAATTTAATAATTTAATAATTTAATAATTTAATAATTTAATAATTTAATAATTTAATAATTTAATAATTTAATAATTTAATAATTTAATAATTTAATAATTTAATAATTTAATAATTTAATAATTTAATAATTTAATAATTTAATAATTTAATAATTTAATAATTTAATAATTTAATAATTTAATAATTTAATAATTTAATAATTTAATAATTTAATAATTTAATAATTTAATAATTTAATAATTTAATAATTTAATAATTTAATAATTTAATAATTTAATAATTTAATAATTTAATAATTTAATAATTTAATAATTTAATAATTTAATAATTTAATAATTTAATAATTTAATAATTTAATAATTTAATAATTTAATAATTTAATAATTTAATAATTTAATAATTTAATAATTTAATAATTTAATAATTTAATAATTTAATAATTTAATAATTTAATAATTTAATAATTTAATAATTTAATAATTTAATAATTTAATAATTTAATAATTTAATAATTTAATAATTTAATAATTTAATAATTTAATAATTTAATAATTTAATAATTTAATAATTTAATAATTTAATAATTTAATAATTTAATAATTTAATAATTTAATAATTTAATAATTTAATAATTTAATAATTTAATAATTTAATAATTTAATAATTTAATAATTTAATAATTTAATAATTTAATAATTTAATAATTTAATAATTTAATAATTTAATAATTTAATAATTTAATAATTTAATAATTTAATAATTTAATAATTTAATAATTTAATAATTTAATAATTTAATAATTTAATAATTTAATAATTTAATAATTTAATAATTTAATAATTTAATAATTTAATAATTTAATAATTTAATAATTTAATAATTTAATAATTTAATAATTTAATAATTTAATAATTTAATAATTTAATAATTTAATAATTTAATAATTTAATAATTTAATAATTTAATAATTTAATAATTTAATAATTTAATAATTTAATAATTTAATAATTTAATAATTTAATAATTTAATAATTTAATAATTTAATAATTTAATAATTTAATAATTTAATAATTTAATAATTTAATAATTTAATAATTTAATAATTTAATAATTTAATAATTTAATAATTTAATAATTTAATAATTTAATAATTTAATAATTTAATAATTTAATAATTTAATAATTTAATAATTTAATAATTTAATAATTTAATAATTTAATAATTTAATAATTTAATAATTTAATAATTTAATAATTTAATAATTTAATAATTTAATAATTTAATAATTTAATAATTTAATAATTTAATAATTTAATAATTTAATAATTTAATAATTTAATAATTTAATAATTTAATAATTTAATAATTTAATAATTTAATAATTTAATAATTTAATAATTTAATAATTTAATAATTTAATAATTTAATAATTTAATAATTTAATAATTTAATAATTTAATAATTTAATAATTTAATAATTTAATAATTTAATAATTTAATAATTTAATAATTTAATAATTTAATAATTTAATAATTTAATAATTTAATAATTTAATAATTTAATAATTTAATAATTTAATAATTTAATAATTTAATAATTTAATAATTTAATAATTTAATAATTTAATAATTTAATAATTTAATAATTTAATAATTTAATAATTTAATAATTTAATAATTTAATAATTTAATAATTTAATAATTTAATAATTTAATAATTTAATAATTTAATAATTTAATAATTTAATAATTTAATAATTTAATAATTTAATAATTTAATAATTTAATAATTTAATAATTTAATAATTTAATAATTTAATAATTTAATAATTTAATAATTTAATAATTTAATAATTTAATAATTTAATAATTTAATAATTTAATAATTTAATAATTTAATAATTTAATAATTTAATAATTTAATAATTTAATAATTTAATAATTTAATAATTTAATAATTTAATAATTTAATAATTTAATAATTTAATAATTTAATAATTTAATAATTTAATAATTTAATAATTTAATAATTTAATAATTTAATAATTTAATAATTTAATAATTTAATAATTTAATAATTTAATAATTTAATAATTTAATAATTTAATAATTTAATAATTTAATAATTTAATAATTTAATAATTTAATAATTTAATAATTTAATAATTTAATAATTTAATAATTTAATAATTTAATAATTTAATAATTTAATAATTTAATAATTTAATAATTTAATAATTTAATAATTTAATAATTTAATAATTTAATAATTTAATAATTTAATAATTTAATAATTTAATAATTTAATAATTTAATAATTTAATAATTTAATAATTTAATAATTTAATAATTTAATAATTTAATAATTTAATAATTTAATAATTTAATAATTTAATAATTTAATAATTTAATAATTTAATAATTTAATAATTTAATAATTTAATAATTTAATAATTTAATAATTTAATAATTTAATAATTTAATAATTTAATAATTTAATAATTTAATAATTTAATAATTTAATAATTTAATAATTTAATAATTTAATAATTTAATAATTTAATAATTTAATAATTTAATAATTTAATAATTTAATAATTTAATAATTTAATAATTTAATAAATTAATAATTTAATGAAAATTATAATTTACCTCAGTTTCGTTCGGAAATAACTTTAGAATGTCACTAACAATCTCTCTGCAGTACCACGATGCAAGCACGTGCTCTATATTATTGGTTATCCAATAGTCTACGATAACCTCGCATAAATCGTTTCTCGTTTTCCAGGATTTTGGTTTCTGGTTTTAAACTAAGTCGTAATAGATTTTTATATTTAATTTAAACCTTTATTTTATATTAAAACTCCATTTTTTGTATTGTTTTATTCTGTTCTCTCGAAAATAAATTTTAAACAAAAATCTATATCTCAAAAATACCCTTAATTTTTTTTATTTTCATTTCTATTTTTTCATTTCAAAATGGACAAAAATTTTGAGTCCGAAATGGAAAAATACAAAAGAAAAATTTAAGGGCATTTTTGAGATGTAGATTTTTCTTTAAATTTTATTTTCGACAGAACAGAATAAAACAGTACAAAAAAAATTGGTGTTTTAATATAAAATAAGGGTTTAAATCAGTGTTCAAAATTAAATTTTCTTTCCCAAAAATTTTTTTCTCTATTTTACGAAATAAACGAAATGTTATTAGAATTCTTTCTGTTGGAAAACATGAATGTAAGACATTAAACATCTTTCCCCAGAAAAAAACGTAAAGGGAAAATTTTAATATTTCAAGAAAAATTTTAATATTTCAAGTTTGTAAATTTTTACCAGGAAAATTTTAATATTTCAAGTTTGTAAATTTTTACAATTCAAAATCAACTTTTAGCAAAACAAATTCAGAACTTCCAATTCTTAACCGATTATTATGGGATTGGGTATGTTGGATGGAAATGGGATTCTTAAATGATTTTTAGTAGAAGTTCTGGAATATGGTCACCTGGGACAGAACTCAGTCATTTCTTAATCGCTTATGATGGGATTGGGTATGTTGGATGGAAATGAGATTCTAAAATGATTTTTGGAAAAAGTTCTGGAATATGGCCACTTGGGACGGAACTGGAGCAATTCTTAACCGATTATGATGGGATTGGGTGTGTTGGATGGAAATGGGATTCTTAAATGATTTTTGAAAGAAGTTCAAACAATCCTATCATAATCGGTTAATAATTGGTCGTGTTCCGTCCCAAGTGGCCACATTCCAGAACTTCTTCCAAAAATCATTTAAGAATCTCATTTCCATCCAACATACCCAATCCCATCCTAATCAGTCAAAAAATGACCGAGTTCTGTCCTAGGTTGCCATATTCCAGAACTTATTTTAAAAATCATTTAAGAATCTCATTTCCATCCAACATACTCAATCCCATCATAAGCGGTTAAGAAATGACTGAGTTCTGTCCCAGGTGGCCATATTCCAGAACTTCTACTAAAACTCATTTAAGAATCCTATTTTCATCCAACTTACCCAATCCCATCATAAACGGTTAAGAATTGGTCGAGTTCCGTCCTAGATGGCCATATTCTAGAACTTCTACTGAAATTCATTCAAGAATCCCATTTTTATCCAACTTACTCAATCCCATCACAATCGGTTAATGGTGGCCATATTGGAACTTATTCAAAAAATCACTTGCGAATCCAATTTCCATCTAACATACCCAATCCCATCATAATCGGTTAAGAATTGGTCCAGTTCCGTCCCAGGTGGCCATATTCCAGAACTTCTTCTAAAAATCATTTAAAAATCCCATTTCCATCCAACATACCCAATCCCATTACAATCGGTTAAGAATTGGTCGAGTTCCGTCCCAGGTGGTCATATTCCAGAACTTCTTTAAAAAATCATTCAATAATCCCATTTCCATCCAACATAGCTAATTCCATCATAATCGGTTAAGAATTGGTCGAGTTCCGCCTCAGGTGGCCTATTTCCAAAACTTCTTCCAAAAATCTTTTAAGAATCCCATTTCCATACAACATAGCTAATTCCATCATAATCGGTTCAGAATTGGTCGAGTTCCCATTTTTAAGAATCCCATTTCCATCTAACTTGCCCAATCCTATCATAATTTGTCAATAAATGACCGAGTTCTGTTCCAGGTGGCCTTATTTAAGAATTTCTTCCAAAAATCATTTTAGAATCCAATTTCCATCCAACATACCCAATTCCATCATAATCGGTTAAGAATTGGTCGAGTTCCGTCCCAGGTGGCCATATTCCAGAACTTCTACTAAAACTCATTTAAGAATCTCATTTTCATCCAACTTGCCCAATCCCATCATAATCAGTCAAAAAATGGCCGAGTTCTGTCCCAGGTGGCCATATTCCAGAACTTCTACTAAAACTCATTTAAGAATCCCATTTTTATCCAACTTACTCAATCCCATCATAATCGGTTAAGAATTGGTCCAGTTCCGTCCCAGGTGGCCATATTCCAGAGTTTCTTCTAAAAATCATTTAAGAATCCCATTTCCATCTAACATACCCAATCCCATCATAATCGGTTAAGAATTGGTCCAGTTCCGTCCCAAATGGCTATATTCCAGAACTTCTTCCAAAAATCATTTAAAAATCCCATTTCCATCCAACATGCCCAATCCCATTACAATCGGTTAAGAATTTGTCGAGTTCCGTCCCAGGTTGCCATATTCCAGAACTTCTTCCAAAAATCATTTTAGAATCCCATTTCCATCCAACATAGCTAATTCCATCATAATCGGTTAAGAATTGGTCGAGTTCCGTCCCAGGTGGCCATATTCCAGAACTTCTTTCAAAAATCATTTAAGAATTCCATTTCCATCCAACATACCCAATCCCATCATAATCGGTTAAGAAATGGTCGAGTTCCATCCCAGGTGGCCATATTCCACAACTTCTTTCAAAAATCATTTAAGAATCCCATTTTTATCCAACATACCCAATCCCATCATAATCTTAATAAACACATTTTCACTTAATACTTAATAAACACATTTTTATTAATCACTTGTTTTTTGTTTCGCAGAATGAACCCATCATAATCGGTTAAGAATTGGTCCAGTTCCGTCCCAGGTGGCCATATTCCAGAACTTCTTCAAAAATCATTTAAGAATCCCATTTCCATCCAACACCCCAATCCCATTTCAATCGGTTAAGAATTGGTCGAGTTCCGTCCCAGGTGGGCTATTTCCAGAACTTCTTCCAAAAATCATTTTAGAATCCCATTTCCATCCAACATAGCTAATCCCATCATAATCGGTTAAGAATTGGTCGAGTTCCGTCCCAGGTGGCCATATTTCAGAACTTCTACTAAAACTCATTAAATAATCCCATTTTCATCCAACATACCCAATCCCATCATAATCGGTTAAGAATTGGTCGAGTTCCGTCCCAGGTGGCCATATTCCACAACTTCTTTCAAAAATCATTTAAGAATCCCATTTTCATCCAACATACCCAATCCCATCATAATCGGTTAAGAAATGGTCCAGTTCCGTCACAGGTGGCCATATTCCAGAACTTCTTCCAAAAATCATTTAAGAATCCCATTTCTATCCAACTTGCCCAATCCCATCACATACGGTTAAGAATTGATCGAGTTCCGTCCCCATGTGGCCATATACCAGAACTTCTTTCAAAAATCATTTAAGAATCCCATTTCTATCCAACATACCCAATCCCATCATAATCAGTTAAGAAATGACCGAGTTCTGTCCCAGGTGGCCATATTTCAGAACTTCTTCCAAAAATCATTTCTAAATCTCATTTCATTCCAACATACCCATTCCCATCATAATCGGTTAAAAATGGGCCGGGTTCCGCCTCAGATGGTCATATTCCAGAACTTTTTTCAAAAATCATTTAAGAATCCCATTTCTATCCAACTTGCCCAATCCCATCACATACGGTTAAGAATTGATCGAGTTCCCTCCCCATGTGGCCATATACCAGAACTTCTTTCAAAAATCATTTAAGAATCCCATTTCTATCCAACATACCCAATCCCATCATAATCAGTTAAGAAATGACCGAGTTCTGTCCCAAGTGGCAATATTCAAGAATTTCTTCCAAAAATCATTTAAGAATCCCATTTCCATCCAACATAGCCAATTCCATCATAATCGGTTAAGAATTGGTTGAGTTCCGCCGCAGGTGGCCATATTCCAGAACTTCTACTAAAACTCATTTAAGAATCCCATTTCCATCCAACATACCCAAACCCATCATAATCAGTTAAGAAATGACCGAGTTCTGTCCTAGGTAGCCATATTCCAGAACTTCTTCCAAAAATCATTTCTTAATCTCATCTCATTCCAACTTACCCAATCCCAGCATAATCGGTTAAAAATGGGCCGAGTTCCGCCCCAGATGGTCATATTCAAGAACTTCTTCCAAAAATTATTTAAGAGTCCCATTTTTATCCAACTTGCCCAATCCCATCATAATCGGTTAAGAATTGGTCGATTTCCGTTCCAGGTGGCCATATTCCAGAACTTCTGTATATTAATACCTGTATATTAATAAAATAATGAATTATGAATACATTTCTAATCCTTTTATTTCTTACAAAAGAAATCAAAAATAATAAAAAATATATATTTCGATCTTTAAGAGTAAAATATAAATTAAAATTGTTATTCTTCCAAAGGAAAGGAAATTAAAATAAATAAATATCTTTCTTTTCCTTGAAATCAGAAAAAAGGAAACGATACCAAAAAATAAATTGAAAGGAATAAAATAAAAATACCAAAATTTCTTGTCTAACAATACGAAAACAAAATATTTTTAAAAATAAAAAGCGTAGGAAAGGAAAGTAAAAACCAAAGAATATTCGAAAAATAAAATTTGGATTTGAACACTGGTTTAAATAAAAAATAAAATCTATTGCGACTTAATTTAAAACCAGAAACCAAGATCGTGTGTAGCATGGGTGATTAGTATTTTATTTCAATCTACAATCTCTCTCTCTTCAATCAATCTTACATTGTTGCCGCATTATTGATGGTCCGCCGAACACAATTCTCGACAATCGGAATCGTTTAAATTATTCACTACACGAGATTTTAGTTTCTGGTTTCAAACTACTTCGCATCGCAATACATTTCTTTTCTCAATTTTTTTATTTTCATTTCTATTTTTTTATTTCGGATTCACTGAAAATTTTAATGTAGCAATTAAAATGTATTTTGTAGGTAAAAGGGGAAGAAAGGTGAAGCCGGTCTTATGAAACTACGTGTAGCACGGCTGATTGTAAATTTTCCCCTGATTTTACTTTTTCCTTATAAGTTAAGAGAGTAAATAACTGCTTTGCTAGTTTCCTTTTTTTTCAGTTTATATGTATGTACATCAAAACAAGAAAACAAAGAAAATGTAAAAATTCTAAGCTAAAAAACGCGTGAATGAAAATTTGTCGTATCTGATTTGGTAGCAGAATTATATTTCATTCAGTCTTCCGCTGTCGCAGGATAAATCCGGATCAAAATAAGAGTGAAGTTTAGATTTTTTGTGTATTGAATATTTCCTTGTCAGTGATTAAATTTATGGTAACTGTATTTTACATACGAATTTATGTAGATTATAGAGTTAAATTGTTAAAGTGAATTTTCATAGTTTTAGGCTTTTAATGTGAGATCAAATATTGTTATAGTACATAAACATAGCTAGTATAATTTAAATTTACTTTAGTTATAAGTCACTCAATAGGTTTAGTGAGATATATAATAATTTGATAGTGTTTTATATTACTGTGGAAATATTTTAAGTTTTTTGTCAAATTATTATATTGTGTTGTGGTTAATTATTGTGATGCGTAAATCAAGGCTGAATAAAAATAATATATCTTTGATTTATGTAAAAATTGTCTAATGTGGTCGTTAAGGTTTTATGTGCCAATTATTCCTTAAGTGAATAAATAATAATAATTTTATTAAGTGATAAAAGAGGAATAGTAATCAAAAGAAAGTGATTACTAGTATATTTGTTACTAGTTATAATTGATATATTGTGGATTTGGTACTACTTCAGTGGATTTATTTACAAATTATTATCGACAGAAAGTGGTATGTAATCATTATATATAAAATAAGGAAAGTGAATTTTCTTGAATTACTACTCTAAAATCTTAATTAATGGTTAAGTTTAGCTTCAATTCAAATTTAATTCAAATCGAAATATGGAAGGTTCAGTACGGTGTTTTTACGAATGTTGTGCATACGATTTATCGTCTTCGGATAATAAAATTACATATGTATTAAATAATTATAATAAAATTTTAGTTATGTAAAATAAAATATAATGAAATAATATGCACTGGCTGGTATTGAGAAGTTAACTTTCAAATTTATGTATGTGAGATGCTGCAGAGAAAGCATCAAATTTTGTATGAATTTTATAAACATACTTATTGCTGAATAAATTAAATTCCTGGGACAAATTAAATACAGATCTATAGTGCTATCAATACGGTAACAACTTTAATCAATTATATCTTAGATAATAAAATGTTGAATTGAATATCATAAAAATTGAAAATTGTACAATATTTTTAGTTGATATCTATCTAAAAATGGCCTGTCTAATGCCCGTCTAAAATAGCTCCATATTTTTTTTATAGTTTATCAATTGTGCCTTACAACAATTACGAAAATTTTTAGCCTAATGAGATTTTTTTTCAATTTTTTGGAAGACAATTGTATCACAGAATCGCTCATCTACAAATATAGTAGAATGAGAATGTTGAAATGCGACGATGTACATAGAAAAATGTCTGCAATTTCAAATGGTCGGTCTCCAATGAAATTTTGATTTTCTTACTGTGCGTTTACACTTGTGGAAATTATTGCGGCACTAATACATCGCACTCGCTCCGCAGGTATGAATATATATCTGCGGGAGCAAATGTGATGTATTAGTGCTGCAATAATTTCCACAAGTATAAACGCACAGTTAAAGTTATCACTTGTCTTATGTGAGGATTGACTACTTTAAAAAAAATCATTTCATGGCAGAAGCACGGATAGAGTGCAAACGAAATTTGAATTTATTTTTACGAAACTGAACGGGACATCGACAAGAAAAGATGAAATTAATATTTTTAATTTAAACTCCAGTGATTTAATAATATATAGACAGATTAGAATATAAATTTAAATATTTTTAAATATTTTTTAAATTCACCCCGAATTGTCAAAAAATATTCTGTAATTTTTTATTCAATCTGAGTGATTTACAGTTTAGTATAGTAGCCTCCACATACTGTGTTTCTATTTGGAAAATGAGCACAGTGTATAGTATACACGGCCTTTCAAATTTAATGAAGTAAGTGTAAGATGAGTACACAAAGAGAAAAACAATTTGTTACTCAATGCACACCGGATAATTTAGCCCTGTGCTCGGTGTACATTGCACTGGGTAAGCATGAGAAAATTTTAATTTTGCATAATCAATCAACATATCCACGCGTTGAAAAGTTAATTTTGGAAACAGACGTGCGGAAAAACGCTTGCGTTTAAATTAGAATGCGCTAATTTAAATGAAATGAAATGCATGAATTTCGCATAGGATACGTTTTTCCGCAAGTTGTCTCTATTTCTAAAAAATGCACTGCAGGAGTGTTGACTACATAACAAAAAAAAATATCATGTATTCTCAGTATAAATTAAATTAAATTATTAAATTATTAATTTATTAGTATAAATTATTAACATCACGACGGCTTTTCAATGTTTTGACAGAAATTCCAAAACAAATTGTATATTGTTAAAAAAAAAATCAAAGAACTTAGCTTTTTTATAGACAAATTAAAAATTATTTATTTAATTTACATTAAACAATTTCTATTAAATTATTCTAAATATTTCGACCTTGTGGTCATCTTCAGTAGAATCAATAGAATTAAAAATTATTAACAAAAACTACTATACATATTTTAAACAAAATTTACTATACACAGCTCCATGTCATTTTGACATGGAGCTGTGTATAGTAAATTTTGTTTAAAATATGTATAGTAGTTTTTGTTAATAATTTTTAATTCTATTGATTCTACTGAAGATGACCACAAGGTCGAAATATTTAGAATAATTTAATAGAAATTGTTTAATGTAAATTAAATAAATAATTTTTAATTTGTCTATAAAAAAGCTAAGTTCTTTAATAACAAAATAAGACACAAAATTCTAATACAATTTAAAAAAAAAATCGTGGTACTTTTTTTAACTTGTTATCTGTTTCAATTGGTTACAATTTTGACAATAACATGGTTGTCTATTTTATGTGTAATTATGAACGTATAAAGCAAATTTAAATATGAAAATATCTAAAATAAATACTATTTAAATGTATACAGTATGTTCAACAAGAGCGTGACGGCATAACTGTACTTAAAACTGTAGGAACAAATATAGGTGGGGCTTAAATCGTTTTTCTATTGATTCCTCTTGGACGCTCTAAAACAAACATTAGCTTAGCTGCAACTGTTTAGCGGATATCATATATGAAAGAAATGAGTGCGATTTATAAAAAACGATTTGAAGCAGTGTTTTTAAGTGTACATCCGAAATAACCAAAAATGTTGGTTGCAAGTGCAGCTAAGTATATAAAAAAGTCGACAACATTTGTACAGAGGAGAATTACACGTTATTCAATGTATAAAAATGTTGACTATTTGCCAGATAGAGGCAAAATCCGAACCACTACAAAAACTGACGAAGACGCCATCATACAGTTATTTGATGAAAATTCTTCGTTTACACTGGCTGCAGCTGCGGCAAAATTGGCGAAAAAGAATACTATTTTACTAAAAATAATCATACGAAAGAACATGGCTACGCATATGGAAATACTTTGGTCATACCACTGGCAACACAAAAATACATAGAAAAGCGACTACAGTGGGCGAATGATCATATAAACAAAGATTTTACGAATATATTGTTTACCGATGAGTCATCCTTTTTGGGGTTTTAATGTTAAAAGTCGTGTTTAGCGAACTAAGCAAAAACAAGGATTGTCCGAACTGTGGAGCACCTGCCCTAGCTCCATGTATGGGGTTGCTTCACCAAGCAAGGTTTTTGTAAATTAATCGTTTCCACACGGAACCTAACGCACTTTTCATGAATAAAACTTATTCACGAGGTTCGTTACCATCTATCCTGAAACGGTTTGGAGCGGGGAGCTCTATTTATATCTTGCAAGAACACAACGATCCAAAACACCATAGCCTACTCTGTTCGAAATTTAAACTCAAAAAGGGCATCACAACATTGGATTCACGATCTCAGGTACCTAATTCCAATCCGATCAAAATGTATGGGTACTCATGAAGATTAAGCTGAAAATGTACCACATAAAAAATTTGAGCGCTCTAGCGCGAGTGTTCCGGAAGATATGGAAAAATGTATCAACACAGTATGCAGAAAATCTGGTTCATAGTATGGACACAAGGAGCCAGGCAATTATTAAAAGTAATGGTAGCTTTACTATGTTTTAGTTGATAGCGCCCTAGAAAATACAACAAACTTTCATAATAAAAAACAAAAAAAAATCGTAGTTTTATTTTTACTTAAGTTTTTGCCGTACAAGCTCTTGTTGCACATACTGTATATTAATTAATTATGGTCAGTTTACATTTAAATCATTAAGATTTTTCTCAAAATTTGACATGACAAATTTCTGTTTACAAACTAATATTTTTGTCAGCCAAATGTTTTCCATATAAAAATTGTATCAGCTCTTGAAGCAGATAAAAAGTTTGACATTTTTATTCACCTCAATTCTTAACTTTTTAATTTTTTATGCATTATTTAAACCAATTGAAACACACTCTAAAAGTAAAACAACAAGTAGAAATCACTGAGGGGCATAAAATTGCCTTAATCTATTTTTAAAATTATCTTTAGTTAAACAAAAATCAAATAAACAGTTAATTTTATTGAAACTCTCACACATCATCTTCACTGGTTCCAGTTTTCACCATAGTTGGTTCCGTGTCTGTCTAAGTGGAGAAAGTCATGATCTCTTAATTGTTTACTAGGAACCTTTATTTTAATTGACTTTAGTACATCCGGTGCGTTGATTAGGCCTAGTAGGAGATTGTCAATAAATGTACTTTTTAGCAATAGTCGTCTATTTTCTAGAGTTGTCAAGATGTATGTCTTGCACTTGGTAAATATGGTAGTTGTTGCAGTATGTTTACGTGGTATGGTAGATCATGGTCATGAACCCATCCGTCTTTCCATTTCAAGTGCCGTATAAACTTCTTTTACATTTTCTCAATACTTTGGATATGATCTTCGTAGAACTAATACCACACATTTAGAGCATATTCCAGCTGGGAACGAACGCAAGCACAATACAGGATCTTAATTGTTTCCACATCAAAATTGTCACCCGCCCAACGTTTGACAAAACCGAGCATGGAGTTCGCTTTAACGATGCATAGCTCGATGTGATTAGTAAAGCTCATGTTGTCAACGAAAGTAACACCTAGGTCTTTAGTTTCAAGTACTACCTGAAGAAGTACGCCATTTATCTTTTAGTCTTGTGTAACAGGATTGGCTTTTCAGTGAAATGATTAAGATTTGCACTTTTCAATATTTAGGCTCAGAGAATTAAAATCGCACCATAACGCTAGGTTGTCAATATCTTCCTGTAGTTTATTGACATCGTCGACTGACTCGATGGCTTTGTAGATTGCGAGTACGTGTCTACTATTTGTATACGTGTCTACTATTTAAGCAGCCCAACTATCTTCGTTACGAGGTAAACTGCGGTATTTTGAGGAAAAGTCAAGCAACTTCAAAACTTTTTCCTCCAAATATATTTTGATATTAACACCTATGTTTAATGTATTATTTATTTATAAAATCGAATGTAATTAAGATTTAAAAACTTGCATTTAAATTATTTACAACAAAATTAATATTACAATACATGCAATTTACAATATCATCCACTTATAATTTATTATTTAAACAATTCTAAAATTAAGGAAAGAGAACTAAATTATTATAAATAATAATTACAAAATATAGCTAAAAATATTTTTAATCGCCATGTAATGTAATCAACAATCGTAAATATAATTTTAAATAAAATTCAATATACTTCTTGCTTAAAAATAATAAGGAAAGTCACAAATTTTTAGTATAAAACCATTTATTCTTTACAATTCGAAAAGTGAATATTCCATCTGAGTTAATAATTTTTATTATAAAGTTTAAAAGAAAATCAAAGGTGTCATTATGATTTTCAACTACAAGTCGGACAATTACTTAATTTATGTGACGAACTGAAATATGACCGACAAAGTTATGAACTTAAATATGACCGAACGACAACGGTTATGTCATGCGTTCTATTTTATGACTGAAATAACATTTAAATATTAAATTTAACAATTAAGATGCATAAATAATTTTACTATGGTTAATTATATTGATAATTTGTTTAATGTGAACACACAAAACATAAAACAACAGAAGTATGTCCAATGGGTCAAGTTACATTTTACATAATGCATCATCTCACTCATCCAAACCAACTGTTCGGTAACATTTCAGTAATGATTTCGGTTTTGACCGATTTCGATTTTGAGTTCGAGATTTTTGCAGATTTATTACCCATTAAAGTAGTTAAAGTTAAAAAAAATAATTTTTAAAAAATTTCTGTGCGTGCATGCGTAAACTAATCGTCTGTTAACGCTCCACAGCCCAGACGGATTGACTGATCAGAATAAAATTCCATATTTAAGCTTTTCCCATAAATTGGAGCATCCTAATGATGATGGCAGAAAACGGTCCACCGGAAGTGGCTGCTTCCACAGGAGCTTTTTCGTTCTTTGTTATATATTTTGAAAAGTATAGCATTTACGAAAAAAGCAATTATTAATTTGGATGAAATTAATTTGGATTAAATTAAATTTGAGAAAATATCGGTCCAAATCACTTCTCCAAAATTTCACCGGAGATTACGATTTTGGACAAAAAAACGGTTTTCAATAAAAATTCGGTCAGGTACAGCCCAGCTTTGATTGATCGGAATGAAATTTCCTACTTCAGTTCCTTTCATAAAGTGAGATCTCAGCGAGTTTTGACCGAAATAGGTTCTTTGGAAGTGACATAGGCACATTTTCGTTTTTTTAAATATTTTACGAAAAAACGACTATGAACTAAGCACATCATTTACGAGAAAAACGACTATGAACTAAAATATTTTTTTGACAAAAACCGTTTTTCAACAAAAATTCGGCCCTGTATAGTCCAGATGGACTGACTGTTCGGGATTAAATTTCATAGCTAAGCTTTTTCCAGAACTTCGGAGATCTCAGTGAATTTTGACAAAAATTGTCCTAGAGTTTGTCGTTTTTTCACCGGAGGTGACAGTCTTTTGTTTTTGCAAGTATTTTGAATAGTACATATATCATTTACGAGAAAAACGTTTATGAACTGACTGATTCTAAATTAATTTTGCAACATTACCGGTGCAAAACACTTTTCCAAAATTTAAGCAGAAATGACGATTTTTATCTAAAAACTGTTTTTCAGCAAATATTTGGCCCCCGCACAGCCCATACGGATTGATTAATAAGGAAGAAACTTGGGTTTTCCACAAATATGAACATCCCAGTAATTTTTGGCCGATTTTAGTCCACCGTAAGTAGCGGCTTTCATAGCAGCTTTTCGTTTTTTGCAAATATTTTGAAAATTATATCTGTTTGTGCACGGCTTCGTGATAAAAATGTCGAAAAATATGGTTATGTCTTCTCTGTACACAAACAAAATACCAAATAAATTAAATTGCCACACAATATCACAAAAAACAAGACGAATAATTTTTTAAGTATTTTTATTATAATTTTATCTGTTTTTTCGGTCGTACACTTTTATCTAATGAATTTTACAACCCAATTGTTTTTCCTGTCCTGGTAAAACCTATACAACTAAACATGTACTACAAAATGTGTACAGTGTATATTTGCAAGAAGGCAACATAAAAAACCAACAAACAAATTCCACATTCACATGTGTACCAACGCAATAATATCGTACGACAAATATCATAACAATAATGACGTTTAGAACATCGAAGGTTAAATCAGATAAGTATACATAATATTTTATAATTACAAAATTTGAAATGATTCTTTGTTAAATCCTTCCTTGTCACTCTCAGGTTATACGCTGGTCATCGCCTTCGGTGGATTCGTTAACATTTCCGCCCCAGTTGAATCAGTTGATTGAATCGGAAGTCTGCATATCTTCTGGACTGGTCGTTTTAGGATGACTGATTTAGTTTTAATTGTAACAGTGCGAACTAAACCATCTTTACCTGGATGAATGTTTTGTATAACTCCTAAAGCCCATTGTGCTGGTGGATCATTTACTTCTTTGATAACTACAACGTCACCAAGTTTAATATTTTGGGTTCTATAGCACCATTTTACTCGCCGCTGTAACGACGTTAAATATTCCAAGTGCCATCGACGCCAAATGTGTTGCACGAACTGTTGTAGAAGCTGCCAGCGTGTCAACAATGACCGTTTCCTGTCAGCTAAATGCTCCTCCGGTATTCTCTTCATCGAACCGCCAATCAGAAAATGTGCGGGTGTCAACGGGTCTAATTGGTCGGGCGATACCAAACATAGCGGCCGTGAGTTCATGATGGCTTCAATCTCCACAATCATGGTGTTGAATTCCTCGTACGTCAACGTGGTATTTCCAATCATGTCGTAAATGGAATTTCATTGATTTTACCGCGCTCTCAAAAAGACTTCCGGTGTGCGGTGCTGCAGGTGCGTTAAAATGCCAATTACTAAACTGTTGCGCAAGATACCCGGAAATTTTACTGTTGTTTTCTTGAAGATGGTGAAAGAGACTCCTCAGGTGATTATTAGCGCCTATGAAATTGCTCCCGTTGTCGCTGTAAATATCGGTGCAAGCGCCTCGACGTGACGAAAATCTTCTTAATGCTGCCAGAAATGATTCAGTTGTGAGATCTCCTACCAATTCGAAATGAACGGCTTTGGTGCTCATACAGACGAACACACAAACATAAGCCTTATGCGTTTTCTGTCCTCGCCCTCTTCTCATGTAAATCTTGAATGGACCTGCATAATCGATTCCTACTTTTAGGAATGCCCTTGTTAAATTGTAATGAGAGCACCGCTACTTGCGTAGAAGCACCCCTATCACATAGAATTTGCCGTAACCTGCATTGTACCTTATGCGGCGTTGGTTCCCGTAGCTCAAGCCGGTGGAGGGAACGGCGTGGGTTATGGGTACACAGATCATGGCCTAGATTACCGCATATATATATAAAAAAGGAAAGAAAGATGGTATGCCATCAAATGGGGAGTTCGAAAATGTGAGGATGGTGAAAGACTGCATCGGTGTGTCTCATGCCTCACATCAAGCAGGTCCACCGTGGTTGTGAAATATAAAAATTTAGAGTAACATAGTTACTCTAAATTAACCATAAAAAAAATTATTATTTATCATGGGCTGAAAGCCCCAAATGTTAGTAAGTAATAATTTGGTAAAGCGTTCCAGCTGAAGGAAACCCGCGTGCTGACGCACTTGTGAGATTTCCGCTTCTAATGAAGCAGCTGGAGGACCCTTTACCAAATGGGCCAGTTTAGTTAGTTGTTGACTATTATTATTTAGTAAACATACTTACCAACACAGGTTTCACTCCTCGAACCACTCCGTATTTTGGACAACAAATAAAAACCTGGTATTTTTATATTTAAAAAAAAATAATTTATTTAAAAAAAGAAGAAATTATTTATTTACTTATAACAAAATTTATTTATTACTGCGACTTAATTACCACGGCTTAAGCTCTGTGAGTAATTAAGTTGCGCGTCTTTTTCCCAAAACCTGACTACTCCGATCCAAAACAATGTCGCGGTATTTATACAAAATTAACTGACTGACAGAGAAGGAGGGGGAAAGTTTGTTGTGGGAAATGTTCTTCTCTCTCAACCAGAAAATTCAATTTTTCCAAAATCAGCGAAATTTTGGTACAAACACCGCACATTACTGACAACGTGACATAAATCTAATTTATGTTCACTCATGGGAAACTATATTATATGTGCCACGAAAATTGCAACGTTTTAAAAAGTCCATATATAGATCATTTAAATAAACTATATTCAGAACGTTTGCTTTTTTCGTGTACACAACACAACACTATGGAGACATCATCCAATTACAAATCTTATCTTTACGTAAATTCATTAGTATTTATAATAACTACATTATAAAGACCTTGGAACCACATAAAGCTGCAACTGGATAACGAAAACTAGAAATAATTTTATGTTTGTCGTATTGCATCTTATACCATTTTCGTGTATATGAATGCAACAACAAACATAAAGAAAAATAGATAATTCCAGCATGACTAAGTGTTTGAGAAAATGTTGTGAAGGAAAAATATCTTCAAAGTCATGATGAAATTATTCTGATCAACGAACAGATAATTGGGAATAAGTTGGTAACGGAATATGATAAAATTCCGTTACAAAATTGACGCGATTATATGGCAATTCGCCCATGAATTGCTCCATCTGAGCTGCTTTGTGTCTAGTGCAAACAACACAATGGTGAATGATCTTATTGACGAGCTGCCGTGCTTCAATTACCCAATATTTCAATCTGATTAATGTTGACAACAACGTCGGGGCAGCATGGTGATTTTTAATATGGAGTTCCTCTGCGATAAGATGTGCAAGCCGTGTATTAGATATGATAGCTGGATGTTTACTTCGTAAGCTGCTGTCGATTGATTGATTCGACCTCCGACTCGGAGTATTCCTTGTGAATCGACGAATGGATCCAACATTTTTAATTTTCTGTTGCGTGCAACAGAACGTTTGTCCTTTAGCGCAGAAATTTCGTCTGAGAAAACATAACCTTGATGCCATATCACGAATTTATCTGCCGCATTCAGTATTTCGTCTCGTTGTATCGTTGCAAATTGACGTTGCTTTGCTGGCATCCTCATATTTGATATTATCCTGAACACCATCGCTAGAATTTTGCAGCATTTGTAAAAGCTAGAGTACTGGTTTAATAATTGATGGTAAAGATGTTCATCTTCTCGAATGGTATGCGCCACTATGTATTTTTGCCGAACGCATGGTAACTCCCTTGACATATGATATTTTATTGCCTTTTGAACTGGCCATTGGTCTTCTGATTGGCGTAGCTATTCCGGCCCCTTCCATCAAAGATTAAATGTTAGCAGTTGGTTTGGTGTTAAACCGCGAGAAGCACAGTCCGCTGGATTATGCAACGAAGGGACGTGATACCAGCATAATCGCCCAATTGTCGATAAGATTTCTGACGTTCGGTTTGCCACATACGTCTCCAACGTTCTAGGGTGGTGTGACAGCCAATCAAGCACAATGGTTGAATCGGTCCATGAAAACCATTTTCCACCTTCAATGCCAACGTCTCTTTAACCAACAGCAATAATTTTGTTGACATGACTGCAGCACATAATTCCAATTTCGGTATTGTGCGTTGTTTTAACGGAGCCACTTTGGTCTTGGCGGTTATCAAAGTAACATGAACGACCCCGTTGTCATCTTCAGTTCTGCAATAAATGGTGGCTGCTAAGGCTTTCTGAGAAGCGTCACAGAACGAGTGCAATTGGATTGGCTTTTTTGTTGTCTTTAGCCAACGAGGAATTTTGATATTTTCGATGTCCTTTAATCCTCTTCGAATTTTGCACCACTCTTCGAGGATTCGAGGTGGTAGCTCCTGGTCCCAAGTTAATTTTTCCAACCATAAACTTTGAAATAACACCTTGACGGTGATTATAACCGGAGCTAGCCAGCCAAGTGGGTCGAACAACTTGGATGCTTCCGATAAAAATTTCCGTTTTGTCACCCGAATGTGTGTCTCGTCGTCTAAGTTGACGGAAAAATAAAATGCGTCGTCCTTTGGTTGCCATTGCAGACCCAATATTTTTACAGTCTCATCGGTCTCCATTGTCTTTGGAGTAAGTTGCCGGTCTGTAATCGGGATACCATCCAGAAATGTGTGGTTATTGGACGTCCATTTTCGTAAGTGCAACCCTACGTCTCCCGCAACATTTCGTTAAATTTTCTCGTAAAGTTGTCGCTTCTGCTACCGTACTACAACCGGTGATTAAATCGTCCACATAAAAATCTCGTTTTAAAATCATGGTTTCATTTTGGCATTTTGTCTGGTTGTCGTCAGCGATTTTTGCCATCACTCTCGTGGCCAGAAATGGAGCGGAGGCTGTGCCATACGTAAGGGTTTTAAGTCGGCATCGTTTGACTTCTTGCCTCGGATTGTCCCGCCATAAGATTGTTTGGTACTTAATGTCGTTTGCGTGTACTAGTATCTGGCGGTACATTTTTTCTACATCTGCCGTAATAACTACCTCATGCTGTCGAAAACGTACCAAAATATTATACAACGGTTGTTGTACGGTTGGTCCTACCATTAGCGCGTCGTTGAGCGAATTTCCTGTGCTTGTTTTTGCGGACGCGTCGAATACGACACGCAGCTTCGTGGTGGCGCTTGACGACTTTAGAATTCCTTGATGTGGCAGGAAACATGTTGAAATCTCTGTCTCGTCATTGTTGATTTCTTCCATGTGGTTCAAGTCTTTGTACTCGTCCGAATTTTTTCTCCATGGCGTATAGACGGTTTAATGCCATCTGATAAGATCGACCCAACGGTGGTTTTGGCTGTTTAAATGGTAACCGCATAATATATCGCCCTTCTTTATTCCGAGTTGTAGTATTGATGAATACTTCTTCGCATGCCCTTTCTTCTTCGTTGTAATATGTCTTATTTGGCAATGATTCTTATTCCCAAAATTTCATGAGCGATTGGTCGATATCAAGCTCGTTGAACATCGTCGATATATTTGGACTGGAACCCATGTTTTGTGATCTTCCTGCAATGACCCATCCAAATATGGTATTCTGGGCAATTGGTTGATCATTTCCATTTGACGCCCTTCCATCGACAAGCATATGGAACATATGATCGGCCCCTATTAGAACATCGATTGGGTTCATCATTCATCATTTCGTTGTTACGTGCCGCTGACACGGTGACGGCTATGCAACTCTTGGAGGATCCGACATGAGTTTTGCCCAAACCGTTGATTTTAAGGCTTATATTTTTCGGCGGTATTCTAAGTTTTTTGGTCCATTCTTCTGTAATGAAGGACATTTGAGAGCCGGAGTCCAATAACGCGTGACATTGATGACGATTTCCGAACACATCCGTTAATGTAATAGTAGCGGTGGGCAATATTGATTGCTCTACGTTCTCCGTTGCGTATGGCTTACTAGCAAAGTTGGATTGTATAACAGCCGAAGTTATGCTAGTTATGGGTTGTGATTTCTCTGGCGATGCTTCGGTGGTAGTCACATGATGCGTTGCGGCTTATCGGTTTGTGTAACCATCAGTACTTATGTTGTGCAATAATGTATGATGTTTGCGGTGGCATTGCATGCATCTTTTTCTTGACTTGCATTCATATAAGTACCACATGGGTGTCATTCAAGCAGTTGAAACATCTATTTTTTTCTTTTACAAACGCAATTCGATTATTCAACGACTTTCCCTTGAACTTTGAACACTCGTATAGGAAATGCTCGCTATTTACACACACTGGACATGTAATTTTTTCGGTAGATAACATGCTTCTTACTGGTGGTCGCGATTCGGTCCTTCTCTTCATAACGCCTTTGTTCACTTCCAAGGTATCCGTCCTTTTTAATAAAAATTTCATAAATTGGTCGATCGTTGGAAACTCTTCTTCTACTGATTCTTCTGCCCACCTTGTCCTGGTATCATCATCACATTTCTGAAGCAGCAAATATATAAGCCACGGGTCTCTACCTTCTGCTTGTCCCCCTAGTGCCTTTAGACCTCTCATGGTTTCGTCGGTTTGATCGTACAGTTTCCGAATGTTTGCGACATTTCCAACCGTGAATGATGGCGATTTCGTTAAATTATCAATGAATTCATTGACAATCAAACGTTTACGGTCGTATTTTGCGACTAGTTTTTGAAACGCCTCGATGTAATTGGCATCGGTAGGAATGCTTCATCGCGTAAACAACCTTTTAAATGCAGCATTTTTTGTACGGATGGTATATTTGGATTCTCGTGGACACTTGCAACAAAAATGTCGTAAAATGGCTGCCATTCTGTGTATTTTCCTCCAAATGGTTGTATATTTAATTTCGGCAATTTAATCTGCGTGGATGTCGGTTGTGAAATATTCATCGTATCGTTGTCTGTTGAATCATTTAGATTGACACCACCAGATATGCTTAATTTACGTATTCACGTATTAAGAACAGATTTGGTTAAATAATAATTTTCTTCAAATTCTGGAAAATCGGACTTCTCGTTTTCTATTTCTGGATATTCTTGCATTATGCTGTCCAATCTCACTAGACGCGCTTTCAATTGCTCAATATTCGTTTTTTCGTTTATGGTTTTAATATACGCTATCAATCGCGTCATTGATCCTTTTAATGCTGCCAATTTTCGTCGTAATGCTGCTTCAGACATGTTGCTGATATAAAAAATCCGACGCTGAATGCACGAAAAAATGGCGGACGTAAAACACAAACGCCGCGTGTACGACCCGGAAAATGGTGGACGTAAAACAACACAAATGCACGTCTACCGCACCGCGTAATTAAATATACTTTTATAATGCCGTTTGTGGGTTTCGTTTATAATGTCTCTTGGTAATTTTCGATGATAAAGTTAAACGCCTTGTGAAGAAACTACGCTCTGCTACCAATTTTTGTTTGTGCACGGCTTCGTGGTAAAAATGTCGAAAAATATGGTTATGTCTTCTCTGTGCACAAACAAAATACCAAATAAATTAAATTGCCACACAATATCACAAAAAACAAGACGAATAATTTTTTAAGTATTTTTATCTGTTTTTTCGGTCGTACACTTTTATCTAATGAATTTTACAACCCAATTGTTTTTCCTGTCCTGGTAAAACCTATACAACTAAACATGTACTAAAAAATGTGTACAGTGTATATTTGCAAGAAGACAACATAAAAAACCAACAAAAAATTCCACATTTACATGTGTATACCAACGCAATAATATCGTACGACAAATATCATAACAATAATGACGTTTACATCTAAAGTTAAATCAGATAAGTATACATAATATTTTATAATTACAAAATTTGAAATGATTCTTTGTTAAATCCTTCCTTGTCACTCTCAGGTTATACGCTGGTCATCGCCTTCGGTGGATTCGTTAACAATATCCTAGGTAGGAGGTTGCTAAGTAAGTTTTGTCGTTCGTTATTTTTATAAAAATGGTACTACTCATTTATGAGTTTTCGTCTGAGTTGACGTGTAACAGAATTTTTTTACAATGTAAAAAATTGAATATCGTGCAGTGATAACATTCTACTGTTCTAATTGAAGATGAAGACTGGAGAGTCCCTATACACTTTTAACAATCGTTCATGAATTTGCTTTGGTTTAGCCCAGACAGATTGATTGACGGAATGAAATAAGCTTTTAGCATTAATTGGGAAGTCCCTTTGATGTTTGGCCGAAATCAGTCTATAGAAAGTGGCCGCTTCCATAGGAGCTTTTTTGTTTCTGGAATATTTCGAAAAGTATATAGCATTTACTAAAAACGAATTCAAAACAAAAAGTTTATAAATTAAATTTCAAATAAAATTAGTTAAGCCATTTTTTTTTTTATATTTAACCGGAAACAACGCATTTATCAAAAAACTTCATTTCACCAACATCAGGCATCTCTCCAGTCCAGGCGGATTGCCTTTTCGGTATGAAACTTCACCTTTAAACTTTTTCCATTAATTGGGGGATCCTTGTAAAATTTGGTGGATATATGTGTACCGCAAGTAACAGCTTCTAAAATATTAAGGACAAAGCCGTAACTACTATGGCTGTAAATCTGAAAATTTGAAAGTGGACGAACATATATAAATAACATATGACACGTTAAAAACACCCAGTCGCAACTTTTTTACTGGTCACCACCAGGAATCGAACCCGGGACCCCCGAATAACAGAGCAAGCACTCTACTTACTAAGCTAACGAGGGCGACTATGGGACCTTTGTCAATTTTTGCAATGAAGTTGAAAAGTTTAACCTTTACAAAAAACGACAAATAGTTAAAAGATTTAAATAGATTTAACGATTAAGTTTTCAACGAGCTTTGACCTACTTTTACCTAAAGTCCGTATTTTTCTTTCAAATATTCTTGAATTATTTATAATTATTAATGTATGCAATAAATTTTCAGCCATGTTCGAAATCTGAATTAATTTGTTTTTCTATTTAATTAATAGTAATTAAAATGAGAATTTAATCAAATATTCGTTTCATAATAGATTTTCTGTTTAAATTGTTAAATTTATTTTGATTCATTCAAACAGATTTTACAATTTCTAAACCAATAGTAATCGCAATGTGTCTGTTTAGATTTTGTCTTTCAATTGTTTTTTAGTTTACTTTTTAATTTATTTTTGTTTATTTTTTCGTTTACTTTTATTTTATTTTGTTTATTTTTAATTCTGCGGTCTATCAACAACAACAACATAGTGTTGTTGTTGAACACTTGGAAAACCCACCCCTATTCTCCTCCTCGAAACGACGTTCGATGAAGCCATTATTTATATGGACGCCGTACAAAGGTTTCATTACACCTTTTAAACATTTTTAAATTTAATATTAATGGGAAACTGAAAAGTTAATTACAGCTACCATTTACAATTAAATATTCTATTCACCATTTAAAATCTGTTCAACGTGAAATTATCGCCACTTCTTCTTTTAAATGGCTTAAGTGTCATAAATGTTATATTAGGAGTTGTTCCAGTAGTTATGAAACGTTATAACGTTGTTCAGAATAAATCAATCAAAAATTCCTAGAAATTGTTTGTGACAGGAAATCATTATGGTGACGGAATATATGATTGCTATGACTAATCTAATATTTTGTTAAATAAATTAATCGTATTGCAACGCTCGCCAAAAGTTTGCGTAACAAATTCGAAGCCAGCGTTAACAGATCCACTAATTATGGTTCCCGATTTCAGCAAGTTTGCCGACTAAAGCTACAGGAGAAATGGGCGTGGTCTTTCGGGTAATTAGCGGATTTACGTGAGCTGCTTTTCCAAAATATAAAAAGAATAATACACTCAACGCATCATCTCAGTGCATATTTACCTCTACTTGTGAATTAGAATAAAAACATAATTTTCAGTTTAAACATAATTATTAACGCGAATGATAAATGAAATCATAATGATAGCTTTCTTAACATATATAATGTAACTTAATTGTAATTTATAGAAAATTATTTACTAAATATGAATTTAATTACAAAATAAACAAATACGATTATAGAATTTAATTTATTGACATTTTGTAAATAGTGTCACATTTGAGTAACCGTTAAAACAATTAAAAATGTTACCTGGTACTTCCTTTTAGAAGTAGAGCGCTCCAGTTCCGCCAGTGTTGTTTACCCCCTATGTATTTAGAAAATTTAGCAGGCACGAATTTAACACTATTACAATACACTTGTTAATTACTTGATTTCTTAACACACTAAATTCGATTAAATATAAAAAATTAATCACTACTAAATTACATGCCATAACTTAACACCATTATGATTTATGATTTAATAACTAATACAAATTTAGTAACTACGAAAATAATAAATTATTGAACACATTTTCTACAGTAAGTTGGTTGCATACAACAATGTTAAGCAGTAATGAAGAACAACAAAATTTTAGCCTTCTTCCGAATAATTACACGATCAACCATGTGGCGACCCGCAATATAGAGTAATCCAACGGTATACCGTTTTAAGGACGTATGCCACGTAAAGTATCTGCGAATGCCAAACAATCACTTAAAACCACTTCTAATAATCTAAAGCTTCTGATTAGGAACTTACATGATTTTAATTACGCTTTTAGTTGAATGGTTATTCAATGCTTATATGCTAGCTGAGGTATAAGAACTTTTAGCAGTTCTGTATTTAGCCCACGAAAGTTCAAATGCTTTTTGTAAAGACTTTGTAGAACAAATGGTATAGCTACACAAACAATTAATCACTAATAATAATTACACGAATTTATATTGAGAAATAAATTTTAAGATTAATTTTAAGTACATTACCACTGCTCAACTATAGGAAAAGTATCTCCTCGGTCGTGTGCCGGAAATTTTATTCTTTTATTTTAATTTTGTAGATTCAATTATTCACGTTGAAAATTTGGACGAAGACTGATCTAACAATATGCATCACAAAGCAATATTAAAAAAGAAATCAAAATTTGTTCGTCATATCAATTTCCCCTATACTTTATAAACCGAAATCAAGTTTTAGCGGATTAATTATTGATGATGGTATACCGGTTGGAATGAGATGAATCAATGACTAATGCGATAGTGTGCGGACGAAGCGATTTATACAGTGTGTACAATAATAGCTTATCCACGACGTTGGATGCTGGACAAATGTTGAAAGTTGTAATTCAATCCTTCCAACTCGTGGGGACGACCCACACCCGAGAAGGAGTCTCAAACAGCTGGGCATGTTAGACATCTATACTTTTACATCAATATATACATTATTTTAAGTCCTTTATATGGTAAACTCCAATTAATTCATTCGAATCACGCAATTCATATGCCACATTTCCAATTGGTTTGTGAATATAGGCTTTTGTGTATTTTGGAGCTAGCTTAGATGCGAATTTGTTTGGAGCACTACTCTGTGTGAAGTTTTTGGCAAACACTTCCTGACCAACTTGGAATTTTCGAGGACGACTACGCAAGTTATAATAATGAGAACTTTGGTTGTAAGCTTTCCTTAAGTTTTCTAATATGCTTCTTTGTGCCAACGTCAACCGATCAGAGTTGGTAAGTTCAACTTCATTGTCAACCAGCAGTTTAAGTGTGTGCAATAATGGATAATCCGATCCATGTCCAATATAATGATTCCCAAATACTAACTACTTCCCAAATACGGAGACCGGTTCGTACTCTGATGTATAACATTTCGAAGTGCCGATCCGATTGCGTGATTTTGTTCATCCCAAGTAGAGTGGTATTGACGTATCGTATACTAGATAAAATGGATCTGTTAAGTCGCTCGGAGATATTCGACTGGGGTGAATATTTTAGGGTTAAAACTTGCTTCACACCAAACTTTATTAAGAAATCTGTGAATTGGGTCGAACAAAACTGTTTTCCATTATCACTTAAAATGACTTCCGGAACAGAAAATACGTAGAAGATTTTATTTTCTAAGAATTTGATTACATTTCTTGTGGTTGCATCTCGCATAGATTCAAGTAATGCAAATCGAGAATATTGATCCAATACAACAAACAAATACGTTTACCCTGCTTTGATCTCGGATAGGGCCCAAGAAAATCTATATAAAGTTTTTGCCACGGACGTGTAACCGGAATATAATTTCCCATGGGTGGACGACAAGTATTATTTACGGGCTTACACATTTTACATGTCTCGCACTTAGATACAAAATCATTTACGTCCTTTGCCATATGGTTCCAATAGTAAAAGCGACGAATGAGCTCTAAGGTTTTACGCACCCCCAGATGTGCCGAAGTAGGTGGACAATGCGCATTTGTTATTATTGATTGAATCATACCGAGCGGAACAACTAACTTCCATTGGGGAATGTCCGAAGACAATGATTCATCTGGAACCAAGTTTTCACTACCCTTTTTATATTTAATTGTGAAATTAAAACTCTGTAGTTGGAGGCTCCAGCGGGCAAGCCTTCCTGTACGCTCCCTTTGGCTCATAAGCCATTTCATGCTTGCATGATCAGTTATGATCGTGAAAGGAAAACCTTCAATATACGGCCGGAATTTTTTTACACTTAAAACGGTCGCAAAGCACTCCAGCTCCGTTATGCTATAATTACGCTGGGCTGCGTTGATCTTCTGCGAAATAAAAGCAATCGGTTTATCTTCATGTTCATCGGATTTTTGAAATAATACACTGTCAACACCAGTCGTGGAGGCATCGCACTGTATATAGAATGGCCGCGTGTAATCGGGATTGCACAGAACTGGCGGAGATGATAAAGATGACTTTAAGTTTTCAAAGGCTAATTTGGCGTGTTCATCCCAGACAAACTTTTTGTTCTTCTTCAATAGGTTTGTAAGTGGTGCCACAGTTTCGGAATACCGGCGTATAAACCGGCGGTACCATCCGGACATCCCTAAAAACCTTCGCACCTGGCGAGCGGTTTTTAGCTGAGGATAAGACGTTATAGCATCAACCATCTCAGAACTAACCTTCAATACCCCATCACCAATTACATATCCAAGATAGCGAACTTCCTTTAGCACAAATCTACTTTTTTCGATATTAATCGTAAGATTTGCATTCTTTAAAAGCTTAGCTACCTTTTCTAATAAAACCAGGTGCTCTTCAAACGTCTCACTAGTTATTAAAAGGTCATCTAAATATACGAGAACCTGAGAGTGTAGTTCGTGGGGAATAACTCTGTGCATCAACCTACACATCGTCTGTGGCGCATTGCACAGTCCAAATGGCATTACTCTAAATTGATAATGGCCGATCTGGGTCAGCAAAGGCTGTCTTATCCCTTGACCCCTCATCTATTTGCCAAAAGGCGTCGTTCAAATCAAGAGTACTAATTACTCGCGTTTTGCCAAGACGACTTAGCAACCCGTTGATGAGAGGCAGAGGATAAGCATCCTTTACTGTCACCTCGTTCAATTTTCGCGCATCGAGGCACAATCGAACTTTGCCATTCGGTTTGCGCAGCACAGCGATGGGGGAGCTCCACGAACTACTACTCTCTTCTATTACTCCCATTTCCAGCATCCTATCAATTTCCCTATTCATTACTGCTTTCACAGCGGGTGATACAGCGTAATATCTTTGTTTGATTGGCTTCGATGAGCCAATGTTTATTTCATGTGACACTAAATGTGTGCGCCCTAACCCTAATACGGCAGATGATGGAAATTTTTGTAAGACAAGATGCAGCATGGATTTTTGTTCTGGTGAAAGGTCATGATAAACCTTTTGTTCGAGGTAAGAATCAAGTACATCATCAAGTTCTGATATCGTGCACGCCGGAGACAAACTGTGTTCAGCTGTTTGGGGTGAACTCTGTAGTGTTGATGGAAGAACGATTTTTATCTTAAACAAATCCCAAAAATCAATTCCCAAATATAATACTTGTTTTAAGTTTGGTGCAGGAAGATCATAAAAATGAAGCCCAGGAATATTTAGAAATTTCTCGCAACCCTTACCAAGTATGCAAATACTTGCTCCACTATCAAGCAATCCCTTATAAGTTTCACCCAACAATTCGACCTCTGCGTACGGGCGTGGATCAATAATATCGGTTAACAAGGATTCCGCAATAAAAGATTTCATTCGTTCACGCAATTTCCAGTACCGTTCATTACGGTTTTGATATTGTTTACCATCAAAATTAGTTAAAGAGGAATCGGTTTGGGTGCACCGATCTACTAATTGATGAATGTCTATCAGATCTATTTTGTTGGTGACATTTTTACTAATTCCGGATCGGTGTTGCTCGCAGCATCTATTACCTCTAACGGTTTCTTGGGGGATGTACTTTTGGTTAACCCCATCCCCTTCACTACGTTTCCCGAATGTTTTCTTTTCAGACAAGGTACGCAATCTGGGTACAATCTATCAGGTATTCCACAACCGAAACAAAATTTGTGAGTCAGTGAAACTGAGCATTGTTTAAAGAAATGGTCCTCACGGTAACAATTCCAACATTTCTTAGGATTAATCGATGAATTTTCACGCCGTAAAAAGGGTTGGGGATGTTTTCGTTGAAAAGCAGGCTGAGAAAAATTCATCTCACATAATTCGTCATCTTTTGTACCATTTGACTAAGCGTTGAAAAATGTTGATCTACTAATTTGTCCTGCAGGCCTGCCCGCATATTATGACGCATAATGTACATTAGTTCAGAATCAGAAATTGGATTCTCCATTTGCAAAGCAAGCAGATCTTGATAAAAATCATAAAAAGATTCTTTTATCCTTTGTTTTCTGGACTCAAGAGTACACCGAATCTCATGGTCAGATCTGCAATCTTGGACCCGCTGAACGACCCGCTGACGTGATGTAACCGAGACAAAGTACGTTTTAATTTAGTTTCGTTTTTGCAAGTAATTGCCTCTTGCATTACTAAATATAGGTTTCTCAATTTTAAGGAGACTTTTGACATTTCCCGTTTTGGATTTTTCCGAGCTGCAGCATGTGCCTTATTTCGAATTAATACAGAATGATTCTTCTCTGATTCAATAGATTCCTTTAATTTCTCTAATTTGACACTAGGCGTTCCAACGATTTCTCGAATTTCACACTCTAGTACAAACTCATCAAAATCTAAGTGTTCTGGGTCCATATCGATAATTATTCAGCTGAGCTAGTAATTATACTAAAGTTTCTAATTTTGATCACGTCTAACAAAGTAATAATTTATAGTACTCAGAAAATTTATATTTAATAATATATTGGTCGATTAAGTAGGGGTAAATTCCTAATCCATGGGAAAACAATGCACACTGAGTGATAAACAAAAGCCACTAAAAAATAAATAAATATACTACGATTAATTTTCCAATTAAGGATCATAAAGAAAACGTTGATGGTATTAATCATGAACTTCAATTACAAAATCATTCAACAGGAAGCATTTTCCAAACGCCACATCGACGGAAATATTTTGCGCTTTGATTCTATACCAATACTTGCAGATTAATAAACAAAAAAAAAATTCATTGCAACAGAAATAGTTAAGTGAACACACTTCTAACGGACAATGTAAACCAAAACGTTAATAACGGAACAGCATGTCACTAACCACAAAATAAATTACTTTAATACAACACTAATTTGATAATTTACAATTATGTTGTGTCTTTTACACACTTTGGGCGCCACTGTAACGCTCGCCAAAAGTTTGCGTAACAAATTCGAAGCCAGCGTTAACAAATCCACTAATTATGGTTCCCGATAGCAGCAAGTTTGCCGACTAAAGCTACAGGAGAAATGGGCGTGGTCTTTCGGGTAATTAGCGGATTTACGTGAGCTGCTTTTCCAAAATATAAAAAGAATAAAACACTCAACACATCATCTCAGTGCATATTTGCCTCAGTGGAAATGAATTCACCCCATATCTGCTTGGGAGTTAGAATAAAAACATAATTTTCAGTTTAAACATAATTATTAACGCGAATGATAAATGAAATCATAATGATAGTTTTCTTAACATATATAATGTAACTTAATTGTAATTTATAGAAAATTATTTACTGCCGGATACGGATTGGATTTTGGATGGTAAACGTCTAGTACGCACAACAATCCACCATTGTGTAAAATGCTTTCGATTCAGAAGAGCAGCATCAGAACAGTTAATGGGTATGTTACCGGAAGCTAGAGTCACTCCTTCTGCCCCATTTTCTAATACCGGCATTGACTACGCAGGTCCATTTGCAATTCGTGTATCCAAAGGAAGAGGAAACAAGTCCTACAAGGGATATGTCGCATTGTTCATTTGTTTCTCTACGAAAGCAATTCACTTGGAACTGGTGAGTGAGCTAACAACAGCAGCATTCCTGGCAGCATTTAGAAGATTTACTTCAAGAAGGGGAACGCCTTTAAACATATACAGTGACAACGGTACCAACTTCGTTGGAGCTCGGAACGCACTAAGTAAGGAGTGGTGGCTTGTTACGAATTTTGTTCGCCCCAAGATCAGGCACGGTGGTCATCCCCTAGTTTATATTATGTTATCTATATTGAAATGTACTAACGAAAAGTATTTGGTTTTTTTCCGTTAAAAGAAACGATAATCAATGGATAAACGAGATCACTTTCCGATCTTGACAACAAAAAAATATCGCACGATGATGATTACGGTTTTTTGTTTACCTATAAAAAGGCAATTGAATCAACACGCGGGGAGTTGGATATTAAGTTCGGTAGCAGTAGCACCAAACAATTAAATTATTTTTTTTTTTTCGAGGGAGTCGAGTTTTAAGTTCTGAATAGTTCACATAAAAAAATTCTTAAATATTGATTTGCCTAAATTAAGTAAAATCTAACTTAAAATTATTTTTATAAATTAAATGTTAACTAGTTTACTATACTATCTAAAACTAAATAAATTCTAATCTAAATATATATGAAATTGATTAACTATATGAACTTATATTATTATAACATTTTAATAATTTTGTGTATCGACTGATATAAACAGTAATAATAATTCATCTCATAAAATATATTTAATATAACTATTAAATAATTCAATGATAATAATTCATATAAAATAATAATAATTCTTTATAAAAAAATTACTAATTAAAAGTCCAATAAAATGCATGTAATATAAAAAGCTACAATTATGAATGGAATGATAAAATTCCAAAATCGATAGTGCGTTCTAAAACTCACAACTTCTATAAGTGGGTTTAGAATTTATAAAAACGTTGATAAAAAAATAGCGAACTTTTAGTGTTATAGTGTTTTAAGTACCCGTGAAAAAAACTGTTACAAAAAAAAAAGTTCGTACTTATAAATATTTTAATATTAAGTGTTAAGTGTAAATTCCGTGCTGGCCTAAATCACGGCATTGTACTAATTGCTTTACATTGAATGAATTAGTAGTATTATAAATTATATTCGGAATTTTTCATTCATTATTGTGTAATAATAAATGCTTATGTGTTTAAGGACAGTGTATACAAAAATTAGTCGTACACATAAAAGCATGAGTGAACGAAATACTAGTGATCACAAACTTTTAGTGAAATTTATACGTGCACGTACATTACAAACCCATATGCGCTAAAGTTTAAATTGATTAAGTAAACGCATTAACTGTGAAATAAAATCAAACAAAAATCGTGGGAAATTTTGAGTATGTGTATTAAAATTATCTTCATCATGGCTTCCATACACCGTACGGCATAACGTATGGTAAACCACCACTCAACCAATATGGAAGAAAACTTAGATTGATAAAGGCATCAAACTACAAACCGTTAAGTTATTTAATATTTTATTTAATAATACTTTTTTTTATTAATTACTATAATTATTTAAAACTAATCCCTAAATAATTTCATAAATCGCCTAATCTTTAATAATTATTCATAAATTTTGTTTTTGCATAACAAATTACTTCCAATTTTTTTATATTTTTTTTCTGATTTCTTTTTTTTCTTGGTTTGGGGAGTATTATTGCTAGTTTGATAATATTCCAACGGTTAGAAATAATTTGTTATGTATTGTTTTTGGGGATTTATTAGTTTGTAGAATTACCTATAATTACTAACATTAACTAATCCTTGATAGATTTAAGAAAAAGTTTTTCTTCTCCATTTTGAATTTCTTAAATAAAACTTATTTATAATGATTTATTCAGAACTTACCAGTACTAGTTTTTTGCTTTAATTCACCTTGTCGGTTGCTCGTTTTTGCGATGTATTTTCTTTGTCAAGTGATTTTGTTGTCTAAGATGGAGTGATTTAAGTGAAAGTGAGGAGGTGACCGTGACAGGATAGGTGAGTTCTCGTGGTAAGTATGACTGTCTGAGCTAGTGGTATAGCGATCCAACTCTTGGTTATAATAAATATATAATTCCATCTGGTGGCAATTCCAGAATTAGGCAAGCTTCCTCTTCCAAAATCCCATGCCCAAACTGCTGAGCCATAGCCGCGCTTCAAGAGTCCACCAAGGAAGCCTCTGCCTGATTAAAGGTTTTTTTCTGTTTTCGATCTGGGCTTCTAGTTCCACAATAGAAGTATCTATTGGTTATAATATAATTATAATAATATAATATATAATTTTAAACAATTTATACAATTAATTTTTCTTTTTTATTATTTTTCCGTTAATCATCCATGTGCGCATTTGCCTCCATACTTGTTGTGTTGATGCAAATGTTAGTTTTCATATGGGTGTGTTATTTTTTCTCTCATTAACCGTTTTATTATTCTTTTTCGGTATATTGTTAAAGCCACGTGAATACACCTATATATTTCCAGGTACAAACCTGTTGACGGTAGGTGTGGTTCAAGGTCTTGAACATTATTAACCGGTTACAAGAAACCGCAATCTTTCCAAATCTTAGTTTGTTGATTTCATTGTTCGAGTTTCATTAAATTTACACGAGTTCATGCGATTTTCATACAATTGGTTCCTTCACAAATGAGGTAGATTTATTTGTAGGATATGACTACCATGAATTCAATTTTTCTTGTTGTCCTTGTTCTTTCTTAAATTTTTATTTCTCGCTATACCACCACAGACAATCATACTTACCTACTTTTGGAGCTCGCTTCATTCTGTCACAGTTGCATCCTCTTTTGCTAACTCGCGAATTTAAAATATATATTATCGGTCAAATATAAGATTTTATTATTATCAATATTTTACTTCATTCAAAAAAAAAAAAAAAAAATAATAATAAAAATAAATAAAATAAAAATTTTCTTGATTTTGTCTTTACGGATTAGTGTAATTCAACAATTTCCTAAAACATAAGATTATTCAGTCCCATTTATGATTTCAATTTTATTTTATAAGTTTACATTTCCCTATTTTGAACAAATTCCAAATTTCTTTAGTCCCACCAATACCTATTTTGAAGTATCCGTGTTTGGTTTAAATAAATTAAATTCACAATGGCGACATTTATTTTAAAATCCGAAAATCTAGAAAGTGAAGATTTTCGAATAGAATGCGAGATACGTGAAATTAGTGGTCCTCTGAAGACCCAATTTGCCGCTCTAGATGCTCGTTTTCAACAGGAAACTGATCGTAAGGAATTAGTACCCGTAAAACCTCATAAATATGCGCTTCGATTTCCGAATAGCGAAATATCTTTAATTTCCATTAAACTACAAGACCTTCGAGCGAGGTGCCTTAAATTTCTGGAGAACAATCCTGATGCAGACGAAGAACTCGAAATTATCGCTACTCAATTAATTCATATCCGTATGGAACGTATGGAACGCCTATATACTTTAGCTGAGGTACGAATTGCATGTGAGACGTATTTAGAAAGTTGTAATAATCTGTTAACATTATGTGTAAATCACAAGCAAAAGTCGCAGGACGGGGACACTTCGTTAATGAACCTGAGTCAACTTCACATAGCGGATTTCGTCGAAGAGATTCCCAGTAAACAACCAGAGCCACAAAAGCCTCCAATTGAACATCCAACACTAGAAAATCGGTCGACTCCGAATTCGTGTGTTGCATGTCCCGAAAAACAACATCGTGAGGCCAATGTTCAACCTTCTCCACAGTCGTATTATCAGCATCCACCACAACCAGGTTATTTTAATCCGTTATTACCGCCCCCGGTCTATCAGAATTTTCCACCCTATCAGCCAATGACGCAATTTCCATGGCGGGGTAATTTTACGTCACAATACAATTGGAGACCACATGAAACTGTTGCTGATCCGCAACGAGCACAACACGGGACCTCTCAAAATCGTGAGTTTTCTGAAAATTAAGCGGGCAATTCCCAAAGTTAGCAAAACCAACGCCCGTTTATAAATGGAATGTAAAGTTTGATGGATTACCTGGCAGTATGGCCGTAGAAAAATTCTTCATGCGGATTGAACACCTAGCCATGACCCATGGTGTGTCTTTAGAGCAGTTAGTTAATGATGTAACATTTCTATTCAGTGGACCTGCCCAGGAACATTATTGGCTTACATTTCAGAATAATCCAAAATGAACTTGGCAGGATCTGCGTTATTCCTTCCTTCACCGTTTTCAAGATCGACGTACTGATGTAGATATCCGGAAGCTAATCGATGATCGTAAACAAAAGCCAGAGGAACCATTTGTAGACTTCTATTATGATATTCTCTCGATAGCAATGCCCATGAAAATCCCACTTTCCGAGGGTGAACTATTAGAAATGCTAAAGAAAAATATGCGTCTCGGGTTAATTACTCATTTAGCTGGAAGACCAATTGCATCAGTTAGCGATTTGGTTAGTATTTGCATTTCGACTGAAGACACATGGAGAAGGATTGGACATACGCCCGCCATGGAAAGGGATAAAAAGGCGCATACCATATACGCCATATCGACTTCTAATGATACCGTCCCTCTGACGAACCCTATGCCTCCAGAGATTGGCTCTTCTGAATCGATCGGCCGAAGTGATACAAATTCTTCACTCTGTTCCTCTCCGGATGCATTGGGTGAATATTATTCCCCATACAGTATAAATGAAATGACTTATGGTCGATCGATTCCGTTTAACCGTAACGTTGCCTCGCCATCAATACTTTATTGTTTTAATTGTCGGCGAGTCGGTCACCATTGGTTTAGATGTGATTTGCCTTCCAAAACGTTCTCTTATGTTTGTGGTAAAGCAGAGGTCAAAACAGTACATTGCTCCGAGTGTTCCAGAAAATCGGAAAACGCCACTCCGGAGATGAGACGAAGCGGTCCAGCTCATTTCCGACCTCCAAATTATGGACCTCGAACCATTTTGCTGCGACCCCAAACGATGGGTTCCAAACTCCAATCGGACCACCAACATCATCCATGAATTTTGCTCCTGCTAATTCTATCAAAACGTTTGACCGTAATCGCCTTAAACTAAACTCGTTTAGACTTCGATCTAAGAAATATTTTGTTGAACGCAGGCGCATGTATGCCAAATGTGCTGAAACAGTATTAAATACTTGGCCTAGAACTTCCGAAGACAACCGTCCTTTTATTACTGTCGAGCTTGAGGGTACCAAACTCAAAGGTCTCTTAGATAGCGGAGCGACCATTACTGCACTTGGTAATGGAGGCTCCCACTTCATTGCTAAACATAAACTCGTGCTCCATCCAATAGCGACATACGTTCAAACGGCTTGCGGTTCCTCCCATCCAGTAGTAGGATATATTAACGCAAATGTGTCGTTCCATGCGAAAACAGTCCCTATGAAAATTTTTGTGGTTCCCTCGCTCCAGCAATCTTTATATTTAGGGTGTGACTTTTGGGAGAGTTTTGGTATCGCACCCAGGGTAGTTGCCGAATTAGATTTAGCATCAGTCACTCAAAATATAGAAAAACTGCCGAAACAGCACGATCTGACCGAAGATCAACGGCAGCAGCTCCAGAACATAATCGCCCGTTTTCCAACTTCGAGAACAAGGGGCTAGGACGCACTCATTTACTGAGTCACCACATTGACGTTGGTGATGCGTCACCGGTCAAACAACGATTCTACGCTGTCTCCCCAGCGGTACAAAAACTAATTTACCAAGAGCTTGACCGAATGCTTCAATTCAATTAGATGTAATTGAAGAAAGCTATAGTGCCTGGAGCTCCCCGATTGCAATTGTGAAGAAGGCCAATGGAAACGTGCGATTATGTCTGGATGCCAGGAGACTAAACGCTCATACTAAAAAGGATGCCTACCCACTACCGTTGATTGACGGCTTACTGAGCAGACTGGACCAGACTAGGTATATTTCGAGCTTGGATCTGAAGGATGCCTTTTGGCAAATCCCCTTGGATCCAGGCTCACGGGAGAAAACAGCGTTTACCATCCCGGGACGCACATTGTACCAATTTAAAGTGATGCCGTTTGGACTCTGCAATGCACCCCAAACTTTGTCGAGGTTGATGCACCGGGTTATTCCTCATCAACTGCATGATCGGGTATTTGTATATCTCGATGATCTCTTAATAACCACAGCCACATTAGATGAACACTTCGAGATTCTTTCCGAAGTAGCTGATCGACTCACAGAAGCGGGTCTTACCATCAATGTGGAAAAATGTAGCTTCTTACTGAGAGAAATCGAATACCTTGGTGATGTAGTTGGTGAGGGAGGGTTGCGTCCTAATCCCGAGAAAGTGAGGGCCATTGCAGAGTTCCCGGCACCAAAAACTATTCGTCAAGTGAGAAGGTTCTTGGGTGTCACAGGATGGTATCGCCGTTTCATTCGAAATTATTCTGTGGTGTCGGCTCCCCTGACTGACCTTTTGAAGAAGGGCCGAAAGTTCTACTGGGGCGAAGAAGCTCAACAATCGTTCCAGGAGCTAAAATCAGCGTTGGTCTCAAGTCCAGTTTTAGCCACACCTGATTTCAACAAGCGCTTTTTTATCCAGTGTGACGCGAGCTCAACGGGTGTCGGAGCTGTCCTTTTTCAAAAGGATCACGGTGGGGAGGATAGACCATTGGCATATATGTCGCATAAACTTTCAGGTGCCCAACGTAATTACAGTGTAACGGAACTTGAATGCTTAGCAGCATTGATGGCTATTGACAAATTTCGAGCATATGTCGAAGGGCTTCCGTTCACTGTAATTACGGACCACGCGAGTTTGACATGGTTGATGTCAACCAAATATTTGACTGGTCGATTGGCTCGTTGGAGCTTAAAGCTCCAGGGCTTTAATGTTTCTATTGAGTACCGCAAGGGCTCGTAAAACTGTGTCCCCGATGCGTTGTCACGTGTTCATATGGATGAATTTTCTCTTTTAGAGCAACCCTTAAATATTCCATACGATTCTCCTGCTTTTCAATCGGAAAACTATACAAAACTAATATTGGCTTTGGAAACCAATCGCTCTAAAACTAATATTAAAACCCTCGATGGTAAGGTGTACATCAATCTTAAGTCTCTAACGGAAATTCCAACTGATGACGATATACCCTGTTGGAAATTAATTGTCCCCGACGAGCTTAGGAAATCGTTAATTAATTCTAGCCACACACCTCCAAGTTCTGCCCATTTAGGCATACGGAAAACCGTAGATATTTTAAAACGCTATTTTTATTGGCCCGGCTTATCAAATGATGTCAAAAATTTCATTAGTGCTTGTGAATTATGTAAAACTAACAAGGCTCTCAACTATTGCAATCGTCCTCCATTGGGAACTCTTCCTGCTACTTCGAGACCCTGGCAAAGGATATACCTCGATTTCTTGGGACCTTACCCCCGAACGCGTAAGGGTAACACCCATATACTGATTGCCGTCGACCATTTATCTAAATTTGTATTAACCAGGGCTGTGCGTCAAGCAACTGCCAATGAAGTAGTACGATTTCTCGAATCACAGGTGTTTTTGATGTTCGGGGTTCTTGAGGTAGTAGTGACAGATAATGGGAAACAATTCGATTGTAGTCTAATGAATGACCTCTGTGGAAAATATGGTGTACGTCATATATTTACGGCGAAATATGCACCTCAGGGCAACGCATCCGAGAGAGTAAATCGCACTTTACTTGCAGCACTTCGCTCATATATTCACTCGGACCAGAAAGTGTGGGATATTCAACTAGATGCCGTGACAAATGCGTTAAGGAATTCAGTCCATGAAGCCACTGGAGTGTCTCCACATTTCACAGTATTTGGACAACACGCTGTTCTTCATGGCACGGTATATAAACTGCTTAAGGCGAGCCAAGAACTTGGGGGAAATCAAGTATATTTAGAGGATAAACCAGAGATGTTGCATCGGGTGTACAGAAAAGTTGCACAGCACTTAGAAGCGGCAAATCGGAAATCTTAGTTAATATACAACACACGAAGTAGACTACCCGACGTACGTGTAGGACAAACGGTTTTCGTCCGAAATTTCGTCCAGAGCAAGGCATCCGATAATTTTGCGGCTAAGCTCGCACCCAAGTTTATAAAATGTGTTGTCTGTAACGTAATTGGTAATATTTCAGTGGAGCTAGACGATTTGAATGGGCAATCTATTGGAGTTTACCATCTCAAAGACATAAAAGTATAATTCGGAAGTCTTGATTTGGTCAGGTGATCTATACCCGGAATAAGACTCATCTCAGGGCAAGGTCGTCCCCACGATTTGTTACGAATTTTGTTCGCCCCAAGATCAGGCACGGTGATCATCCCCTAGTTTATATTATGTTATCTATATTGAAATGTACTAACGAAAAGTATTTGGTTTTTTTCCGTTAAAAGAAACGATAATCAATGGATAAACGAGATCACTTTCCGATCTTGACAACAAAAAAATATCGCACGATGATGATTACGGTTTTTTGTTTACCTATAAAAAGGCAATTGAATCAACACGCGGGGAGTTGGATATTAAGTTCGGTAGCAGTAGCACCAAACAATTAAATTATTATTTTTTTTTTCGAGGGAGTCGAGTTTTAAGTTCTGAATAGTTCACATAAAAAAATTCTTAAATATTGATTTGCCTAAATTAAGTAAAATCTAACTTAAAATTATTTTTATAAATTAAATGTTAACTAGTTTACTATACTATCTAAAACTAAATAAATTCTAATCTAAATATATATGAAATTGATTAACTATATGAACTTATATTATTATAACATTTTAATAATTTTGTGTATCGACTGATATAAACAGTAATAATAATTCATCTCATAAAATATATTTAATATAACTATTAAATAATTCAATGATAATAATTCATATAAAATAATAATAATAATAATTCTTTATAAAAAAATTACTAATTAAAAGTCCAATAAAATGCATGTAATATAAAAAGCTGCAATTATCAATGGAATGATAAAATTCCAAAATCGATAGTGCGTTCTAAAACTCACAACTTCTATAAGTGGGTTTAGAATTTATAAAAACGTTGATAAAAAAATAGCGAACTTTTAGTGTTATAGTGTTTTAAGTACCCGTGAAAAACACTGTTACAAAAAAAAAAAGTTCGTACTTATAAATATTTTAATATTAAGTCACAAAGAAAAACAAACAGAGGCACATGTTTTCTACGACTCTGATGTATATGAAAATATAATCGTAAAATTCACCAATATTTTTAGAAGTAAGAAGTGAAAATGGGATAAACGTATATTCCGTATTATCTCTTTCGATCACAAGACTCCTATACTTGAGTTGATGTTTTCTGATTTACACCACAACCACATTCGAAAATGCAATAATGTATGCATACATCTGTAAGTATGTTTGATATCTCATACAAATACAATGTGTAATGATATAGAAAAAAACCAGTTGGAAAAGACACGATCAGTTTTTTGTTTTGGTTTTTGTATTTTGAATGAAACGAAAATTACACGATGTACATTTCCCGTTCGTTGTGTTGTTTATATTTTTTATATATTCCATTCCACCTACAAAAACAAATATGTACACTTATATTGCATTGCATTTTTTCCATTGTATAATATACGAAAAATTTCGTATATGACGACATACGATTTTAAAAAAAGACAGAAAAGGTTCGGAGCCGAACTCTATAAGCATTTTTGTTGCCTATAAAGAACTTATATGCAGTGTGATTTGCGTATTTGAAATACTACGACCAGCCACTCCCACACCCACCTAATCCCATCTACACCCAGCCCAACGAATCACAATCCACCATATCTCAACTGACCCCAATCAACCACAAAGCACCACATCTAAACATTATTACCACCCCCGCCCCCATCCACTATCTCACCCGCACCACCCTATACCGCACCACCCATATTATCACTCTTTAACACCTCCATACCCACTTCCACACACACGCGCCACCCACACAAACCTTCATCCATCAAATCAAAATTCCCCCACCAAACCCAAAACGCCTCATCCCACCCCGCCAACTCCCATACCACCACTAATACCACCCCCATAACCACACCACCTACACAAACCCACATCCAGATTAGATATATTATTATTCCACATTCACATGTTCGATGAAACCAAACTAGAATAAAAAAAAAAAAAAAATTTATTAATTTTATGGAGGGGGATTAATAAAACCCTACATATCTCCGAACAACCTAAACACAAAAATGTCCAAATCAATAGGGATCATTCCCATGAATTGCTTGAACTTTTAGTGAAGAAAAATGTTGATATCTCCATCCGTTCTCAAGTTATCGTGCACACAGACGGACAGACGGCAAACCGAAACCATATAGCATTTTTTGTAACAAAAATGCTTAAAAATACCACAACAATACAGGAGAAAATGGATTTCTCGGTTTAGGAAATGCAAGAAATGGCAACAATATAATAATATTTTGGAATATATTGTGGAGAAGGGATATTATTGAAAAGTTATTTTTTTTTTTTAAATGTCATTCATCTTTTAGCTTTGATAAATTTTGTTTTTTTTTTCATTTCTCTAAATATATAAGTACTCGTATATATAAGAAGGACACAACGTGTGTTTTGATGGTATTAATAACAAACATTATTGCGGTGATTTTTTGGTTTTACTGATCATAATGTTGCAAGGTCATTTTTTTATTTTTTGGAAAAATATTTGCGTTTTCGCGCATCATTAACGTTGAAATTGGAGTTCAAAAAATTAGGTGATAATTTCTAGAGACAAAAAAGTTCGAGTTTCAATTGATTAGCTAGCTCAAAATTCTTCATATACAAGAAGGGTAGTTAAATTATAATGTTCCGTGGCGCCAACTTCGCATTGGCTTTTTATTTCGTCAATAATTAAGATTTTTAACTTTCACATACATATTTGGTTTTCAAACTGTTAAAATTTCTTTTTACTTTAAAATATTTGGAGCTAACTTCTTGAATTATTCGCTCTTAAATTATCATGTGTATCATGTCAATGTCATATACCTATACACACTGAATCGCCGATAGATTATGTTACGTAGTGTGAGGGGTTCGTAATTGTGTTCCTTTTTGTCTCCGATCGTAATCGAGAGATGAAAATTCCCGTTTTCATTTTGCCCCTATAGGAATTTGAACTCGATTGGCTAGAGATTAGTGAAAATATTCAAATAAATAAGTGAAATTCTCAAATATTCTTTGAACCTGTGAAACTAAAGTGGAACTGTGAATATATATCAGTTTCAAGATATACAGTGTGTTACGACTGGTAGTTTTATTGTATTTTACTGGATTTGATACAATCTTTCGAAGTCTAATTTGGATTTTGGATTCTGGAAGGAATTGCAACATTGGATGTCAATACTTTCGGAAATCGTTCTACATTTTTTATATATATATATATATATATATATATATATATATATATATATATATATATATATATATATATATATATATATATATATATATATATATATATATATATATATATATATATATATATATATATATATATATATATATATATATATATATATATATATATATATATATATATATATATATATATATATATATATAGGTATATATATATATATATATATATATATATATATATATATATATATATTATATATATATATATATATATATATATATATATATATATATATATATATATATATATATATATATATATATATATATATATTATATATATATATATATATATATATATATATATATATATATATATATATATATATATATATATATATATATATATTATATATATATATATATATATATATATTATATATATATATATATATATATATATATATATATATATATATATATATATATATATATATATA
>OW052220.1:157433428-157544726 GCA_932526605.1 Nephrotoma flavescens | reverse complement strand
ATATATATATATATATATATATATATATATATAATATAATATATATATATAATATATATATATATATATATATATATATATATATATATATATATATATATATATATATATATATATATATATATATATATATATATATATATATATATATATATATATATATAGTGGATACGATGGATAAAATGCTGGGCGAATATGCCATCAAACGCCGTACTAAGAGATGGCCAGTTGGGTTTTTTTTACAACATGATGGATGTTCCTGCATTGACTACGCATATAATTTATTCAACTAACAACCATGAGTTGCCAAAGAGAAAACATTTGTAGGAGGCAAATCGCTTGCAAAGCCATCAATTGAAAAACGAGCAGCAACGCCTTAGGTATCTTAATCATTTCTATCCCCATCTTCTGATTCTAGTCCGTCTCTAGTTCTAGTTCTAGTTCTAGAAGATAGAGATAAAACAGGTCGCCTGAAACATAAAGGATATGCCGGAAAGACTCGAAACGACGACCCGCCAGAAAGGCATATAACTATTCTCTTAAATCAGTATGTGTGGAACATTGTCGGGAGTTTAAGAAATGTTGGAATTGCCCATAAATTAGTTAATACCCTGTTTCTTTGTTAAATAATATGGAGTAAGCATATGTATTATAATATTAATAAGTTTCATAGATTTAAAAATTAATTAATTAAATTTATTGTTGAATTGTTTGTCTCGAATTAAAATAAAATAAACTGGATTTAGCTGTAAACAATAATATAGTAAACAATATTATTACATTTGCTAACCTGAACTTTATTTCGTTATTTATCATTTAGCATCTATGTTTAGATCCAAATTTCCATTAATCTGATACTTTCCATACTAAATCTATAGAAAAATTAACGACATACCCGGGTATGTCGTGTTGAGAAGAAGTTGTTCGCTGCTCGTGTTGACACAAAGATTAAAATATTGGCTACAAAACTAGAATACTTCCAGAAAAATTCTATCTGAATACAGATGATTCAATCTAGTCTCACGGGCGATTCACGAGCACTTGGCATATACCGCTAGATTCGTTGTAGTTTTCACTACAAACTTAGAGATTTGTAAAAAAATTATATATGGAATTATCTAGATGTAGTCGTTTGAATCTCGTCTCGCAGACGATTTACGAGCACTTGGCATATACTCCCGCATTCGTTGAAGCCGTATACATACGTCGGATAAAAATCCGGGATTTTTCTATCCCATCGTTTTAACCAATTACATCACGTAAATTATACAACAGACACGCCTTTTTTCATACAAAAGAGTTGAAAAAAATTGAAAAAAAATCTCGGATGTAAAAATCCCGGATTTCCATCCGACGTATGTATACGGCTTGAAGGTTAGAGTACAAACTAAGAGATTTGTAGAAATTTTTTATCTGGGATAAGGACTGGATAAAATTCGCACGTGCATTCTTCCTTAGTTTTAAATTAAAAAAAATATAATCTATACATATTTATTATCCCTACTATCAATTATCCACGGATTAACAAATTATCGCTTAATAATACGAATAACAATGTTGCATATAACTCGAAAAAAATTATTTTGATTAAATTAAAAACAATAATAATAAGTCTTATTTACAATAACTTCTTTCTAGTGGAGTCTATCGTATCATAAAATACTTTCACAGTTCATTCATAAGGTACATAGGTAATATAGGACACAAAACATAATTTTGTTTTAAAAGGACACAAAACAAAAAAAATATTTTACGAAAAGTAAATACCATTGATAAAATTCAAAGTTGATCTTGCTTCTTGTTTACGTTTTTTTCAACAAGTATGACGTATGTACATCTTCAACATGTGCATCCCAGCATGTGCAAATCGTCGAAAATAAAGATCGATAAAAAACTTTAAACTTCGTACAATTTTGTTCATGAAACGTATAGATGGCCCGCAAAATTGTTGTCTTAGCTAAACTTTTTTAATGAAAAAAGTGTCCGCATAGTGAGGTTACTGTGCATTGGTTCCACCTTATAAAAAAAAAATGTCGAAAAAATTTATATGAGATCGGCAATATTATATTTGCCGATACTTATAAACGAGGGCTCATTTTAAAGATAAATGAATAGGGGTTCTAAAAAATTATAAAATTGGTACCATGTTTCAACTCTTCTTATTCAAAATGGCCGCCAAAATAGTATTTTAGAATTTTCTAAAAAACCTATTTTTTTTTAAAATTTTTCCTCATTTAATTCTATTGAACACACCAAAAAATTGTACTTGTGTTATTTTTTGTTCTCTTGCAAAAGACGTTTGAGTATGATGATCTACCCATTTTTTGTATATAAAATCAAAGTCAAAGTGGAATTTTTTATTTGCAGCTATTTTTACGATCAACTTGATAAAGTAACTGTTTAGAATTATTCAGTTCACAAATCGTTCATAAATTACATCACCCTAGGTTTGATCATTTTTAACTTCCTTTCAGCGTTTTGCGTCTACGCGTGTTTATTTAGCAAAATTATTCCATTTGATTAAAACTTTTTGCGATTTTCAACGCTATCCTGTTCAAAAGATAGAACAATAGCTTCTGATTGCAAATTGTTATATTGAATGTTTATCCTATCAAAAGCTGCGTTTTTTTGAAATTGCTGCACTAGACCGTGATAAATTATATTTCGATTTTTTAAACAAATTATATAACAAGAAGTCAAACTTAGTGTTGATAAAGTTGAGAGTGATAACATGAATGAGGAATTCCGCCTACCCTTCGAGTTTCCCAACAAGATTGAGGGGTCCGGACTTCCGCGCCATGCCATCTCGCTAAAGGTAAACGCGATCGTTCTTTTGATGATCTTTTGAAACACTAGCAAGGGTCTTATCAATGAAACACATGCGAGTCGCAAAAGTAAACAGCTACAGTCTGAAATGTGAGGTGCTGACGCGGAAGGCACTTTCTCATTTAAAATGTCTCGCCTCCAATTTTCGGTCCAGCTCCATAACCATCAAAAAGAGACAGGGCCAACGCTTGAAGAAGGTAAGAGTGTACCCATGTAGCAATTCTTAACCGAGGTTAGATTATAACTTACCACATTATCAACTTTTAAGTTATATTTGAGTTTTTATCAAACTAGGATTCTCAAACCTTAAATTTTTAGTGGAAAAACCTCCATATTTTACTTATTCGTTGAATGCAAACCATTTTAGAACTTTTCATAACCGAAGTTCAAATTAGGTTAATGTTTTACTTTAGTGTTATCTTTATTTAGGTTGAAATTAACCTCTAGTGAAACCATACATTCGGAAGTTGCATTTGAGTTAATTTGGAGTTAGGAATTTACTTTTGGGTTTGTTTTCAACCTTAATTTACTCACTTAGTAACGAAAATTGAAATTTGGATCTATGCGAGGATGTCTATTGGTTTGAATTAAACCTTTGTTAAATCTCTTTCAACCATAGTTAATTTGAAGTCAATAATTTACTTTTAAGTTTGATTTCAAGTTCAGCTAGACCTTATTTCAACTGTAGTTGGAATTTAGATACAAGCGTGGGTTCCTGTAGGTTTAAAATAAACCTTTCTTGAACTTTTTTTGGTTCCAATCAGAGACATTCATGTTAATTCAAGGTTATCAATTTACTTTTAGGTTTGATTTCAACACTAATTATAACTAAGTTCAACCAAAGTTGAATTATAGTTGGAAAATAGTTTGACTAACTCGTTATATGCTATCGTCATTTCAACTCTTCGTTTAACCAGTAACGCCAGTAATTTGGCCTCGTTTTTAATCATAGTACTTGTAAGTTTCTCATTGTGAAGTTAATTTAGTGTTAGTATTAAATTTAATTTATTAAAACGCGGTATAATTTGTTACTCGGGATACATTTAGTATAGTGGAAAATATTAATACGGGTTAATGTAAGCCAGTGTTATACGAAGTTAATAGTGTAAAAATAAATAAAAGTGATTTGATAAATAAATCAAAAGTGGCACATACTTTGTTAAATGATTTTTGGTTTTTTTTTCTTAGGCACGATATGCCTGGAATCTCTCATTTCAAATGTTCTTGGATTTTGGATACAATCGTAGACTCCTGTTGGTGAGAAATAAACCTTCCTTTATCCCTATCTCAACCAAAGAATTTAATTATTCGTGTTAATTATGAGTTAAAAATTTACTTTTTGGTTTGATTTCAGCCTTTAATAAACCTAAGTTCAACCAAAGTTGAATTTCGGTTGAAAAATAATTTATATTTATATTTAGAATAGTATTAATTATTTTAGAATAGTATTACTAAAAACCATAATATACCATATGTATACTGAGATGTTTCTTACAAAGAAGTTAAAATACTAACAGCCCCAACTAAATTTCAATTTTCTTGTATTAAGCATTTTTTGCAGAAGTTCTAATGTAAAACTAAACATATTTCTCTTTGATTTTCCCCTGATATGAAACATCAATATAATTTGGTGGTGTATACTTGGATTATGACATAGAACAACTTCGAGAACAGCTAACAGAAAATGTACAGATAAGGTACGAGCTTAAATAGTGGCTCAGGCAATTATTTCGAGGTCTTACTATTATTATGACATGACGTACTAATTATTATATTATTTTCATCATTTTATTTTTTAACATGAGACACGAAAAACGAGAATACAAAAAATAATCGAATTTCCTAGGCACTGCGCAGAGTATGAATTACGCAAAGTTCCCAGAACGAACGCGAAATGCCTAAAAACCGACCATAAACCATTTTTCTTATTTTTCAAAATTATACAATATTTCTCTTTACCACAATTTACACTAAGCATTTCGCTTTCTGCCTTGGATTTCGATTATTCTATGAATTCATGTTTTTCTTGTAAATATATTATTAAAATATGTACTGAGTTAATTATTTTATCTACGTATGTATATTTCAGAAAAAAAACTTGCGATATTTGGCGGAGCAGATGAGGTAGGATCTGCTAAAATTATAAATAAATGGCTATTTAAAGACAGTTTATTGGAACAATTTTCTTGGGCTGGAACGGCATCTAAACATGTATTTAATAGTTTTAAGGAAATTTTAGAGATTATAATAGCGGCGGTTCGAGTTAATCATTCCACATATACCGCCTATACACATGCCTCATTTTTAAAAAAATATTTAAAACATGCTAAATTTAGACGGCAACCTAAGTAAGTTAAACTGGCGTCCTCTCACTAAGGTTCATTTTTATATTATACTATTTATACTATTTATATTATTTTATATTTTTAGAAACAAATCAAAAATTGACCAGGTTTTAACATCCACTAATGGAGGTAAGCCGAATGCGGATCCAGCATAAATTGAGCGTACCAACAATTATTTTTATATTTTCGTTTTAATTGAAATAATTCCCTTTATTTGAATTAGTGAAAATTTTTATTTTTATATTTCTGTGATTATGCTTTTATTTTACATTTTATTTAATGAAATATATATAATAAAAAACTTTATTTCAATTTTTAGTTATTAGTTATTATTATTTATCCATTTTTGGGGTTGGTCATCGGGGGTTAGCCAATTATGAATATGTACTTATATGTTCACCAGCTGATTACAAATCCAAAAATTAGTAGAAAATACCTTAAAAACATTTCCTTTATACTCCAATAATAGTTCAAAGAATAGACGTTTTGGTGTAAAATTAGATTAGAAAGAGAATTAAATTTATTTAAAGTATACCATAAAAACTACTAATCTAACATTACACTGATTAAGCTAGGAAATGATTATTTCAACTACAATACTGCAAGATAGAAAAATCTTGTTAAGATATTTTCCGCTTATTTTTGAATCCGGAATCAGCTGAAGAATTTATCGTATTCATAACCGGAACACGCTGTGTCTCTGCAAAAGTTAGATTACAACCGGTAATTAACGTTCAATGTAATTGTTATAGCAACGGTTGCATAACCAGTAGATCCCAACTTATTAGTTGATTTGATGTACATCCCTAACTCGAAAAGTGAATAACTTAAATGTTGAATATGGGTTTAGCAAAATCCTCGAACTATTTCTAACCCTACTATGCTTCTGCGATTAACGGTTAAACAATAACCTTTTTGAAACTAGTACGTTACACTCAAGTTAGTTGTATACGGTTGTTTAACCATAGTAATTCAACTAAGGTTAGTAATTACCTGTCAAAACGCCTGTCGATCGACGGTTAGTGAAACGTTAGATTAACGGAAAATAAACCAATTTTAAACTTCTGCATTATTTCAACCTAAGTTAAATTACGGTTTATTAACCGTTCTCGAACTCCAAATTGCTACATGGGTACTTTCCGGCCACCGTATTTACACACAGTCAGCTGTATGTGGCGTTTTTACGATGCCGCTCATTTGACGGACTCAAGGTGCTTATCGTTGAGACAAGCGATCAATCACCTGATCGGGACGGTTGCATCACAACAACGAATCTTGTTTTTGTAAAGATTCTACTCATGTAAATTGAAATGTAAATTCATATTTTATTATTCTTTTGTACATTTCTTATTAAATATTTAATAGCGTATATGAATTTACTTTATTTTTGATAAAACTGCATCAAATCTACATCTTAAAAATCTTCTTAATCATTTCTTAACCAGAAATTCAATAAAATGTAATCACGTGGCTGATAAAATGTAGTCACAGGTCAGCTAGTAGTATTATATTAGTATTACAGATGCTATTTGAAATATATGATTAAAAACGCGTCTAAGCCCTAAGTCTACTTTTAATAATTTAGTACCGTATGTTGCAATTGATGAACCGTTAGCTGCTGTCAAAGATCCAAAAGGGGTTATGTTAATATTTGTACACGATTTGTATGGTATAACGGATATGTCCGCACCTGTACCTATTAAAAAATTTAAATTAGTATTTTTGCAGTTTATTACAAGGCGACTAGATATTACACTGATGTTCGTCGCTGTGACATCAGTTGTTACTCGTTTCCCTCATTGTTATTACCATTACTACTACCACTACCAGGACTTCTCGTACGTTTAAATTCGCATCTACCACCCTTACAACTACGAGCATCTTTACCAAATTTATAATGCGCCCAGCAATAAAACAAATTTTCTTTTGTTAAGTAAAAATCATTACGATCACGATTTCTCGAATTTGACCTTGGTCGCGAATTGGATCTGTGTTTAAACTTTCTATAGAAGTTTCTTCTATATTGTTGATTATGATTATAATTGTTATGGCCAAATCTATTCATGTCATTTTGAATTACTGCAATTGATTTTTTTAGTTCTTCAATTGCATTTACAATTGTTTCATTTGCATGGTGCACCGTTACTTGTTTCAAAACCTCGTGAAGTTGACGGAAATTGTTTGTGGTTTTCCTTACTAAGAGTTGCAACCACTGGGCCATTTAGCTCCCATATCTTGTCCGCTGTCTCTAGCAATTTAGGCAATGGGGCGTCTTGGTTTATGACCAAGACTCCCGACACGGTGCTAGGCAACCTCTTCATCCATAATTGCTTTATTAAGTCTTGTCCAATAATGTTTGATTTCCTCCCTAGTGTTTCTAGGGTTCTATAAAATGCCGATGGGGACTAGTCTCCCATTTGATGTGGAGCCATCAATTTATCCAACCGTTGTGTCTCTGATAAAGATTTTCTTCGAATGATCTCTCCTTTGAGTGTTTTGTATTTGTCGCGTTCTGGTGCATCACTAATTATGTCGGCTACTAGCTTGATTATTTCCGTTGGCAACTTCGATATTGCCTTATCATACATAGCATCATCGTTGACACCTTTCTTCTTGTTCCTAATATAGCGTTCGAATTGCTGGAACCAAAGTTCCGGTAAATCTCCCCAGAAAGCGGGCAATTCTATTGATAAAGTGGATATTCGAATTTCTTTTTTATCATCTGCGTCGGATGATTCACCACCAGATTTGTTCGTATCTTTGTTATCGTTATCGTTGTTCGTATCTTTGTTATTCGGCATTTTGTTTAAAGAATTAAAAATTATTATTGCTTTTACTATATTTGTATTTTAAGCCGGTAAAAAAATTAATACTGTATATCGATAAAGGTGGATATTATATATAATTAGTAGTGATTGGCCCTGTACTGTATTTAATTATCCACTCATACGTTAATAAATGTTACGAATATTCCAAATGGGATATACTATTCTACTAGAAAATATATTCGGTACGTACTAAAAATTCTATAACTCAATTGAAAATTTGTTTCTATTTAATTATCACCATACTATACTGATATAATAGAATCATTCACCAATAAAACTTAAATGCACAAACAAATGTTACAGTACGCTCGGTTATACAAACGTTTTTTAGCGACACACTATTTTAAACATAATGAAATTTTCAAATCGGGACCTTTAAATCTTTCTAACGAACGATGTGTCAATCTCACACAGTAAAAATTTCACGAAATAACAGTACAACTTATTGTATATAATGTTGTTGACTACAAAAATTAGCGGTGTTCGGTAAAATCTCGTTCGAAACAAGCAATAAAAAAATCCGTTAATTCTCGCTAATTTTTGAAACTTACTTTTCCGTGTTTATATAGTAAGTATAATCGTTTTTTTTTTTTTTTTGTTTTTTATAAATATGCAAAATATATATATTCAGAGTAGAAAAATCGCTTACCTATAAAACAGCCTATTGTGATGACATCCTTCTTAATTACTACTCCACTGGTAAATTACATACAGTTTTATATTTTTTTTCTCTTGTTGTTGTTGTTGGTTATGTAGCTGCGGCTGCGGTATGCTTATTTGTTTGATCCTGTTGAGAAAATGCGTGTATAGCGTTGGGTTGTTGGTGTTTCTTCTCTTTTTTTTATTCGGTTTTTATATGATTTTTATCCTTATGTTGCTGGTATTAATGTTTGTTAATGTACTTTTCGCCGTTCGTATCTGTTTGCCCGTAATATGTTTAATGGCGTAGCCCCTTTTTTATTTTTTTTTTGATTTCTCGGCGAACGTGTTTTTAATTCACGATTTTTATTTGCGTGTTTAATAAAAGGTTTACATAAAATTATGTAAATACCGCATGCGTAAATGTGTGTTCGCGTATTTGCGTGTTCACTTTTTTATATTAAACCACCCGGTAAAGACCGGCGTCGGGGTTACCATTTAATGCGGTTGCGCTTTTTATTTTATTTTGTTTTTAAAACAAATCTTTATATATTTTAGTTTTTTTATTAATTTGTTTTCACCATATTATAAATCACATACTTAATTAATTTTTATTTTAAGAGTACAATATATTATTTATTTTATATGAGCATAATTTTTTACTTTTTTTTCTTTACAAAATGCTCGATTACTACTGACGTACTGACTCTGTTTCTTAATAATTTTTTAATACACACATACATAAAATTAAAATATAATTGCCCGATTTACAATATTGTCATACTTATGTTAATTATTGCTCTTTATATTCTGCGTTATTTCTACTCCCCGATAGATGGCATACATTGATAAGTTTGAGTTACGTTCATGACATACACTAAATTGTACTATACTAATTAAGTTTTTTTTATCCGCAAAATCCAAATTTGAAAAAATTATTTTTTTTGTAGGTGTCACTACAACTTTATCAATTGACCTTCCTGCAGAGGCCGAGGTCATAATTAGCCTCTTAAAATCAACAGTCACAAAACATTAAATAAATTTATTGTGTTTATGATCTAAAGATTCGATTTTGTTAGAATTTTACAAAATCCGAAAATACTGAAATATAAGTCTGTTAGTAGTTATAATACATAACTAACTGTTGACAACGATATTACAAGAAAAGTATATAGAACTTTTACGGCGATTTTTTTTTGTTGTTATTATTGAAATGAATTAAATTTTTAGTACAGATAGTATTTCTTTGCGTATGTTGTTTTTCTATGTTGTTTTTTTTTTTTTAAAGAGTTATCACACTTACTGGATTTAATTGGTTTCTAAGGCTGTTTTCCAAACAACGACTTATTTGTGGACACCGACTTATTCAAATAAGTCAACTCGCGAGGAGACGTCTCCAAAATTGTCTCTTGTTCAAATCTAATACATGCAGTTTTTATTTTCAAATCTAGTGACACCGACCAACATGCCAAGAATTTTTTTATTCCATATATTAGAAACTGTGTTTGTTTTTTGTTACTACATCGCAAATAAGTCGGTACAATGGACTCGACCGACTTATTTAAGATGGAGCTAAATAAACCAATAAGACTTCAATAAGTCGGTGTTTGGAAAACACCCTAATTCCATTTCGTTTTTCCGGTAAACAAAATACTAACAGTTATTGTAATTGAATTAAATTTTAATCCATGTTACCGTTTCTCCACCACAATTTTTTATTAAAAACATTTATAAATCAAACTCATAACTCAAGTTGATTTTGTTGTTGATATGCACAACACATACAAATGTTACACAATCAAATCTATTTAATCTGGAAATTTTTTTATGCAAAACTGTTATTTTAGGGTTTTTAATTAAAAATATTCACGAAGTCATATTCAGATTCGTTGCTAAGTTAAATTATGCAAAATAAGCAGCTAAAACAAAATATAAATATTTGGGTACATGCAGAATTGCAGAGAGATAACGTGATTTTTGTGTATGATCAATTAGCTGATAGTTAAGACTCAGTTTTGATTAAATTTATAAGCTTGTTCATGTTAAGGACCTCGTTTCAATATTGAACAAATACTACTATGATGAATATCGCATATTTATTTTAAGGAGTTTCAAAGGTATCGAACGGTCCCACAATTCTAAATTTCGTTAAAACTGCTGTAATTGTCTACTCTGTTGCACAAATAATTTTGAAACGAACGAATTTTATATTTATTTTAAATAATAAAATAAATATTTACAAAACATTTAATATTGAAAACTTTATGATAAATGAAACCTTTTTTGTTTATTTTTCCACCACATAATCAAATTATTTTAAATTGTTGATGTTGTTACGATATATGGATTAATGTTAAGGTATGTTAATGTTTTTTCCTGCTTATTGTAGCAGAAAATTAAAATATAAGTAAAGTGCTGCTGTTGTAAATACACAAAGTGTACATGAGTAGCTGCTGTAAAAGTTTAAAGACAACAAATATTTTTCGTTTTTAATTGTTCGTGTTTTCTTTGAACATTGCAAACAATGAATAACATGTTATGTATACGAGTACTTTATATGATGATACTTTTTTAGAAAAAAAATTATATGGTATATGTATTTAAATTATAAGAAAATTTTACTTTAATGCTCTTTAAGATTTAATTCTTGTACCATATAAAAAGATTTAATAAAACTCTATAAAACTAATTTAAGAAAGATGTTTCGGTTTATTTCATATTTCGTTTCATAAGTCTTGACATTATTTTGTATATTTATTGTATGTATACCGTCGATAGCCTTCAGGAAATTTTACAACTTTTTGGTATATGTTTATTTGGAAATCAACCAATTTTTTGGTTTTGTTAATACAATTGGACGATATCCCTTTTCAGGGAAAGTGAAATTTTAAGAAACTTTTTTGTACAATGATTGAACATATTTCCGGCAAATCGATTATTTTTGGTGAAGTAAATGTTGGCCAGCCTTATAATATGGTCTGGATTTGTATGTTTTATTTTACCTGTCTTTCTCTGTTCGTATGACGAGTGCAATATCGTCATTAAGCTGTTCTTGTATCATGGATGACTGGTTTTAAAAGCAAATACCGAAACTTTATATTTTACGAGGAATACTCAGTAATAACAAATCTTTATAATTTTTTGGAAAAATAATATTAAGTTAAACAAAAATTTTGTCGAATTGTACCTCCGTGAAGCTAGCCCAAATTTTCAGCCCGAAATTTTAATTTTCTACTTATGGCAATACAACTTCTTAAACAAATATCGAACTAATCTTGGCTTCTAAATTTTAATAAAAATAATAAAAATAAATTTATTACTTCTAAAAATTCTAGAAATATTTTCAGTGGGATTATGTGAACTAAATTCAGCTTTGGCAAAAGTTTATCGGATATTAATTGGAATATATTCTATTAAATCACGCCTTATAAACGTTCACGAGCACGATATCACCGGAATTGCTAAATGTTTGACAAAAGCCCGACAGAATTTTGGAAAAATTTTGGAAAAATTCTATCTGGAACTATCTGGTTATAGTCGTTTCAATCTCGCCTTGCAAAAGATTCACAACCACTTCACTTATACCATAGGATTCTTTAACCCTTGTTTCAACACGACATACCTGGGTATGTATTTAGTTTTTTAAACGGTAAAATCGACGTAACAGAGAGTACCTTGAAGACTGAACTTTTCAGTAGCTGCTTAAATATAGAATATATGCACTTGCCAAAAAAAAAATTATATTGTCAATTAGGATGTTTTAGGACTAGATATACATTATTACACCTTATACTCAGCACGAACATACCCGGGTATGTTCATGTTTTTATACTTTCTATAAGATTTATTATCTATTATTTTTGTGCACCTATAAAGATTTAATGAACACGTGAAAGATGTGGGCTCTCTTCCATAACACATCCATAACACAGCCCAAACACGTAGAACAACTCATCCAAATAAACCATACATTCCAACCGAATTCCAGGCCTCAAGACAATGTGATGAACTAACTACAGAATTTGGCTTCCACGAAAACGTGACAATGTGCTCATACGTACCAAAAAAAAACATAGTTGTGGTTCTCTTATCCACGCTTCACAAAAATGTAAGTGGTGTAAAAAATAAGCCTGATATTATAAATTATTGTATTATAATGTAACGAAAGGAACAGTGGATATGATGGATAAAATGCTGGGCAAATATGCCATCAAACGCCGTACTAAGAGATGGCCAGTTGGGTTTTTTTTACAACATGATGGATGTCCCTGCATTGACTACGCATATAATTTATTCAACTAACAACCATGAGTTGCCAAAGAGAAAACATTTGTAGGAGGCAAATCGCTTGCAAAGCCATCAATTGAAAAACGAGCGGCAACGCCTTAGGTATCTAAATCATTTCTATCCCCATCTTCTGGTTCTAGTCCGTCTCTAGTTCTAGTTCTAGTTCTAGAAGATAGAGATAAAACAGGTCGCCTGAAACATAAAGGATATGCCGGAAAGACTCGAAACGACGACCCGCCAGAAAGGCATATAACTATTCTCTTAAATCAGTATGTGTGGAACATTGTCGGGAGTTTATGAAATGTTGGAATTGCCCATAAATTAGTTAATACCCTGTTTCTTTGTTAAATAATATGGAGTAAGCATATGTATTATAATATTAATAAGTTTCATAGATTTAAAAATTAATTAATTAAATTTATTGTTGAATTGTTTGTCTCGAATTAAAATAAAATAAACTGGATTTAGCTGTAAACAATAATATAGTAAACAATATTATTACTATTTTGGAGAATATCCATATTTGTGCACTTTTATCACTGAGTTTATTTTTAAGTTTTTAACAAATAATAAAAATATTTATTTTCTTTTAAGTGATAATTGACTTTTTTATTAGAAGTACTAGTTTCGAGCTCATACGCCCTTTGTCAACTTATAAAATATTTTAACTATTATCTCTGAGTACACGGCTATTTATAATCATTTCATACAAACAATTATACGGCATAAATACACGAACTACACCGAAAATGTAATGGTTTTACATAGGATGAAAAAAGGAGATGCACTGAACAGATTGGAGGAAATGGAAATATATAAACATAAACACAACCACCTACTACTAAACGACAAAATGCCGTATAATTGTTTGTATGAAATGATTATAAATAGCCGTGTACGCAGAGATAATAGTTAAAATATTTTATAAGTTGACAAAGGGCGTATGAGCTCGAAACTAGTACTTCTAATAAAAAAGTCAATTATCACTTAAAAGAAAATGAATATTTTTATTATTTGTTAAAAACTTAAAAATATTATTACATTTGCTAACCTGAACTTTATTTCGTTATTTATCATTTAGCATCTATGTTTAGATCCAAATTTCCATTAATCTGATACTTTCCATACTAAATCTATAGAAAAATTAACGACATACCCGGGTATGTCGTGTTGAGAAGAAGTTGTTCGCTGCTCGTGTTGACACAAAGATTAAAATATTGGCTACAAAACTAGAATACTTCCAGAAAAATTCTATCTGAATACAGATGATTCAATTTAGTCTCACGGGCGATTCACGAGCACTTGGCATATACCGCTAGATTCGTTGTAGTTTTCACTACAAACTTAGAGATTTGTAGAAAAATTATATATGGAATTATCTGGATGTAGTCGTTTGAATCTCGTCTCGCAGACGATTTACGAGCACTTGGCATATACTCCCGCATTCGTTGAAGGTTAGAGTACAAACTAAGAGATTTGTAGAAATTTTTTATCTGGAATTATCTGGATATAGTCGTTTGAATCTCAACTCGCAGATGAGTCACGAGCACTTGGCATATGTCACCGGATTCGTTGAAATTTGGCTACAAACTAAGAGATTTGTAGAAAGTTTCTATCTGGAATTATCCGTTTGAATCTCGAGTACATGCGAGTTTCTCTGCAAATCTCTCAGTTTGTAGTCAAAACTTAAAGCGACTATATCCATAAAAGAAAGGATGAAAGTTTTTTCTAGATTTATAGTGTTCAATCTCTTAATGTTAATTAAATTTCCGGATTGTCGTTTTCAGGTTAGGTTTGGGCTGTATATTTTTCCCAACAATTGAAGGTAAATGGTAAATAGATTTTGTATAAACTTGCGAAACAAATCTATTCCATTTAAGAAAATATAAAATAACACTCGAAGATTTAATTTTATTTATAAATTTATATTTTATATTATTTATCTTTAATATGTTAAGTTTATATTGTCGAAGAACTTTATTGATCAAAAGGTACAATAATAATAATTTTAAAATTAAATTTTAAGCAGGTATCACAGAATTGTATATAATGCAAATACATAATAATAATTTAGTACATAGCAATACCTGTATATATACATACTTACATATTGTACATATTTATTTATAATTTATTATTTTATATATTTGGATACATATTGTTTCTTTCGTTATATATAATACAAGTACATAATTAGATATTTACATTTTATATAAACTAAATAAAATAAAAGGGCAGAGCACAGTTTTATATTTTTATTATAATGCGTGAACATATCCGCGCCCTTGAACTAACTAATTCAAAATATAAATGGAATATAATCTTAAATAAGTTTATTTATTTGATTAATAGTTAATTATATGTACAATTATTAAATACTGTTCTCAAATGAAATTCCAATATACGACCGAAATTGAGCTTAGATTTTTAATTTACTATGTTTGCCTCAAATGGTAATACGCTTATTTTTGTAATCGATCGCTTAACAATAGATTTAACGGTTTTAATCGTTACTACACGAACGCGACCGTCGGAACCGGGATGTGTGTCAATAATTCTGCCAAAAACCTAATTTATCGGAGGAACGTTGTCTTCGTGCAAAAGGACTAACATGCCAACTTTGTAAGTGAAATTTGAAACCTTTTGCCATTTGTATCTAGCTTGAAGTTCATTCAAGTACTCAGTGTGCCAACGTTTCCAAAAATTCTGAAACATCATCTGAAGCAATTGGTATCTAGATAAGCGATTTATGTTCAAATTTAATAGCGATGGTTCTGGTAACGCCAACAAGGGTGTACCAATTAGGAAATGTCCTGGAGAAAGAGCCGCGTAATCGTTTGGATTATTAGACATAGCAGTTAAAGGTCTTGAATTTAGGCAGGCTTCAATTTGACAAGTTAAGGTGTGATATTCCTCTAACGTTAAAGAACGTACACCAACAACGCGTTTCATATGCCATTTAGCATTTTTTATGGCGGATTCCCATAATCCACCAAAGTGTGGAGATCGTGGAGGAATCGTTAGCCACTCGATCTTGTTACTAGCACAAAATTTCTTAGTGCCATTTTGAAATTTTTCTGACAAAAACAGATTTCGAAGTTCTTTCAATTCGGATCGACAACCTACAAAATTCGTAGCGTTGTCTGAATAAATTTTAGTGCAAAATCCTCGTCGGGATATAAACCTGCGAAGACAAGCTAGAAACGATTCTGATGAGAGAGACATGACAATTTCCAGGTGTATGGCCTTAACGGAAAAGCATATAAACAGACAAACATACACTTTACTTTTAGTTTTGGATTTTATACTTTGCTTAGCGAAGAATGGTCCGCAAAAATCTATACCAACAACGGAAAACGGTCTAGACTGATTTACGCGGTCAACAGGTAAGTCGCCCATTAGTTGGTGTGAAAGTTTTGGTTTATTTCGAAAGCAAAGGATGCATTCCTTCACAATTTGTCTACACAAATTTCGACCTCTGATAGTCCAGTACTGTGTTCTCAAATTATACAGTAATGTTTGCGGTCCGCAGTGCAACAAACGTTGATGTTCAAATCGAACAAGACGCTTGGTAAACTCATGTTTGGCAGGCAATACAATTGGATATTTAGTATTATAGTGTAGGTTAGAATTGGAAAGTCGACCACCGACGCGAAGGATATTCATGTCGTCTAAAAAAGGTGATAATATTTTTAACTTACTATAGTTTGGCAGACCAGCGTGTTTTTCCATGTACTGAATATCATTAGAGTATTCAGATAGCTGAACTATTTTTATTAAACAATTTAACGAAGCTTGTAATTCATCAGATGTTAGTTCACCAGTTATTTTTACACCATGTTTAGCTTTGAGATTATTAATAAATCGAAGAATGTAAGCTGTTATTCGATTAAGCTTAGTAAACGACGAGTAGCGACCAAATATATCCCATGATGAAGAAGAGTTACATATAGATGTTGAAACTGTTTGACGAATATCTAAATTTAATAACTCGGAGCTTATGTTTGACTTGTGATTTTTTGGCCAACTGCCCGAATTTTCTTTAAGAAATGCAGGTCCTAACCACCATGAATTGGACGCAACAAACGCATTTGGCATTAATCCTCGCGATACATAATCAGCAGGATTTTGAGCTGTCGGCACATAACACCAACTTTTAGTTGACGAGTACTCTTGAATTTGACTTATTCGGTTAGCTGTAGCATACTTTGAAGGATCCGATTTGATTCGAAATAAGGTTATTTCTGAGTCGGACCATTAATATATATTGCATTGTATTGCAACTTAATCGTACTGACTACTTTATTTAAGGTTTGCGCTAGTAGTAATGCTCCACAAAGCTCAAGACGTGGAATCGTTTGTTTTTTAAGCGGAGCCACTCTAGATTTTGAACAAATCAATTTTACAACATGTTTATTATTGTTGTCAGTGATTCGCACATAAATCACACATCCATAACCCTTCTCAGAGGCGTCTGAGAAACCGTGAATTTGTATTACATTAGCATTTGGAACTACAATGCATCGAGGAACTTTTATCTTGTTTAAAATAATTAATTGCGTTTTAAAATCATTCCATTCTGATTTAATTTGTTGTGGGACTTGATCATCCCAATCTAGATTACCAATAACCCAAATCTTTTGCATTATTATCTTGGCTATTAATATCATTGGAGCGCAGAGGCCTAGTGGATCGAATAGCTGACAGATCTCTGATAAAATGTTGCGCTTAGTACAAAGAGAATTCTCTGTGAATTTTGAGAAGTTCATTTCAAATTCATCACTTGAAGTATTCCATGAAAGGCCACGTACTAGGGACACGTTTGACGGAGATTCCGATTGAGACGAAAGGTCAGGTATGTTTGAGGAAAATTTACGCAGTTGAAATCCACCTGTTTCCAATAGTTGACTCAACTCCGATTTAAGCTTCAACGCATTTTCAATTGAATCAGAGCCTGTGAGACAATCATCAACATAAAAATCTGACATTAATACTTTTGATGCCAACGGAAACGAGATATTTTCGTCAGACGCCAATTAATGTAAAGTACGTGTTGCGAGGAACGGAGCGCTTTTTGTTCCGTATGTAACAGTGCACAATTTATAACATTTGACACTTTCTGAAGGATCATTTCTCCACCAAATCCGTTGTAAATCTTGGTTATTCTGATCAATTAGGATTTGCCGGTACATTTTGGCAATATCGGCGGTGAAAGCTATCATGTGTGTCCTAACCCTTAGAATGATGGACATTAAATCTTGTTGTATAGTAGGACCCTTATACAAACAATCATTTAATGATAATTTTGACGATGACTTGGAAGACCCGTTAAAAACTACCCTTAACTGAGTAGTAGTGCTAGTATCTTTGATGACGAAATGATGAGGAAAATAAAAAACCTTGTTATATGTTTAAGAATTTTTTTCGGCTTTTCGGACAAAATATTATTTTAATGGACACCCATACAATGTTTACGACTATTTTAGTCGCAGAAAACAAAGAGGCCATTTATTAACAATATTTCTACCACAAAAGTAGAAAAAATGCACTCCCCTCCCCCAAACCTTTAACCCCAGGGCGTACTTGTGTATACAAAGAACACAAACCCTTGCAAAAATGAGAACTCCCTTAGGTAGCTTCTTGGCAGCTTGGTTTCGTACTGATAAAAAGTTGGTCTACTCATCAGGTTGCAACGACCAAACTGCAAAAATTCCACTCTTGCTTTGTACCGATAATACAAAACAAGAACATATCGATTTAGCGAATTATATATCACTAAATCAGAAACCACAGGAAACTCTCACTATGTGTGTGTAACAAGCCAACACATTTAATTAAGAAGAATTTTTTAATCGTCCGTGAATTTAATTTATTTAAGAATTTTTTCGGCTTTTCGGACAAAATATTATTTTAATGGACACCCATACAATGTTTACGACTATTTTAGTCGCAGAAAACAAAGAGGCCATTTATTAACAATATTTCTACCACAAAAGTAGAAAAAATGCACTCCCCTCCCCCAAACCTTTAACCCCAGGGCGTACTTGTGTATACAAAGAACACAAACCCTTGCAAAAATGAGAACTCCCTTAGGTAGCTTCTTGGCAGCTTGGTTTCGTACTGATAAAAAGTTGGTCTACTCATCAGGTTGCAACGACCAAACTGCAAAAATTCCACTCTTGCTTTGTACCGATAATACAAAACAAGAACATATCGATTTAGCGAATTATATATCACTAAATCAGAAACCACAGGAAATTCTCACTATGTGTGTGTAACAAGCCAACACATTTAATTAAGAAGAATTTTTTAATCGTCCGTGAATTTAATTTATTTAAGAATTTTTTCGGCTTTTCGGACAAAATATTATTTTAATGGACACCCATACAATGTTTACGACTATTTTAGTCGCAGAAAACAAAGAGGCCATTTATTAACAATATTTCTACCACAAAAGTAGAAAAAATGCACTCCCCTCCCCCAAACCTTTAACCCCAGGGCGTACTTGTGTATACAAAGAACACAAACCCTTGCAAAAATGAGAACTCCCTTAGGTAGCTTCTTGGCAGCTTGGTTTCGTACTGATAAAAAGTTGGTCTACTCATCAGGTTGCAACGACCAAACTGCAAAAATTCCACTCTTGCTTTGTACCGATAATACAAAACAAGAACATATCGATTTAGCGAATTATATATCACTAAATCAGAAACCACAGGAAATTCTCACTATGTGTGTGTAACAAGCCAACACATTTAATTAAGAAGAATTTTTTAATCGTCCGTGAATTTAATTTATTTAAGAATTTTTTCGGCTTTTCGGACAAAATATTATTTTAATGGACACCCATACAATGTTTACGACTATTTTAGTCGCAGAAAACAAAGAGGCCATTTATTAACAATATTTCTACCACAAAAGTAGAAAAAATGCACTCCCCTCCCCCAAACCTTTAACCCCAGGGCGTACTTGTGTATACAAAGAACACAAACCCTTGCAAAAATGAGAACTCCCTTAGGTAGCTTCTTGGCAGCTTGGTTTCGTACTGATAAAAAGTTGGTCTACTCATCAGGTATACACAAGTACGCCCTGGGGTTAAAGGTTTGGGGGAGGGGAGTGCATTTTTTCTACTTTTGTGGTAGAAATATTGTTAATAAATGGCCTCTTTGTTTTCTGCGACTAAAATAGTCGTAAACATTGTATGGGTGTCCATTAAAATAATATTTTGTCCGAAAAGCCGAAAAAATTCTTAAATAAATTAAATTCACGGACGATTAAAAAATTCTTCTTAATTAAATGTGTTGGCTTGTTACACACACATAGTGAGAATTTCCTGTGGTTTCTGATTTAGTGATATATAATTCGCTAAATCGATATGTTCTTGTTTTGTATTATCGGTACAAAGCAAGAGTGGAATTTTTGCAGTTTGGTCGTTGCAACCTGATGAGTAGACCAACTTTTTATCAGTACGAAACCAAGCTGCCAAGAAGCTACCTAAGGGAGTTCTCATTTTTGCAAGGGTTTGTGTTCTTTGTATACACAAGTACGCCCTGGGGTTAAAGGTTTGGGGGAGGGGAGTGCATTTTTTCTACTTTTGTGGTAGAAATATTGTTAATAAATGGCCTCTTTGTTTTCTGCGATTAAAATAGTCGTAAACATTGTATGGGTGTCCATTAAAATAATATTTTGTCCGAAAAGCCGAAAAAATTCTTAAATAAATTAAATTCACGGACGATTAAAAAATTCTTCTTAATTAAATGTGTTGGCTTGTTACACACACATAGTGAGAATTTCCTGTGGTTTCTGATTTAGTGAGATATAATTCGCTAAATCGATATGTTCTTGTTTTGTATTATCGGTACAAAGCAAGAGTGGAATTTTTGCAGTTTGGTCGTTGCAACCTGATGAGTAGACCAACTTTTTATCAGTACGAAACCAAGCTGCCAAGAAGCTACCTAAGGGAGTTCTCATTTTTGCAAGGGTTTGTGTTCTTTGTATACACAAGTACGCCCTGGGGTTAAAGGTTTGGGGGAGGGGAGTGCATTTTTTCTACTTTTGTGGTAGAAATATTGTTAATAAATGGCCTCTTTGTTTTCTGCGACTAAAATAGTCGTAAACATTGTATGGGTGTCCATTAAAATAATATTTTGTCCGAAAAGCCGAAAAAAATTCTTAAATAAATTAAATTCACGGACGATTAAAAAATTCTTCTTGTTATATGTATTATTAATTTCAGTTCGATTTTCAACTACCTCCATATGCCCTAATGACAAATACTCAGCCATGAAATCTTTGTATTGCTGATAAATAGGAGGTTGACGAATTAATTTTTTCTCAATAGCATAGAATTGCATAAGTGAGGACGAATTTGACAAGCCTAGCTCATGGATGTTATCGTTTAGAGGAAGCGATACCGAATAGCGACCCGAAGGTAGACGTGTGTGAGTTTTACTATAATGCTGCTCACAGTATTTTTCATCTAATGAATAATTATTCTCAACTGAAACGGTCTCTAACTCCCAAAATCGCTTTATATCATTATGAAGAGCTTCGAATGTACATAATGCTGTAGATAGTTGTGTTTGTGTGACATTACTAACTGAGGCTTTCCCACTAATTACATATCCAAATACGCTATCATAAAATGCAGGTAGGTTTTTAAACAGAGTAATCGAAGTTCTACCAGTGAATAGTTCGTTGTAAATTTCAGCCCCAATCAAAATATCAATTTCATTGACCGGTGTGAAGTATTTAACATTTATCAAAAGAGTAGCTACACAAATTAACAAAAAATAAAAATGTAGTTACACAATTTAACAAAAAATGTAGTTGTACACAGAAAAAATGTAGTAGGGTTGCAATTATAATTTTTTTATTTTATATCCCACTTTTTAAACTTAAAAACAAAAAAATAGAGTTAAAAAAAATTACGAAGAGTTAAAATATCAATAAGTACCTTCAATAAATAATTTAGAGTGAATTTTATTAATTATTTTTCAAATTTAAATCTATGTGAGTATTTTAAATAAATTATTGAATGAATATGAATATTTTTGAAAAAAATAAATCTTTATGGTTTTGAATTAACAAGGATTTTAAAATATAACTCGTATAGATAAAAAAGTACACTTTGATGACCATTAACACATAGTTCTAGAGATGGCTAGAAAAATATGAGTATTCTGGCATTTTATCCGTGCCTTCGTGATTTATTTGAGATATACGGCATATCGATGCAACCCTCGGGGAATTTTCTATCAATTTTACAATATTTGTGAATATAGGAAAGTGTACGTTGAATCGTGTGGCTGTTTGATGGCCATTAACACATAGTTCTAGAGATGGCTAGAAAAATATGAGTATTCTGGCACTTTATTCGTGCCTTCGTGATTTATTTGAGATATACGGCACATCGATGCAACCCTCGGGGAATTTTCTATCAATTTTACAATATTTGAGAATATCGGAAAGTGTACGTTGAATCGTGTGGCTGTTTGATGGCCATTAACACATAGTTCTAGAGATGGCTAGAAAAATATGAGTATTCTGGCATTTTATCCGTGCCTTCGTGATTTATTTGAGATATACGGCACATCGATGCAACCCTCGGAGAATTTTCTATCAATTTTACAATATTTGTGAATATAGGAAAGTGTACGTTGAATCGTGTGGCTGTTTGATGGCCATTAACACATAGTTCTAGAGATGGCTAGAAAAATATGAGTATTCTGGCACTTTATTCATGCCTTCGTGATTTATTTGAGATATACGGCACAACGATGCAACCCTCGGGGAATTTTCTATCAATTTTACAATATTTTTGAATATCGGAAAGTGTACGTTGAATCGTGTGGGTGTTTGATGGCCATTAACACATAGTTCTAGAGATGGCTAGAAAAATATGAGTATTCTGGCACTTTATTTGTGCCTTCATGATTTACTTGAGATATACGGCACATCGATGCAACCCTCGGGGAATTTTCTATCAATTTTACAATATTTGAGAATATCGGAAAGTGTACGTTGAATCGTGTGGCTGTTTGATGGCCATTAACACATAGTTCTAGAGATGGCTAGAAAAATATGAGTACTCTGGCACTTTATTCGTGCCTTCGTGATTTATTTGAGATATACGGCATATCGATGCAACCCTCGGGGAATTTTCTATCAATTTTACAATATTTGTGAATATAGGAAAGTGTACGTTGAATCGTGTGGCTGTTTGATGGCCATTAACACATAGTTCTAGAGATGGCTAGAAAAATATGAGTATTCTGGCACTTTATTCGTGCCTTCGTGATTTATTTGAGATATACGGCACATCGATGCAACCCTCGGGGAATTTTCTATCAATTTTACAATATTTGAGAATATCGGAAAGTGTACGTTGAATCGTGTGGCTGTTTGATGGCCATTAACACATAGTTCTAGAGATGGCTAGAAAAATATGAGTATTCTGGCATTTTGTCCGTGCCTTCGTGATTTATTTGAGATATACGGCATATCGATGCAACCCTCGGGGAATTTTCTATCAATTTTACAATATTTGTGAATATAGGAAAGTGTACGTTGAATCGTGTGGCTGTTTGATGGCCATTAACACATAGTTCTAGAGATGGCTAGAAAAATATGAGTATTCTGGCACTTTATTCGTGCCTTCGTGATTTATTTGAGATATACGGCACATCGATGCAACCCTCGGGGAATTTTCTATCAATTTTACAATATTTGAGAATATCGGAAAGTGTACGTTGAATCGTGTGGCTGTTTGATGGCCATTAACACATAGTTCTAGAGATGGCTAGAAAAATATGAGTATTCTGGCATTTTATCCGTGCCTTCGTGATTTATTTGAGATATACGGCACATCGATGCAACCCTCGGGGAATTTTCTATCAATTTTACAATATTTGTGAATATAGGAAAGTGTACGTTGAATCGTGTGGCTGTTTGATGGCCATTAACACATAGTTCTAGAGATGGCTAGAAAAATATGAGTATTCTGGCACTTTATTCGTGCCTTCGGGATTTATTTGAGATATACGGCACATCGATGCAACCCTCGGGGAATTTTCTATCAATTTTACAATATTTGAGAATATCGGAAAGTGTACGTTGAATCGTGTGGCTGTTTGATGGCCATTAACACATAGTTCTAGAGTTGGCTAGAAAAATATGATTATTATGGCATTTTATCCGTGCTTTCGTGATTTATTTGAGATATACGCAGTATCGATGCAACCCTCGGGGAATTTTCTATCAATTTTACAATATTTGTGAATATAGGAAAGTGTACGTTGAATCGTGTGGCTGTTTGATGGCCATTAACACATAGTTCTAGAGATGGCTAGAAAAATATGAGTATTCTGGCACTTTATTCGTGCCTTCGTGATTTATTTGAGATATACGGCACATCGATGCAACCCTCGGGGAATTTTTTATCAATTTTACAATATTTGTGAATATCGGAAAGTGTACGTTGAATCGTGTGGCTGTTTGATGGCCATTAACACATAGTTCTAGAGATGGCTAGAAAAATATGAGTATTCTGGCATTTTATCCGTGCCTTCGTAATTTATTTGAGATATACGGCATATCGATGCAACCCTCGGGGAATTTTCTATCAATTTTACAATATTTGTGAATATAGGAAAGTGTACGTTGAATCGTGTGGCTGTTTGATGGCCATTAACACATAGTTCTAGAGATGGCTAGAAAAATATGAGTATTGTGAAATTTTATCCGTGCCTTCGTGATTTATTTGAGATATACGGCACATCGATGCAACCCTCGGGGAGTTTTCTATCAATTTTACAATATTTGTGAATATAGGAAAGTGTACGTTGAATCGTGTGGCTGTTTGATGGCCATTAACACATAGTTCTAGAGATGGCTAGAAAAATATGAGTATTCTGGCATTTTATCCGTGCCTTCGTGATTTATTTGAGATATACGGCACATCGATGCAACCCTCGGGGAATTTTCTATCAATTTTACAATATTTGTGAATATAGGAAAGTGTACGTTGAATCGTGTGGCTGTTTGATGGCCATTAACACATAGTTTTAGAGATGGCTAGAAAAATATGAGTATTCTGGCACTTTATTCGTGCCTTCGTGATTTATTTGAGATATACGGCACATCGATGCAACCCTCGGGGAATTTTCTATCAATTTTTCAATATTTGAGAATATCGGAAAGTGTACGTTGAATCGTGTGGCTGTTTGATGGCCATTAACACATAGTTCTAGAGATGGCTAGAAAAATATGAGTATTCTGGCACTTTATTCGTGCCTTCCTGATTTATTTGAGATATACGGCATATCGATGCAACCCTCGGGGAATTTTCTATCAATTTTACAATATTTGTGAATATAGGAAAGTGTACGTTGAATCGTGTGGCTGTTTGATGGCCATTAACACATAGTTCTAGAGATGGCTAGAAAAATATGAGTATTCTGGCACTTTATTCGTGCCTTCGTGATTTATTTGAGATATACGGCACATCGATGCAACCCTCGGGGAATTTTCTATCAATTTTACAATATTTGTGAATATCGGAAAGTGTACGTTGAATCGTGTGGCTGTTTGATGGCCATTAACACATAGTTCTAGAGATGGCTAGAAAAATATTAGTATTCTGGCATTTTATCCGTGCCTTCGTGATTTATTTGAGATATACGGCATATCGATGCAACCCTCGGGGAATTTTCTATCAATTTTACAATATTTGAGAATATCGGAAAGTGTACGTTGAATCGTGTGGCTGTTTGATGGCCATTAACACATAGTTTTTTTTTTTTTATTATTATTTTTATTTTATTTCATTTCCAGCTTAATCATTATAAATAAAATACATTGTGTGTAAAACATTATTAAAACTAACAAGATTAAGAAGTTAAGATAAGAGAACCATTGGATCAAATAGATCACGTGACTGGTCCCCTGATTCTAAGCCACAAAAAAATATTTGAATTCTATTTACAAAATTAAAACCAATTTAAAATCAAATTATTTTACAGTTAAAATTGAGAGAAAGAAATATTGTATAATAAAATTATAACTACATCTTAATTACTACACATGAATATATTAAAACCTCTTAAACTACACCATTTAATTTTAACATATATAATTTTAAAACCAATAAAAACAATAATATTTTAAACTAATAGTTGAAAAAGATGGTCAATATTTTTAGTTTGATGAAGCCATTCTTTAAGGTATATTGAAAAACTAGAGAAGTTGCCGCACTTACGAATATCCAACGGTAAATTGTTAAAAATGATTGGTGCAACGATATCAATAAAGTTTCTCCGTAGATCTAATCTAAACTTAGGAATATGTTTCAAGAAAGTATGATTTGATCTGAGATTATACCTTGCATGAGTCACAAAATTATTCCCACTTTTAACATAGAATATTCTAAGTACCTTGAAGACGAATATGTGACGTAGAGGAAGTATGCTGAGATTTTCAAATAATGGCCACGAAGGCGAAAAAGATGGTTTAAAGCACATTATTCTGATTAACTGCTTTTGTCGCACGTAGATAGGACGTAGTGTAGCATTGCAAGCACTACCCCAACATGATAAACCATATTGCAGTATTGAGTCCGCTAATGCAAAGTAAATCGTCCTACGTAAATATTGCGGACCAAATAGCCGTAAGACATACATTTTTCTGGAGACCAATGATAGTCTAGTTTTCAGTCCTTGTGTGTGCGCTTTCCAATTTAAATCTCGATCAATAATAATACCTAGATATCGAAATTCATCAACAGTGTTCACTAAGAAGCAGTCATTAGGAGGGCCCTAAAATGTAATAATTTCGTTTTGTGACTCAAAACAAAATTATGTGCTTCCAACCAAATAGACAAACTTTTTAAATCATGATCTATGAGCATGATATTATCTTGATAACTTGGACTAGCATATGTAAGTAAACGAGAAATCGTCAGCAAAAGCAGTTGGAGACCCTCGAAATTGTTGTCGAAAGATACCGTTTACATACACTAAAAATAATAAAGGTCCTAAGACAGAACCCTGTGGGACTCCCACATTTATCGGTAACTCTTTACTTAATTGTCCATTTACTCTAACCAATTGCGTTCGCCCATGCAAATACGAGGACAACCAATCCCGGGTTATCCCTCTGAATCCACAACAATATAGCTTTTTTAACAATGTGCTATGTTGAACTCTGTCAAAAGCCTTTGTTAAGTCTATAAATAGAGTAGATACCTTGGACCCTTTATCAATATGTTCAGTTACTTGTTCTAGAAAAGATACAATAGCTTGTTCAGTATTTTTATTTTTCCTAAAACCATATTGGTCAGGAGAGAAAAAGTCTCTTTTTTCTAGGAAGAAAACGATTCTACTTTTTATGGCTTTTTCAAATATTTTCGAGAAGACCGAAAGTAGAGAGATTGGTCTATAGTTGTTCATACTTGTTTTATCATTATTTTTAAAGATCGGAACAACTAAGGCTCGCTTTAACGATGTAGGAAAAATTCCAGTTACCAAGCTTAAATTGAAAATAAAAGATAAGACATCAACTAAGAACCAGGACATTTTTTTGACAACATTATTTGAAATCCCATCCAAAGCAGGAGTTGAATTATTTTTTAGCGAAAGAATTGTAAAATACACTTCTCCAGATGAAATTTCCGAAAAAACGCAACTATCTATAGATTGGTAATACTGACATATTAATCTATTTTTGTCATCATTCAAGAGGAGACTGGCAGCATTTGCATCACCAACACTAGTAAAGAACTCGTTAAATTCATTTGCAATCTGCACTGGACCAGATATTTTGCAGCCTCTTTGATTAACAATTTCTTTAATTTCAACTGAATCAGGCTGTCCGTTAATTATTTCATTGACTGTTTTCCAATTTTTACGAGCATCACTACCATTGTTGCTGAACTTTTGAGAATAAAAGCTTTTTTTGGCTATATCAATTTGTTGGTTAACAGAGTCACACAGCGTCAAGCTATATTGTTTCAATCTACGGTTGCTGTTATGTTTTTTTGCAAGGCGACAAATATTATTTCTTTTACGTATAAGTCTCAATAGATCATCAGACATCCATGGCTTTAGCTTCGTTGATCTATTGGCAAACAACTTAATGGAAGTGCTTTTTTTAATATGACCTTTAAAGATTTTAATAAAATTATCGTAGGCCTTAGAAGCATCTAGGCAAGAATAAACATCAGTCCATACTTCATACAATAGTAGTTCCTTTAGCTTATTGAAATCAATCTGTAAAACTTCAAAGGTTCGCCGAGAATTAGATTTAATGTTAAAGGTTCCTGTTATTTTAATTTCAATTAAACAGTGATCTGAAATTTTTAGGTCTAATACACTGTAAGAAACTACCGGAAAATACCTTTGATCAAATCTATGGAGTACATTATCAATACAAGTAGCTGTGGTATTTGTAATTCGTGTTGGTTCAAGAATATTATCCAAACCATGTTCCGATAATAAAATTAGCAGCCTATCAAGCATTGCGTTCTGCTTGAGGAAGTCGATATTAAAATCACCCATGATAATTAAGTTAGAGTGGGATAGACCTTCCAAAAGCCCACTGAATTCATCAATAAAACTGGAGATATCTGTATATCCAAGACGATAAATACAAATAATACAAACTAATTTAGAATTTATAAAGAAAGTCAGACCGACCGCGTTGAAAGTTTGGAAAAGTAGATTAAATTGTTTGCAATTTAGACTGCTATGGGCATAAACAGCAACACCTCCCGAACGTTTATCATGCAGGCAAGAAGTGAATAGATCGTACCCCTTTACACCATAATTCGCGACTTCATTGTCGTAAATCCAAATTTCAGACAAACCAATAATTTGAGGCTGTAGATTACCGGAACATATGTATACAAGCAGCTTATCTAAATTTTTCCTTATACTACGTATGTTTTGGTAAACAAGATTAAAGTTCATTGAGCTGCCCATTGAAATTAATAATAATCAAATTAATGTAACCATTCATAATAAATAAAATTATTTCGCGCCGCTTAATTAAATTGGTAAGACTACCGAGCCATTCATCAAAATAAAAATATCGATCAAATAAACCGACCATGTAGTGGTAAAAAATATTGTAGTGTAGTTGAGCCTTTAGACAAATGCCTAAATGACATTTATAAGGTTTTAATTCAATTCCAGTATGACAACAAGACAAAACAAAATTATTTGATGTCAAAAGAGAAAATAATAATAATACATAGAAAACATGTAAACAACAACAACAATAACAATAATAATAATATACAGTGGATAAAAAGTTGGAAATATAGTTGATGTGTAGTTTGAATAAAATATTAATAATAAACAGAAATGTAAATGATCTAATTCTAATAAAAGTGAATATAAAACTATAATTACTGTGATTCAAGAGTGTGAATGATGATGATGTGAATGTGACCAGTGCTTCAGGTTCCTTTACTGGATGATGAACCATTTGGAGAATCATGATGTGTTGTCTGCTTATCCAACCGAAAAATATCATTGAGACTAAAGATATGGTGGATTGTCGATTCAACTGTCTTGCGTAGGAATATTTTCCCATCTTTGGCCCATAAATACTTGTAGTTGTGTGCACGTTGCAGTTTCTTGGCTTCATTATATAATTTTGATTGAAATTTGGTGAAGTGCTGCATAACATAATATCCTGTTTGTGTAGCCGAGGTAGATGAACGACGATGCATTTTAAATTTAGTTAAGATATCATTCTTAATCTCAACAGAATTTAAGGTAATTATGTATGAATTTTTTAACTTTGATGTCGAGTTAGGAGTATGATACATTTTTTTTATTTCAGTTATCTCCGCTTCACAATTAATGTGTCGAATGGCTTCTGAGATGAATTTGGGGATATTGGGAACATCCATAGGCAAACCACCAATAACAATATTGTTCACAATTTCTTTCTGTGAAGCGACATCAAGTTGTGCCTCCAATATATTAATGCGCTCTTCTTGCTTAGTATAATTTTGTTGTATCAAATTATATTTTTCAGCTAAGATTCCATTATTTGCAGCAATAGTTTTGAATTCGATTTTAATTGCATCAAACTCGTTACAGATGAACACCTGAGATTTTTGGATGTCAGAGATCAATGATTTGACTTCCGCGAATTGTGTATCTATATGCATCATTAGGGTCCTGATTGCATCTTCAAATTTTTCATCAGATGTTTTCACTGTTTCTGTCGATGATGTTGCTGAAGGCTCACGATTGGAGGTGAATAACTTAGCACATTCAGGAGAACAAGCCCAATTAGATTCAGCTGCTTTTTTTATTTTAGCTGCTCCAATAATACCCTTACATGGTGGGTGGTACATTTTCTGGCAGTAGCCGCACATCACAACCGATTGTTTTTGTGATATCACCTTCTTGCATGAGGATGCAGAACAAACCGAGTTTAGATGGAAATTATGAGACTCCTCCGCATTTTCATAAAAAGGCATTTTTATGACAACCAAAATCCACTTGGCGCGAAATATTTTTTTTTGTTCTTTTTATTTATTTATTTTTTTGTTTCACTTTACGAGTATATAAACTAGTTTTTAGATTTAATTCTAAAACTACTACTAGTTTTTAGATTTGATTTAATTGATATTATGATAACTTTTATAATCTTGGGAATATTTAAATATACTAGTTTTACTTAAATTAATTTAAATTTTATTTTTATTTTTAGTTTTTGTTTGGTAATTATTTTACGTCCGCACTGACTTCAGTTTTGACATCGAATGAAGTTCTAGAGATGGCTAGAAAAATATGAGTATTCTGGCACTTTATTCGTGCCTTCGTGATTTATTTGAGATATACGGCACATCGATGCAACCCTTGGGGAATTTTCTATCAATTTTACAATATTTGTGAATATCGGAAAGTGTACGTTGAATCGTGTGGCTGTTTGATGGCCATTAACACATAGTTCTAGAGATGGCTAGAAAAATATGAGTATTCTGGCATTTTATCCGTGCCTTCGTGATTTATTTGAGATATACGGCACATCGATGCAACCCTCGGGGAATTTTCTATCAGTTTTACAATATTTGTGAATATAGGAAAGTGTACGTTGAATCGTGTGGCTGTTTGATGGCCATTAACACATAGTTCTAGAGATGGCTAGAAAAATATGAGTATTCTGGCATTTTATCCGTGCCTTCGTGATTTATTTGAGATATACGGCACATCGATGCAACCCTCGGGGAATTTTCTATCAATTTTACAATATTTGTGAATATAGGAAAGTGTACGTTGAATCGTGTGGCTGTTTGATGGCCATTAACACATAGTTCTAGAGATGGCTAGAAAAATATGAGTATTGTGAAATTTTATCCGTGCCTTCGTGATTTATTTGAGATATACGGCATATCGATGCAACCCTCGGGGAATTTTCTATCAATTTTACAATATTTGTGAATATAGGAAAGTGTACGTTGAATCGTGTGGCTGTTTGATGGCCATTAACACATAGTTCTAGAGATGGCTAGAAAAATATGAGTATTCTGGCACTTTATTCGTGCCTTCGTGATTTATTTGAGATATACGGCACAACGATGCAACCCTCGGGGAATTTTCTATCAATTTTACAATATTTGTGAATATCGGAAAGTGTACGTTGAATCGTGTGGGTGTTTGATGGCCATTAACACATAGTTCTAGAGATGGCTAGAAAAATATGAGTATTCTGGCATTTTATCCGTGCCTTCGTAATTTATTTGAGATATACGGCATATCGATGCAACCCTCGGGGAATTTTCTATCAATTTTACAATATTTGTGAATATAGGAAAGTGTACGTTGAATCGTGTGGCTGTTTGATGGCCATTAACACATAGTTCTAGAGATGGCTAGAAAAATATGAGTATTCTGGCACTTTATTCGTGCCTTCGTGATTTATTTGAGATATACGGCACATCGATGCAACCCTCGGGGAATTTTCTATCAATTTTACAATATTTGTGAATATAGGAAAGTGTACGTTGAATCGTGTGGCTGTTTGATGGCCATTAACACATAGTTCTAGAGATGGCTAGAAAAATATGAGTATTTGGCATTTTATCCGTGCCTTCGTGATTTATTTGAGATATACGGCATATCGATGCAACCCTCGGGGAATTTTCTATCAATTTTACAATATTTGTGAATATAGGAAAGTGTACGTTGAATCGTGTGGCTGTTTGATGGCCATTAACACATAGTTCTAGAGATGGCTAGAAAAATATGAGTATTCTGGCACTTTATTCGTGTCTTTGTGATTTATTTGAGATATACGGCACATCGATGCAACCCTCGGGGAATTTTCTATCAATTTTACAATATTTGTGAATATAGGAAAGTGTACGTTGAATCGTGTGGCTGTTTGATGGCCATTAACACATAGTTCTAGAGATGGCTAGAAAAATATGAGTATTCTGGCATTTTATCCGTGCCTTCGTGATTTATTTGAGATATACGCCATATCGATGCAACCCTCGGGGGATTTTCTATCAATTTTACAATATTTGTGAATATAGGAAGGTGTACGTTGAATCGTGTGGCTGTTTGATGGCCATTAACACATAGTTCTAAAGATGGCTAGAAAAATATGAGTATTCGGGCATTTTATTCGTGCCTTCGTGATTTATTTGAGATATACGGCACAACGATGCAACCCTCGGGGAATTTTCTGTCAATTTTACAATATTTGTGAATATAGGAAAGTGTACGTTGAATCGTGTGGCTGTTTGATGGCCATTAACACATAGTTCTAGAGATGGCTAGAAAAATATGAGTATTCTGGCACTTTACTCGTGCCTTCGTGATTTATTTGAGATATACGGCATATCGATGCAACCCTCGGGGAATTTTCTATCAATTTTACAATATTTGTGAATATAGGAAAGTGTACGTTGAATCGTGTGGCTGTTTGATGGCCATTAACACATAGTTCTAGAGATGGCTAGAAAAATATGAGTATTCTGGCACTTTATTCGTGCCTTCGTGATTTATTTGAGATATACGGCACATCGATGCAACCCTCGGGGAATTTTCTATCAATTTTACAATATTTGAGAATATCGGAAAGTGTATGTTGAATCGTGTGGCTGTTTGATGGCCATTAACACATAGTTCTAGAGATGGCTAGAAAAATATGAGTATTGTGAAATTTTATCCGTGCCTTCGTGATTTATTTGAGATATACGGCATATCGATGCAACCCTCGGGGAATTTTCTATCAATTTTACAATATTTGTGAATATCGGAAAGTGTACGTTGAATCGTGTGGCTGTTTGATGGCCATTAACACATAGTTCTAGAGATGGCTAGAAAAATATGAGTATTCTGGCACTTTATTCGTGCCTTCGTGATTTATTTGAGATATACGGCACATCGATGCAACCCTCGGGGAATTTTCTATCAATTTTACAATATTTTTGAATATAGGAAAGTGTACGTTGAATCGTGTGGGTGTTTGATGGCCATTAACACATAGTTCTAGAGATGGCTGGAAAAATATGAGTGATCTGGCACTTTATTTGTGCCTTCGTGATTTATTTGAGATATACGGCATATCGATGCAACCCTCGGGGAATTTTCTATCAATTTTACAATATTTGTGAATATAGGAAAGTGTACGTTGAATCGTGTGGCTGTTTGATGGCCATTAACACATAGTTCTAGAGATGGCTAGAAAAATATGAGTATTCTGGCACTTTATTCGTGCCTTCGTGATTTATTTGAGATATACGGCACATCGATGCAACCCTCGGGGAATTTTCTATCAATTTTACAATATTTGAGGATATCGGAAAGTGTACGTTGAATCGTGTGGCTGTTTGATGGCCATTAACACATAGTTCTAGAGATGGCTAGAAAAATATGAGTATTCTGGCATTTTATCCGTGCCTTCGTGATTTATTTGAGATATACGGCATATCGATGCAACCCTCGGGGAATTTTCTATCAATTTTACAACATTTGTGAATATAGAAAAGTGTACGTTGAATCGTGTGGCTGTTTGATGGCCATTAACACATAGTTCTAGAGATGGCTAGAAAAATATGAGTATTCTGGCACTTTATTCGTGCCTTCGTGATTTATTTGAGATATACGGCACATCGATGCAACCCTTGGGGAATTTTCTATCAATTTTACAATATTTGAGAATATCGGAAAGTGTACGTTGATTCGTGTGGCTGTTTGATGGCCATTAACACATAGTTCTAGAGATGGCTAGAAAAATATGAGTATTCTGGCATTTTATCTGTGCCTTCGTGATTTATTTGAGATATACGGCACATCGATACAACCCTCGGGGAATTTTCTATCAATTTTACAATATTTGTGAATATAGGAAAGTGTACGTTGAATCGTGTGGCTGTTTGATGGCCATTAACACATAGTTCTAGAGATGGCTAGAAAAATATAAGTATTCTGGCATTTTATCCGTGCCTTCGTGATTTATTTGAGATATACGGCACATCGATGCAACCCTCGGGGAATTTTCTATCAATTTTACAATATTTGTGAATATAGGAAAGTGTACGTTGAATCGTGTGGCTGTTTGATGGCCATTAACACATAGTTCTAGAGATGGCTAGAAAAATATGAGTATTCTGGCATTTTATCCGTGCCTTCGTGATTTATTTGAGATATACGGCATATCGATGCAACCCTCGGGGAATTTTCTATCAATTTTACAATATTTGTGAATATAGGAAAGTGTACGTTGAATCGTGTGGCTGTTTGATGGCCATTAACACATAGTTCTAGAGATGGCTAGAAAAATATGAGTATTCTGGCACTTTATTCGTGCCTTCGTGATTTATTTGAGATATACGGCACATCGATGCAACCCTCGGGGAATTTTCTATCAATTTTACAATATTTGTGAATATAGGAAAGTGTACGTTGAATCGTGTGGCTGTTTGATGGCCATTAACACATAGTTCTAGAGATGGCTAGAAAAATATAACATTGCAGGACTACGTTGGTGGATTGCAGACTACGTTGTCAGCCATCCGAGAAAAATACTGGCCAATAAACGCGAAAAATTCAGTTAAAGGTGTTATTAGAAAATGTATAGCTTGCTTCAAGGTTAAACTTAAATTGTTAGAACAGATAATGGGAAATCTCCCTCCATCTAGAACAGAAGTTTGTCGGCCATTCAGTACAACTGGGATAGATTACTGCGGTCCTCTTCTAATCAAATATCGCAATCAACGAAAGGGTCGTTATCATAAAGTACGTGTGCATATTTGTTTGTTTTGCAACAAAGGCAGTACACATAGATATAGTAGATGACGCAACTAGTGAGTCTTTTATTGCTTGTTTTAAACGTTTTTTCGCTCGACGAGGAAAAACGTCTACGCTAGTAAGCGATAACGGAACGAATTTTGTAGGCGCTCATAACGAACTTCGGAAATTATTCAATTTAGTGAACCCTCAAAATAAGATTTTATCAGAGTTTATTTCATCAGAAGGAATAAGATGGCAATTCATACCTCCAAGGTCCCCCCATTTTGGAGGTTTATGTGAATCAGCGGTTAAGGTATTCAAATCTCACTTTAAACGAGTCACACAAAACCAAATATTATTTTATGAACAATTAAGAACTCTTGTCATTCAAATCGAGGGCATCAAGAATTCAAGGCCTCTGACTGCATTATCATCTGATCCAAACGATTCGGAACCTTGTAACAGCCCTTATCCTCCAAATGAGGGGATAATTGTTGTTAGCAGAATTATTACTTGTAGCATACCTTGGTGCGGTCGACTGGTCTCCGGCTATCACTCGTCGGTACGGCGTGGGTGGTCCAAGGCTACAAGTAATCGAGAAGTAACCGCATTATAATACTAATTGTACTTTTTTGAAGTTAACATCACACCACATGTCAGCTAACAGACCTATTTTAGTTTCATTCCCTGATTTTTAATTTAAGAATTCATAATGCCACTATACAGCAAAACCAAACACGCGGAAAAACATAATGGTTTACAAAAACTAACAAAATTATAGAAAATATGCACCAATAAAAAAAAATATAATAATATGTGATAAAATGAAAAAATTTGCCCACTTTTCTTCAACGTATATATTCGTATATGCTGGATAGCAACCTCAGTTGTGTTCTATTCCAAAAAACCGCTTCGCTGCCAAACTGCAATCACTCGTGCACCCCAGATTTCAATCAGCTTTCAAAATTATCGTTTTATCAGTTTTTTCTTTTTACTGACCGACGAATTATGTGCCGCAATAAACCAATTCTTTCATTAGCAGAATTGAATGTGTAGTATGTGTTGCTGTTAAATTTGTTTTGTCTTTACTACGTTGAGTTTGGTTGTTGGTTATTTGTTGTTGGTCTATTATAACTCATAAGGGTTTTTTTTTTAAATTTATATTTACACACAGAGGAATCTTGTATTTGGTTTATTTAGCAAGTATCCTAGTATGATGTAACTTGCCTGTCACTAAAAGTTCGTTTATTCACTTGGAATTTTAACACAACCAAAACCATTCACAAAGCAAACACATGAAATGAACCGGACCATGATAACTTGACATTGTCACTTGAAAGAAAACAATAACGGCCACAAATTTTTTTTCCTTGTATAATTAAAGTATATAATTTATTCAGATATAGATCATACATATTATTTTCAAATTAGATTATTATTATTTAATTTCTTTTTATTTACAATAAAAATCATATATACAAAATTGTTACATTTGATTATTTATCGATTTTAATCCACTATAGACGTGAGCATATAACCACACACAATATATTTTTTTTTGTATTGGTACCGTTAATTACTGGACACGGACTACCAATATGTTTTTCATTGTTTTCTGTTCTTTTTTTTTTATTATTAACAATTCATAACTTTTATTTAATTATTTTTTTTTTTTGCACGAACAAATCACGATATCAAATTGAATATTATTTATTAATTATTTTTATGCTTTTCAATTTTTTTGCGGACCACTTTGTTGTTACTATATTGCAAAAAAAAAAATTAACTACATATGGTACTTTAAAACCGAATTTTGACTTCACTGTCTTACTTTCTCAACTTCACTCTCCAAAATTTTTCGGTGTCCTGCAATTTATAATGTCTAGTACCATAAAAGCGGATGAACTAGTTGAGTTGACCATAAACAAGGATGGTATTAGGGTAACAGGTAGGTTAATAGGTATAATATAAAGGTGACCAGATTAGTGTCACAAATCGTGGGGACGACCCACCTGAGAAGGAGTCTCATTGGTAGCCGTTCTTAAAGTCAAACAAATATTAGACTACGTTCGGATATCTTTTAAATGATATAATCCTAAAGGTTTGCCCTTCTCATCATTTAAATGGTAGGCAACATTGCCGACTTTCTCGCGCACAACGGCTGGTATAAATTTGTGGTGTAATTTAGCGGCAAATTGGTTTGCGGCATCACTCTGCGCGAAAGATCTAACAAAAACGGCTTGTCCTGGATTTAAGTTTCTGTTTCGACTCCGTAAATTGTACTTCTGAGCGCTCTTATTGTATGCTGACTTTAAATATAACATCACCTTGTTATTAATCGAACTAAGTCGATCGGGTTTAGAGCTGATATTCATAAAATTATCGTTTGCTCCTTCAAGTAACTCCCGTAGCTTATAATCAGAACCATGTTGTACCATATATTGTCCGAAAACCAAAAAATGTGGAGGGTATCTTGTGGTTCCATGTACGCAATTTCGAATGGCTGCCGCAATCTCGTGTATATGAATATCCCAATTCTTATGCGAATCCATTACATAGCATCGAATTGCACCCACAATAGTCCGATTCACTCTTTCGGAAGCGTTAGCTTGCGGTGAGTAAACGGGTGTACGCAAATGATTCACTCCATACTTATGTAAGAGCTCTTGGAACTGTTTGGACACAAACTGTTTGCCGTTATCAGAAACTAGGGTCTCGGGAACAGAAAACATGTTGAAAACTTGATTTTCCACAAATTCACATAGTGCTTTAGTATTAGCCTGTCTTAGGGGTTTTAGAAGGGTAAATTTTGAGAAATGGTCTAACACAATCAGTAGAAAACAATGTCCATTTTTCGATCTTGGATATAGGCCAAGAAAATCGACGTATACCCGCTGGAACGGCCTGCATGATTCCGGTTGGTTTCCCATACGTGGTTTCAACAGTTGATTTACAGGTTTATTCATTTTACATTTTCTACATCGAAGAACAAACTGTTTGACGTCTAAAGCCATACTGGGCCAATAAAACTGACGCTGCAAACGTTCTAATGTTTTTTGTACCCCCATATGGGCCGAAGAAGGAGAACAATGGGCTTGTTTCATTAATTCAGATGTCATTTCCTCTGGAACTCGAAGCTTCCATTCCGATATATCGGTATCCACGTATTTGGATCCATACGAAAGACACACTAAAATTTTGCCATTTCTAACACGATAATTGCTGTACTCGGGATTTAAATTTTCAATGTTTTTAATCTGCTCCGCACTCGCAGTAGATGAGAAAGCCGCCGAAGTCAAATCAATATGCAACGGTGGCAATTTATCCTCGGAAATCTCGTTATTCGCATCAGTTTCTTCCACTTCATCGATTGAGCACAAATAGAAATTAGAATCGGTGTTAATATTGATATTATAAGGTTTCACCCAATCTAGTAATTCGTCAGTGTTAAGTGCTTCACAGAAAGCTCTGGATAGAGAGTCAGCCACAGTGTTTTCCGAACCCTTTCGAAAATCAATTTCAAAGTTGTAAGATTGAAGTTTCAAACTCCATCTGGCGAGTCTGCCTGAGAGCTCCTTCTGCGACATTAGCCAACGTAATGCAGAATGGTCTGTATAAATGGTAAATTTGTAACCTTCAATATAACACCTAAATTTTTTGACGCTGGTTACGGCTGCTAAGCATTCAAGCTCGGTAACTGTATAATTTTTTGAGCTGCGTTTAGTTTCTGGGAGATGAAAGCTATTGGACGCTCTGCTCCCTCATCATCGACCTGAAACAGAACGCTACCAATACCATCTGAACAAGCATCACACTGGATGAAGAAAGGCCGATTAAAATTTGGGTTAGCCAGAACAGGTGCAGTAGAAAGAGCTGTTTTAAGGTTCTCGAAAGACTGTTGAGCCCGCGGGGACCAAATTAGTTTGTTACCTTTCTTAAGAAGATCAGTTATTGGAGCAGCGAGGATGGCAAAATTTTGTATGAATCTTCTATACCATCCACAAAGTCCCAAAAAGCGCCGTATCTGCTTCACAGTCTTTGGTGTCAGATAATCCAAAATACCCTGAATCTTTCCTGGGTTGACCTTTAAACACCCGTCTCCAACCACATATCCTAAATATACGATTTCCTTGAGTAGAAATTTACATTTGGAGACGTTTAGTGTTAGCCCACCTCGTTTCAATAATTGAGCCACTAGGTTCAACAACCTGAAATGTTCCTCAAGGGTTGCAGAAGTTATAAGCAGATCATCAAGGTATGTAAAGATAGATTCATGCAACTCTGAGGTATTACCTTGTGCATAAGGCGACACATGGTTTGCGGAGCGTTGCATAACCCGAATGGCATGACCGTGAACTGGTACAAGGGACGTCCTGGCACTGTAAAAGCCGTCTTGTTGCGGGATTCCGGATCGAGAGGTATTTGCCAAAAGGCATCTTTAAGATCAATTGAACTTATATATTTGGTTTGCTCTAATCGACCCAGTAATCCTTCGACAAGTGGTAATGGATAGGCATCTTTGACTGTCCACTTGTTCAGTTCACGGGCATCCAGACACAGCCGCACCTTACCATTCGCTTTAGACACAAGAGTAATGGGTGATGACCAAGAGCTTTGGCTGACCTCAATAACGCCTAAAGCCAGCATCCGATCTAGTTCGGCGTACATGAGCTTCTGCTTGATGGGTGAAATTGCATAAAAGCGCTGCTTAACAGGCTCGCCCCCTTCACGAATCTTAATGGAATGGGATATCAACGTGGTTTTTCCGAGTCCTAAGTCACTTGAGGAGTGGAATTGCTGGATAAGTTCTTCGAGTTTTACGTTTTGCTCCGGTGTTAGCTGATGTCGTTTCGGCTCATCAAGGTCAAGAGTTAGTTCACTTAAATTTTGAACTATAGGCGAAAATTGGAAGCACTTCCAGAAGTCGATCCCGAGGTAAAGGGGTTGCTCAAGCTCCGGTACTATATGCAGACGGAGTTTATGTGTTTGATTATTAAAGGTAATATCTACCAAGATATATCCGAATACCCTTTTCTTCTCTCCACTTGCTGTATTGACATAAGAAACCGAACTATGAACGATAATAAATGGATTTTTGAGATATTTCTCAGAACCAGATCCTAATATGCTCACTGATGCTCCACTATCTAACAAACCGGTATGTTTGATTCCATTTATCAGCACCTTGGCATATGGTCGAGGATCGTTCATATCAGTGTCAATGATGGAAGCAGCTATAACCGATCTAAATTGTCGTTTAGTATACCAATAGCGACGCGAACGTGTCTTTTGCTTTTGACTGTAATGTCGGATTCTAGGTTTGGCATATGGAGATTCAGATTTCCGAAAACTGAGTAATTGATTATATGATGGATAGGGTGCGAAATTGACTTGGTTTATTTTATTAGAATTATGTGAAGGAATAACTGGTGGATTATAAGAATCTATAACGGGGGTTGACGTGGAATTCCCGTGTTCAAATTCGCTCGTGACATGGGGGAACTTTGATGGAGTTGTGCTGGGTTGGACTCTTCGACACTTTGACTGGGAATTCCATTCTGAGGTGCAGGGATCCCAGACCTCCACTGTGCTCTCGATAAGTTTCCCAGACAACGTGGACAATGAGTACTCGTGGTATTCCGATACCCACAGCGATAACAAAATAGACCCAAGGGTAATTCGCAATTTTTAAATGTATGTCCGAGGTCACAACAATTGAAGCAAATAGGTTCTTTATCAACAGATTTAAAGTGTACCTGTCGTTTTAATAGTGAGGGATGTTTCGCCCTCGACATGTTCGGATCGCTCTCGGTTGAATAATGCATTGCCGATAGATTTGGTTCTCCGTAAGCCGAAGGTTTAGCCCCCGCGAATTCATACTCGTTGTCTTGATAATTCAATTCATTAATCGCAACTACGCGCGAGAATGGCGGGCAGTGGGGATTAACTTTGAGGCGAGACCAGGTGTTTTCCCAAGCAGCACAGCTTTTAATTAAGTCGTTGATGTTTGTGAAGTAGCGATCGGTAAGGTGATATTGCAATTGAGGAATCATATTGCGCATTAACACTTCAATGAGGCGGTCTTCTGGATAAGGTGTGTGACATTGCAAAGTCAAACTCCATACGTGTTGATAAAATTGTAAGAAGGTCTCTTTTGGGGATTGCCTCCGGGATTCAATTTCTTGTCGAATTTCGACATCCAGTCTACGGTCTTCGAATTTTTCTAGAAATGTCTTTCTTAACTGATCCCAATTCAAACTTGGATTATTTCGACGGTAATTCCAGTACCAATGTAGTGCTGTACCCTTTAAAACAAAACTAAGTTCATTTATCAGGGATTCTTTTGGAATATTCATGGTGCTACCAAGCGTTTCAACCTGCAGAATGAACATGTCAGCAGGCAAACCACTAGATGAACCATCGAATGTGATGCCTGATCTTGCAAGCGTTCGTTGTCTAACCTGGTAAGGTTCGTTTGCTTTTACATAAGCGTTGAATTGCGTATTTTGAGCTTGACTAGTTGATGAATCGGGTTTGTATATGTTGCCACTACACTAGTACCGCTAACAGGTGTCTGACTTGTAGCGGGCTGAGCTGGTGGTTCAATTTCCACTAATTTAGCACTGTCAATAGATGTATTGAGGGGCTCGTCTAGGATAATATATTTCTCTATGCTCGTAAGTAATTCGTTGCAAGAGATTAGAATTTTGTTAGCGTACGATTCATACGTAGGAGATGTCGTTGCGAGTTCCAAACGGTTCTTGGTATGCAAAAGGCGGGACCGAATTTGTAAGACTTCTTGACGTAGTAAAGACAAAAGGTTTAAGTTATCGGGTGGCACATTGTCAAGACTTAAAATTTGATCTCGTAGGTTTTCCAACTTAATCCCACAACACTCAATTTCCATATCTGGCTTTTTACTAGCTTTTGAAGTCATTTTTGTTGGTTTCGGTTGAGAGCCCTTAAATTCAGCATCTAGAAATTGTTGCAACCTTTCCAAACCGTGAGGGGTTATTTAGGGAAAATTTTCTCAACTCAAATTCAATTTGAATTTCATCGGCTTTGAGTAGAGATGGATCCATTATTTAATAAATGGTAAGTACAAAAAAAAAATATTAATATGTTTTAGAAAATATAGGAAAATTCAAGCTTTGAGGTACAAAATATTTCAAATTGCAAATGAAAACATAGTAATAAAATAAAAAGAATAAAAAAAATATATGTATACCTAATACGTATAATCTACGACAGAAATTCAATGTCATTTAAACTTTGTACGAAACATATGTGTATCGCATAGCAGATAATTTCGACACAAAAAAATTTTATGTTCAACTCAAAAAAAAATACTAATTTTCCAATAAGAAAATGAATATTTTAAAAAAGAAATAAATTAATTGGAAAAAATTAATATTTTAATAATAACTTAAATAAAAAAAAATTCAACGTTTGTAGAAAAAAAATTTCAGAGTTAAATGAAAAACTCTAACCAGCACAACTAATTTCTTAAATATTGGGTACATGTGTATATATTTATACACAAGTACTTATATAAATGAATAATAATATTATAAAAAAAATTAGTGAGTCCATTAGTACTCTCAAGGAGATGTGTAAACATGGCGTGTGTCTAGTACGTGGGTACAGTTTACTTTGAAGGAAGAAGGAATGCAATTTTACTAACCAGAGTTTTTCATTTGTTTATTATCGTTAAATTGGTCTATTACTCTTTCGGTATAATCGACGCAATTGGATTTTGCTAGCTAAAATAAGATATATTATATACTGTCGACTCTAACTTTAAAAATTTTCATTGAAAAACTGCACAATATGGTCATCCCATATCTAGTAGTAAATATATTTCGATCTGAGTTCATGTGCAAATCGAAGTCGTCTCGCAGGAAGTTTATAAGTGGTTCAGCTTGAGGAACAGCAACATTAATATTGAAATCCTCGCTCATAATCACCGGCAAAAGATGATAGTCTCCTTGGAGAAGTTTTAAAGTTCTTTAGGATATATGGGGCAAGGACGAAATGTATGAACTTCATTATGTCTTCGAAAGATTTATTCGGCGAGGTTAATACAACTACAGAAAGCATCTTATTCCCATTGAGAAGCTGAAGTTCAGCCGTATATATATCAACAATGAGTTGTGTTGTTACGCTCATACCAGTTGTTTGTCCAACGATGATTTCTTTATGCGAGGTGACTGTATGATATGAGTATTCTATTTGAATTTTTATATATTGTTACTCCGGCAGCTCACTCACCGTCTCTCTTGAACTGAACGCAGATCTGGAAAAGCAAGAAAATTGAGCATCCTTGCGTGACTGTGTCAGTTAGGTCGAGGTGATGTGTATGACCTAAGACTCTGACAGTTCAATGTTAAAAACCAGACGTCATTATTATCTCGTACAAAATTCGCCATTACAACGGATAAAGCGGATTTGTGGTGAGGCGCGATAGCTAATTTTGAAGAAGACCCATTTTTACGTCCATGGTAGACGACATGATCATCGATAGCCGACGTGATGAACAGTCCTTCGAGACTCGTTACTCGTCCTAAAGCAATATACATAATTTGTTAACTGTGTCTTTTATCGTAAGAGTATATACTGACTATCTCGTTGTAGGTACCACCGTGTGATGCATGAATTGTGGTGGCACATGAAGGTACGACGCTTAACATTAATTGTTGTTTCGATTAATAGTTGAGCTTTTTCTAGAAATGGGCACCAAACATCCAGCTTCAAGCCACCTGACCTTCTTGCCAACTTGTGAATTTGAACCGAAATTCATCCAGAGTCGTTTGACATTTTTTACTGTCGACGTTTTCATCGTTCTCGTTGTCCTGGTTAGGATGCCTATGCATTCGATATACTTTAGACAGCCCATAGTTCCATTCGCCAGTCCATTTGTTACGTCAATATTGGTTTTGAAAAAGTGCGGCAAATTATTTGTGTCCACTATGCTCATTTTATGGATCTTTTGACGGAATTGCTACTCCGGCAGCCCACTGACCATCTCTATTGAACTGAAAACAGCATTCAAACGTAGGAATATTAACAAGTTCGTCATTGCGCAGCCAGGTCTCGAAAACCAAATGAATTGAGTGGAGAAGACACATTCGAGAAGACATTCAGTAGAAGACATGATCATTGATAACCGACGTAATGAACAGCGCCTAGAGACTCATCACTCGTGATAAAGCAATATACAGCAGTTGTTACATGTGTTTTTAATCGTATGAGTATGCAATTTCGTAATCGTAATTCGTATCGTAATTTTTTTTTTGATTTTTCTGATCGATGGAAATGTCGATGGTTTCTATTTCATTCATTAAATAATTTTTTTCATTTTCCCTACTATTATACATATACATAAAAGCATGCCATGTATAGTAAAAATTGATTTGTTGAGTTTCTTGCTTTTTTCAAACGAAGTAGGTATACGTCATTTCCGTTCGTTTCATTTACAAGTTTACTCTAATACAAAAAATTTTGGTAGGCGCGCGTAAAGATGTTTACACATCAAAAATTTACCGTCGTCAAAATTTGGTATCGTATAAAAATTGCAATACGTAATTTAACAACAAAAAAAATAATCACAGATTCTCGATGTCATAAATGTATCAAAAAGCATCAAAACAAAAAAAAATTCAAAATAATATTTCAAAAAAAATTCAAAGCCAAATATTTAGAAAATAAACGGGAATGAAACTAAAACGCGGTACAGAGAATAAACATGGCGTGACTGCAATAATAAAATAATGTTCTAGTTGGCAGATATCCGAATAAATAAACCGAGACTTCCGTTAACGTAAAGTTCTAAGAGAATTTGTAGAATCCATGAAAAATATTTCCATATGCACAAAATTATACACAGTCCTAATTATCTTTCGTAAATTCTACTACTGCAAAAATCATCCAATAAAAATTAAGTTCATATGCTAAACACAGAAAATTTGATTTTTATTTTATTTTTTCATTATTGACCATCCGAGAGAAATACCTATTCAAATATGCTTAAATGCACAGAGCTGTATTTGCTATTCGGAGTCATTATTACCACAATGTCATGTCAATCCATGAACGTCCATGCAAAACCGCAGAATACCGTAATTGACGTGACATTTCAGTTGGTACCACTATTTTTGCAACAAAAAAAACTTTATAGAAAACTTTATGTAAAAACTTAAATTAGATGCCGTAAAATTTTGAACCTGTAAGTTTGGGCGCCACTGTAACATCCCTTATCCTCCAAATGAAGGGATAATTGTTGTTAGCAGAATTATTACTTGTAGCATACCTTGGTGCGGTCGACTGGTCTCCGGCTATCACTCGTCGGTACGGCGTGGGTGGTCCAAGGCTACAAGTAATCGAGAAGTAACCGCATTATAATACTAATTGTACTTTTTTGAAGTTAACATCACACCACATGTCAGCTAACAGACCTATTTTAGTTTCATTCCCTGATTTTTAATTTAAGAATTCATAATGCCACTATACAGCAAAACCAAACACGCGGAAAAACATAATGGTTTACAAAAACTAACAAAATTATAGAAAATATGCACCAATAAAAAAAAATATAATAATATGTGATAAAATGAAAAAACTTGCCCACTTTCCTTCAACGTATATATTCGTATATGCTGGATAGCAACCTCCGTTGTGTTCTATTCCAAAAAACCGCTTCGCTGCCAAACTGCAATCACTAGTGCACCCCAGATTTCAATCAGCTTTCAAAATTATCGTTTTATCAGTTTTTCTTTATACTGACCGACGAATTATGTGCCGCAATAAACCAATTCTTTCATTAGCAGAATTGAATGTGTAGTATGTGTTGCTGTTAAATGTTTTGTTTTGTCTTTACTACGTTGAGTTTGTTTGTTGGTTATTTGTTGTTGGTCTATTATAACTCATAAGGGTTTTTTTTTTTTAAATTTATATTTACACACAGAGGAATCTTGTATTTGGTTTATTTAGCAAGTATCCTAGTATGTTGTAACTTGCCTGTCACTAAAAGTTCGTTTATTCACTTGGAATTTTAACACAACCAAAACCATTCATAAAGCAAACACATGAAATGAACCGGACCATGATAACTTGACATTGTCACTTGAAAGAAAACAATAACGGCCACAAATTTTTTTTTCCTTGTATAATTAAAGTATATAATTTATTCAGATATGGATCATACATATTATTTTCAAATTAGATTATTATTATTTAATTTCTTTTTATTTACAATAAAAATCATATATACAAAATTGTTAAATTTGATTATTTATCGATTTTAATCCACTATAGACGTGAGCATATAACCACACACAATATATTTTTTTTTGTATTGGTACCGTTAATTACTGGACACGGACTACCAATATGTTTTTCATTGTTTTCTGTTCTTTTTTTTTATTATTAACAATTCATAACTTTTATTTAATTATTTTTTTTTTTTGCACGATATTATTTTGCACGATATTATTTATTAATTATTTTTATGCTTTCCAATTTTTTTGCGGACCACTTTGTTGTTACTATATTGCAAAAAAAAAATTAACTACATATGGTACTTTAAAACCGAATTTTGACTTCACTGTCTTACTTTCTTAACTTCACTCTCCAAAATTTTTCGATGTCCTGCAATTTATAATGTCTAGTACCATAAAAGCGGATGAACTAGTTGAGTTGACCATAAACAAGGATGGTATTAGGGTAACAGGTAGGTTAATAGGTATAATATAAAGGTGACCAGATTAGTGTCACAACCTCTTACGCCAGGCCATTTCCTTACAGGAGGCTCTATAACCTCAATAATTGAGCCATTGTTGTCAGATCTGTCGATTAACAGGTTGTCATACTGGCAAAAGGTGAATGTTATGACTGAGCATTTTTGGAAGAGGTTTTCTAAAGATTTGCATACCCTTCACCAGCGTCATCGATGAAGAAGTATTGAACCTAATTTAAATATCGATGACATAGTGCTCGTGCAAGAGGAGAATAGTCCACCTACTCAATGGTTGTTAGGAAAAATAGAATCGATATTACCTGGAAAGGATAAAAAGTACGAGTAGCTGTAGTTAAAACAAAAAATGGAATCTTTAAACGTGCAATTGCGAAACTTGCCAAATTGCCAGTTGATTAACATGAAACTCGCTGAAATTAATTAATTTATATATTTCAGACAATCGTTTGGGTAACATCGAATCGTTCGTATTTTTGGGTTTTAATTTTCATTCTTTTTTTTCTTTTAACGCTTTAACTAGAAAATGTATCATATTGGATTTACTGTCAGTTTATCGTGAACAATTTATCGTGAGCAATTTATCGTAGAACAATTTATCATAGAACAATTTATCGTGGAAACAATTTATCGTGGAATCAATTTATCGTGGAACAATTTATCGTAGAACAGATTATCGTGGGCAATTTATCGTATAACAGTTTATCGTGGACAATTTGTCGTATAACAGTTTGGAACAGCTTTAGTATCGCAGTCAAATTTTTTGAGTCTGAGCGGCTTTGACCAAGAGCGGAATTGTTTATAAATAAAAATGTGCCTTTGCTTAGCATTTTGGACCTAGCGCCATCTATTGGGATAAAAACGAACTAAAAATTTTAAAAAATACGTTAAGACGTGCTAAAAAAATTTATTAAAAAATATTGAATCTCATTTAAAAATAAATGAAACTTAATATTTTTTTATGAATATATTAAATTGAGAGTGGGAGTCGCACTGCGTGCCACACGTAGGACCATATTATATAGAATCTATTAATGACACCTACGCTTCTCCCCGTAGCCCTACGGGGCTCTTTAGATTTTAATTTCGGGGGGCGTAGGAGCCGGGATCTTCAAACAAGTCGCATTGCGTGCCGCACGTAGGAGCGATTATATAGAATCTATTAATGACACCTACGCTCCTCCCCGTAGCCCTGCGGGGCTTTTTAGATTTTAATTTCGGGGGGCGTAGGAGCCGGGATCTTTAATCGGTTAAGAAACTGCCGAGTTCCGTCCCACATGGCCATATTCCAGAACTTCTTCAAAAATCATTCAATAATCCCATTTCCAACCAACATACCCAATCCCATCATAATCGGTTAAGAAACTACCGAGTTCCGTCCCACATGGCCATATTCCAGAACTTCTTCAAAAAATCATCCAATAATCCCATTTCCATCCAATATACCCAATCCCATCATAATCGGTTAAGAAATTACCGAGTTCCGTCCTACATGGCCATATTCCAGAACTTCTTCCCAAAATCATTCAATAATCCAATTTCCATCCAACATACCAAATCCCATCATAGTCAGTTAAGAAACTACCGAGTTGCGTCCCACATGGCAATATTCCAGAACTTCTTCCAAAAATCATTCAATAATTCCATTTCCATCCAACATACCCAATCCCATCATAATCGGTTAAGAAACTACCGAGTTCCGTCCCACATGGCAATATTCCACAACTTCTTCCAAAAATCATTAAAGAATCCCAATAATTTTTTGATACCACGCATAAAACCTTTCTACGATAAATTGTCCACGAAAAACTGTTCTACGATAAATTGTCCCACGATAAATTGTGTCCACGGTAAATTGTGTCCACGATAAACGGTTCTACGATTAAATGTTCACGTTAAATTGAAACACGATAAATTGTTTACGATAAAGAGACCGTCACCCATCATATTGATGTAATAATTGGTAAAGATGTAAAGATGTTTAAAAACTAATAATTTTCATAGCTTTAAGAGTTGCTTATTGTAACTAATTGAAAGGCTATCCTTTCAAGGAAGGCAGCATGTTTGGATTTGAACTGTCAAATTGTATTTTTTGTATGTAGCTATGTTCAGGTACAACCAACATATAAAAACTAAAATGTTCATGTTACGGCACGCAACCAATTTTTATTTTGTACGTTTTCATGAGTATTTTTTAGTTAGTTATGTTTAACCCTTCATTATAAAAACAATAAAAATACTAAATTAAAATAAAGCTATTTTATTTTTAGAGAAAGTAACAAAATACAGTCCATTTAAATTTTATAGTCAAAATTGCATCCAAACATCCATAGAGACCTAGGAATCAAAAATGTTAAAGAGACAATTAAGTCTTGCAGTCTAAAATACCTACTGAAACTGGTATCACACCCTAACGAATTAGCTAGAAAACTACTAAGGCAACCAAAATACGAACGGCTTCACAGAGCAGATCCTCTAGATTTAATTAACTGAGAAATATAATGTAATAATTACGCGCATGTTGAGCTAACACACTAAAATTAAGTAATTAATAACAATTTAATAATGCATAATGATATTAAGTATTAACATAGGTTAAGGCTTAAGTTAAAAAAATGTATAGTTTTTAAGAATTTCACAATTCTTGGTAGTTTCGTATAAAGAAAGATTCAAAAATAAACCCTTTGGCAATAGTTACAGAAAAAAAATAATCATGTATAGACCATCTTCCTTATCTGTCAAAATCAGTGACGTTTTAAATGTCAAACGAGCGTGTATGGCAACTAATGTTAAAATTGTATGTGATATTCATTGTTTATTTGTTAATAAACGGTTGTTTTCTTGTGTATTTTACAAAAAATTTGTGTTAAAGTGAAATAATTAATTATTCTAAATAAATTTATTTATAAAACATTCTTTATTGCATTAAAATGCCCGTGACATGTTCTATGTTTAAGTGTCGATCGAGAGCACTTAAGAATTTTGGAATAAAGTTTTTTAGATTTCCCGCTGTTCCAACACGTTGTTTGAAGCACAAAGTTCTTGAGACATGACTGAGCATATCAGACTGCGCAACGGCTTGCACGTTGTTAGTATGAGTGGCGTACGTGGTGTTTGATTTGTTGGTGTCTACCACAGCGTATTGTATATTTTCGTTACATTGATGAAGAGCGGTTTTACAGGAAGGCACTACCCAACAGGATTTCATGTCAGTTACTGATTTCTGGAAAATATAGAATATACATAACATAAAAAATATACAAATATATAACTTACAGGTTCTGAGTCGTGTTGTAAAATTTGCTCGTATATGGCACTTAATGCAAATAATACAGCACCAACGTGGGAGCAACACTCTCCAAGCCCTGCTACACATGTGCAATGTCCATTAAATACATATTCACTTGAGTTATGATGGGTTCATACCTTAAGTGGTGGTAAATTTATAGATTGTGAGTGTAGAACCTAAATATATAAAATATATAATTAGAAAAGAGCTTGCTTTGAATCATGTACTTCATGAACTTACTTTTCCAAACACTATGATGGCATTTTTATGGCGTTTTCCACCTAAATATTGTACCCATCCACTTTTATAGAGTTTATAGGCCTCTAACGATTTGTATGCCTTTAATTCAGTTGATGTATAAAATGATTTTTTATTCACAAGATACTGGAATATTTAAAAAAAACGTGACGTTTTTTGGCAGTATTTGTTCATCGTACTTCATTAGATACGGATCGGCCTCAAATTGAGATATTTTTCTTTCGTATCGTCGTCTTTCGGCTCCTAATAGACCCATTCCATATTTCGATAGCATAGCGCTATTTATTTTCTGTAAATTTATAAAAATTTCATAAAAATAATTTATTTGGTGCAAAATCATAACCTAAGTTTATTTACAAAATCATGTTAATTACTTACTTCTAACACAAATTTTTAAATATGGTATTCATTTTTTTTTTAATTAATATTAATAAATTATATAAACACAAAAACTAGATTTTATTTAGCCTAATTAATTAAATTATCACAGTATAAAAATAAAACAAAACACAGCACAAAATTGTTGTTTGCCATACAGCATCAAAAACAGCTGATTGAGAACTGTCAAAATTTTTTGAGGAAAATGGTCTATAGTCCATTTTCCTCAAACGTCAAAATAACATTATGACAGTTGAACGTGTATGGCAAACCATTAAAATAAAATTGCATTTTTTTATTTTATTCATAAATTCTCATAATGCAATTAAAATTTAACAATACAATTGTTTGTGGTTGTGTTTTAAACGTTAAACTTTAATAGTTGTGTCATAAACTTTGAAAATTACAAACAAATTTTAGTTTGTTCTTGTTTGCCATACAGCTTCAGCTGTCAAATTTTTCGGAGGAAAATGGTCTATTGGATCCGATCACAGCATTTTGAACAAATTTTAAAAAATATTTTTCGTTTCTTTCTTCCCAGCAAACAAAAATTGATAGCAGTATGAAACAGATTGAACCATTTGCATACGTCGAAGTGAGAAAACAAATAAATTTACTTCGGTTTCTTTTACAATACATACAAATACACTTCATATTTACCCCCAATTAGTTTTTTGTTTATCAATTCCGTGTAGAAAAATTTCTATTTCATTTTTAATTTTTTCAGTCTGGAGATTTCATTCGAGGTGTGAGTTGATGCAGAATCTACTTAAATATATATTTAAGTAGATTCTGTTTGATGTGTAAAATATTTATTGTACATGGTATGATGTTTATTTTACAATTGTTTTCAGATGGATAATAAATACATGGACAACATATAAAATGAGTATACAAAATTAAAAATATGTAGTTGTATCTACGAGTGTGTACACTTGGTATATATGTACAATAAAACATAAAAATAAAAAATATTGTTTCTAGTTAAACCGTTAAGTTAACGTAGGAGAAACAAAACCGATTTCTCGGTCGGCAAAGGTACGAAAAGCATCGAACTAGGTACATCATTTTGAAGTAAAAATTGAGCGCTCTAATTATACGCTGCTTATGCGCTCATTGTGCGCTGATTTGTATAACTGGGTTTCGAGGCTTCTCGCTAATAAATATACCCAGCAAACAAACGCTGATAGCAGAATGAAATAGATGGAAATATTCGCACACGTCGAAGCGAGAAAACAAATAAATTTACTTCGGTTTCTTCTATGCACTGCATTTTTACCCCCACCGAATCTCTTTCTCAATTTCATTTCAAAAATTGTTATTTCATTTTCATCAGTCTTGAGTGTGGGTTCACGGAATGAGATAAAAAAAAACTGGCTTTTTTACCAACTTTTGCTCAAAAAATTTGTCTACGGTTGTCTATCGCACATCCTTTAAAAAAATGTCATAACACAAAAAACAATTTTGTGATAAATGCATTTTAAATTGCTATACTTGATTATTTATTTTATAAAGCTAATAATGAATAATCTCAGCATCATCACAGTAGCATTAGCAATTAAAAAAAAATTAAAATGCATTTATCTCAAAACTGTTTTTTTGTGTTGACAGTTTTTAAGAGGATGTGCGATACGTTTTCTTTTGTTTTGTATTTTTTGTTTGCAATTTCGGCTTTGTTTACGATTATATGGGGCTTTATTTTAATTTAATAGAATAAACGTATGTCTGGGGATTACAAATACACAATATTCGGTTTTATACACACATCACAATTTATAAATTATCAAATAATTTATAGCCCAACAGTTTGTAACAAAATAAAATTTTTGGTTCTCATCCTAATTGTTTCACTTAAATGCATTTCGCATATTTATATCATTTATTTTATATAATAACTTTAAATAAAATTATCTAAGGCGATAACCTAACAAATTCATTCAAAAAATGTCAAAAATAAACAATAACAACAAATATTTGAGCAAAATTGTTGCTCATACTTCCGGTTATTTTTTGTTACTATGTTGGTACGACTAAGATTATTGCTCAAAAGATGGAAATATTTTAACTAAAGCTGGATTAAATTGGGCGGGGTTTAGTTGAATATGAAAGATTTGATTGGCTGAAGAGTTGGATAAAAAATAATCCCGTTCCGTGAACTCAACATGAGTCTCCAAATTTCAGCGGAAGATAATAGGTGTGCGTTGATGTGAAAAGTATTCAATGCATACACGTATTATAATGTTTGTTTAATAAATGTTTTTCAGATGGAAATTGAAATACATGGATAACCCATAAAGTATAATTTAAATATTAACGTTTCAGTTCGGAATTATTCGATAACCGACGGTCCATTGACAAGAATCGATTGATAGCTACTTCTTTTGAATTACCTAAACTTGATATGGTGTTTTTAAATGGTAATCTGATAATGAACCTACCACTACTATCTCTAGAATAATTGAGCGTAAAGTGCTCTTCACACCTTTTCTCTTCGAACGATAAAGAATGTTTCTCATCGCAATTATCGTTTTCCCATAACTTTGGGATTTCTCTATCAATTCGACGTTCGATGTCAGAACATTTGTTTGTTAGGCAGAAATGCTTAATACTTGTAATTTTGCCATTTATGATCCATCCAAAATTAGTTTTGCATAATATCCATAAATATTTCTGCTCCGATTTAAAGATCAATCTTGCCAGGTAAATTAAAGGTTAGATCAGCGAAAATTATGTTTGGAGGAAATGACCATTTCGATATATCGATTACCTCGTCTGGGTAGCGATTTGCTATTTGATCAACTATGAGAAATTGAAAATTTTGTTTAAATTTACCTAGCCGTGATTTGATTGTTGCTTCAAATTTATAATTAATCAAGGTCTCTTTGTTATTTATTGATGAAGATACTGAAAATGATTCTAATCGTTCACTTTTGATGCCTAATCTAGTAAATAATATTGCGAATATATAATGTAAATATTGCGAATGAATATTCGATTGGTTGTCTATTTGAATATTATTTGACGATTTATTTTCATTATTGGGCGACAAATTTGTGGTCTCTGGACTAGTTTTAGTTATATTTGGAACATTTTTCTCATTCCAATGCAGAAGCGTATGGTGTCGTTTATTGCAAATTCGACAGGAAAAAGAAGTACAAGCGATTAACTTGTGGTTAGATCTTAGGCAATTTATATATAAATTTAAAGCTTTGACCTTTTCATATCGCTGATAAGGTGATAATTTCACAAACTGTGTGCACGTATAAATGGTATGATTCGATTTGCAAATTAAACACGGAACGTTATTTCTTTGAGGATTATCAGTTTTAACAGAGTTTGATACGACAAATGGTTTTGATTCGAACTGTGGTATGTATTTGTTTACAAATTTGGGTTTATTTTGACTCGTACAAGGAGTTTGTAGTTTTGTATTATCGATAGATTCTAAGACCCTACTTCGTTTTTCTAAAAATTTCATCATCATTTCCCATGTGGGAAGTTCTGATGATGAAATTTCATTTTCCCATTGTTTACGTGACTCCTTATCGATATTATTAGATACTACATGAATTATTAACATATTCCACGAACTAATATCCTGACCAAATTTACTAAGTGCATTGAGATTAACAATGCACTCGTCTAATAATTTTCTAAGATCCGAAAATGACTCTTTTGCTACTGTTGTTGTAGATTAACCAAATTACTAATATGTTGCTCTATTGTAGCACGCTTATTGTCGTATCGCAACATTAATGTCTCCCAAGCTATATTAAACCCATCCGTTGAAAATTGCACTGAATCTATGACAGCTTTAGCATTACCTTCCAAATAGCCACTAAGATAATACAATCGTTGTATGTCCGACAAACTTTTATTATTAATTATAATTTCAACGAATGAATCTTTGAATCTCAACCAATCGTTTAGACTTCCATCGAATCGTTTTAATTTAATTTCCGGTAGACTTATATTATTTGATGATGCAGAGTTTATTGCACCTAAATTCACGGATTCACCGGAATATTTCTGTAATAATTGGTTACAACTAGATTTTACATTAAAATATTGTGATTCAAATTTAACAAAATTTTCATTAGCTAATTCTAACTCATTTTCGCTTGTTTCCGGAATACCCTCAAGCATACTCTGATAAACTGTCATATAATTTTCTAAATCATTTATATTGTTTTGTTTACTATCATAGTCTTTTACAAAGGTTTCAAAATTTTTCAATTGCAAAACGTATATTATACTGTTAAAGTTAGTTAAAGTTAAAAAAAATTCTAAATACATATTTCTATATTTATTTAAATTAAAACAAAAATAAAAATATTTAAAAAATTTATAAATAATCGTAAACGAAATAAAAATGGCGTTTTTTTATTATTAATACTTTTATAATACTTTGTTGTTGTTGTTTTTCGACTCGATTCAGTATATATTGGTGTTTTTAAGGATTGAGTTAACTCGATTCTACATATTTGGTGGATCGAATCGAGTTAACGCGAAGTTGATTCGATCCCGTATATATTGAAATTTCGATCCGGGTTCAATCCGGATTGAATTCTTAATATATTCATAGTAATTATTTCAGTTTATAGGAATTTAAAAATCGATACGAGCGAGAGTATAAAGAGAGTTTTAAAATAGTCAAGACACTATCTGCATTATCTTTCGGCTGGAAACTATCGGCTAACTTTAATAGGGTAAAACGTATCCGTTTCGCTTGTTCTTTATTTTAACAATATCCATTTTGTATTATAACAATTTTTTTTTAAATTAATTAAATGATTTGATAACCTAATTACTAATTACAACTAATTTAACAACCTTAACAAATTGTTTAAATATAATTATTATTTGATTTAGATAAATATGGAATTACCTATGTATGAATGATCTTCTTTATCAACACATTGAATGCAATTTTAGCATAGATACCTTTTCGTAATTCTTATTGGACTTTATAAATGTCGTCATTTTACCATGTGCTTCGTTTATTTTCACCAATATACGATGATCAGTTTTAATCCAATATTGTTTAATAATAATAATCAGCTACTTATTAACTTCGATTAAACTAGCAGTTTTAACTGCTGACGTGTACGAATCTTATAATATTTGATGCTATGTGGATTTTAATTTCGATGTATCCAATTGCAATTCTAACCTCCAAAATGTGCAAAGCCGAATCGCCTGCGAGAAACGTTTTACTATTTTTTGTATCTAATTGCTTTATTTTAATGAATATTATTCGGTTCGATTGGACCAAAATGGATGCAATTTTGATTATAAAATTTAATTGGACTGTAGTTTGTTACTTTCTCTAAAAACAAAATACCTTTATTTTAATTTAGTATTTTTATTGTTTTTATAATGAAGAGTTAAACATAACTAACTAAAAAATACTCATGAAAACGTACAAAATAAAAATTGGTTGCGTGCCGTAACACGAACATTTTAGTTTTTATATGTTGGTTGTACCTGAACATAGCTACATACAAAAAATACAATTTGACAGTTCAAATCCAAACAATGTTGCTGTTTCGAATATACCATGGGGCATTTGTAATGTTACGAAGTATCTTTGCTTGCGTTCTTTGTACGATATCTATATTTGATGCACTAGTTGAGCCCCATAGTTGGATACCATATGTCCATATAGGGATTAGGATCGCTTTGTATAATAGAACCTTGCAGTCTATAGAGAGTTTCGATTTTCTTCCGATCACCCAGTACATTTTAGAAAATTTTATTTTTAATTGATTGCGTTTCGTTTCAATGTGCTTTTTCCATGTCAATCTTCTGTCGAGATAAACACTGAGGTATTTGACGTTTGTTTATTGAGGAATTGTGATATTGTTTAATTTTACTGCTGGACATGTACGTTTATTCTGTGTGAATGTTACATGTGTTGATTTACATTCATTCGTCCTTATCCGCCAAGTTTTTAACCAACCTCGATGCTGTTTGAGGATTTTTGTGTCAAAATAATATAGCTGTGTCATCAGCAAAAGTTGAAGTGACTGTTTTTTCAGTTATTGGTAAGTCAGCTGTGAATAACAAGTATTGCGCAGGTCCCAATACACTACCTTGCGATACTCCTACCTTTATCTCGGTTAAATCAGTAGTGGCCGTATTTTGTTTCACCTGGAACATCCTTTGCGCTAAGTAGTTTTCAAGAATTGCTTGAAATTGTCTAGGCATGCCATACTTTGTCGAAAGCTTGCTCGATATCCAAGAAAACTGCCGAGCAATATTTCTTTTATTCTAAGGAAACTTAATTGTATTTACAGTTCTGTGCACCTGTTCTATTGTGCAGTGTTGCTCTCTAAATCCAAATTGGTGATCTGGTATAATGCGACCTTCAGATTATATACACAGGTATTAGTTCTTGTTGTACCATCTTTTCAAGAAGCTTTGAAATTATTGGATGTAGACTTATTGGCTATGGTGAAAATTTTGTGTCGTCTTTACCTGGCTTAGGAATCATGGTAATTTGAGATATTTTCCATTTTTGGGGAAAATCTCCACATCGCATAATCGCGTTAAAAATATATGTTATATATTTTATGCATCTACCTGGTAATTCTTTGATCATTTTTCTAGTTATTAGATCATGAACTGGCGCTTTCTTAGGATTTATATTGTTTTTGATAACCGTTTTGAAGCATTTCCATTTAAATTTTACTGGATTTGGGTTCGATTCGTCCCTCGTAAACTGTGGTAGTACGCAGTCATTATTTTGTTAGTTTTGGGTGAACGCTTTTTGTAGATGGTTAGAGAAATCGATAGCTTTTTCTAAGTCACATTTGGCCCAGTGACCATCTGGTTTCCTTATCGGTGGGTTCGATAGCTCTGGTCGTTTTACATTTCTTGCTGCCTTCCACAATGAGTAATCTGGTTTTCCTGTTGCTGTGAGCTCACTTAGGTAATTCTGTATTCCTAAATTTTTGTTCTTCCCGTATTGCTTCTCTCAAAGCTTTAATAGCTCTATTTAATTTCCATGTATGCAAAGGAGATTGGTGAAGCTGCCATAGCCGCAGAATCGCCCGCTTCTCTGCTAATAACTTTTGAATGTTACTTAAACGCCTTATATTTTTTCTGAATTTTTGTTCTCTGGAGTAGCTTTTTTTGCAGCCATTTCCATTATTTGTCTTATGTTTTCTATCGCGGTATTAATGTCTTGTGGTGTGCGAAGTGGAACAACAAGATGACAATTTACATCTACTATGTTTCTATAGTGAACCCATTTTGTTAGTTTGTTTGTTAAACGTTGGAGTGGTTCAGTTGTACTTAGTGTTACTATTATTGGTCAGTGATCTGATGACAAATCATAACAGTCATCGACTTGAGCATTGTTGCTTGCTATTCCTCGTATTACACAGAAATCTGGAATTTTCTTTCTATCTGTAGGCCAATATGTGGGATGTCCAGATGATAAATAATCTAGGTTTTTCTCGTTTATTGCTTCGTATAGTTGCTTGCTTTTAGGTGACGTCAACCTCGAACCCCATTGCACATGTTTAGCGTTGTAATCACCCCCTGCTGGGAATTTGATTCCCAGCTGATTAAAGTAATCGATAAATTGCTGTTTTTTAATTACATGTTTCGCTGGACAGTAGGCAGCCGAAATTAAAAATGTCGCAGACCATTCATTCTTCCAAACTGATCGTTGTACCTTGGATGTGATCTTTAGCATATTTCTGGAGCTCGTAGTGCTTTAATCTTCTTTTTATTTAGGCTGCAGTGCCACCGTGTGCTTTTCCATCCGGATGTTTGGTGTCATAAACGGAATACCCAGTAATATTAAAAAAAATTGTTTTGTGAAGTGTGTCTCAGATATTAACATGATTTTGTTCGATAAGAAAGGTTTTTACCTCAGCTTTCTATTGCGAGAGACCGTTCGCATTCCAAATAGCTATTTTTAGAACTGTCATTTTTGGTTTTTGACTATACTTTGCATAAGCGTATTCATATTTTGCATCATCATCATGCACATTTGTCTTTCCATCGTCGTCATGAAACTTTGGATGGTCTCGATTAATTTATTTAGCATGGTATGAATGTTTAGGTCCTTCTCCTTAGAATGAACTTTGGGTTTCGGTTTGCTACCTTTTAGGATATTTGCGTAAGAAACACCTGGCTGTGTAAAGCTGCTGGTAAATGTCTCCAAGTTATCATTTTGTGTGTGTGCAATCGTTGGTTTGGTGACTATTGTATTTTTTGGTTACATGGCCCTCTGATTAAGTTGCATATTAGGCATTCGTTGCTCAGCTCTCATTTTAGGGTTTACTTTTCGTTTTAAGTTCAGATACACTGCGCAACCCCTGTAGTTTGCAGTATGATTATTGCCGCAGTTATTACAGCGTCTCACAGATGTTTTATTGTGTATAGGTAGGTATTTTTTCATATACATATTAGGAGAATATATGTTTTATTAAGGAACGTGCACGGGAAATAGGTGTAAAAGCCAAGAAACGTTTTTCCTAAACTGTACATCTTATATATCAATCACGACGCACGCCAGAATGTCATGACAAAATATGTTTGTATTGAACCGTCATTACACCGTTACAATACAGAACAAAACAGGGAACATAAAATGATTTTACATACATGCAAACATTTTGGTGTTAAGAGGTGTGAATGTAAAAATACAATTTTGTCATGGCATTCTATCGTCATGACAAAATTTTGCGAGTGAAGATCGACCTTAATACTTACGCAAACATAATATCTATGGAAAGTTTGGAATAATCATTTCTGTCCGATTTCAGGCAAAAGTCATTGGATCTTTATTATAATTTAATTTATGATTATTAATATCTTTATTAATTATGCGAAAAGGTTAAGTGGGAAGTTTCGTCCCGATATGCGGTTGATTTGTGTCCCGCAGTATATTTCGTATATTTGCCGCCCCGGTGGCAAAGTGGTTAGCATGCTTGCTCCAGCGACCGGAGGTCCCGGGTTCGATTCTCGGTGGTGACAAGGAAAAAATTTCACGGCTGGTTTAGGATCAATGAATTAATCACTCATTACCCGAAATGAAAATATGATTATGAAACCTCATTTGAGGCGGCCAAATCCCTTGATGGGATATAATGCCAGAGAGAGAGAGAGTATATTTCTTAACGGGATGATTTATTAAGCTCTTAATTTCATGCTTGAAATAGCGTCACGTGTTTCTGCTTTTTGTGTGGTGGTAAATCGACTATATAATCTACATAAGTACAAGGTTATGTTGTTAATACGAGATTTGTTTTGGAAACCCTGTCAGCAAATGTCTTCTATGTTGACGCTCCCGACGGGTGTGGCAAGACATTTGTATTGCAACCACTCATTGCATTTGCCAAGGGGCGTGGCTTGGAGTCCATTTGCTCAGGCTTCACTGGAATCGCCATGAACTTGATAGAAGGTGGGCGTGCGCTATATAACATTTTCAAACTGCCGGTTCTAATGGATGAGTCATCAGTTTCATCAATGAAGCCAAACTCCTCGCACGCCGCCAAATTGAAAAGCGCGCGACTCATCATGAGAGATGAGGCCAGCATCATGCCAGGGACAGCGCTCACAATCATAGACAGACTATTACGAGATTTGTACAGAGAAAAGCCGGAAGAGGGTGTTCCATTCGCTGGAAAAATCATCCTCATGTGTGGTGACTTTCGATAGTGCTTGTAGTACCAAAGGCGGGACGTGCACGAACTTGCGAATCGACCATCAAGTTGAATCCGCTTTGGAAATTGGTAAACAAGTTTACACTCACCAAGAACATGCGCATCGATGAAGGTGAGGACGAGTTTGCGTAATACCTGCTTTCTGTTGGAAACGGCAATGTTCGAACCGAATCGATCACACTTCCGGCGCGCCGTTCCAGTTCTCAAAGTGTGATCGATTTCGTGTATGGTGACATCAACACAACACTAGCCGAGGGAACCATCGAGGAGCGCGCCATTATCGCACCCAAGAATGATGATTGCGCGCTAATCAATCAGCAGGTGCTTGACCTCCTGCCCTTCGGACAAGAAGTCAAACTTAGTGTTGATAAAGTTGAGAGGGACCACATGAATGAGAAACTCCGCCTACCTGTCGAGTTTCACAATAAGATTGAAGGATTCGGACTACCGCGCCATGCCATCCCGCTAAAGGTAAGCGTGATCGTTCTTTTGATGAAGAATCTAAACACTAGCAAGGGTCTTATCAATGGAAGTAAACCGCTACAGTCTGGAATGTGAATTGCTGACTGGCTTCTCACCCTCGGAAGGCACCTTCTCATTTAAAATGTCTCGCCTCAAATTTCCAGTCCAGCTTGCGTTCGCCATAATCATCAACAAACCTTGAAGAAGGTAGGAGTGTACTTGCCTTGCTCCGTTTTTACACACGGTTAGCTGTATATGGCCTTTTCACGATGCCGCTCATTTGACGGACTCAAGGTGTTTATAGTTGAGATAAGCGATCAATCAGCTGATCGGGACGGGCGCATCACAACAAAGAATGTTGTTTTTGTAGAGATTCTACGCATGTAAATTGTAATGTAAATTCATATTTTATTATCCTTTTGTACATTTTTTATTAAATATTTAATATCGTATATGAATTTACTTTATTTTTGATAAAAGTGCATAAAATTTAAGTCTTAAAAAATCTTCTTAATCATTTCTTAACCAAAAATTCAATAAAATGTAATCACGTGACTGATTATTCAGTCACAGGTCAGCTAGTTATTTCTGATTCTCCGTATTTGAATGTGTCTAGTTTTTTTTAATCCATGCCATCTGTTCATTTTCCCGTCCTACTTTACGCAGTTAACGCCAAATCGAAGATGCACTGCTGTAGGACCGATTTAGTTTATCATCTGCGCATTGCATAGTTCCATGCCAGCCTATAGTACTGGACATGGAAGATGAGTTGGTTTTGTCAATTTTCTGTTTATAAATAAAATATTCTTAATCTTGTTCTGTGGTTTAAATGCCATGGAGATATTTGATATATTGAGTGCAATTAGTTTGTTAATTGATACTGATAGTCGTTTAATATATGTAATACTCATCAATTTCTTATTTTTTAATCAAGTTGTACTATGTTTTTGTTTTTAAATGATTTAAAATTCAGATTCAAAATTCTCGAGATTAATTAGTTGATATATTCTGCAATGTGATGTTATTCAAAATGACTTATGGGCTTCCAAATCCTAAAAAAATTTATAGAAGTAATCTAAAATTATTTAAAAACAAAATGAATGGTTATTTTGAAATTAGCTTTCTTTTAAAAAATTATGCCCTTTCCAAAGGTATATACTCGTACTGTCATGCTATAGAAATCACTCATTTCGTGATCAAAATACGAGATATTATTTTGTCAGGGTTGCCAGGGTTAAGAAAATACCGTTTAAGTTATTATAAAATTGTAATCATCTTCATTTATTAGCTTTTGTTCAAAATTACCTCCTCTTTTTTTGAACCCTTATGTGAGTGAAGAAAAAATATTTTAATTTGATTGATTAACTTATTTCTTCCACGTTCCAAGTTGTAACATTTCTCATTTTTAAATATGATCGTAATCTATACCAATTGAACTGGTTCTCATAAAATTTAAAGTTTTTATTGGAAGTAAAACATACAAAAATAGATGTCTAAAAGGACAAAAGGTACCCGGGCAACAACGTCACTCACATTAGGGTTAATCTCCAGGGTTGTTGTGCGAAGTTGCGTTTCATTTTTCATTTTTGAGTTGTATGGGACGAAGGCTTCCAAATGACTGTATAAGTTCATTTCATTTCATTTCATAAAATTTATTACATAAATTTTTAGTATACCTACATTCTTCTACATAATAACCACTGAGGGAATTCCATACCTTATATAAATCCCCCGTTCGAGTAAAATATGCGCTTCATTTTTTTCAATGAAATGCGCCCTATTAATTATAAATATATTTTTACCGAAAAATCGGTAAATTTGTAAAAACTTTATTGAAAATGTAATTGTTACAAAGATTAATTCTCGAAATATTCGGCATTACTATCTCTGGTCTTTTGCCATTTAGCAGGTAAATGATGAATGCCTTTGCATTAGAAACTTGGTGGTTTTGAAGCAAAATGTTGATGGAGCCATCTTCGGACATCTTCAACTTTTGTGAACTGGTCTTTCAGATAAGATGGCTTCGATCTGGAGAATACGCCGCATGCTGTAAAACTTCCCAGCCTAAGGAGAAGGTGAGTCCCTGGGTTGATTTTGGTGTGTGTGGACGACCGTTATAATGCAGCAATACCACCATCAGCCTTCCTCGGCCCGTAACCATCAGCCTTCCTTGATATTTTTTCCTTCAGAGCATCACTTAATTTAATCAGTTAGGCCTGGTAAGGTTCAGCTATAACAATTTGACCAGGTTTGAGAAGCTCGTAGTAAATGACTCACTACACAGTAACACTTTGTTGGCATGAATATTCATTTTTTCAAATGATGTTGATGGCTGGCCTGAATTAACTCATGGTTTTGGATTATCCTACAAAATCTACTTTTTATACCACACGTAATGATTTTGTGTAAAGAATTGTTTTCTATCATTGGTGTTATGATTCAACTCCACGGTTTTTGTTATTTTCGGTCAGTTTCTGAGTAACCAATTTCATTACCTTCTGTATTTTCCCATTGCAAGCAATCGAAGTGATATTGCTTGGTGAGAAACTCCCTTGTTTTGCAAGCTCTTTTTGAGCTTGACATGAATTTTCATTTAGTAAAAACTTTAAGTTTTTCTTCTTCAAATTGTTTTACTGCACCTGGACGTGGATCGTCCTCAAGACTAAAATTTCCATCACGAAATCTTGCTAACCACATTTTACTGTGTCATTCAACAGAATGTTCACTCAAACTCGAATTAATCGATTTCATAGCTTGAACAGAATTTTTTTTCATTTGATACACAATAAAGTAAAAGAAAGAGTAACGGTACTATTCAAAGGAGAAAACAGAAAAAATTTGCTGAAAATCTGACAAAGACAATAACTAAATTTTACATTAAGCGAGTGAAACACAAGGAGGGCGAAGTCCGAGATTCATACCTCCTCGCGGTGCTCTCTGGGTAACTCTAAATGAATCAGGCGGTGTAGTGGAGACGAGCAGCTAAATCCTGTTTATAGTCATGGACACTACATGTCAGGGCGAGCCATTGGCGCCTCAAAACCAATGCCAAACCAGCGTCTGTTTTCCAGGTTAGGAGCGGCTGAAGCGGGCGTCTGTCTTGTATCAAGCGGTTCGCTATATAAATGTGTTCAAGGTAGGACTGGATGCCTCAAGATTCTCACCAGTACGTGACCCATACACGTAACAAGCGGGTTGAGCGGAAGGCCAACAACCTCCCCTCATAAAAACTCACCAAGTTATGAACCCTAAACAAAGGTCTCGGATAACCATATCGGATTCATTACAAACTCGACCTCGGAAATTGTACACGGACAACGCTTTAAAAATGGGAACATGGAACGTGTTCAGCCTCTTAAGACCTGGAGATCTCCAGAACCTATCGAACCAAACAAAGAGTTACACATTAGACGTACTTGCACTACAAGAGCTTAGATGGTCTGGGAGTGGGATCCATGACACCACCAATGGTTACACTCTTCATTACAGCGGCCATCAGAACGGAGGAGAATTTGGAGTTGGCTTCCTCATCCATCGGCGCGTGAAGCATCATATCATCGATTTTCGCCCTATCAACATGCGGATATGCACGGTCAGACTTCGCACTAAGAAATTTAACATCACGATCGTTAATGTGCATGCGCCCACCGAAGATAAATCAAATGACATCAAAGATCTTTTCTTTGTCGAACTGGCGGAAGTCATCAATAACATACCGCACCACGACATTAAAATCATCGTGGGCGACTTTAATGCAAAAATCGGTAGGAGTGCAGAAAATACATCTTACATCGGTCCTAACAGCCTGCATCTAGCTAGTAATAACAACGGCCCACGAGTCACCGACCTGGCAATAACGTACAACATAGTTGTATCAAGTACGTTTTTCTCACATAAGAGAATCCACAAAGTAACGTAGAGATCGAATGATGGGAGAACGGAAAATCAAATCGATCACGTCATGGTGTCTAAGAGACACTCCACCAGCATATCTGACGTTAGATCTTACAGAGGTGCAGACATGGACAGCGATCATATGCTTGTCATATTTAAATATAAGTGCAAACTGTCATCTACGTTTAACAGACAAGCACAAAAGACCGTTCGATGGAATATCAATGCTCTAAAAGACCAAGCGTCATTGCAGAGTTACCAATCAGCTGCTAACTGCTGACAGCTGCTAACAGCTACTAACTATTTAGAGCGGCCCAGCAACAACGAAGAAGCTCCCTCTAACATCGAGGAGCAGTGGCACGCTATACAGTCAGCCATAACCACCGCGGCGCAAAATACCATCGGAAGAAGACCTCTGAGGCCCCGCAATGATTGGTTCGATGACCAATGCCGTAGGGTCGTCGAAAATAAACGAACGCTTCGTGAAAAATGGTTGGCTCGCAACACTAGAAGCGCTCTAGCAGAATATCTCCGCTCTAGGAAAGCCACGACTAAATACCTTCGACAAAAAAAGCGCGAACATATGAGATTATGCATCGAAAACATCAGCTTCCAAGCGGAACTGGGAAACTCAAAGGACTGTTTTGCCAACGCCAGGAATCTCACTAAAGACTTCCACCCAAGAAGTACAGCCATCAAAGACGGGAATGGAGAGTTGAGAACAAACGTGGCTGATGTTCTCTCAGTATGGCAAACCTACTTTCAAAATCTGCTAAATCGGAATGACGACGTGACCCCCATTAGAGCAATAGCTCCTCCAGGTGACGAGGTCTTTGTCGAATATCCAGTGGAGGAAGTAGACGCAGCTATTAGTCGATTGAAAAACGGAAAGGCACCCGGTCCCCAAGTATAACAAAACGAAAGTAAAAATTGAGCACAGTATTTTCCTTCGTTTTCATCCAAAATTAACGAAAGTTAAACTTCACATTATAATGATAGTGTTTGTAGCGTATACGTATTATATACATATGCGTATACAAATGGCGTTATTTAGTTTATTGTGAGAACGCTAAGTTTATAGTAACTTTTAACGTTTCGGATAAATTTGCCAACTTTGATATCAATTTAATTGAAGATAGGGAGGCTGTAAAACAATTGGTAATGTAAAGATTCATTCGAGATAATTTGGTACAATCTATTATATTTAGTTTTCCTATTTTATATTTAGAAATCATTATTTATGAAGCAAGATGGCCACGAACTAAAAAAGTGCATTAGGGCAAACTTTACAGAGCTGTTCACCGAAGAGCTTAGCTGCAAGTTTACGTTTAACGGTCAATAAAGATAATGTGAGGTATGGTTTACGTTATTCCGTGTTAAATTTAATAATTATAATATTATTTTCAACATTTTAGATTGTACTATGGAAAAATATACGAACTCTATCGAAACCGATTTAATATCCACAAATTACTGTTAAAAACAAAGAAAATTATTTAAAAAAAAAATCTAGTGTAAATATTAGAAATTAAAAAACTGAATAATTTAATCGAAATGTGTATATATGTATGTCCAAAGTAATCAATAATGAATTAAAATAATGAATTTAATAAATCATTTTATATTACAGAAACAAAAATATTTCTTTAAAAACATTTAATTTTACAAACAAAATTTGAAATTGCCGTTTTAACAAACACAAGCACAATTGTTCCCGCCAAATATTTCTCAATACGCATACACATGCAATAAAATGTTTATAATGAGTTTCGTCCAGTTTCGAATTTTCGCGACACGCTTCATACGTTTTATTTTAATAAATTGCAACTCAAACTTAGAAAAATACTAGACTAAGTTTAGTACTTAAGTACGAATATCGCCAGAAAAATTGAAAGTAAAAATACTTGGATCTCGATGGAATCCCCGCAGAATTGATTAAACTCGGAGGCGCTACTCTTGCAACAAGTCTATACGATCTCGTCGTCTGTATTTGGGACCAAGAAGAGCTGCCTGAGAAATGGAAGACCGCGCTCATATAACCGCTGCATAAAAAAGGCGACCGTCTTAAATGTGAAAACTATCGTGGCATAGCTCTATTGAACGCTGCTTACAAAGTGTTGGCTAATGTTGTACTTGCCAGACTCATCCCTTTCGCCGAAAACATCATTGGCGACTATCAATGTGGTTTTCGACCCAAACGATCAACCACGGACCAGTGTTTTACCATGAGGATGATCTTGGAAAAATGTTGGGAGTACAACATAACCATACATCAACTATATATAGACTTCCGGCAGGCATATGACAGTATAAACCGCGACAACTTATGGGCCGCGCTCATATGCCTAGGTATCCCAGAGAAACTCGTATCGCTGTGTAAATTAACAACGTATGGGTCTGTATGTAGAATCGTAATTGAAGGAACTGTGTCAGACTCCTTTGAAATAACATCTGGCGTTCGACAAGGTGATGCACTCGCGCCTTTGCTGTTCAATTTGGCGCTTGAGTACGTAGTGAGTAAAAGCAACATCGAAACTTCGCGCTGTATATTTAATAAATCCTGCCAAATTCTTGGATATGCAGATGATATCGTGCTTCTTGGCCGTAGACCTAGCGATATCAAAGACAGTTTCATACAGCTCGATCGCTGCGCAAGAAGACTTGGTTTGGAGGTGAACAGCAGTAAAACCAAATATCTAACAACACCCAGGAACATCTCTAGTGCAAATCTCGGAATTGGCGACCACAATTTTGATGGTGTCGAAAACTTTAAATACCTCGGGTCAGTTATAACATCACTGAATGAAATGCAGGCAGAAATAAAAGCCCGAATCGCTGCCGGACAACGAGTTTTCTACGCTTAATCAAGATTATTGCGATCGAAACATCTATCGCAGTCGTGCAAGCTCGCACTTTATAAAGCACTAATAAGACCTGTGCTGACTTTCGGAAGCGAGAGCTGGACCATGACCTCTAATGATTGTAGATTGTTATCTACATTCGAAAGGAAGGTCATCCGTTCAATTTTTGGTCCAATTAAAGTTGCGAACAACGAATATCGGATTCGTATGAATCACGAAATAAAGCAACTCCTCGGAGGCAGCGATATCATCGGATTCATTAAATCCAATCGAGTAAGATGGCTCGGCCACGTTACTAGGCCCCCACAACAATGGATGATAAATAAAGTGTTTCACCAACAACCAGCCGGAGTACGTCGTAGAGGAAGACCCCGACTACGCTGGCGTGACGACATTGAACAAGATCTGCAAGCATTAGGATGTCGAAACTGGAGGACGAGAGCAATGGATCGGGATGGATGGAGGGCCATTGTGCAGGCGGCGAAATCCCTTCATGGGATGTGAAAGCCAGAGAGAGCGAGAGAGAGAAACACAACATTTTTATTTTATGGTAGAAAAAGTTGGAGAAATTTTGACATCAACCAAATGTAACATATAAATTATATAAAAAACATGAAAAATTTTCATTTTGAATGTTTAACAAAGAATTTTATATCCCATATAAGAATATTTTTTTTCCCATAAGAATTTTATATCCCATATATTACTAAAAAATATATTATTATTTTTGAGTCGAACAGAATCATGTGATTTTAACATTTGTTTTAATTTTCGAAAATATAAAAAATGTTCTACCGTAAATATGTAAGGGGAAAATTTTAGAATCAACAAAATTTAACCTATAAGATATTTTAAAAAATGAAAAATCTTTATAAATAATATCCTTAAAATTACTAATAAATATTTGCAGGCAGGCAGAATCATGTTATTTCATTTCTATATTCAATTCTCGAAAATAAATAAAAAGTGCTCTGCTATACTGTTTTTGAGCATATTATTATTTTGAGCATATTATTTTTAATAAAACAAATTTCCTTCTCATACACAAGAATTTAACAAATTTCTTTATCTAAAATAGTTTTTTGACTTCACCAATTTTTACACGTATATACGAGACGATAATATGCGCAATGTTTATCCATAAAAATATTTTAGAAATAAAACTAAAAAGGAGTGGGAATGGTTTTTTCATTTTGTTTGCTTTATGCATGAATTCCACAGTGAAACAATTTTTTTCAGTAAAAAAAGAGCGAGGTAAAAATATAATTTCGCCACGTACCAAAACGAAACAAAAAAAAAATTCAGTAAAATTTACTGGGGAAAATGTTGCCATAAAAAGTATGAAACTGAATACTTTTTATGGCAACAATTGTTGTCTTTGCCACTCTAACGTAATTTTAATATGTATACTCTCCTCTTTTCGGTTTCTCAGTATTTTTTACTGAAAAAATAGGTTTCATAGTGGAATAAAGGCTTTAAGCCTTTATTCCACAATGAAACATATTTTTTGAGTAAAAAAGGAGCGAGATAAAAATATAATTTCGCCACGTACCAAAACAAAACAAAAAAAATTTCAGTAAAATTTACTGGCAGTAAGCGGGGAAAATGATGCCATAGAAAGTATGAAACTCAATACATATGTACTTTTTATGGCAACATTTGTTTGTCTTTATCACTCTAACGTAATTTTAATCTTTTCGGTTTCCCAGTATTTTTTACTGAAAAAATATGTTTCATTGTGGAATAAAGGCTTTAAAAAATACTGAACTTTATATTTTTTATGAAAAATTATAGCAACACAACAACAATTTGCTGAACAAATGCTATAATCGGATGCGCCTTTCTCTCAAATAGTCGATCTATATTTTTGTCTCGTTTTAGTTTTGCTGAGATTTGTTGGTAATATTTTTCCCGTGGAATAGTACCATAAATGAGAGTAAATGTTGATTATCGACGTTCATCTCTTAAAATTGATGCACACAGACCGGCAGCTTGTCATAAAACAAGTCATAAAAACAGTAATGAATATGCTACATATATCCAAAATGGCGGGAGATTTGAATGCGTTCAAGTATATTTTAATGTAACCAACTTCAAAGACAAAGCTTTTACCAAGAACTTGTATTTAAATAAATAATTTTTTGTTTTATTTATATTAGATTCCTTTGAAATGTACATACAATAATTGTGGTATCATCATCATTATTTTATCGTTGGTTGCCTGCCAGATGGTTTTAATAAAATAAATCATCTAAGTTATACAGAATCTAGATCGTTTGTACCAGAAAATTCAAGATAAAATATACGTACTTTTATATAAAGCACCCCATATAGAAAGGATATGTATTACATTCAGGGATGGGCGGGTAGATTACGTAAGGTAATCTACGTAGTTGTCGACACGTAATCTAGCACGTAGATTACATACCGATTTTTTGCTTTTTGACGTCGACAACGTAGACAACGTCGACAACTTAGAAAATGATATTAAAACTAAATTTTTAATTATTTTGTGTTAACCGCACTATTAAAATTGATGAATATAATTACTTAAATTTAATTCTAACATTTTTACAAGCATTTTATAAATTAAAAATAAATTTAAAATCTCTGAACTAGAGGCATCTATCTATCTATCTAAAACTTTTGAATATTTCAATAGATTATATGCTTTGCGCGCCATCTTTTATCAAATAGATATATCCCTTTTGTGTTTTACTAACACAATTGTGTGGGTACGGCAAAAATACCATGTCAAAAAATTATTATGATTTTTTTACTCGCACATTTGTGTGGTTTGGACTTTAATAGAGTCATTTCTTTTTTTGGTTGAAAAAGGGATATGTAAACGAATAATTTATCTTATTCGAAGATACTACAATAAAGTAAAATTAAATAAAAAGTCAGCATAAATCATAAATTAACTAATTGTTCGCCGCGTAGTTATAGTAGAAGCTTCAAAATTTCATTCGAGCCAAATCACGATAGACTCAAATTTTATTCAAATCCGCAAATATAATTTGATTTTTTTCGATTGTTCAAAGAATTTATTTCGATAATGGATGATTATTAATTTATTACACAATTTATGATACAAATGTTAGGCACAGTGTGTTTTAATGATTCACAAATACAATCAGTAGTAAAGGCAATTTATGCTGAGTTTTATTATAAGATTCGATAGATGGCGTAAATTAATTTTTCAAGTAGTTCTCGACGTTGTCGACGTAGTCGACGTTGTCGACGAGTTGTCGACGTTTTCGACGAGTTGTCGACGAAATCATGTAAAAACTAGTAGTCGACGCGTAATCGCCCATCCCTGATTACATTACTATATAAATCTTGCATAATATATAGTTTTCATCAACCCTTTCAGATGATATTATTTTTTTTTTTACATTTTCGTTGGTAGCAGAAATCAAAGAAATGTAAGTATATCAAACTTTTTACTTCCATTCTTTCTGTTATTACTACAACTTGGTCCTTCTGCATAAATTATGTAAAAGGTAGGAAAGTTTTTATATCATATTCTAAAAATATAATATAAAAACGGACACAAAATTTACTTAATAACAATTTTTATTTGGGTTATTATAACAATAACAAAAATTATTTTTATTATTGTTGTTAAAAAAATAAATAAAGAAAACAAAACAAAAAATTGTATGCCAAATATTTTGTAAATGTATTGTATTAAGTTGAATGTATAGCGATGGGTTTTGCTTGATGTTAAAATCTTTGATAACGCATCGTAAATCTTACAAGGAGCTTTTTAAGAACCATTCTTATTTTGGTATCAGATTTTTAACGGGTTTGATTACATTATTTGGGCTAAACAATTGTTTGACAAATAAATTGGATTTTTCGGAATTGCACCAACTGATCGACATATTTTCAAAAGCAACCCTTTCTATTTAATCAAATTGGATTGAATCATTAAATATCCCTACAGAAATTTCATGGACATAATTGATATACGAGTAATAGTTAGAACGTAACTCACATATATTGATAAATACTTTTCTAGAAAAAAAATGAAGGGGTGAATATGTTGTGGCCAACACCCGACTTTCTTTTACCCGAACGTATGCATACTTCTCGAATATACAACACTTCATTTGTAAAGCAAAAAATTTACCGAATTTTTGGTAAAACTGTCTTTTATAATCACCTGCTAAATTTTTGAAATCAATAAGCTTATTGCAGTCCTAGGACAATCCATCTTCAAAATTTAATATTTAAACTTATTTGATTATTTATATCTTTGATGTTTTTTCTAAATGCTATTCTTGTCAATATCATCACAAAAATAGAAAAAGCTCTCTTAGAACTGTCACTTCCGATGCACAAATTTCCACCAAATTTTTAGGATTAAGTTTAAACATGAAATTTCATTTCCCAAACAACTGGTAAAAGCTTTATGGTATAAATTTATGGTTTAATTTATGGTAAAAGCTTAAATATGTATAAGAGATATAATTCGAGATATACTGAAATAGACCAATGTACGGAACAATCACAACAAAACCATTACAATAAAGCAACAACAACGTAAAATACTCGTATAAAAGTAATTCGTACACAACGAAAAGTTAATTGGTAAAAATGAAGTATAGATGGAGAATATGAAAGAATCGAATTCCGTAGACTAGGTAGTAATTCGCTAGTGCTACATATACATGGTATTGTTCTATATATAGACAATATTTTCTATGTAAAATATCAACGTCAGTCGCCGCGGCGTGATGAAATGACTGATTTTTCAAATCAATAATCTCATTAAGTTCGAAACTGATTGTTGTGATTCTTGCAAATCTTCCATCTATAATTCAAATTAAATTCTAATTAAATATGAAGTTTCATCCCGATCAATGAATATTTCTGGGCTGTACATGGGCCGAATTTTTATTGAAAATCAGATTACTTGCAAAAATCGTCATTTCCGTTTAAATTTTGGAAAACAGATGTGGAGCGGTATTGTTGCAAAAATAATGTAGAATCTTAGTTTATAGTCGTTTCGGTTAACCAATTTCGAAGTATGGAGTTTTATCCCGAAAAACAGTTTTTCTTTTTTCAATTTTAAAATTAATTACAATGACGAAAATTTCATTGAACTCACCCAAAATAACTAGGTAATGAATTTATAGTACTTTTTCAGTAAAAAGGCCCTACGAGAGAGCAAGCAGAGCGATATTTAAATGTCTTACAACTTTAGAGAACTTACAATATCGCAGAACTTCTAGAGCTTTATTCGAAAGTGGAAATTTAATGATGTTGTTTCGTTGCATTTAATATTTTCATGATAAAGCATCAATTTGTATTTTCACAATAAAACAGCTTTAGTCCATATTATTTATTTAATGAGCCAAATATGTCGACTGTAATGTCTTCATCAGTAGCATTCTGGTTATAATTTATATAAATAAAAGACATGTTTTTATAAAATCTATACGATAATAAAAATCGTTCCTTGAGTTAATTGGTAAAAGCACCAAGGTTTCTTAGAAATAGACCTGTAAAACTTGTAACACAGTTATCATTTTAACTATGGTAATGAACATAGTCCTAAATTTTTCTAAATGACTTCATTTTTATTAAGTGACGTGTTAATAAAAACTGCACACGCATATAAAATAAACGAAAAACACGCAGCGAAAAAACGCCAACTAAGTAATCATAACCACATTCCAAAATAGCGACACCAATGAAGACAAAAAAATACATAGCGTAGAAAACAATAAAATGAAAGAAACAAAATTAAAGAAACACCAGTAAAAATAGGCACATAGGACTATACAAACTAACAAGTAGTGTCGAATGCCCAAAATTTTACATTGGACAAACAGGTTTAAAAGCTTTCCAGAAAGCTACAAAGAACATTTCAACGACATAACAAAAACAGAACCAAAATCAAATTATGCAGTACATATTAAAAATGAAAATCACATATACATTGACATAAACACAAACTTAATAATATTAAACAGAATTAGAAAAGGACAACAATTAGACAGACTCGAAGAATTTGAAATATATGTACATAGAAAAATTAGTTTGCCATAGATTTCTCATTTTTATAAATGGAGAAACAAAAATGAGTGGAGTAAAAAAGTTTTGATAATCGCGCGCAATATAAAGTCACAAATACAATCTTGACATTGGAATATTCAGAACTTATTTACTCACTTCATTTTTATCTTTCCATTTATCTTTAATAAACACATTTTTATTAATCACTTGTTTTTTTGTTTGGCAGAATATTTTGAATATTTTTCAAAAAGTTTAAAAAATCACTCGATCGATTTCGACTTGTTAGGTCATCATCAGGAGTATCTACTGATTTGTATTAGTAAAAATTTTGTTATATAGTAGAAAAAAGGAAAATATAATAAAAGAAGGAGGGAAAAAATAAACAATAAAAATTAATCTACGGATGGCGCAGGTAGGCGATGAATCATAGGTTGAGTAACAAAATTCAAGGTTATTATCAAGGTTATTACGTGAGAATAGACGTACGCAATAATATACCTTGAATTTTGTTACTCAACCTATGACTCATCGCCTACCTGTGCGATCCGTAGATTAATTTTTATTGTTTATTTTTTTCCCTCCTTCTTTTATTATATTTTGCTTTTTTCTACTATATAACAAAATTTTTACTAATACAAATCAGTAGATACTCCTGATGATGACCTAACAAGTCGAAATCGATCGAGTGATTTTTTAAACTTTTTGAAAAATATTCAAAATATTCTGCCAAACAAAAAAACAAGTGATTAATAAAAATCTGTTTATTAAGTATAAGTGTGTTTCGCCAAGTGCCTACGGCAAATAGCGTAAAAAGTATTTCCATTTATCAAAATGAAAAATCTATGGTAAACTTATTTTTCTATGATATGTATAAACAAATGCAAAATAACAATTTACTTAAGGCTGTATGGTACTCATTTTATCAAAATAAGGGTTACGCGCAAATCACCTAGTGGCTACAAAAATTTAGCTAATGGCATAATTTTTATTTTAACGCAAAGCTAAAGGTATTTTTGAGGGATTAATACATGATTATTTTAAAATTCTGTATATTTAATCCGCAATTATTATTCAAAGTTGGCGAATTTTTAAAAAATGTTGAATCTTACGAATCGTTTTATTCTATTTTTTTCCACCAAATTTTGTTTGTTTTTTATATTGACATGTACAGGATGATATTTACGAGGGATTAATTCATGATTATAAAGATTAACATTAAAATAACAAAGATATAATTAAAAATCTATCAACATCATTATACTTATCGATTGATAACGATAGGATAATTTTGTCATGTACAATGTCTCGGCTGAAAATAATTGCTAAATTATAATATAGATGGCTTACTCAAAAATTCTTAATATTACAACAAAAAATTAGCGGAGACACGATTTGAAACTTATCGTTTGGTGGTTTTATAATAAGAAAACAGATGTTGAATTTTTGTTTTATTTGAGGTACATAACACATTCAAATTTAAAATATTATTGTGATAATTCTATAATTAATCATAAATAATGTTATATAATTTAAGAAAAAGTACGTTTTGTAAAACATTTGCGTTTAGTGCCTTATTGTATATAAGTATATTATATGTATATTATATGTGTATATACATAAACATACATATATAAATCTTTGAATCGTCTTTTCCTATTTTTGTATATCGTTTTTTCCAAAATGTGTGTAGCCGGGCAGATATGGTAGTAGTATTTGTGTTGCGCGAATTGCTTTACTGCACATGCAAGTCACGTGTCATTGTTTTTGTTTATTCATAAAACGAGATATTTTTGTGTTGTTTATAAGACAGTGTTACTTTTTAAATAATTTATGTACGATAAATAATTCTATTTTTTTTTTATATTTAGTAATTAACATTTTATTTTTAAAATTTATAGTAAATTTATTTATAAAATTTTACTAATAAATATAAAATTAATTTATGAGTTTAGCCGATACATTATTTTAAATTGGAATACCTCATTTTTGAAATACTTACAATATAGAAACAGCTGTACCGACGAAACTAGGCCTTGTACAAATTCAAAGTTAATATCTAGAAAGGTACAACCTTCACCTTACAAACGGTGGGTCACACTTCTTTATAGAATTCAGTTGCGCCCCTACACGTCAAAACATTTGGCTGCATTCATTTCACAAAAGCTCTTAAAATAATGGTACTTTCATGAAATTGTTTATTGAATTTTTTAACACCATCTAAGGTCTTTCTAAAGTTGTACTAATTTTAACCATTTCTTCAGTAATACCGGAAATACATCAGTTCAATTTAACTGGTAAATAAAATTATTAAAAATTGGAAAAACCGACGAATTCCCTAACCGTATAACGGGATAACTGAAGGTCACAAACCAACAAAAATATACGTGTGTTTTTCTTGTCAAAATAACACTCGATAATGTACGGAATAAATTTCTTACGTCATTGTCTAATTTGTAGTAAAAGAGTGTCAAAAATTAAATTATTTCAAGTTTGGAGGCTTTAATGTAGGCTCGAAATAAACATTTTATGTTTCAAAAGTTTACCCATTTTAAAGAAAGGTCACCGGACAAGTGGTGCAGTGGTTAAAGCTTCGGCACTTGCTGGGAGGTACTGGGTTCGAATCCCATCAGAGGCTAGATGCAAATCGAATTTTCATCATCGATTACAATCGGTGATGTTAATAAACACGACTAAGACCCTCTGATGGAGTTCAGAATTCAGCGCCGACCCACCGTCTACGTCAATGTACAGGTTAACATGGAGCTTTCAATGTGCAGGTGGTATACTGTAGTTGTGTGAGAGTGGGTGAATAGGCGAATGGGTTAATGAAGTGGCGTGACTGCGTGGTATCATCATAATGGGCCAAAATTTGCCTAAGTGTCAAACCACTGAAACCTAACCTCAAATAAAGGTCAATTATCTACCAATATCTATATCAATAGGCCCAAATTTAGAAAGTTTTTCTCTTTTTACTCTGGTTTTATAATAAAATCGAAGATAAAAGGAATAGATTTTGGAATCAATTTAAAACGTTGTACTGGCTAAATTAGGTCTTATATATAAGTATATATCAATCAAATAAAAAACCTCTTAACGAGGTAAATGTTCGAGTGACGAAAGCCGAATTCAATTCACAAAATTTCTGATATCAAATTTGTGCCGAAAAAAACAATTGCATTCGATTTGTCAACGAGTTTTCGGAATGTTAATGCATTCAGCGCGTTGTTGTTGAACATTCCGAAAAATCGTTAGCAATCGTTATTCTTGACAGCTAGAAAGCAAAATGTAAACAAACGCGCCGAATGCACTAACATTCCGAAAAATCGTTGACAAATCGAATGCAATTGTTTTTTTCGGCACAAATTTGATATCAGAAATTTTGTGAATTGAATTCGGCTTTCGTCACTCGAACATTTACCTCGTTAAGAGGTTTTTTATTTGATATCAATGATTTTGGCACATCAAATTGAAAATGAATTGAATTGCGATTCGTTTTATTGTTGTCAGTCAAAACAGTTCATACACACACTCGATAGCACACAAGTGGCCGCTACGTGTTATTGTGCCTTAAGTCATATTCATACGGCGGATAAAATCCGGGATAATTCAACAATTTTTTTGCATGTTTCTTGCATGGGAGGAGTGGTAAGATCTATTTTTTTAAAGAAACCATCATAAAGATTAAAAAAGTATCGATTTTATGCAAGGAGATTGTTCAATGTTTTTGGTGATTTTTTCGATCACATCAATTTGTCAGTTTTTTCATTTTTTTTGTTATGAAAAAAGGATCACTGGTAAAAATTCTCTTAGTGATAATAATATGATGTATTTATATTTGTTTCATTGTAATACGTTGATTCACTATCATTATGAACCGCAACGGACCGATATTAGGGTGCATTTGAGTCAAAAAATGAAATTTTGCAAAAAATTAAGGTGGCTTTTAAGTTATGGAGGTCAATATCTAAAATATACGAGTTTTCTGGGACAAACGGTTGATGTCATATTGTAGGTGAGATTTGTGGCTAATAATCCTGAAAATATGAACCAAAAGTCTTGGGCTCATTTTTTAGCAATTTGGCCGAATGTGGCCGGCCGATTTCGCATTTTTCAGTTTTTTGGCCAAAATGACCCTCCAACCTAATTTTTTGAATTCTTTTTTTTGCTATTTGATAGCTGGCGTCAATACCTTTCCAACGATATGCATATGTCTAGGATATGTCGAGTAGATTCAGCACTGTGGACGTGGCAAAATGGCAAAAAATGGCCGTTCAGCGGCCGGCCGCGGCCAACATGGCGGCCAAATCAAAAAGTTGTAGAACAAAAGTTGCTTAGTTTTTTAAGTACTACAACCCCTGAAAATATGAGATCAAATAAAAGAGGTACGGACAAACAAACATATATACCAAAGCAAGATTATATGGTGACGTCATAGAAAAATTTAAAATTGTCATAACTTTGGTCAAAATCATCCGTTTTGGACGTTTGAGGTGTCGTTGAATTGGTATTGACGTCTACAATCATAATTTGCCAGTTAGAAAATAATTGGGCCTGTTTTGGGGCAGTTATACCCGAAAAACTGATTTTTTGGGGCAATTTTCGGAAGGTCATATCTCCACTCAATGTTGGTAGAAATTCATGTTTTTATACATTATTTAGGTTTATTTTTCAAGGCCTTTCCATTGGTATATAACATGATCCTGGCGGCCTCAAAGGGAAAAAGTTCTAAACTTGCTGTATAATATACTTCGTTCGACTTCCAGCACAGTAGGTGCTTTCGTCACTCGTTTGGACTGCCGTCCAAAGTGATAGAAAGGTGCAAACATTTTTATTAATAAGGCAACCATCTTGAATGCCATTTATGTATGAAAAACAATATCGGTCATACGCCCACCTCGGCTTCGTCTACAGCCTCGCATCCAAATATCATATTTTTCGATGACCTTTTCCAATAAAAGCGGATTAATGACCTCAACTTCAGCTCGAGTGTTGTTTTTAAGTTGTTGAATTGTTTGTGGGTGATTAGCATACATTTTACTTTAGGTTTTCGATAGTAATGGTGTTTGTGATTGTTCCGTATATTGGTCTGTTTTCAGTATTCTCGAATTAGCATACACCTTAACTTATAAATAACCCCACAAAAAATAATCAAGTGGTGTTAAATCCGGGCTACTTGGTAGCCAAGGAACTTCACAATTTCTTGAAATTATGCGTGCAGTAAATTTTGTTAACAATAAATGGATTGTTGCACCACTTGCGTGACATGTCGCTCCGTCTTGTTGAAACCAACGGTCGCTGACACGCAATTTATTCAATTTCGGTCACAAAAGCCCCATAACCAGGGATGGGCGGGTAGATTACGTAAGGTAATCTACGTAGTTGTCGACACGTAATCTAGCACGTAGATTACATACCGGTTTTTTGCTTTTCAGACGTCGACAACGTAGACAACGTCGACAACTTAGAAAATGATATTAAAAACTAAATTTTTAATTATTTTACGTTAACCGCACTATTAAAATTGATGAATAATTACTTAAATTTAATTCTAACATTTTACAAGCATTTTATAAATTAAAAATAAATTTAAAATCTCTGAACTAGAGGCATCTATCTATCTATCTAAAACTATTGAATATTTCAATAGATTATATGCTTTGCGCGCCATTAAATAGATATATTCCTTTTGTGTTTTACCAGAGATAACAATTACAGATATGGATCTTTCCTACAACCGCGATGTATATGAAACAAAAATTATTAATTTACATACCCTGTTATTATAATAGAGTTATACTACACAGAGTAGAAATGTTTTTTCCCCCATATAAAGAAGCATATAATATTTGCTATTTCATTTGAGGCACGTTGGTGAAGGATGGTTATATAAAAAAGCATATGGCTTACTCATATTTCAAAACGAAAAACCCCAAATCAGATGTTTATTTATGTGCGCAGTGACAACCTATGATGACGACTTAATTTAGTGATTTTAAAATTATTAATTAAAATAATAAAAATATTATAAAATATTTAGTTGGTTTATATAGTAGTGTGTGGTGTGCATTATTTGATAAAAAAAATTATAAACTTGTTATTGAAATGAAGTGTATTGTCAAAAATTGTAAAAATACGCCTAAAAGATTTCAAAAAGGCGTATCTTACCATCAGTAAGTTTACTAAGTGTTTATATAAAATAAAATGTAAATTATGTTAAGAAAAAAGTGATTTGTGATAAATTTATCCATTATTTAATTTATAAATCAGAGAAAATTAAGTAAACAATTTTGATTTCGGTGTGGGGTTTTTCATTTTGTGTGTGTGTTTGTAAACATATGTTATATTACCAGTGTCGCATTTCTCTTATTACTACGTACATATTCTACGTGTTTTTCTATTCATAATTATTTTTTATTTTGGAATATTATAAGTATAATTTTTTTATCGAAAATAAAAACAATTAATGCGTACTATATTCGAATAAAAATAATTGGGAATTTGAGAAGTTTTAAATTTCAATCGAGCAAATTCTAAATACGACCCGTTGATTTATATGCTTTCTCTTTTACCCTCCGAATTTGACTCACTTGACAGCTGCTATCATTCACTCTGTAGTATTTAACTTTATGGTTATTATAGGGGTTTTGGAATTTATGTTAGCAGAGATAAGATAGTTTAGCTATTTAATATATAACTCTCTTTCATACCAAAGTAAAATTTCATAAACAATATTTTATATGTTAAATGTTCGTTTGTGTACGACACAAACGAAAAAGAAAACGTATGCTACCCGTTTATTATTATCGATCGTTTGAAAGTATCTGTTTCTTTTACGTACATAGGTATTTATATTAAATATAAATATGTACGTAAGAGAAAGAGTATTATGAATATACATAATTACATACTTGTATATATAATATATTGTGAGTTTGCATATACGATCGAATATTCGTTCTCATTTAGATTTATTAAAATTAAATACTCGAAGATGACAAGAAAAGGAAAAGGATCGCTTATTTGTGTATTTGTATGTAGCGTCTGTGCGGCTAAAATTGAATATATATATATACATATTATATTGTGGTGTGCAAAATGAAATGTAAGTAAAAATTTGAGAAAAAATATTTGGAGGTTTATGTATGATACGAAAATAATGGTAAAATTATCAATCGAAAGGAAAGGTTGTTTTCTAATGGTCGCAGTGAATAAGCATGTACATATTATACATATAGATATTTGTGTTTACTTTACATTATGTATATACCAACTATCTATACTGGTTTTACCAAATTAAAAAATTAATTACATACTTTTTCTACGTGTACTATACGGATGATTGTGATTTTAATTTAAGAATATTAAAATAACAAAACCCGTAATTATTTTGTTTGGATAAAATGAATGAAATCAGGTCACACTGGAAAGATTGCATTGGGGAATGTATTATGTATTTAGATTTGTTTCTAAAAAATGATCCAGCATACAATTGTTTATTAGCATTTTTCCTTTTCATATTATCTGAAGCATGGTAGTAATAAATTTGTTTTGACTAGCTTTTTCACATCTTTCAAGATGTTGAAAATTACAGCTCGGTATTGATTTTAACCAAATTTGCCGTAAACTTAATACTTCGATGTGGTGTATAGAATTATGGTACAGGGTATACATGCAGTTTCATTTTTGAACTGCTAACCCTAGTTGTGATCAATCGATTCACGAGTTTACATTACTAGTACACTACCATTTTCCAGCCACCAACCACTCTTTACCATGAAAACCACCCCACATTTCTGAAGCATAAACGACCACTTCTTTGAAAATTTCAAAAACAGATATCTCAATATCGGATAATAGAGAAGATCGATTTGGCCTCACCATAGAAACGCAATTCGACTTTTGACATGTAATGCCTCAACCAGTCAGCCTTAATTTCTTAAGTTGTGCTCCATTTTGGACCACTTAGGAGAGCGGTACAACCACCAAAATTTTAGAGGTCAGTTGTTTATTTGTGACGAGAAGCCTATACAATTTTGGTGATTGTAGCACTAACCGAAGTGGTGCAATCAGCGTTTAACTTAAGAACTTAAGGCTGACTGGTTGAGGCATAACTTTTGACCATGAAAACCAATTTATTTATTATTATTCAATTTATTTAGCCACCCCACTATATTTATTTATTTCCATGCCTAACCGAAAGTCTGATAATTTTTGGCTGGCGGATTTTTAGATAAACCACATAATTTACGAAAGTGCGCTCTAAATTATTAACAAAGTAATTAAACTATGAATAGGAATATGTTTTACCAAATCTTATCAATAAACCAAAATTTCAGCGATGTTTAAGCATAATCACTAGGTTGTAGATATGAACGGGTGATACTTAAACCTATCTAAATTGGCATGGATCTTTTCGTAAATTATTCATATAATATTGCGAATGGGATTGCTCAAGCACGTCATACCAATTACCATAAATCTCCGAGACGGTTGAGCATAACCATGGGTAAGTATGAATAAAGAATACTCATCCCTATCAAAATTTATATGTATTGTTCGAATAAAACTGGTTGTGCTCGTCTTTCGATTTCCTAGATATCGTATATTATTCATACATTATTGGGACTGAAATTGTTCACACGTCATACAAATTCACATAAATCTCACTGACGCTTGGGCATAAGCCCTAGTATGTATATGGATAGAGGACACCCAGACCTCTCTAAATTGGTACGATTTAGTACGATTTAGCATGATTTAGTGGAATACATGACAAAGATTGGACTGATATACCACTTAACTTAAACTTAAGATATGTATAGGCATGCCCACTAGTAAGTATGGATAGAGGACACTTAGGCCTTACTAAATTGGTATGTGCTATTCCAATTGAAATGGTTAGGCTCGTCTATGGATTTTATATTTGCATATCGTATATTCTTCATATAATGTTGTGAATGGAATTGCTCACACGTCACAAAAATTACAAACACACAGTCCTAACTTAATTTTTATGCATTATTATTCCAATAAAAATGGTTGGGCTTCGTCGGAGGGTTTTATAATTGATGCGATGTGTTCTATTCGCAATATTATAATATATATATATTATATATATATTATATGAAAATATGAAAATATGAAAATATGAAAATATGAAAATATGAAAATATGAAAATATGAAAATATGAAAATATGAAAATATGAAAATATGAAAATATGAAAATATGAAAATATGAAAATATGAAAATATGAAAATATGAAAATATGAAAATATGAAAATATGAAAATATGAAAATATGAAAATATGAAAATATGAAAATATGAAAATATGAAAATATGAAAATATGAAAATATGAAAATATGAAAATATGAAAATATGAAAATATGAAAATATGAAAATATGAAAATATGAAAATATGAAAATATGAAAATATGAAAATATGAAAATATGAAAATATGAAAATATGAAAATATGAAAATATGAAAATATGAAAATATGAAAATATGAAAATATGAAAATATGAAAATATGAAAATATGAAAATATGAAAATATGAAAATATGAAAATATGAAAATATGAAAATATGAAAATATGAAAATATGAAAATATGAAAATATGAAAATATGAAAATATGAAAATATGAAAATATGAAAATATGAAAATATGAAAATATGAAAATATGAAAATATGAAAATATGAAAATATGAAAATATGAAAATATGAAAATATGAAAATATGAAAATATGAAAATATGAAAATATGAAAATATGAAAATATGAAAATATGAAAATATGAAAATATGAAAATATGAAAATATGAAAATATGAAAATATGAAAATATGAAAATATGAAAATATGAAAATATGAAAATATGAAAATATGAAAATATGAAAATATGAAAATATGAAAATATGAAAATATGAAAATATGAAAATATGAAAATATGAAAATATGAAAATATGAAAATATGAAAATATGAAAATATGAAAATATGAAAATATGAAAATATGAAAATATGAAAATATGAAAATATGAAAATATGAAAATATGAAAATATGAAAATATGAAAATATGAAAATATGAAAATATGAAAATATGAAAATATGAAAATATGAAAATATGAAAATATGAAAATATGAAAATATGAAAATATGAAAATATGAAAATATGAAAATATGAAAATATGAAAATATGAAAATATGAAAATATGAAAATATGAAAATATGAAAATATGAAAATATGAAAATATGAAAATATGAAAATATGAAAATATGAAAATATGAAAATATGAAAATATGAAAATATGAAAATATGAAAATATGAAAATATGAAAATATGAAAATATGAAAATATGAAAATATGAAAATATGAAAATATGAAAATATGAAAATATGAAAATATGAAAATATGAAAATATGAAAATATGAAAATATGAAAATATGAAAATATGAAAATATGAAAATATGAAAATATGAAAATATGAAAATATGAAAATATGAAAATATGAAAATATGAAAATATGAAAATATGAAAATATGAAAATATGAAAATATGAAAATATGAAAATATGAAAATATGAAAATATGAAAATATGAAAATATGAAAATATGAAAATATGAAAATATGAAAATATGAAAATATGAAAATATGAAAATATGAAAATATGAAAATATGAAAATATGAAAATATGAAAATATGAAAATATGAAAATATGAAAATATGAAAATATGAAAATATGAAAATATGAAAATATGAAAATATGAAAATATGAAAATATGAAAATATGAAAATATGAAAATATGAAAATATGAAAATATGAAAATATGAAAATATGAAAATATGAAAATATGAAAATATGAAAATATGAAAATATGAAAATATGAAAATATGAAAATATGAAAATATGAAAATATGAAAATATGAAAATATGAAAATATGAAAATATGAAAATATGAAAATATGAAAATATGAAAATATGAAAATATGAAAATATGAAAATATGAAAATATGAAAATATGAAAATATGAAAATATGAAAATATGAAAATATGAAAATATGAAAATATGAAAATATGAAAATATGAAAATATGAAAATATGAAAATATGAAAATATGAAAATATGAAAATATGAAAATATGAAAATATGAAAATATGAAAATATGAAAATATGAAAATATGAAAATATGAAAATATGAAAATATGAAAATATGAAAATATGAAAATATGAAAATATGAAAATATGAAAATATGAAAATATGAAAATATGAAAATATGAAAATATGAAAATATGAAAATATGAAAATATGAAAATATGAAAATATGAAAATATGAAAATATGAAAATATGAAAATATGAAAATATGAAAATATGAAAATATGAAAATATGAAAATATGAAAATATGAAAATATGAAAATATGAAAATATGAAAATATGAAAATATGAAAATATGAAAATATGAAAATATGAAAATATGAAAATATGAAAATATGAAAATATGAAAATATGAAAATATGAAAATATGAAAATATGAAAATATGAAAATATGAAAATATGAAAATATGAAAATATGAAAATATGAAAATATGAAAATATGAAAATATGAAAATATGAAAATATGAAAATATGAAAATATGAAAATATGAAAATATGAAAATATGAAAATATGAAAATATGAAAATATGAAAATATGAAAATATGAAAATATGAAAATATGAAAATATGAAAATATGAAAATATGAAAATATGAAAATATGAAAATATGAAAATATGAAAATATGAAAATATGAAAATATGAAAATATGAAAATATGAAAATATGAAAATATGAAAATATGAAAATATGAAAATATGAAAATATGAAAATATGAAAATATGAAAATATGAAAATATGAAAATATGAAAATATGAAAATATGAAAATATGAAAATATGAAAATATGAAAATATGAAAATATGAAAATATGAAAATATGAAAATATGAAAATATGAAAATATGAAAATATGAAAATATGAAAATATGAAAATATGAAAATATGAAAATATGAAAATATGAAAATATGAAAATATGAAAATATGAAAATATGAAAATATGAAAATATGAAAATATGAAAATATGAAAATATGAAAATATGAAAATATGAAAATATGAAAATATGAAAATATGAAAATATGAAAATATGAAAATATGAAAATATGAAAATATGAAAATATGAAAATATGAAAATATGAAAATATGAAAATATGAAAATATGAAAATATGAAAATATGAAAATATGAAAATATGAAAATATGAAAATATGAAAATATGAAAATATGAAAATATGAAAATATGAAAATATGAAAATATGAAAATATGAAAATATGAAAATATGAAAATATGAAAATATGAAAATATGAAAATATGAAAATATGAAAATATGAAAATATGAAAATATGAAAATATGAAAATATGAAAATATGAAAATATGAAAATATGAAAATATGAAAATATGAAAATATGAAAATATGAAAATATGAAAATATGAAAATATGAAAATATGAAAATATGAAAATATGAAAATATGAAAATATGAAAATATGAAAATATGAAAATATGAAAATATGAAAATATGAAAATATGAAAATATGAAAATATGAAAATATGAAAATATGAAAATATGAAAATATGAAAATATGAAAATATGAAAATATGAAAATATGAAAATATGAAAATATGAAAATATGAAAATATGAAAATATGAAAATATGAAAATATGAAAATATGAAAATATGAAAATATGAAAATATGAAAATATGAAAATATGAAAATATGAAAATATGAAAATATGAAAATATGAAAATATGAAAATATGAAAATATGAAAATATGAAAATATGAAAATATGAAAATATGAAAATATGAAAATATGAAAATATGAAAATATGAAAATATGAAAATATGAAAATATGAAAATATGAAAATATGAAAATATGAAAATATGAAAATATGAAAATATGAAAATATGAAAATATGAAAATATGAAAATATGAAAATATGAAAATATGAAAATATGAAAATATGAAAATATGAAAATATGAAAATATGAAAATATGAAAATATGAAAATATGAAAATATGAAAATATGAAAATATGAAAATATGAAAATATGAAAATATGAAAATATGAAAATATGAAAATATGAAAATATGAAAATATGAAAATATGAAAATATGAAAATATGAAAATATGAAAATATGAAAATATGAAAATATGAAAATATGAAAATATGAAAATATGAAAATATGAAAATATGAAAATATGAAAATATGAAAATATGAAAATATGAAAATATGAAAATATGAAAATATGAAAATATGAAAATATGAAAATATGAAAATATGAAAATATGAAAATATGAAAATATGAAAATATGAAAATATGAAAATATGAAAATATGAAAATATGAAAATATGAAAATATGAAAATATGAAAATATGAAAATATGAAAATATGAAAATATGAAAATATGAAAATATGAAAATATGAAAATATGAAAATATGAAAATATGAAAATATGAAAATATGAAAATATGAAAATATGAAAATATGAAAATATGAAAATATGAAAATATGAAAATATGAAAATATGAAAATATGAAAATATGAAAATATGAAAATATGAAAATATGAAAATATGAAAATATGAAAATATGAAAATATGAAAATATGAAAATATGAAAATATGAAAATATGAAAATATGAAAATATGAAAATATGAAAATATGAAAATATGAAAATATGAAAATATGAAAATATGAAAATATGAAAATATGAAAATATGAAAATATGAAAATATGAAAATATGAAAATATGAAAATATGAAAATATGAAAATATGAAAATATGAAAATATGAAAATATGAAAATATGAAAATATGAAAATATGAAAATATGAAAATATGAAAATATGAAAATATGAAAATATGAAAATATGAAAATATGAAAATATGAAAATATGAAAATATGAAAATATGAAAATATGAAAATATGAAAATATGAAAATATGAAAATATGAAAATATGAAAATATGAAAATATGAAAATATGAAAATATGAAAATATGAAAATATGAAAATATGAAAATATGAAAATATGAAAATATGAAAATATGAAAATATGAAAATATGAAAATATGAAAATATGAAAATATGAAAATATGAAAATATGAAAATATGAAAATATGAAAATATGAAAATATGAAAATATGAAAATATGAAAATATGAAAATATGAAAATATGAAAATATGAAAATATGAAAATATGAAAATATGAAAATATGAAAATATGAAAATATGAAAATATGAAAATATGAAAATATGAAAATATGAAAATATGAAAATATGAAAATATGAAAATATGAAAATATGAAAATATGAAAAATATGAAAATATGAAAATATGAAAATATGAAAATATGAAAATATGAAAATATGAAAATATGAAAATATGAAAATATGAAAATATGAAAATATGAAAATATGAAAAATATGAATAAAATATGAAAATATGAAAATATGAAAATATGAAAATATGAAAATAAAATATGAAAATATGAAAAATATGAAAATATAAAAAAAATATGAAAATATAAAAAAATATGAAAATATAAAAAAATATGAAAATATAAAAAAATATGAAAATATAAAAAAATATGAAAATATAAAAAAATATGAAAATATAAAAAAATATGAAAATATAAAAAATATGAAAATATAAAAAAATATGAAAATATAAAAAAATATGAAAATATAAAAAAATATGAAAATATAAAAAAATATGAAAATATAAAAAAATATGAAAATATAAAAAAATATGAAAATATAAAAAAATATGAAAATATAAAAAAATATGAAAATATAAAAAAATATGAAAATATAAAAAAATATGAAAATATGAAAATATGAAAATATGAAAATATAAAAAAATATGAAAATATGAAAATATGAAAATATGAAAATATGAAAATATGAAAATATGAAAATATGAAAATATGAAAATATGAAAATATGAAAATATGAAAATATGAAAATATGAAAATATGAAAATATGAAAATATGAAAATATGAAAATATGAAAATATGAAAATATGAAAATATGAAAATATGAAAATATGAAAATATGAAAATATGAAAATATGAAAATATGAAAATATGAAAATATGAAAATATGAAAATATGAAAATATGAAAATATGAAAATATGAAAATATGAAAATATGAAAATATGAAAATATGAAAATATGAAAATATGAAAATATGAAAATATGAAAATATGAAAATATGAAAATATGAAAATATGAAAATATGAAAATATGAAAATATGAAAATATGAAAATATGAAAATATGAAAATATGAAAATATGAAAATATGAAAATATGAAAATATGAAAATATGAAAATATGAAAATATGAAAATATGAAAATATGAAAATATGAAAATATGAAAATATGAAAATATGAAAATATGAAAATATGAAAATATGAAAATATGAAAATATGAAAATATGAAAATATGAAAATATGAAAATATGAAAATATGAAAATATGAAAATATGAAAATATGAAAATATGAAAATATGAAAATATGAAAATATGAAAATATGAAAATATGAAAATATGAAAATATGAAAATATGAAAATATGAAAATATGAAAATATGAAAATATGAAAATATGAAAATATGAAAATATGAAAATATGAAAATATGAAAATATGAAAATATGAAAATATGAAAATATGAAAATATGAAAATATGAAAATATGAAAATATGAAAATATGAAAATATGAAAATATGAAAATATGAAAATATGAAAATATGAAAATATGAAAATATGAAAATATGAAAATATGAAAATATGAAAATATGAAAATATGAAAATATGAAAATATGAAAATATGAAAATATGAAAATATGAAAATATGAAAATATGAAAATATGAAAATATGAAAATATGAAAATATGAAAATATGAAAATATGAAAATATGAAAATATGAAAATATGAAAATATGAAAATATGAAAATATGAAAATATGAAAATATGAAAATATGAAAATATGAAAATATGAAAATATGAAAATATGAAAATATGAAAATATGAAAATATGAAAATATGAAAATATGAAAATATGAAAATATGAAAATATGAAAATATGAAAATATGAAAATATGAAAATATGAAAATATGAAAATATGAAAATATGAAAATATGAAAATATGAAAATATGAAAATATGAAAATATGAAAATATGAAAATATGAAAATATGAAAATATGAAAATATGAAAATATGAAAATATGAAAATATGAAAATATGAAAATATGAAAATATGAAAATATGAAAATATGAAAATATGAAAATATGAAAATATGAAAATATGAAAATATGAAAATATGAAAATATGAAAATATGAAAATATGAAAATATGAAAATATGAAAATATGAAAATATGAAAATATGAAAATATGAAAATATGAAAATATGAAAATATGAAAATATGAAAATATGAAAATATGAAAATATGAAAATATGAAAATATGAAAATATGAAAATATGAAAATATGAAAATATGAAAATATGAAAATATGAAAATATGAAAATATGAAAATATGAAAATATGAAAATATGAAAATATGAAAATATGAAAATATGAAAATATGAAAATATGAAAATATGAAAATATGAAAATATGAAAATATGAAAATATGAAAATATGAAAATATGAAAATATGAAAATATGAAAATATGAAAATATGAAAATATGAAAATATGAAAATATGAAAATATGAAAATATGAAAATATGAAAATATGAAAATATGAAAATATGAAAATATGAAAATATGAAAATATGAAAATATGAAAATATGAAAATATGAAAATATGAAAATATGAAAATATGAAAATATGAAAATATGAAAATATGAAAATATGAAAATATGAAAATATGAAAATATGAAAATATGAAAATATGAAAATATGAAAATATGAAAATATGAAAATATGAAAATATGAAAATATGAAAATATGAAAATATGAAAATATGAAAATATGAAAATATGAAAATATGAAAATATGAAAATATGAAAATATGAAAATATGAAAATATGAAAATATGAAAATATGAAAATATGAAAATATGAAAATATGAAAATATGAAAATATGAAAATATGAAAATATGAAAATATGAAAATATGAAAATATGAAAATATGAAAATATGAAAATATGAAAATATGAAAATATGAAAATATGAAAATATGAAAATATGAAAATATGAAAATATGAAAATATGAAAATATGAAAATATGAAAATATGAAAATATGAAAATATGAAAATATGAAAATATGAAAATATGAAAATATGAAAATATGAAAATATGAAAATATGAAAATATGAAAATATGAAAATATGAAAATATGAAAATATGAAAATATGAAAATATGAAAATATGAAAATATGAAAATATGAAAATATGAAAATATGAAAATATGAAAATATGAAAATATGAAAATATGAAAATATGAAAATATGAAAATATGAAAATATGAAAATATGAAAATATGAAAATATGAAAATATGAAAATATGAAAATATGAAAATATGAAAATATGAAAATATGAAAATATGAAAATATGAAAATATGAAAATATGAAAATATGAAAATATGAAAATATGAAAATATGAAAATATGAAAATATGAAAATATGAAAATATGAAAATATGAAAATATGAAAATATGAAAATATGAAAATATGAAAATATGAAAATATGAAAATATGAAAATATGAAAATATGAAAATATGAAAATATGAAAATATGAAAATATGAAAATATGAAAATATGAAAATATGAAAATATGAAAATATGAAAATATGAAAATATGAAAATATGAAAATATGAAAATATGAAAATATGAAAATATGAAAATATGAAAATATGAAAATATGAAAATATGAAAATATGAAAATATGAAAATATGAAAATATGAAAATATGAAAATATGAAAATATGAAAATATGAAAATATGAAAATATGAAAATATGAAAATATGAAAATATGAAAATATGAAAATATGAAAATATGAAAATATGAAAATATGAAAATATGAAAATATGAAAATATGAAAATATGAAAATATGAAAATATGAAAATATGAAAATATGAAAATATGAAAATATGAAAATATGAAAATATGAAAATATGAAAATATGAAAATATGAAAATATGAAAATATGAAAATATGAAAATATGAAAATATGAAAATATGAAAATATGAAAATATGAAAATATGAAAATATGAAAATATGAAAATATGAAAATATGAAAATATGAAAATATGAAAATATGAAAATATGAAAATATGAAAATATGAAAATATGAAAATATGAAAATATGAAAATATGAAAATATGAAAATATGAAAATATGAAAATATGAAAATATGAAAATATGAAAATATGAAAATATGAAAATATGAAAATATGAAAATATGAAAATATGAAAATATGAAAATATGAAAATATGAAAATATGAAAATATGAAAATATGAAAATATGAAAATATGAAAATATGAAAATATGAAAATATGAAAATATGAAAATATGAAAATATGAAAATATGAAAATATGAAAATATGAAAATATGAAAATATGAAAATATGAAAATATGAAAATATGAAAATATGAAAATATGAAAATATGAAAATATGAAAATATGAAAATATGAAAATATGAAAATATGAAAATATGAAAATATGAAAATATGAAAATATGAAAATATGAAAATATGAAAATATGAAAATATGAAAATATGAAAATATGAAAATATGAAAATATGAAAATATGAAAATATGAAAATATGAAAATATGAAAATATGAAAATATGAAAATATGAAAATATGAAAATATGAAAATATGAAAATATGAAAATATGAAAATATGAAAATATGAAAATATGAAAATATGAAAATATGAAAATATGAAAATATGAAAATATGAAAATATGAAAATATGAAAATATGAAAATATGAAAATATGAAAATATGAAAATATGAAAATATGAAAATATGAAAATATGAAAATATGAAAATATGAAAATATGAAAATATGAAAATATGAAAATATGAAAATATGAAAATATGAAAATATGAAAATATGAAAATATGAAAATATGAAAATATGAAAATATGAAAATATGAAAATATGAAAATATGAAAATATGAAAATATGAAAATATGAAAATATGAAAATATGAAAATATGAAAATATGAAAATATGAAAATATGAAAATATGAAAATATGAAAATATGAAAATATGAAAATATGAAAATATGAAAATATGAAAATATGAAAATATGAAAATATGAAAATATGAAAATATGAAAATATGAAAATATGAAAATATGAAAATATGAAAATATGAAAATATGAAAATATGAAAATATGAAAATATGAAAATATGAAAATATGAAAATATGAAAATATGAAAATATGAAAATATGAAAATATGAAAATATGAAAATATGAAAATATGAAAATATGAAAATATGAAAATATGAAAATATGAAAATATGAAAATATGAAAATATGAAAATATGAAAATATGAAAATATGAAAATATGAAAATATGAAAATATGAAAATATGAAAATATGAAAATATGAAAATATGAAAATATGAAAATATGAAAATATGAAAATATGAAAATATGAAAATATGAAAATATGAAAATATGAAAATATGAAAATATGAAAATATGAAAATATGAAAATATGAAAATATGAAAATATGAAAATATGAAAATATGAAAATATGAAAATATGAAAATATGAAAATATGAAAATATGAAAATATGAAAATATGAAAATATGAAAATATGAAAATATGAAAATATGAAAATATGAAAATATGAAAATATGAAAATATGAAAATATGAAAATATGAAAATATGAAAATATGAAAATATGAAAATATGAAAATATGAAAATATGAAAATATGAAAATATGAAAATATGAAAATATGAAAATATGAAAATATGAAAATATGAAAATATGAAAATATGAAAATATGAAAATATGAAAATATGAAAATATGAAAATATGAAAATATGAAAATATGAAAATATGAAAATATGAAAATATGAAAATATGAAAATATGAAAATATGAAAATATGAAAATATGAAAATATGAAAATATGAAAATATGAAAATATGAAAATATGAAAATATGAAAATATGAAAATATGAAAATATGAAAATATGAAAATATGAAAATATGAAAATATGAAAATATGAAAATATGAAAATATGAAAATATGAAAATATGAAAATATGAAAATATGAAAATATGAAAATATGAAAATATGAAAATATGAAAATATGAAAATATGAAAATATGAAAATATGAAAATATGAAAATATGAAAATATGAAAATATGAAAATATGAAAATATGAAAATATGAAAATATGAAAATATGAAAATATGAAAATATGAAAATATGAAAATATGAAAATATGAAAATATGAAAATATGAAAATATGAAAATATGAAAATATGAAAATATGAAAATATGAAAATATGAAAATATGAAAATATGAAAATATGAAAATATGAAAATATGAAAATATGAAAATATGAAAATATGAAAATATGAAAATATGAAAATATGAAAATATGAAAATATGAAAATATGAAAATATGAAAATATGAAAATATGAAAATATGAAAATATGAAAATATGAAAATATGAAAATATGAAAATATGAAAATATGAAAATATGAAAATATGAAAATATGAAAATATGAAAATATGAAAATATGAAAATATGAAAATATGAAAATATGAAAATATGAAAATATGAAAATATGAAAATATGAAAATATGAAAATATGAAAATATGAAAATATGAAAATATGAAAATATGAAAATATGAAAATATGAAAATATGAAAATATGAAAATATGAAAATATGAAAATATGAAAATATGAAAATATGAAAATATGAAAATATGAAAATATGAAAATATGAAAATATGAAAATATGAAAATATGAAAATATGAAAATATGAAAATATGAAAATATGAAAATATGAAAATATGAAAATATGAAAATATGAAAATATGAAAATATGAAAATATGAAAATATGAAAATATGAAAATATGAAAATATGAAAATATGAAAATATGAAAATATGAAAATATGAAAATATGAAAATATGAAAATATGAAAATATGAAAATATGAAAATATGAAAATATGAAAATATGAAAATATGAAAATATGAAAATATGAAAATATGAAAATATGAAAATATGAAAATATGAAAATATGAAAATATGAAAATATGAAAATATGAAAATATGAAAATATGAAAATATGAAAATATGAAAATATGAAAATATGAAAATATGAAAATATGAAAATATGAAAATATGAAAATATCAAAATATCAAAATATCAAAATATCAAAATATCAAAATATGAAAATATGAAAATATGAAAATATGAAAATATGAAAATATGAAAATATGAAAATATGAAAATATGAAAATATGAAAATATTTTCATATTTTCATATTTTCATATTTTCATATTTTCATATTTTCATATTTTCATATTTTCATATTTTCATATTTTCATATTTTCATATTTTCATATTTTCATATTTTCATATTTTCATATTTTCATATTTTCATATTTTCATATTTTCATATTTTCATATTTTCATATTTTCATATTTTCATATTTTCATATTTTCATATTTTCATATTTTCATATTTTCATATTTTCATATTTTCATATTTTCATATTTTCATATTTTCATATTTTCATATTTTCATATTTTCATATTTTCATATTTTCATATTTTCATATTTTCATATTTTCATATTTTCATATTTTCATATTTTCATATTTTCATATTTTCATATTTTCATATTTTCATATTTTCATATTTTCATATTTTCATATTTTCATATTTTCATATTTTCATATTTTCATATTTTCATATTTTCATATTTTCATATTTTCATATTTTCATATTTTCATATTTTCATATTTTCATATTTTCATATTTTCATATTTTCATATTTTCATATTTTCATATTTTCATATTTTCATATTTTCATATTTTCATATTTTCATATTTTCATATTTTCATATTTTCATATTTTCATATTTTCATATTTTCATATTTTCATATTTTCATATTTTCATATTTTCATATTTTCATATTTTCATATTTTCATATTTTCATATTTTCATATTTTCATATTTTCATATTTTCATATTTTCATATTTTCATATTTTCATATTTTCATATTTTCATATTTTCATATTTTCATATTTTCATATTTTCATATTTTCATATTTTCATATTTTCATATTTTCATATTTTCATATTTTCATATTTTCATATTTTCATATTTTCATATTTTCATATTTTCATATTTTCATATTTTCATATTTTCATATTTTCATATTTTCATATTTTCATATTTTCATATTTTCATATTTTCATATTTTCATATTTTCATATTTTCATATTTTCATATTTTCATATTTTCATATTTTCATATTTTCATATTTTCATATTTTCATATTTTCATATTTTCATATTTTCATATTTTCATATTTTCATATTTTCATATTTTCATATTTTCATATTTTCATATTTTCATATTTTCATATTTTCATATTTTCATATTTTCATATTTTCATATTTTCATATTTTCATATTTTCATATTTTCATATTTTCATATTTTCATATTTTCATATTTTCATATTTTCATATTTTCATATTTTCATATTTTCATATTTTCATATTTTCATATTTTCATATTTTCATATTTTCATATTTTCATATTTTCATATTTTCATATTTTCATATTTTCATATTTTCATATTTTCATATTTTCATATTTTCATATTTTCATATTTTCATATTTTCATATTTTCATATTTTCATATTTTCATATTTTCATATTTTCATATTTTCATATTTTCATATTTTCATATTTTCATATTTTCATATTTTCATATTTTCATATTTTCATATTTTCATATTTTCATATTTTCATATTTTCATATTTTCATATTTTCATATTTTCATATTTTCATATTTTCATATTTTCATATTTTCATATTTTCATATTTTCATATTTTCATATTTTCATATTTTCATATTTTCATATTTTCATATTTTCATATTTTCATATTTTCATATTTTCATATTTTCATATTTTCATATTTTCATATTTTCATATTTTCATATTTTCATATTTTCATATTTTCATATTTTCATATTTTCATATTTTCATATTTTCATATTTTCATATTTTCATATTTTCATATTTTCATATTTTCATATTTTCATATTTTCATATTTTCATATTTTCATATTTTCATATTTTCATATTTTCATATTTTCATATTTTCATATTTTCATATTTTCATATTTTCATATTTTCATATTTTCATATTTTCATATTTTCATATTTTCATATTTTCATATTTTCATATTTTCATATTTTCATATTTTCATATTTTCATATTTTCATATTTTCATATTTTCATATTTTCATATTTTCATATTTTCATATTTTCATATTTTCATATTTTCATATTTTCATATTTTCATATTTTCATATTTTCATATTTTCATATTTTCATATTTTCATATTTTCATATTTTCATATTTTCATATTTTCATATTTTCATATTTTCATATTTTCATATTTTCATATTTTCATATTTTCATATTTTCATATTTTCATATTTTCATATTTTCATATTTTCATATTTTCATATTTTCATATTTTCATATTTTCATATTTTCATATTTTCATATTTTCATATTTTCATATTTTCATATTTTCATATTTTCATATTTTCATATTTTCATATTTTCATATTTTCATATTTTCATATTTTCATATTTTCATATTTTCATATTTTCATATTTTCATATTTTCATATTTTCATATTTTCATATTTTCATATTTTCATATTTTCATATTTTCATATTTTCATATTTTCATATTTTCATATTTTCATATTTTCATATTTTCATATTTTCATATTTTCATATTTTCATATTTTCATATTTTCATATTTTCATATTTTCATATTTTCATATTTTCATATTTTCATATTTTCATATTTTCATATTTTCATATTTTCATATTTTCATATTTTCATATTTTCATATTTTCATATTTTCATATTTTCATATTTTCATATTTTCATATTTTCATATTTTCATATTTTCATATTTTCATATTTTCATATTTTCATATTTTCATATTTTCATATTTTCATATTTTCATATTTTCATATTTTCATATTTTCATATTTTCATATTTTCATATTTTCATATTTTCATATTTTCATATTTTCATATTTTCATATTTTCATATTTTCATATTTTCATATTTTCATATTTTCATATTTTCATATTTTCATATTTTCATATTTTCATATTTTCATATTTTCATATTTTCATATTTTCATATTTTCATATTTTCATATTTTCATATTTTCATATTTTCATATTTTCATATTTTCATATTTTCATATTTTCATATTTTCATATTTTCATATTTTCATATTTTCATATTTTCATATTTTCATATTTTCATATTTTCATATTTTCATATTTTCATATTTTCATATTTTCATATTTTCATATTTTCATATTTTCATATTTTCATATTTTCATATTTTCATATTTTCATATTTTCATATTTTCATATTTTCATATTTTCATATTTTCATATTTTCATATTTTCATATTTTCATATTTTCATATTTTCATATTTTCATATTTTCATATTTTCATATTTTCATATTTTCATATTTTCATATTTTCATATTTTCATATTTTCATATTTTCATATTTTCATATTTTCATATTTTCATATTTTCATATTTTCATATTTTCATATTTTCATATTTTCATATTTTCATATTTTCATATTTTCATATTTTCATATTTTCATATTTTCATATTTTCATATTTTCATATTTTCATATTTTCATATTTTCATATTTTCATATTTTCATATTTTCATATTTTCATATTTTCATATTTTCATATTTTCATATTTTCATATTTTCATATTTTCATATTTTCATATTTTCATATTTTCATATTTTCATATTTTCATATTTTCATATTTTCATATTTTCATATTTTCATATTTTCATATTTTCATATTTTCATATTTTCATATTTTCATATTTTCATATTTTCATATTTTCATATTTTCATATTTTCATATTTTCATATTTTCATATTTTCATATTTTCATATTTTCATATTTTCATATTTTCATATTTTCATATTTTCATATTTTCATATTTTCATATTTTCATATTTTCATATTTTCATATTTTCATATTTTCATATTTTCATATTTTCATATTTTCATATTTTCATATTTTCATATTTTCATATTTTCATATTTTCATATTTTCATATTTTCATATTTTCATATTTTCATATTTTCATATTTTCATATTTTCATATTTTCATATTTTCATATTTTCATATTTTCATATTTTCATATTTTCATATTTTCATATTTTCATATTTTCATATTTTCATATTTTCATATTTTCATATTTTCATATTTTCATATTTTCATATTTTCATATTTTCATATTTTCATATTTTCATATTTTCATATTTTCATATTTTCATATTTTCATATTTTCATATTTTCATATTTTCATATTTTCATATTTTCATATTTTCATATTTTCATATTTTCATATTTTCATATTTTCATATTTTCATATTTTCATATTTTCATATTTTCATATTTTCATATTTTCATATTTTCATATTTTCATATTTTCATATTTTCATATTTTCATATTTTCATATTTTCATATTTTCATATTTTCATATTTTCATATTTTCATATTTTCATATTTTCATATTTTCATATTTTCATATTTTCATATTTTCATATTTTCATATTTTCATATTTTCATATTTTCATATTTTCATATTTTCATATTTTCATATTTTCATATTTTCATATTTTCATATTTTCATATTTTCATATTTTCATATTTTCATATTTTCATATTTTCATATTTTCATATTTTCATATTTTCATATTTTCATATTTTCATATTTTCATATTTTCATATTTTCATATTTTCATATTTTCATATTTTCATATTTTCATATTTTCATATTTTCATATTTTCATATTTTCATATTTTCATATTTTCATATTTTCATATTTTCATATTTTCATATTTTCATATTTTCATATTTTCATATTTTCATATTTTCATATTTTCATATTTTCATATTTTCATATTTTCATATTTTCATATTTTCATATTTTCATATTTTCATATTTTCATATTTTCATATTTTCATATTTTCATATTTTCATATTTTCATATTTTCATATTTTCATATTTTCATATTTTCATATTTTCATATTTTCATATTTTCATATTTTCATATTTTCATATTTTCATATTTTCATATTTTCATATTTTCATATTTTCATATTTTCATATTTTCATATTTTCATATTTTCATATTTTCATATTTTCATATTTTCATATTTTCATATTTTCATATTTTCATATTTTCATATTTTCATATTTTCATATTTTCATATTTTCATATTTTCATATTTTCATATTTTCATATTTTCATATTTTCATATTTTCATATTTTCATATTTTCATATTTTCATATTTTCATATTTTCATATTTTCATATTTTCATATTTTCATATTTTCATATTTTCATATTTTCATATTTTCATATTTTCATATTTTCATATTTTCATATTTTCATATTTTCATATTTTCATATTTTCATATTTTCATATTTTCATATTTTCATATTTTCATATTTTCATATTTTCATATTTTCATATTTTCATATTTTCATATTTTCATATTTTCATATTTTCATATTTTCATATTTTCATATTTTCATATTTTCATATTTTCATATTTTCATATTTTCATATTTTCATATTTTCATATTTTCATATTTTCATATTTTCATATTTTCATATTTTCATATTTTCATATTTTCATATTTTCATATTTTCATATTTTCATATTTTCATATTTTCATATTTTCATATTTTCATATTTTCATATTTTCATATTTTCATATTTTCATATTTTCATATTTTCATATTTTCATATTTTCATATTTTCATATTTTCATATTTTCATATTTTCATATTTTCATATTTTCATATTTTCATATTTTCATATTTTCATATTTTCATATTTTCATATTTTCATATTTTCATATTTTCATATTTTCATATTTTCATATTTTCATATTTTCATATTTTCATATTTTCATATTTTCATATTTTCATATTTTCATATTTTCATATTTTCATATTTTCATATTTTCATATTTTCATATTTTCATATTTTCATATTTTCATATTTTCATATTTTCATATTTTCATATTTTCATATTTTCATATTTTCATATTTTCATATTTTCATATTTTCATATTTTCATATTTTCATATTTTCATATTTTCATATTTTCATATTTTCATATTTTCATATTTTCATATTTTCATATTTTCATATTTTCATATTTTCATATTTTCATATTTTCATATTTTCATATTTTCATATTTTCATATTTTCATATTTTCATATTTTCATATTTTCATATTTTCATATTTTCATATTTTCATATTTTCATATTTTCATATTTTCATATTTTCATATTTTCATATTTTCATATTTTCATATTTTCATATTTTCATATTTTCATATTTTCATATTTTCATATTTTCATATTTTCATATTTTCATATTTTCATATTTTCATATTTTCATATTTTCATATTTTCATATTTTCATATTTTCATATTTTCATATTTTCATATTTTCATATTTTCATATTTTCATATTTTCATATTTTCATATTTTCATATTTTCATATTTTCATATTTTCATATTTTCATATTTTCATATTTTCATATTTTCATATTTTCATATTTTCATATTTTCATATTTTCATATTTTCATATTTTCATATTTTCATATTTTCATATTTTCATATTTTCATATTTTCATATTTTCATATTTTCATATTTTCATATTTTCATATTTTCATATTTTCATATTTTCATATTTTCATATTTTCATATTTTCATATTTTCATATTTTCATATTTTCATATTTTCATATTTTCATATTTTCATATTTTCATATTTTCATATTTTCATATTTTCATATTTTCATATTTTCATATTTTCATATTTTCATATTTTCATATTTTCATATTTTCATATTTTCATATTTTCATATTTTCATATTTTCATATTTTCATATTTTCATATTTTCATATTTTCATATTTTCATATTTTCATATTTTCATATTTTCATATTTTCATATTTTCATATTTTCATATTTTCATATTTTCATATTTTCATATTTTCATATTTTCATATTTTCATATTTTCATATTTTCATATTTTCATATTTTCATATTTTCATATTTTCATATTTTCATATTTTCATATTTTCATATTTTCATATTTTCATATTTTCATATTTTCATATTTTCATATTTTCATATTTTCATATTTTCATATTTTCATATTTTCATATTTTCATATTTTCATATTTTCATATTTTCATATTTTCATATTTTCATATTTTCATATTTTCATATTTTCATATTTTCATATTTTCATATTTTCATATTTTCATATTTTCATATTTTCATATTTTCATATTTTCATATTTTCATATTTTCATATTTTCATATTTTCATATTTTCATATTTTCATATTTTCATATTTTCATATTTTCATATTTTCATATTTTCATATTTTCATATTTTCATATTTTCATATTTTCATATTTTCATATTTTCATATTTTCATATTTTCATATTTTCATATTTTCATATTTTCATATTTTCATATTTTCATATTTTCATATTTTCATATTTTCATATTTTCATATTTTCATATTTTCATATTTTCATATTTTCATATTTTCATATTTTCATATTTTCATATTTTCATATTTTCATATTTTCATATTTTCATATTTTCATATTTTCATATTTTCATATTTTCATATTTTCATATTTTCATATTTTCATATTTTCATATTTTCATATTTTCATATTTTCATATTTTCATATTTTCATATTTTCATATTTTCATATTTTCATATTTTCATATTTTCATATTTTCATATTTTCATATTTTCATATTTTCATATTTTCATATTTTCATATTTTCATATTTTCATATTTTCATATTTTCATATTTTCATATTTTCATATTTTCATATTTTCATATTTTCATATTTTCATATTTTCATATTTTCATATTTTCATATTTTCATATTTTCATATTTTCATATTTTCATATTTTCATATTTTCATATTTTCATATTTTCATATTTTCATATTTTCATATTTTCATATTTTCATATTTTCATATTTTCATATTTTCATATTTTCATATTTTCATATTTTCATATTTTCATATTTTCATATTTTCATATTTTCATATTTTCATATTTTCATATTTTCATATTTTCATATTTTCATATTTTCATATTTTCATATTTTCATATTTTCATATTTTCATATTTTCATATTTTCATATTTTCATCTTTTCATCTTTTCATCTTTTCATCTTTTCATCTTTTCATCTTTTCATCTTTTCATCTTTTCATCTTTTCATCTTTTCATCTTTTCATCTTTTCATCTTTTCATCTTTTCATCTTTTCATCTTTTCATCTTTTCATCTTTTCATCTTTTCATCTTTTCATCTTTTCATCTTTTCATCTTTTCATCTTTTCATCTTTTCATCTTTTCATCTTTTCATCTTTTCATCTTTTCATCTTTTCATCTTTTCATCTTTTCATCTTTTCATCTTTTCATCTTTTCATCTTTTCATCTTTTCATCTTTTCATCTTTTCATCTTTTCATCTTTTCATCTTTTCATCTTTTCATCTTTTCATCTTTTCATCTTTTCATCTTTTCATCTTTTCATCTTTTCATCTTTTCATCTTTTCATCTTTTCATCTTTTCATCTTTTCATCTTTTCATCTTTTCATCTTTTCATCTTTTCATCTTTTCATCTTTTCATCTTTTCATCTTTTCATCTTTTCATCTTTTCATCTTTTCATCTTTTCATCTTTTCATCTTTTCATCTTTTCATCTTTTCATCTTTTCATCTTTTCATCTTTTCATCTTTTCATCTTTTCATCTTTTCATCTTTTCATCTTTTCATCTTTTCATCTTTTCATCTTTTCATCTTTTCATCTTTTCATCTTTTCATCTTTTCATCTTTTCATCTTTTCATCTTTTCATCTTTTCATCTTTTCATCTTTTCATCTTTTCATCTTTTCATCTTTTCATCTTTTCATCTTTTCATCTTTTCATCTTTTCATCTTTTCATCTTTTCATCTTTTCATCTTTTCATCTTTTCATCTTTTCATCTTTTCATCTTTTCATCTTTTCATCTTTTCATCTTTTCATCTTTTCATCTTTTCATCTTTTCATCTTTTCATCTTTTCATCTTTTCATCTTTTCATCTTTTCATCTTTTCATCTTTTCATCTTTTCATCTTTTCATCTTTTCATCTTTTCATCTTTTCATCTTTTCATCTTTTCATCTTTTCATCTTTTCATCTTTTCATCTTTTCATCTTTTCATCTTTTCATCTTTTCATCTTTTCATCTTTTCATCTTTTCATCTTTTCATCTTTTCATCTTTTCATCTTTTCATCTTTTCATCTTTTCATCTTTTCATCTTTTCATCTTTTCATCTTTTCATCTTTTCATCTTTTCATCTTTTCATCTTTTCATCTTTTCATCTTTTCATCTTTTCATCTTTTCATCTTTTCATCTTTTCATCTTTTCATCTTTTCATCTTTTCATCTTTTCATCTTTTCATCTTTTCATCTTTTCATCTTTTCATCTTTTCATCTTTTCATCTTTTCATCTTTTCATCTTTTCATCTTTTCATCTTTTCATCTTTTCATCTTTTCATCTTTTCATCTTTTCATCTTTTCATCTTTTCATCTTTTCATCTTTTCATCTTTTCATCTTTTCATCTTTTCATCTTTTCATCTTTTCATCTTTTCATCTTTTCATCTTTTCATCTTTTCATCTTTTCATCTTTTCATCTTTTCATCTTTTCATCTTTTCATCTTTTCATCTTTTCATCTTTTCATCTTTTCATCTTTTCATCTTTTCATCTTTTCATCTTTTCATCTTTTCATCTTTTCATCTTTTCATCTTTTCATCTTTTCATCTTTTCATCTTTTCATCTTTTCATCTTTTCATCTTTTCATCTTTTCATCTTTTCATCTTTTCATCTTTTCATCTTTTCATCTTTTCATCTTTTCATCTTTTCATCTTTTCATCTTTTCATCTTTTCATCTTTTCATCTTTTCATCTTTTCATCTTTTCATCTTTTCATCTTTTCATCTTTTCATCTTTTCATCTTTTCATCTTTTCATCTTTTCATCTTTTCATCTTTTCATCTTTTCATCTTTTCATCTTTTCATCTTTTCATCTTTTCATCTTTTCATCTTTTCATCTTTTCATCTTTTCATCTTTTCATCTTTTCATCTTTTCATCTTTTCATCTTTTCATCTTTTCATCTTTTCATCTTTTCATCTTTTCATCTTTTCATCTTTTTCATCTTTTCATCTTTTCATCTTTTCATCTTTTCATCTTTTCATCTTTTCATCTTTTCATCTTTTCATCTTTTCATCTTTTCATCTTTTCATCTTTTCATCTTTTCATCTTTCATCTTTTCATCTTTTCATCTTTTCATCTTTTCATCTTTTCACTTTTCATCTTTTCACATTTTCACATTTTCACATTTTCACATTTTCACATTTTCACATTTTCACATTTTCACATTTTCACATTTTCACATTTTCACATTTTCACATTTTCACATTTTCACATTTTCACATTTTCACATTTTCACATTTTCACATTTTCACATTTTCACATTTTCACATTTTCACATTTTCACATTTTCACATTTTCACATTTTCACATTTTCACATTTTCACATTTTCACATTTTCACATTTTCACATTTTCACATTTTCACATTTTCACATTTTCACATTTTCACATTTTCACATTTTCACATTTTCACATTTTCACATTTTCACATTTTCACATTTTCACATTTTCACATTTTCACATTTTCACATTTTCACATTTTCACATTTTCACATTTTCACATTTTCACATTTTCACATTTTCACATTTTCACATTTTCACATTTTCACATTTTCACATTTTCACATTTTCACATTTTCACATTTTCACATTTTCACATTTTCACATTTTCACATTTTCACATTTTCACATTTTCACATTTTCACATTTTCACATTTTCACATTTTCACATTTTCACATTTTCACATTTTCACATTTTCACATTTTCACATTTTCACATTTTCACATTTTCACATTTTCACATTTTCACATTTTCACATTTTCACATTTTCACATTTTCACATTTTCACATTTTCACATTTTCACATTTTCACATTTTCACATTTTCACATTTTCACATTTTCACATTTTCACATTTTCACATTTTCACATTTTCACATTTTCACATTTTCACATTTTCACATTTTCACATTTTCACATTTTCACATTTTCACATTTTCACATTTTCACATTTTCACATTTTCACATTTTCACATTTTCACATTTTCACATTTTCACATTTTCACATTTTCACATTTTCACATTTTCACATTTTCACATTTTCACATTTTCACATTTTCACATTTTCACATTTTCACATTTTCACATTTTCACATTTTCACATTTTCACATTTTCACATTTTCACATTTTCACATTTTCACATTTTCACATTTTCACATTTTCACATTTTCACATTTTCACATTTTCACATTTTCACATTTTCACATTTTCACATTTTCACATTTTCACATTTTCACATTTTCACATTTTCACATTTTCACATTTTCACATTTTCACATTTTCACATTTTCACATTTTCACATTTTCACATTTTCACATTTTCACATTTTCACATTTTCACATTTTCACATTTTCACATTTTCACATTTTCACATTTTCACATTTTCACATTTTCACATTTTCACATTTTCACATTTTCACATTTTCACATTTTCACATTTTCACATTTTCACATTTTCACATTTTCACATTTTCACATTTTCACATTTTCACATTTTCACATTTTCACATTTTCACATTTTCACATTTTCACATTTTCACATTTTCACATTTTCACATTTTCACATTTTCACATTTTCACATTTTCACATTTTCACATTTTCACATTTTCACATTTTCACATTTTCACATTTTCACATTTTCACATTTTCACATTTTCACATTTTCACATTTTCACATTTTCACATTTTCACATTTTCACATTTTCACATTTTCACATTTTCACATTTTCACATTTTCACATTTTCACATTTTCACATTTTCACATTTTCACATTTTCACATTTTCACATTTTCACATTTTCACATTTTCACATTTTCATATTTTCATATTTTCATATTTTCATATTTTCATATTTTCATATTTTCATATTTTCATATTTTCATATTTTCATATTTTCATATTTTCATATTTTCATATTTTCATATTTTCATATTTTCATATTTTCATATTTTCATATTTTCATATTTTCATATTTTCATATTTTCATATTTTCATATTTTCATATTTTCATATTTTCATATTTTCATATTTTCATATTTTCATATTTTCATATTTTCATATTTTCATATTTTCATATTTTCATATTTTCATATTTTCATATTTTCATATTTTCATATTTTCATATTTTCATATTTTCATATTTTCATATTTTCATATTTTCATATTTTCATATTTTCATATTTTCATATTTTCATATTTTCATATTTTCATATTTTCATATTTTCATATTTTCATATTTTCATATTTTCATATTTTCATATTTTCATATTTTCATATTTTCATATTTTCATATTTTCATATTTTCATATTTTCATATTTTCATATTTTCATATTTTCATATTTTCATATTTTCATATTTTCATATTTTCATATTTTCATATTTTCATATTTTCATATTTTCATATTTTCATATTTTCATATTTTCATATTTTCATATTTTCATATTTTCATATTTTCATATTTTCATATTTTCATATTTTCATATTTTCATATTTTCATATTTTCATATTTTCATATTTTCATATTTTCATATTTTCATATTTTCATATTTTCATATTTTCATATTTTCATATTTTCATATTTTCATATTTTCATATTTTCATATTTTCATATTTTCATATTTTCATATTTTCATATTTTCATATTTTCATATTTTCATATTTTCATATTTTCATATTTTCATATTTTCATATTTTCATATTTTCATATTTTCATATTTTCATATTTTCATATTTTCATATTTTCATATTTTCATATTTTCATATTTTCATATTTTCATATTTTCATATTTTCATATTTTCATATTTTCATATTTTCATATTTTCATATTTTCATATTTTCATATTTTCATATTTTCATATTTTCATATTTTCATATTTTCATATTTTCATATTTTCATATTTTCATATTTTCATATTTTCATATTTTCATATTTTCATATTTTCATATTTTCATATTTTCATATTTTCATATTTTCATATTTTCATATTTTCATATTTTCATATTTTCATATTTTCATATTTTCATATTTTCATATTTTCATATTTTCATATTTTCATATTTTCATATTTTCATATTTTCATATTTTCATATTTTCATATTTTCATATTTTCATATTTTCATATTTTCATATTTTCATATTTTCATATTTTCATATTTTCATATTTTCATATTTTCATATTTTCATATTTTCATATTTTCATATTTTCATATTTTCATATTTTCATATTTTCATATTTTCATATTTTCATATTTTCATATTTTCATATTTTCATATTTTCATATTTTCATATTTTCATATTTTCATATTTTCATATTTTCATATTTTCATATTTTCATATTTTCATATTTTCATATTTTCATATTTTCATATTTTCATATTTTCATATTTTCATATTTTCATATTTTCATATTTTCATATTTTCATATTTTCATATTTTCATATTTTCATATTTTCATATTTTCATATTTTCATATTTTCATATTTTCATATTTTCATATTTTCATATTTTCATATTTTCATATTTTCATATTTTCATATTTTCATATTTTCATATTTTCATATTTTCATATTTTCATATTTTCATATTTTCATATTTTCATATTTTCATATTTTCATATTTTCATATTTTCATATTTTCATATTTTCATATTTTCATATTTTCATATTTTCATATTTTCATATTTTCATATTTTCATATTTTCATATTTTCATATTTTCATATTTTCATATTTTCATATTTTCATATTTTCATATTTTCATATTTTCATATTTTCATATTTTCATATTTTCATATTTTCATATTTTCATATTTTCATATTTTCATATTTTCATATTTTCATATTTTCATATTTTCATATTTTCATATTTTCATATTTTCATATTTTCATATTTTCATATTTTCATATTTTCATATTTTCATATTTTCATATTTTCATATTTTCATATTTTCATATTTTCATATTTTCATATTTTCATATTTTCATATTTTCATATTTTCATATTTTCATATTTTCATATTTTCATATTTTCATATTTTCATATTTTCATATTTTCATATTTTCATATTTTCATATTTTCATATTTTCATATTTTCATATTTTCATATTTTCATATTTTCATATTTTCATATTTTCATATTTTCATATTTTCATATTTTCATATTTTCATATTTTCATATTTTCATATTTTCATATTTTCATATTTTCATATTTTCATATTTTCATATTTTCATATTTTCATATTTTCATATTTTCATATTTTCATATTTTCATATTTTCATATTTTCATATTTTCATATTTTCATATTTTCATATTTTCATATTTTCATATTTTCATATTTTCATATTTTCATATTTTCATATTTTCATATTTTCATATTTTCATATTTTCATATTTTCATATTTTCATATTTTCATATTTTCATATTTTCATATTTTCATATTTTCATATTTTCATATTTTCATATTTTCATATTTTCATATTTTCATATTTTCATATTTTCATATTTTCATATTTTCATATTTTCATATTTTCATATTTTCATATTTTCATATTTTCATATTTTCATATTTTCATATTTTCATATTTTCATATTTTCATATTTTCATATTTTCATATTTTCATATTTTCATATTTTCATATTTTCATATTTTCATATTTTCATATTTTCATATTTTCATATTTTCATATTTTCATATTTTCATATTTTCATATTTTCATATTTTCATATTTTCATATTTTCATATTTTCATATTTTCATATTTTCATATTTTCATATTTTCATATTTTCATATTTTCATATTTTCATATTTTCATATTTTCATATTTTCATATTTTCATATTTTCATATTTTCATATTTTCATATTTTCATATTTTCATATTTTCATATTTTCATATTTTCATATTTTCATATTTTCATATTTTCATATTTTCATATTTACATATTTTCATATTTTCATATTTTCATATTTTCATATATTCCTATTTTCCAATTTTCCAATTTGCCATTTACCTGTTTTCTAATTTTCTGATTTTCCAATTTTAAAATTTTCCAATTTACAAATTTTCAAATTTTTCAATTCTGCAAATTTCGAAATTTCCATTTTTCCATCCCATTTTCCATTTACCAATTTTCCAATTTTCTTATTTTCCAATTTTTTTAACCAATTATTAAAATAAAATGGTATCAACTAATGTTCCACCTAGGGATTTATGAATTGTCATGGCACATCCTGATACTAAAGGAAAAGGATTTCGTTTTCGTTTATTGTTGTTGTTGTGTGTTGTTATTGTTTCGTTCGCCTCGTTCGATTACACTTTTCGTAACGCATTTGCCAGCTTAGTCCCCAAGTCAAGCGTGCCTAAAGAAGTTTTACTTCAAAAATTATTGAATAAATTGTGTGCTGAAAACGACCGTTTGTTTGAGGCACTCGTAGCAGGTACCGTCATAATCAAACATATTAATTTATATGACTAATTCGGTTTGTAATAGTTTAAAATCAAAACCATTCTCGTATTATTGTTTTATATTATTAAACACATCCTCAGAGAATTTAATTTTGTATTGTGGGAAATTGGTTTGGTTTAAGAGCTCCATAAAACTTACTTCAAAAATATTTGCAAAGCGGAAACTAAAGCCGCTTTTATGGTTGCTGATTTTCTTTCGTTCGTTCATTCTGATGATTTTTTGTCCAATCATATTGCTCAAAAATGACGA
>OW052220.1:157390530-157433228 GCA_932526605.1 Nephrotoma flavescens | reverse complement strand
TATATATATATATATATATATAATATATATATATATATATATAATATATATATATATATATATATATATATATATATATATATATATATATATATATATATATATATATATATATATATATATATATATATATATATATATATATATATATATATATTATATATATATATATATATATATATATATATATATATATATATATATATATATATATATATATATATATATATATATATATATATATATATATATATATATATATATATATATATATATATATATATATATATATATATATATATATATATATATATATATATATATATATATATATATATATATATATATATATATATATATATATATATATATATATATATATATATATATATATATATATATATATATATATATATATATATATATATATATATATATATATATATATATATATATATATATATATATATATATATATATATATATATATATATATATATATATATATATATATATATAATATATATATATATATATATATATATATATATATATATATATATATATATATATATATATATATATAATATATATATATATATATATATATATATATATATATATATATATATATATATATATATATATATATATATATATATATATATATATATATATATATATATATATATATATATATATATATATATATATATATATTTATATATATTTATATGTTGAAAAATTCCTGAAATCACATATTTTTGGAAGTCATGTTTGAATTTCATGTTTTTTATATTTTCTTTGTATAGTCCGTGATTAAAAAAAAAGTTTGTGGAAAATTTTTTTTTGTTGTTGTTGTTGTTGTTAAAGATACAGGATGTCAAATTTTGATAAAATTGATGAACATGATGTTGTATATATGGCTATAAAACAAAAACTAACTATCCGATACTTATAAATGAGGGCTCATTTTAAAGATAAATGAATTGGGATTTTAAAAAAATTATAAAACTGGTACCATGTTTCAACTCTTCCTATTCAAAATGGCCGCCAAAATACTATTTTAGAATTTTCTCAAAAACCTATTTTTTTTTTTTTTTTTTTTTTTTTTTTTAAATTTTTCCTCATTTAATTCTATTGAACACACCAAAAAATTGTACTTGTGTTATTTTTTGTTTTCTTGCAAAAGGCGTTTGAGTATGAAGATCTACCCATTTTTTGTATATAAAATCAAAGTCATTGTGGTATTTTTTATTTTTAACTATTTTTACGATCAACTTGATAAAGTAACTGTATAAAATTATTCAGTTCACAAATCGTTCATAAATTACATCACCCTAGGTTTGATCATTTTTAACTTCCTTTCAGCGGTTTGCGTCTACGCGTGTTTATTTAGTAAAATTATTCCATTGGTAACGTTTGCCAGCTGGAAGGCTCAGTGACCCATTCTTGTTTTGAATATTTTTCGCTGTTCGTACCATATACTGCGTTGTGTTAAATTCTTCCTGGATTTCTTGTATTGTTAGTGATTTCGGCAATGTAGACAGCAACTGTATTTTATCACAATTTTTCTCCAACTGTTGAAATTTGGCTTTTAGTTGATCCATGAATTCATCATAAAGGCGTGCCTTATGATGATTTTCCGCTGAGTTAGTCAAAAAAGGCTCGATACCAGATACCGAAAATGTTGATGATGGCGTCACTGAGGTAGTTAATTTAGTAATTTTTGCTGCTCATTATATTGCCTGGATTCCAACTTACTCGGATATATAGGAGACATGCCAATGTCTATTAATATTTTATTAAGTTTTTCAAGAGCGATAGCACTTTTTATTTGGTACTCCTGACTTTCACTCCTACTCTAAATATTCTCGTCACTGCGTGTTGATAATGTCTCCTGGGTAATAGGTGATTTTGATGAATCAGTAACGGGTTACACTTCGCTTTCAATTTTCTGACGTTTAGAAGATACCAGGTAGCACGTTGTACAAGTCGATGAATCTTCATTTACTTCAGTCGAGCGCGGCAAAGGACTTTTAATATAATCAGAAACGTTTCTTAAATTTTTCGAACATTTCGTCTCAGGAAACGGCTTACAACACTTTTTGAGCCCAGACATTATTACACTTATTAATTGAACTACTTTAAATTAATTTTTTGTTATTTACACAAGCAAATGCTTCAAATAGAGCGTCACAAGTTAAACTAACTGAAATATTATTTTAAACTCTAATTTATACAAAAATGTTAACAAAAGCCACTGGTTATGTTATTTTACAGGCCTACTCCCCCAGAAAATACGCTTAATCCTAACAATATAAATGACTCATGGCAAAATTTTATTGTTCTACTAATTGCTTTAGGGGCTATCCATAAACTATCTCACATTTTTACGAGGGAAGGAGTATCGATTGTTGCGACATGTGTCGCTGGAGGAGGAACAGTTTTATAAATGACAAATTGTGACGTGACGTCACGTGACAACGTGTCTAATTATAATTACAGCAGTCACTTTGATAGGATAAATATCCAATATAACAATTTGCAATCAGAAGCTATTGTTCCATCTTTTGAACAAGATAGCGTTGAAAATCGCAAAAAATTTTAATCAAATGGAATAATTGTCGCCCTCGTTAGCTTAGTAAGTAGAGTGCTTGCTCTGTTATTCGGGGGTCCCGGGTTCGATTCCTGGTGGTGACCAGTAAAACAGTTGCGACTTTGTGTTTTAACGTGTCATATGTTATTTATATATGTTCGTCCACTTTCAAATTTTCAGATTTACAGCCATAGTAGTTACGGCTTTGTCCTTAATATTTAATTTTGCTAAATAAACACGCGTAGACGCAAAACACTGAAAGGAAGTTAAAAATGATCAAACCTAGGGTGATGTAATTTATGAACGATTTGTGAACTGAATAATTCTAAACAGTTACTTTATCAAGTTGATCGTAAAAATAGTTGAAAATAAAAAATACCACAATGACTTTGATTTTATATACAAAAAATGGGTAGATCTTTATACTCAAACGTCTTTTGCAAGAAAACAAAAAATAACACAAGTACAATTTTTTGGTGTGTTCAATAGAATTAAATGAGGAAAAATTTAAAAAAAAAAAAAAAAAAATATGTTTTTGAGAAAATTCTAAAATAGTATTTTGGCGGCCATTTTGAATAGGAAGAGTTGAAACATGGTTCCAATTTTATAATTTTTTTAGAATCCCTATTCATTTATCTTTAAAATGAGCCCTCATTTACAAGTATCGGATAGTTAGTTTTTTTTTTATAGCCATATATGCAACATCATGTTCATCATTTTTATCAAACTTTGACACCCTGTAACTTTAACAACAACAACTACAAAAAATTTTTTTGTTCTACAGTTTTTTTTTTTTAACAATTACTACACATTTAAAACATAAAAAGTAAAAAATTTAAACACGACTTCCGGTCCCATATACCAAATTTGTGATTTGACGTATTTTTCGTCATATATATATATATATATATATATATATATATATATATATATATATATATATATATATATATATATATATATATATATATATATATATATATATATATATATATATATATATATATATATATATATATATATATATATATATATATATATATATATATATATATATATATATATATATATATATATATATATATATATATATATATATATATATATATATATATATATATATATATATATATATATATATATATATATATATATATATATATATATATATATATATATATATATATATATATATATATATATATATATATATATATATATATATATATATATATATATATATATATATATATATATATATATATATATATATATATATATATATATGTATATATATATAATATATATATATATATATATATATATATATATATATATATATATATATATATATATATATATATATATATATATATATATATATATATATATATATATATATATATATATATATATATATATATATATATATATATATATATATATATATATATATATATATATATATATATATATATATATATATATATATATATATATATATATATATATATATATATGTATATATATATATATATATATATATATATATATATATATATATATATATATATATATATATATATATATATATATATATATATATATATATATATATATATATATATATATATATATATATATATATATATATATATATATATATATATATATATATATATATATATATATATATATATATATATATATATATATATATATATATATATATATATATATATACAATATATATATATATATATATATATATATATATATATATATATATATATATATATATATATATATATATATATATATATATATATATATATATATATATATATATATATATATATATATATATATATATATATATATATATATATATATATATATATATATATATATATATATATATATATATATATATATATATATATATATATATATATATATATATATATATATATATATATATATATATATATATATATATATATATATATATATATATATATATATATATTCTTTTTATAATCATTAACCAATATGGGCTGAAGCCAAAAAAAAAAAATCTTATTTTTTTACAAACTCGACACTCTTTTTCAAATTCCAAAATCAGACTTTTTTATCACCTCAAATCCAAAACTTGACTAACTCAAAGAAAAAAAATTCTTGCGCCACACAGCGACGCGCAAAACATTCCAGAAGAATATTCTTTCCTCTCTGTCTCTCAGTCTCAGGCATATACGAAAAACATTCCTATAGAATGTTTTGCTTTGCGCACACTCAATACACATTTGGTCTCGCTCCATTCCATTTTCATTTCTCGTAGCAATCGCACCAACAAAACAAAAAAAACACACAGGAATCCATCCACCATTGAGCGCGTATAGACGTCAAATCTACACCCGGACGCAAACCAACCGAGGGGAATAAAAACACAAAAATTGTAGTTGTGACCGTACTGTCGTAACACAGTCGTTGACTTGCATGGAAAGCTTTGTTGGGTAGTATGCGGAGCACTTTGATAATTTAATAATAAAATATAAATAAATAAAAAAACTTAAAATTTAATCTTAATTGAATTTTTATTTTATAAAAATAATTTTTATATTGTTGCTGGTGAGTGATGAGCTCCGCTGTGTGTTGCTCCGGCAAAAATCCAAATTGAATAGGCAGACACAATATTATTTTTTATTTTTCTTGCCTAGGTAGCATCCAACAAAAACACAGAAATCCAAAACCGGATTTTCTGGTTTTTCCGTTCGTTGCATTTTTTAATTGCACCAAGTATTTTGGTGCACCCGTTTACCAATATGTTTAGTAAACATAGATGATTGCCATGCCATCTATTGTGCAATGGCATGGTAGTGTGTATGTGCGTTTTTCGTGATTTTGGTTATGCAAAATCAATACGATTCTATGTATCTCTCAATGATATGATTGTAGAGGTTATTGCAATGCGAAATTGTTGTGTAACCAAAATATAATTTTTCAATTCTATCACTTTGGACGGTAGTCCAAACGAGTGACGAAAGCACCTACTGTGCTGGAAGTCGAACGAAGTATATTATACAGCAAGTTTCGAACTTTTTCACTTTGAGGCCGCCAGGATCATGTTATATACCAATAGAAAGGTCTTGAAAAATAGACCTAAATAATGTATAAAAGCATGAATTTCTACCAACATTGAGTGGAGATATGACCTTCTGAAAATTGCCCCAAAAAATCAGTTTTTCGCGTATAACAACCCCAAAAAATGCCAAAATTATTTTCTAACTGGCAAATTATGATTGTAGACGTCAATACCAATTCAACAACACCTCAAACGTCCAAAACGGATGATTTTGACCAAAGTTATGACAATTTTAAATTTTTCTATGACGTCACCAAATAATCTTGCTTTGGTATATATGTTTGTTTGTCCGTACCTCTTTTATTTGATCTCATATTTTCAGGGGTTGTAGTACTTAAAAAACTAAGCAATTTTTGTTCTACAACTTTTTGATTTGGCCGCCATGTTGGCCGCGGCCGGCCTCTGAATGGCCATTTTTGGTCATTTTGCCACGTCCACAGTGCTGAATCTATTCGACATACCCTGGACATATGCATATCGTTGGAAAGGTATTGACGCCAGCTATCAAATAGCAAATAAAAGAATTCAAAAAATTAGGTTGGAGGGTCATTTTGGCCAAAAAACTGAAAAATGCGAAATCGGCCGGCCACATTAGGCCGAATTGCTAAAAAATGAGCCCAAGACTTTTAGTTCATATTTTCAGGATTATTAGCCACAAATCTCACCTACAATATGACATCAACCGTTTGTCCCAGAAAACTCGTATATTTTAGATATTGACCTCCATAACTTAAAAGCCACCCTAATTTTTTTGCAAAATTTTATTTTTTGGCTCAAATGCTTCCCTAATATCGGTCCGTTGCGGTTCATAATGATAGTGAATCAACGTATTATAATGAAACAAATATAAATACATCACATTATTATCATTGCTAAGAGAATTTTTACCAGTGACTCTTTTTTCATAACAAAAAAAAATGAAAAAACTGACAAATTGACGTCATCGAAAAAATCACCAAAAACATTGAACATTTGAGTCTCCTTGCATAAAATCGATATTTTTTTATCATTATGCTGATTTCTTTGAAAAATAAATCTAATCTCTCCTCCCATCGCATGAAGATGGAATATCAGCGAGAGGCTAGCTACCATTAACTTTTATTTCCAACTAACACACTAAAATATGTATATTTTATAGAATTGTTTAAGGAGTCAAAAATGAATGGTAGCCGCATGCAGTTAGTGACAAAACAGCAAGAAACATGCAAAAAAAATTGTTGAATTACTCAATCGAATTTCTACCAAAAACACATGCATCTGGTCTAAATTTTTACTACTCTGTAACATACACTAAAAACTAGACTACAAATGTTCAGCCGATAGCCTACGAGAACCGGGTGTGTAATAAGATCACATCCGGCATGACCTGTTTGTGGCATGTGGTAAAGGATTCTGAAATAAAATCTACTAAGAGACTACAAAATGAAGATTGAAAAATTGCATGCAAAATAAAGAAATACAATCGTCTTCCACACACTGTAAACAGTACACCAGAACGTAGGTTATCGTGCTGGACATAATAAAAAAAACTACCTACCTGAACCTAATGATGAGACCTGACCCTACTTTTCAACATAAAAAAGATGTATAAGTCTTTACTATTTCGAGGCCAAGAGCATATACTTTCCAAACATAAATCGTATTGAACCATTCTTCAATAGAAACAATTTTGTTTTATAGTTTTCCATTTTTTTATTGAAACAGTTTCGTTATATTGTTTTACGTTCTATTGTGCCTCATACACAGACGCAGGCCACTGGAGTGACGAATATCGAGAGAAGAAGAACGAATCATTCGCACTCCGTAACACACAGCCGGCAGCTGTGTGAGAGTATGCGTAATTCGTTTTTCGCGAAACGAACAACAATTAAGCTCTGAACAAAGTCTGAAACGCAGATGCCATTATTCAACAAACTACAGAAGATTGTATTGGTTACACTAACAATCTCATGTTAATTTTTTTCTTTCGCACCACTACTTATTAAACTAGTGCGCACATACGATGTGCACATATATTTTAATACAACTTTCTATGGTGTAGTTTTTTCTGTATTTGTTGCATTAGCATGGCTTTATATTGTTGTTGGTTTTGGTCATTTCAATGCCGCGCGTCTGTCTATGAGGCACAATAACACGTAGCGGCAACTTGTGTGCTATCGTGTGTGTGTGTGTGAACTCAAAGTCGAAATAGAAAACGACTGACAATAATAAAACGAATCGCAATTCAATTCATTTTCAATTTGCCTTGCCAAAATCATTGATATCAAATAAAAAACCTCTTAACGAGGTAAATGTTCGAGTGACGAAAGCCGAATTCAATACACAAAATTTCTGATATCAAATTTGTGCCGAAAAAAACAATTGTATTCGATTTGTCAACGATTTTTCGGAATGTTAGTGTATTCGGCGCGTTTGTTTACATTTTTCTTTCTAGCTGTCAAAAACAACAACTTGTCAACGGTTTTTTGAATGTTAAACAACAACGCGCTGAATGCACTAACATTCCGAAAAATCGTTGACAAATCGAATACAATTGTTTTTTTCGGCACAAATTTGATATCAGAAATTTTGTGTATTGAATTCGGCTTTCGTCACTCGAACATTTACCTCGTTAAGAGGTTTTTTATTTGATTTTGCTTACACAAATTTCGCATGTACAAGTGTTGTTGCACGATTACTATGTACAAGTTGTTATGTACATTATTTGTATATACAAGATTGTTGTATGTTATTTGGAATAATTCTTTTCATGGAGAATTGTCCGTTTATAAAGAATTATGTGAAAGGAGGATTGTCCGTTGAGAAATAATTGTGCGGAGTTTCTGATAGTTGAAGAAACTACCAGCTACATCACCCACCGCGCAGTGAGTTCCCCCCACCGCGGGTTCTTTGTCCGCTGGCGTTATTGGATGAATTTGGTTATAGTACCATTGTAATGATGAATGATCATTGTAATGGTAGAGGTGATAATGTAAATGGTTTTATCAGCGAAAATTGAATTGATGATAGATTGTGACGATGTGTCATTGTCATTGTGACGATGTATGATCGTCGGAAGAAATATAATATCTTCACCAGCGTTTGTGGTTGGAGTTTTAAGTTAATATTTGAGTTGGGTGAAGTATGTGTTATCCAAAAATGCGGACAGTTTTCTTCATTCCCGATATTTGATCGGGTGAACTCAAAATTCCATAGACTGGTTTGAGTCTATCGATAGAGACAGATTGTTGCTTGTCTTTAATTTGTAATACAAAGTGCTTACGAAGTCGTCGTATCACTTTGTATGGGCCTTCATACGGTGGTGTGAGGCCGGTCCGAACTTTATCTATTCGTACGAAAACGTAGTCACAGGTTTGCAGTGACTTTGGTACGAATATGTCGGTTTGATTAGATTTGCGCGTGTCCGTTGGGATGAGTTTGTTCATCGTGGAGCGCAATTGATTTATCACTGTGTCAGTGGTAACTTGGGGTGTAAGTGGATGTTCCACAAAGAATTCCCCAGGTAATTTAATGGTTTGACCGTACACCAGTTCTGCTGGTGAACATTTTAGGTCATCTTTGACTGTCGCTCGGATTCCCAACAATATGATTGGGATCTCTGAGCTCCAGTTAACGGCATTTTCACGAGCTTTGAGAGCTGTTTTAAGTTGGCGGTGAAAGCGCTCAACCATACCGTTTGCTTGTGGGTGATAGGCAGTGGTCCGTATTCGATGTGAGCCTAAGAGTTGCATAAGCTCAGCGAATAGTTTGGACTCAAACTGTGTGCCTTGATCGGTGGTAATGTTGACCGGAACGCCGAATCTAGCAATATAGTTTTCGACGAGCGTTTTTGCAATGGTTTGTGCGGAGATGTCTTTTATGCAGTAGGCTTCTGGCCAACGCGTAAAACGATCAACGCAGGTTAACAAATAAGTGAATCCATTAGATGGTGGAAGTGGTCCCACAATATCTAAATGGATATGTTCAAATCTACCTGGTGGAATTTGAAAATTCCCGTGAGGTGATTTGGTGTGTCTTTGTATCTTGCATTTTTGGCAGGATAAACAAGATTTCGCCCAAAGGGTTAAATCTTTGTTCATGCTGGGCCAAAAATACCTTAAAGTGACGAGTTTGCGAGTTGCTCGTACACTTGGGTGTGAAATATTATGCAGAGTGTCGAAGATAGTTCGACGCAATGACTCTGGAATGTACGGGCGATTGTTACCCGTGGATATTTCACAGTATATTGTTAAATCGGCTAATGGAAATTTTTCTAATTTCCATTTGGAAGTGCGCCGATTTGTGGAACTAGAAAGTAAGTCTTGTAGTTCTTGATCGCCAGCTTGTGCCTTTGCGATCGTTGTGATGTCGTAGCGTGTTGCTATGGGGGCAAGTTCATGGTCGGAAGTCCGAGATAGTGTATCGGCGACCACATTGTCCTTGCCTTGAATATGTTGTATGTCTGTCGTAAATTGAGAGACATAGTCCAAGTGGCGTGCTTGCCTTGGGTTTCGCTCTGCTTTAGAGGTTATTGCTCTAGTAAGCGGTTTGTGGTCGGTGAATATAGTGAATTCCCGACCTTCGACAAAGTAGCGAAAGTGTTTGATTGCTTGGAAGATTGCAAGCAATTCGCGATCAAATGCGGAATATTTTCTTTCGGCATCTGATAATTTCTTGGAGAAAAATCCAAGAGGTTCCCAGGTCTTATTATTTAGTTGTTGTAAGACCGCGCCTATTGCAGTGTTGGAAGCATCAGTGGTGATGCTATATTTGGTTGCATTTAGCGGATGCGCTAAAAGGGCAATATTTTCTAAGCTGTTCTTGAGCTGAAGGAATGCTTTATGACATTCTTCAGTCCAAGAAAAATTTTGAGGCGTTTTGGGCTTTTTGAGGAGACTTGCCAAATGCGCGTGTATTGGGGCAAGTATTTCTGCAAGTTTTGGTATAAATCGGTGGTAGTAGTTTACCATGCCGACGAATTGTTGGATTTGCTTGACGCTTTGAGGTGCTGGGAATTCTCTAATTGCATTAATTCGTCCTTCGGACGGCAAAATGCCATTAGATGTAATCTTGTGACTAAGAAAGTCAAGATTATTTGTCCCGAACACGCATTTTGCCGTGTTGATATTGACACCGTACTTTGATAATTTTTGGAAGAGTTTTTCCAAATGAAGTAGGTGTTGCTTCTCGTCTTTTGAGGCTACGAGAATATCGTCAATATATACAAAAACGAAATCGAGATCTCATTTCGTTGATGAAACGCTGGAATGTTTGTGCAGCATTTCTGAGTCCAAATGGCATTCGGGTGAATTCGAATAATCCAAATGGAGTGGTAATGGCGGTTTTGTAAATGTCGTCAGGAGCAATCGGGATGAGGTGATATGCTCTGACGAGATCGATTTTGGTGAAAATTGTGCAACCATGTAGTTGCATGGAGAAATTTTGTATGTGGGGGATAGGGTAACGGTCAGGAATTGTGACTGCGTTAAGCCTTCTGTAGTCCCCACATGGTCTCCAGTCGTTGTCCTTCTTTTTTACCATGTGTAATCGACAAGAAATTGCTGATGAAGACGGTCGGCAGATTCCTAGTTCCACCATATGTTGGAATTCTAGGAAAGCTGCTTTGTGACGTATTGGATCAAGCCGTCTTGGTCTTGAGAATGGTAAATGCCCTGTAGTCACAATGTGGTGTACTACATTGTGCATTACAGGAGCATTGTAGTTTGGTGGAGCTGTTAAAGAAGGGAATTTCTTCAACAGTGTTCCATAGCCATTGTTAAGTGTATAATGCAATGGTGATGGTGTATCAACGCGTGCTGATGTTGCGTTGATTGAGAGTTTAGTGGATGGATCAATCAATTTCTGATTTTTCAAATCCACTAAAAGACCGAATTTCTTTAGAAAATCCGCGCCTATGATGGGTCGGTTGACATTGGCGAGAATGAAGGCGTGTTTGAATGAACGCCTTAAACCAATGTCAACGTCTAGTAATTTTGTACCATAGGTGTTTATTGTAGTACCGTTTGCAGCAGAAAGAACTAAATCGGGATTGCGATTTGTTCCGAGGCGATAGTATTTGTTGTACGGAATTACGCTTAAATCAGCACCGGTATCAATCAGAAATGTGATTTGATTTACCGAATCCCGTAGAAATAGGCGGCTGTACTGCGGTTGTCTTAGGTCTGCCGCTACGACCTTAAGACTTGTTGGTTTAGGGAACCGATTTGCGGATTCCTTTTGTTGTGTAGCAAAAGTGCATGGTTGTGAGCATTTTGATGCTGTGTTGCCAAATTTTGAGTGATACCAACACCAGTTGTGTGGAACTTGGTATCTTGGCGTTTGTTGTTTGTTTTGTGGAAATGAACTTCCCTGGTTTGTATGCGATGGTGGATTTGTTGAAGGGGATGGAGTTTGTCTCCATGGCGATTGCGAATGTTGTCGCTGTGTGTGTGTATTATGCTCTAGCCTCAGTAGCCGGTCGCTAATTTGTTTTAGCATTGTTTCATGAGGGCTAATGCTAGAGCTTGGCGCGTGTATCTCTGAGCTTGGTATCCGCGTGTCGCGATCGATTAAACTCAAGCTCTGAGTCCGCGTGCCTATGATGTCGTGGAGTTTGTCGGCGATTTTAATGAGATCCTCTTCTGGTTTGTCTTGTTGAGGGATCAGCGCCACTTGTAAGTAATCAGGGAGTTGCCTGATCCATAGTTTTATGATGACGCTGGCCGTGAAACTTTTGCCGGCCAACGATTTGATTCGGTGTAGCATGTCCGAAGGTTGTTGGTCACCAATATCGATTTTGTTTAAAATCGTCTCTAATCTACGCTCCTCGGAGATGGAGTAGCGGTCGATTAGGACTTTCTTAAGGTTGTCGTATTTGTTATTGGGTGGAGGGTCTTGTAGAATGTATGCGACCTTCTTCACCTGTGCTGCCGAGAGGGACAACACTGTGTGCGCAAACTTCTGTTTGTCGCTGGTGATGTTGTTGGCGTCGAACAATATTTCGGCTGATATGAACCAAATCTTCGGGTTAGTTTCCCAAAATGCTGGTAGCCGCATCAAATGTTTTGATGTGGCTATTTCAGACTGGACATGCACATTTAGTTGACGATTTGCGTCATTATTTACCACGATTTTATTGTTACCGTTATTTGCCATATTTTTGATGACAATTGTTTAACGGTGCACACACTTAATATTTAACAAAAATTCACACACTTAAAAAAATATGTTGCACGTAAAAAAAAATTTTGCAACACGCGGTTTTTGACTAGAGCAAGAAAAAAAAGGAATGAATTTTTAGAATTGGTGTCGGAATGGACACGTGTTTTCTAAAAAGCGACCAGGGGGTTGGGACGATTTGTAAATATAGCGCGCTTACCAGTGGTCGGGGCATAGGCCGCTATCTCACAAAACTCGTCTAATATTTTGAATTTAATAAAAAAAAATAAAAAACACATGCACTTTTTTATTAAAAAAAATTAACTTTATTCACTTTATTAATTATATAAAAAAAATCACTCACCTGTACGGTAAAAACCGTCGTCGTGGGTCACCAGATGTTGGGTAGTATGCGGAGCACTTTGATAATTTAATAATAAAATATAAATAAATAAAAAAACTTAAAATTTGATCTTAATTGAATTTTTATTTTATAAAAATAATTTTTATATTGTTGCTGGTGAGTGATGAGCTCCGCTGTGTGTTGCTCCGGCAAAAATCCAAATTGAATAGGCAGACACAATATTATTTTTTATTTTTCTTGCCTAGGTAGCATACAACAAAAACACAGAAATCCAAAACCGGATTTTCTGGTTTTTCCGTTCGTTGCATTTTTTAATTGCACCAAGTATTTTGGTGCACCCGTTTACCAATATGTTTAGTTAACATAGATGATTGCCATGCCATCTATTGTGCAATGGCATGGTAGTGTGTATGTGCGTTTTCCGTGATTTTGGTTATGCAAAATCAATACGATTCTATGTATCTCTCAATGATATGATTGTAGAGGTTATTGCAATGCGAAATTGTTGTGTAACCAAAATATAATTTTTCAATTCTATTTTGCTTACACAAATTTCGCATGTACAAGTGTTGTTGTACGATTACTATGTACAAGTTGTTATGTACATTATTTGTATATACAAGATTGTTGTATGTTATTTGGAATAATTCTTTTCATGGAGAATTGTCCGTTTATAAAGAATTATGTGAAAGGAGGATTGTCCGTTGAGAAATAATTGTGCGGAGTTTCTGATAGTTGAAGAAACTACCCGCTACAGCTTCTTGACTTTAAGTTCTTCGTTATGTTTTATATAATCTTTTATGATGATAGCTGATCCACCTCTAGCTTTGTTCTCTGGATGTAATGCATGGTAGCAATTATATCCTTTTATTTTACAGAATGAAGTTTTGGTGAAATGGGTTTCTGATATATGACATATATCTATATTATGCATGTTTAAAAATATATCTAATCCTTGAATGTGGTGCAATATCCCATTATTGCACCGCCGAACTATTTGTGCATACTCGCTCTCTTTGTATGTTAAAATTAGGAGTTGACGATTTAAGCTCCGTGGTTTTTTTTTGTCCAAATTCAGCTGCAATCACTTCACCCATTGTGTTGTTATCGTACATCTAAACAAAATGTATTTGGCATTATTTTCACTTAACTATAATCAAACACAATAATGTAAAGGACAAATCAAATGATTCTTCAAAACCTTCAATAATTAATTTTATTTAACATTTGAGAATCACTTGATTTATCCTAATTTATTTAGCTAAACTTACCATTCAAAATATTCACATAATGATTTATTGACGTTTGTTGACAATTGTTTGTCAACAGTAGTGCGATTCTTGTATATCAATTACTTGTACACTCACTAATATTATAAATTTCGCTATTCAAATTGCTCTTAGGTTGTCTCGTCGATAAGGGTAGATTTGAACGAAATTAAATATTTTTAATGGTAAGGAATTTAGTACTAAGCGAGATATTATATTTAAAAACCACTCTGTAACTTAAATTTTATTGTAAAAATTTACAATATTACGAACCGCGCCTTATTGAAACGTCTCGATTGCTGCCAAACCACGTTTCATCGGATCGCCATTATTGCTGCCCACACACATCAAGATTTTTTATAGATTGTACATTTCTTGGTGTATCTGGTTTGCGTGATTTATCTCTCATTTTTTGTAGTTCTACTGCTACTTCACATCCTCTGTAGTTGGCTGGATGGTGGCCATTACAGTTCATACACTTCGGTGTTGTATTTCGGGGAACTGTGCAGTCGTTTCCTGCGTGTTTTCCTGCACATTTAACACATCTTGCTTCACGATGGCAGTGCTTTTGTGTATGATTATAACATTGTGTGTATGATTATAACATTGAGGTTTTAGTCGAGTGACCTTTCTCGGTGTTTCTATTTTAACTTTGAGGTTGAGGATAGCCTTAATATTATAAATATTTTCGATTTTTTCTTTGTTGTCAAAGGTCAGCATGAATAGCGGGAGACCTCTTCTCATGATTTCAACATTTCCCTCCCTGTTTTCTGGTCTCTCTTTTCTGATGATGTCGACTGCGTCGATTAAATAATCCTTTGTTGAGGCCTTTGTTTTGCAGGTCCTCAATAATTTCATCTTTTGAACAAGTTGGATGAAAACCGCTTGCCATTACTTTAAATGGTCGATCATTTTTATCCTCGTAGGTATGCCACTGGTGACCATCAGAATTTAATTTGTTAGCTAGAATTTTATAATCTTCAGGCTCTGTTGTATTTATTTTCCAAATATTACTACTGAGCGATATTATCTTGTAGTCATTTCGTACTACTTCTTTCATCAGTTTCTGAATACTACCGTGATTTGTAATTCCTAGAATATTGATCGGGGTGGGGCCTGTTTCTTCTTTTCTGGCTCGTGCACTTTTAATGCATTAGTTGCATTGACAGTTTTAGTGTGAGTTTGAATTGGCTCAACTTCTGGTGATGCTTCAGCTTTCCTCTTGCTTAGGTTGGTTTCTTTTCTTGGTTTCTTGTTAGCTCTCTTGGATTTCTGTAGTATCCAATTGGTTTCCCTTTCAAGCTCATCAGTGTGATATTCAACTTGATCTGTGAGTACTTGAAATTGGTTGTTCATTAATGCTAAGTTTCCTGCGTTGTTATTTTTATTTACAGTTTCCTTTTGCATAAGGTTTTCTTTTTTAGCACGGCAACTTCATTATTCAGCTGCGCAATTAATTTCTCCATTTTTTCAAACTTATTTGTTAACTCCGCGTTATTATTATAATTGATTTTGCACTGGGCATGGCTTCAGAAGCTTGTTTGATAGCTATTGGCTTATGCTTCATAGTAGAGGTATTTTCCTTCTCATTGTTAAGTTCACCCAGTGTGGTGATCTCCGGCGGTGGAATAGTTGGTGGTATTCTAGGAAGTACCGTTCTTCTTTTACCAAAGGGCCATTCATTTATCGCTTGTTCTGTACTTCCAGTAGTACTAGAAAAAGGATCAGCCTGCAATTTTGTTGAATTTAAATCGATTAAAATCGATCGAATAAACATCGCGTCGTCAAATATAGATTCAATAGAAACTATTTAAAAGAAAATTAAATCAATTCAGTGGATTTTATCGGGGTTTTCTAGATAAGGTTAGGTTAGATTAGGTTGGAGGGGCTACTTCCGCACACTCAGATCAGTAGTGGCCCGTTGTAATACCACAAATACATATGTCTTCTGTATATAGATGTTATTTTTCGGTCTTGATATGTTCGGCAAAGTTGTTTATCTTTGCGTGAGCAACAACTTTGCTGAAAAAAGCATAACGAAAATCTTAATGGTTCAAGAGCTATCAACGTGAAAATGAGGGTATATTTTGACTCAGAGCCAAAACATGTTGAAAGCGATATCTCAAAAATGGGGACTAACTTTGAAACGGGACTAGTACCATTGAATTCAGCGTACTCGAATTAGATTTACCCCCTGGGTGCCCAGCTTGTCACAAAAAAAAGTTTGCGATTCAAGCACTGTGTTATAATTTAAAATAATAAACTTTTCACTTACATTGTGTTTTCAAACTTGTGCATTATTTTATTTTCACCAACACACGAAATCCAAAATATCCAACTTTTTCCGACTACTACGTGATATTTTCGGAAAAAATGTAGTACAATAATATTTTTTTTCCGTTTTGTTATACGAAGTATGTATTGATTTGTTTTTATGCGGTATATTAAAAAATATATATTCGGTACAATCTACTATGTCCTTTCAAAATTTCAATCAAATTGGATGAATTCAATTCATTCAACTTTTTGAATGTGATTAATCTCATAAGCTAATTTACGTTGGCCTTTTATTTTTTCCGATTTTTGATATTTCATCACATTGCGTAAGTATTGCGTCAGGCCCGTTAGACGTATCCTCAGCACTATATAATTAGTTTATTTAACTCTAAACTAAGATTTTTCATTCAATTTTTTAGTTAAAAATCGACATTAAAAATTTTTTTACAGCTAGTCGTGAAGTTTTGGAAGACTTTTTTTATGCAGTCCCTACCCACCGCACAAAAACAGGTTTGCTGGCAAATGTGTAAAGCTACGATTTAATTGATTCGTGTTTCTAAACATAAATTATGCAGAGTGAGTTTTTTTATATATGCTATTCTTTTATCTCGGAAACGGTGCAATTTAGAAGACAATACTTATAATAAAAAAAAATTCAGTTTGAAGAGGGACGATTCAAGATTAAAAATTGAATTCATAAGTATAGGCTCTCATTTAAAAAACTAACTTTTGTCAATATCTCCAATACTAATGAGTTTCAAGGTCATTCAAGAGCACCACTAAATGTCTCCACACTGAACAATTTTCTCCTAGGTTGCACCGTTTCCGAGATAAAAGCCTGGCATTTTTTAAAAAGTCACCCTTATAACTACATATAAATCATTTTTTCGAATATTTAGTTTCCGTAAATATAAAAAATATTAAAAAAGTTAAATAAACTGTTTTTCAAAATTTTTGAGAATAAAAATATTTTAGCTTTATGTAATTTTATATATTTTGTTGTATTTATCAATTCACAATACACACAAATTTTTCACGAAAACGTGTTGCCAGCAACACAAAATTTCTATAAAACCGCAATAAAACAGAGTATATTTCATTTCTTCGTTTATAAAATCCGCAAAAATTAAAATCTCCGATTAAAGATCTTGATGTAATCTTTACTCTCGGTTTTTGTTATTTATTATAGAATCGAGCCTAAATATAAACAAATAAAGACAGTGAATTGTCAAATACATAATACTATAATCTACCACCATAAAACAACATTACATTGCACGTCACCGTTGTATTGACATTACTGTAAGATTTTTTCTGGTATGATATCTGGAATAATCCGAAATTGGTGCTAATTAATAAAGTGTTTTTGGTCTATTTTCAAGAATTTAAGTAAACCGTACCTACTACATGTTTAAACTTTACCAGCTAGGCCTTAAGTAGTATCACTAGTTTATTTTAATTAGAAAACGGCAGTTCGACAGTAATTCAAGAGAAATAGTTTGCGATAAAAATAAAATCAATGAAGATAATAATGAAGTCGAAACGTTTAAACTACGCCGTTTAGATTGCGTACATGACGTCGGGAATTAGTTCGGAAAAAATGGCACACACAAAATCTATTAAAACAACAACAAAGTTAAAAATACTTCAAATCGAGTATTGAACTTGTAGTCGGGGCATAAAGCATTTCTCATAATTTGATTGGTTTTGAGTTCGGGAGCGAGTTTGATGCTTTTTATTTCCAATGTCATGTACGCAGCATTAGTTTTAACCTTTAGATGATGATCTGAACTCCCTGCTGTTATTAAATTTATATTTGCTTTGTGTCGGCCAGTTCTCATTTAACATAAATATCTAGTACAAAAAAACGAAAATACAATAAACGAAAACGGGGAAGATGGATTTATTTTTGTTTCAATTCACCTGAGCACAGATTTTCTTATGAATATTATCTTCTTCGTTTAAATCGGACATATTAATAAGTTTTGCTTTATTCGTTTACCATTCAATTCGAGCAATTAAGTTGAAAAGATAATTTGAGAAAGAAATGTTTTACCATGTTGGTTTATAATTGTGGTATGTAATTAAAGTTTACTCAGCTTTTAAAATAAATTTAAATAAAATTACTTTTTGCTGCTAAAATTTTCAACTTTCAACCAGAATATTAAATAAGCTAAGGCACCATAAAAGTTTTATTTTTGTAAAACTGGACATTAAATCAAAACTAAACGAAACAGAATTTCGTGCTGGCGTACATATACCATAATTAGTAAATAATATTTTAAAGTTCTTTTCCTCTTATTGAAGTAATTAGTTAGAGGTTATTCGTTAAAATACGTGACTAGAATGTTGTGTGTAAAAACATCTTTAGCGGTGGAAACTGCAAAAATGTATGTTTTCACCATAAACATAACACCTAAGAGTTTAGGTTGCATGTTGGTTTGGACCATTTTGATTAGTGCTACGACCACCTAGACTATAAGCTTTCTCATTTAAACTGAACAACTGAAGCCTCAACCACCGAATACTTAAAAGTTTAAGTTGTGCTCCCTTTGGACCACTTAGGGAGCAATACGACCACCAATTTGAGGGGTGAGTTGTTTGTTTGTGACGAGAAGCCTATACAATTTTGGTGGTTGTACACTAACTGAAATGGTACAGCGTGCAGCTTGAGCGCTTACGTATTTGCTAGTTGAGACTTTACTAGACTAGATTAAATTTTGTATTCCAATTTCACACAAATATGTTTTTGGCAAAGTAACCCAGTTCATGACGTCGCCTTAATAGAAATAAATTTTTTAAGATGTAAATTTTTAAATTTTTTATTTAGGATTCGTAATTATCTTTAATTAAACAAATGCATAAACCTAAACCCGTTTCATATATGTATATGCATAGAAAAGTTTTCATAGTTTTTAAATCCAATCCAAAATTTATAAAAAATAGATTAAGGAAAATAAACGTAAAAGAATTAGTAGAACAATAAGATATGAAGAGAAATTAAATAATTAGGTTTTTTCATTATTTTGTTGTGCACTTTTATTACGAGATTGTATTGACAAGTGAAAATATCGTTTATATGAAGAGAGAGAACACCGTTTTTCTTATCGTGACATTTTTATTATTTTTTTAATTTTAAGTCATGGGGTGGGATTTTCAAAGGATGACTCAGTCTTGCAAAACTGCTAACATAAAAAAAATTATTTAAATAAAAAAAAATTAAATTGATACCAACAAACTGTGTTTACAAAACAAGTAGAAATTTTACTAGATTGATTAAAATCGAAGCATTTCACACTCTTTTGGCGTTTGCTTTTCATGTTCTACCTTTAGGTTCGATTTACGTAGAACCATCTGCACATTGCATAGTTCCATGCCAACCTATACCACTGACATGGCAGATGGGTCGGCCCATGAGTAGTGTACTCCGACAGGACTAGTTGTGTTCATTTCCATCACTGATCGTAATCAGATGACGAAAATCCCTTTTGCATCCTGGGATTCGAACCCGGTACCTCCCGATCCAAATGCCACAGCTTTAACCATTGTGGCGTTTGGCCTATAAATTCATCTGTATAGAAAAATTATCAAGCAAAACGTCAATAAGTTCAATCGTTAGTCACTAGTCCAAATGTTATTACTCAAAATAAAATAAGTATGAATTGAAAAAAATATAATACCTTAGTACTAGCTGAAAATTTAAATAAGATAAATATACACAATTTTCACAGATGGAACCGTCTAATAGTCTAATAAAAAGTGTATGCTCGAATAACGTTCGTCGTCTTCAAAATTAACTTTCTAGTTTTAGTTCTGTTTTTGGTTGTTATATTTTGTACAACTTTATTTTCAAAAATATTTGTAAAAAAAATTGTTTGCCTGTTCACATTTATACAACTAAACAACAGTAAAAGCACAAAATTTAATAAGAGAAAAGAAACTTTTAAAATTTAAATTAATTTTTAATCTGTGGATCTATTTTTATTTTTACCGAAAATTTCGAAAACAAAATTTACATAATTACCATTTGAGAATAAATATATTCTTTTGTTTTTTGTTTATTTTTACTTTTAGTAGTCAAAATAGCCACATTAAAATTTAAAGAAATACGAAAAACATGTAAAGTTAAAATAAACGTAAACGATTTTCTTTTAATCTTGCACAAAATTCTTAAAATGTGAGCAAAATAAAAACAATTTAATTAATTTAATTATTATAGACATTGTGAGTTTTTTTATTATTAATTTAATCGTTAAGACCGTGTTGAATATACCGTCTAACTCGCGTAAAACTCTAGTGGTGCGTACTCGTACGTTACACTTTTTCCTTCAGACGATATTTTGGTTAAAACAATAAAATACAAAATTTACAGAGTAACATTTTGTTTGTTATTTTAATTAAAATTTTAATATAATGAACAATAAATAATAAATTTAATTGGTGATTAAAATTTTTATAAGATCCTTATACATATGTATATGAAAATTAAACAACAAAGTTAATATTTTATTTTGAAAAGTGTTGCGTGTACATCGGGTACATATAATGTTTAATTGCATAACGTATTAATCGAGATCCCTCTTTTATTTATATTGTAGACATGGACATAATTTATATGGGATTAAGTAATCAAGAGATATGATATTGCATTGTTGAGAAACTCAAAATTGACATTTCTTGTCAAGATGCCAACTCATAAAAATAAACAATCTTAAAAAAGTTGCTCTAGGGATGAATAGGAGAACTGTGCGATACAATAATTTTATTCCTATTCCTACAAAAACTTGGAATACATGGAATTGTTGTTGTACAGTTGTCAAAGTAAAACGCGTATGTATCATTTGAACATTCAAATCATTAGAGCAAGCTCAAAACAAATCTCGTTGAATAGGATGAGATAAAATTTTGTATAACAGAATGGGTGGACCAATATGGAGGTCTGTTGAACACACTCTGAAATTGCCAGTTTCTATATTAAGAATTCCCCACAATTAACATAGTCCTTGCAAATAATACTCGGATGTATGCTTAATGATACCAATTGCTTTTTTATTATGCATATAAATCCCGCTTTAATCGAGAATGTATGATCAAAATTTTTTTTGACCTATTGAACCAAGCTGAATTATTTCATTTTTCTAATTCGTATTTTAATGCAGCCGATCAATCTGTCTTCAAATTTTTAAATGGGAAATTTGCAGTTTCAACTGTGGTGCTGTAACTTCTTTTTTTAGCAATTTCTTTATTTATTGAATCTTTCAAACATGAAAATAACAATAAGTTTTCAAATCTTAATAACTAAGGTAATTATGTAAATCTGTGTGAGCAAAATCTACTTCTTATCAATATGATTTTTTGATTTGATTTTGATTGAGATGTACGGCCAAGTCATTTGACAAGTAATCCCAGATATGGCCGGGGTCCACCGTACACCTTTATTACTCATAACCAAATCGAAGGATAGGAAAGGTTATGTTAGTAAGGAGAGACTCAACCCGGTTACAGACACCTAACTAGTCGATAGTAACACAATGACGACACAAATCTAACTACGAAATAATTATTAATAATGTAACTGAAAAACTTCCGGTCATCTGAAAATTAAAAATTGTTATTTAATTCTGCAAACTTACCTTCTTGAATTTTCGTTAATACCAATTTTTAATAAAATCTAAAAGAAAGGTCTAAAATAATAAAAATTAAAATCATTCATTATTATTAAATACCACACAATTCCAACTACGAAATAATTATTAATATTGTAACTGAAAAACTTCCGGCCATCTGAAAATTAAAAATTGTTATTTAATTCTGCAAACTTATCTTCTTGAATTTTCGTTAATACCTATTTTTAATAAAATCTAAAAGAAAGATCTAAAATAATAAAAAATTAAAATTAATAATTATTATTAAATACCGGATGCAATACTAATAACTAAAAAAATTCTTACTAAAACGCCTAGCTAAAAACGGAGCCAAGCCACTGGAAAAACAGAGGTCTCTATACTACAAAATTGTCCAATAAAAGTTTTTAACTGCTTCTGAAATCGGAATCTAATTTTTAATCAAAACAGCATATCGATCGTGTAGCTAATTCCATATGGTTTCAAAAACAGCTAATCTGCAATATTTAAGATCAATAATGGATGTTTGGCACAACTCCAGAACCCCAACACCTAAACAAATTAAATAAAACTTTTAAAGCAATCACGAATCTGTAAGACGATAGAATTAAGAATAAGTAGCTAAGACAACTGTAGGATCCTTCATCGTATCGTATTACCTAATCGTATTAAATAAATCATAAAAACAACAACCAGCGATAATTATTTATCCAACCCAGAACAATATAATCAAAACCTTCACCAATTTATAGTCTCCCGAAACAACCTAGGAAACCATTTAATTAAAGAAATGCCATGATCCCTGAAAAACTATCTAAAATGTAGTAATCAAAAATGTTCATTATAACCAAATATATACGCTTAATCAGGAACTGAAATGAATAATAGTATTAATAATAAACAATTGATAAACCTCAATAACTCTAAATTGCAATCCAAATCAAAACAAATAAATATAATAATTTAATACTCAAACGTTGAATAAAATTAGATACAAGAGTATTACTAAAATTAGTTAATCTCTGAAATCAAATTGTTGAAAGAATCATTTTTATAAATAATCATAGTAAAATGTACCAAGAAAAATATGTAATGTTTATAAAAGAGTGCTCGATGCCCAGTTTTCTCAAATGAAAACCAAACATACGCCAACCTTAAAGTTATTTTCGAATCCCAATACACGGTAACCATGCGATCTCCCGCTAACATCACTAATCAACAATATATATGCTTTACAAAGTCGTGATGAATCGATGACAGATTATAAACGTATCGTGGTAATCATATAGCTCAAAATTTCATCGTACGACTGATCATCCTAAAATTTCAAAAATGATGCCACTCCCGCGAATTTGATGGCAAACCTCAACAAAAACATCTTTAATATTCAGCGGAGACTAATTTGAACATACAAATCTAAAAATCAGACAAGGGTTCTATGTAAAACTGCAAATTTACTTTCCTATAGCAACAATCGATAATCTTATCAACTCCCAAACAAACAAAACAATTTAAAATAGCCTACAAATACAGGCAACGACAGAGCACATTACATGAATACAACCTTCCGTCAGTTAAGAAACACAATGTTCATTATGAACGAAACCAATTCAAAGCATTCTGCCATAAATATCAAAGAAAATTTATTGCAACACATGCCTATTCTTGCAACACAGGTGGCATATCCTCGCCGCCTCTGCGCAAATTGATCACACAAAATGAAATCAATGAAAAGGTCAAAAATGCGTATTTGTATAGAGCATTCGGTAGCAACAACAAAAATCCATGTTTCAATCAGCTATGCTACACACAATTTTGGTTTCTGAATTCAAACTAAGTAGCAATAGATTTTAATTTTTAATTTAAACCCTTATTTTAAAATGATTTAATTAAATTTTTTTGTCTTGTTTTAGTCTTTTCTCTCGAAAATAAAATTTAAACAAAAATCTACATCTGAAAAATGTCATTAAATTTTTTTATTTTCATTTCAATTTTTTCGTTTCGGATTCACGAACAAAAATTTTATATCGCAGCTGCGACATAAAATTTTTGTTCGTGAATCCAAAATGAAAAAATTGAAATGAAAATAAAAAAATTTAAGGACATTTTGAGATGTAGATTTTTGTTTAAATTTTATTCTCGAGAGAAAAGAATAAAACAAGACAAAAAAAATTTAATGATTTAATTTAAAATAAGGGTTTAAATTAAAAATTAAAATCTATTGCGACTTAGTTTGAATCCAGAAACCAAAATTGTGTGTAGCATAGCTGAATCATTTTTTCATATATAAGCATTTACACACACAAGCACAAATAGTAAATACCCTACCGCAAAATGTTCATCAAGCCTCAAACACAGTAACGCAAAAACTCTCACAAACATACGAATTACATAAATTTTTGATTTAGTATTGAAAAATCTTCAAATTTTATTTGATTGTATGTGACTGAATTTTTTGTAAGTCAAGCAATTGATGACAACATAAGTGAACTTCTCGATGAAATTCTGGTCAAAAGATATGTTGCGATTATTTTTCTCTCCGTGAGAAATTAAAATTATGTATTGGGCGTTCTACTGAATCAACTAATGAACTTGTTAATAAAAGTCATTAGTGGGGAGGCTATTATTACTTTTCTAACGGTAAAATCCAGTTTCACTGAGAGAAACAATTAAATTTTTTAACTTGTATAAACATGTTACTCTAGTAAAAATTGTAGAAGTAATTAAACACACAATTTTAGTTTACTTGGACAATTCGTTTAATTATGGGATGTTATTTTAATAACATAAGAAATAAAAGTAATTCAATATGTGTACCTGAACTAAAAGTGACTTACAAAGTGAAGTCGTGTTTTATTTTATAGTTAAAACATAAAATATTAATCACAAATCATAAAAAACCATTCAAAATGCCCCTTAATAGATTATAGCACACTACTACCTGAATTTCCGTAAGAACTGCCTTATTACTATCTCAATGACTTCTTTACAAAAATCGTGGATGAATTCATCGATGCGTTATACAGCAAATTACTAATGAACATCCTTCATTAGATCACGTAAAACTTCATTAAATATATAAATGACTCACAAAAACGCTTATACATCATCTGGAATCAAAATAGTCCTACATATTGAAGGTTTGAATACAATGTGTATGAAGCGTTAAAGCAACGGTGTGAAAATACATACAAACGAAAATTGTTATGAACATATTCTATACTATTGCCGGAATCTACTTTAATATTTTAATATTTAAGCACAAATAATGAATTTTACCTTTAAATTTTTTTACAAATAATGAATTTTACCCAGATGAACAAGTTTAATGGAGAAAAGATGCATATAAAAATTTTAAACAAAAATTTTAACGGGAAATTCTGTATAGTAAGCGAAAGGCTATATACAATGTTCATTCAATTGAAGGTCTCTTTTCTTCTTTCACTTCACAAATTAACAAATGAATTATTATGAAGAAATGAAACCGAAGTACAAATACACATACACAACAACCCAAATAAAACATTTCATTTATATGTATGCAGTTTTCAATGGTTTATTTACATTTATTTATCACGCATAGGTAATTCGTTTTCGAAATGAAAAGCAGTAAGAAAATCATCTTTTTATATTGTAAATGGCAATATAAACTGTAATAATTATAAATCAAATTTAGCTGCAATACATATGTAAATATGTACTAAATAATTTATATATGATAACATTTTGGAATTATCATTTATTGAGTATATACCAACCACATAATTCAATAATAAATTCAAATTTGAATTTGTTAATAAATACGATCGAGTATCGCGCATATAAAAAATATATTTATATGACAGCTATGTATAGGTAGTAGATGCACATGTAGATCGTATAATATAGAGAATAGACGAATTCATTTTAAATTATTGGTTGTCTCTCTTCGTCGTAATGTTTTAGATATTTATAAAACCAAAATAAGTAAAATGAAATAGGACAATTATATATTATTAAATTTCATAAAAAAAACCCTTTATGTGTGTGTTCAAAACAACAACAATTAAAAGCCCTGAACAAAGTCTGAAACGCAGATACCAATATGCAACAAACTACAGAAGATTGTGTTGGTTACACTAACAATCCCATGTTAATTTTTTTCTTTCGCACCACTACTTATTAAACTAGTGCGCACATTCTATGTACGCATATATTCTAATCAACTATCTATAGTGTAGTTTTTTCTGTATTTGTTGCAATAGCATGTCTTTATATTGTTGTTGGTTTTGGTGTGTTACATTCTTCTAAATTCTATACAACAAACAAAAACGACAATTAGTGCTTCCATTTGCATAATAGTATTATTTTAATAAAATAAAATTAAAAAACACGCAAAAGTTGAAATGCACCAATGCCTTCTATACTACTGGCCGCTTACACCAAATGATGACGACACGCTAAGTCGACGTTGTTGTTGCTTTCTCTAGTTGCTTTGTTAGTGTGAATACCCTAAAATTATTATTGCGCAGTCTCGGTATAGACTTAAATTGACGTCATGTGGGAAAAATGAGAGTAGTAAAAGGCCAGTAGTATAGAAGCAATACCTTCTAAACTACTGGCCGCTTACACCAAATGATGACGACACGCTAAGTCGACAATTCAACTAGATGGCAGATAAATATTAAAAAGGAAAACTACATTACAAAATATATTTAGTTGTAATTATTACATCGAAGTAGACGGTTATTCGTTTTTTATTTTGGTTTTCCAGTTTTTTCTAGTTTTTGTCTACACCTCGTTCTCATAAAACCAAAATAAATTTCGTCATTCGTCGTCCGTCATACAAAATTATAAAACAATACAAAAATATATTATTTCGCTCTCCAGTTGTTTTGTAATTTTGTTGTTTGTTAGTTTCTAACAAACTGTTGAAGACGAAGGATATGCTTTTTTAATTTTTATAGTAATGCATGTACATTTTTTTTTAGATTTTTGCGTTTTTTTGTCATTTTTATCTACCATAAGTCGATTTGTAATACCATTTAATTCGAAATTGTTGTAATTGGTACGTAGATTCAATAAAAAATAGCAAAAGAATTACGGATATTATGTAAAACACAGAAAAAATGCATCGTAAGTCTTCGATTAATTATGTGACACTAAATAAAATAGAAATACAGCAGAAATGAAATCGAAATGACAAAATATACACAAAATGATCACAAATTATTCCTGCTCTCACGGTTGTATGTATTTATATTTTTATAGTGGAATACACTAAAACTTTGTATTGCGTTATCTAAATAGACGCAATTTCTTTAAATGCTCACTAAACTTCTTGAATATGAATATTAAAAATTCAATTAATGAATTAAGAAAATCAATTACACTAAAATTGTTCATAATTTATTAATTTATTTTATAATAATTTAGGTTTTTATCTGTTAAGTTTATGAAATTTATTGCCGTAGTAATTGTGCTGACATCTGGTTGTCGACTTACGTTGACGTCATCGACAAAAAATGAATGTTGTCACAGGCCAGTACTATAGAAGGCACTGATAGAAGGCATTGAATGCACTAACTGACTAACCAACACAACATTAAGCGAATGAGCAATATTACTTTACGAAGGATCAAGCAAAACAAAGATAATTCGATATCAATGTTTTATTTGGATATAATATGCCATGGATGTCCCTCAATGACTGTGAATGTATAAATTTTAGATTTTTTTGTTTGTTTATTTATTGTTTTTGCAGATCGTGAAATAATTTTCGGCATGAACCAACTAAACGGATGTGAAGTTTGTCCTAACTTGTCCTAAACCAACAACAATGTATATAATTAAATTTAACAGTGTAATTTGACTGTACGTATTAAAGCAATGAAAATTAGTCTGGGACTAGTACTTCTATTAAAAGGTCCACCAACTTGTCATTGCTAATAGTTTCTGTGCCCTATTAGCTAATTTATAGCGAAAAACAAAGTTCCGCTGATCGTGGGAATTCCCGCTATTCGAATATAAGTCACACGGGAAAAGTATTGGTTCTGTTGAAAAGAAGAAATTATTTATTGGCCTTACGGTTTAAATCGTCCGCCAATTTATTGATCTATAAAAGTTTTGGACTCCTATGTCTATCTACCGAGCGAGTATGATGACCCGCTGATCGTGGGGATTCCCGCTATTTGAATATATGTGACACGGGAAAAGTATTGGTTCTGTTGAAAAGAAGAAATTATTTATTGGCCTTACGGTTTAAATCGTCCGCCAATTTATTGATCTATAAAAGTTTTGGACTCCTATGTCTATCTACCGAGCGAGTATGATGACCCGCTGATCGTGGGGATTCCCGCTATTTGAATATATGTGACACGGGAAAAGTATTGGTTCTGTTGAAAAGAAGAAATTATTTATTGGCCTTACGGTTTAAAACGTCCGCCAATTTATTGATCTATAAAAGTTTTGGACTCCTATGTCTATCTACCGAGCGAGTATGATGACCCGCTGATCGTGGAAATTCCCGCTATTTGAATATATGTGACACGGGAAAAGTATTGGTTCTGTTGAAAAGAAGAAAATTTTTTAGCCTTACGGTTTAAAACGTCCGCCAATTTATTGATCTATAAAAGTTTTGGACTCGTATGTCTATCTACCGAGCAAGTATGATGACCCGCTGATCGTGGAAATTCCCGCTATTCGAATATATGTGACACGGGAAAAGTATTGGTTCTGTTGAAAAGAAGAAAATTTTTTAGCCTTACGGTTTAAAACGTCCGCCAATTTATTGATCTATAAAAGTTTTGGACCCCTATGTCTATCTACCGAGCGAGTATGATGACCCGCTGATCGTGGGAATTCCCGCTATTTGAATATAAGTGACACGGGAAAAGTATTGGTTCTGTTGAAAAGAAGAAATTATTTATTGGCCTTACGGTTTAAAACGTCCGCCAATTTATTGATCTAGAAAAGTTTTTGACTCCTATGTCTATCTACCGAGCAAGTATGATGACCCGCTGGTCGTGGGAATTCCCGCTATTCGAATATATGTGACACGGGAAAAGTATTGGTTCTGTTGAAAAGAAGAAAATTTTTTTAGCCTTACGGTTTAAAACGTCCGCAAATTTATTGATCTATAAAAGTTTTGGACTCCTATGTCTATCTACCGAGCGAGTATGATGACCCGTTGATCGTGGGAATTCCCGCTATTCGAATATAAGTGACACGGGAAAAGTATTGGTTCTGTTGAAAAGAAGAAATTATTTATTGGCCTTACGGTTTAAAACGTCCGCCAATTTATTGATCTATAAAAGTTTTGGACTCTTATGTCTATCTACTGAGCGAGTGTGATGACCCGCTGATCGTGGGAATTCCCGCTATTTGAATATAAGTGACACGGGAAAAGTATTGGTTCTGTTGAAAAGAAGAAATTATTTATTGGCCTTACGGTTTAAAACGTCCGCCAATTTATTGATCTAGAAAAGTTTTTGACTCCTATGTCTATCTACCGAGCAAGTATGATGACCCGCTGATCGTGGGAATTCCCGCTATTCGAATATATGTGACACGGGAAAAGTATTGGTTCTGTTGAAAAGAAGAAAATTTTTTAGCCTTACGGTTTAAAACGTCCGCCAGATTATTGATCTATAAAAGTTTTGGACTCGTATGTCTATCTACCGAGCGAGTATGATGACCCGTTGATCGTGGGAAGTCCCGCTATTCGAATATAAGTCACACGGGAAAAGTATTGGTTCTGTTGAAAAGAAGAAATTATTTATTGGCCTTACGGTTTAAAACGTCCGCCAATTTATTGATCTAGAAAAGTTTTTGACTCCTATGTCTATCTACCGAGCGAGTATGATGACCCGCTGATCGTGGGAATTCCCGCTATTTGAATATAAGTGACACGGGAAAAGTATTGGTTCTGTTGAAAAGAAGAAATTATTTATTGGCCTTACGGTTTAAAACGTCCGCCAATTTATTGATCTAGAAAAGTTTTGGACTCCTATGTCTATCTACCGAGCGAGTATGATGACCCGCTGATCGTGGGAATTCCCGCTATTTGAATATATGTGACACGGGAAAAGTATTGGTTCTGTTGAAAAGAAGAAATTATTTATTGGCCTTACGGTTTGAAACGTCCGCCAATTTATTGATCTATAAAAGTTTTGGACTCCTATGTCTATCTACCGAGCGAGTATGATGACCCGCTGATCGTGGGAATTCCCGCTATTTGAATATATGTGACACGGGAAAAGTATTGGTTCTGTTGAAAAGAAGAAAATTTTTTAGCCTTACGGTTTAAAACGTCCGCCAGATTATTGATCTATAAAAGTTTTGGACTCATATGTCTATCTACCGAGCGAGTATGATGACCCGCTGATAGTGGGAATTCCCGCTATTCGAATATATGTGACACGGGAAAAGTATTGGTTCTGTTGAAAAGAAGAAAATTTTTTTAGCCTTACGGTTTAAAACGTCCGCCAATTTATTGATCTATAAAAGTTTTGGACTCCTATGTCTATCTACCGAGCAAGTATGATGACCCGCTGATCGTGGAAATTCCCGCTATTCGAATATATGTGACACGGGAAAAGTATTGGTTCTGTAAAAGAAGAAAATTTTTTAGCCTTACGGTTTAAAACGTCCGCCAATTTATTGATCTATAAAAGTTTTGGACTCCTATGTCTATCTACCGAGCGAGTATGATGACCCGCTGATCGTGGGAATTCCCGCTATTTGAATATAAGTGACACGGGAAAAGTATTGGTTCTGTTGAAAAGAAGAAATTATTTATTGGCCTTACGGTTTAAAACGTCCGCCAATTTATTGATCTAGAAAAGTTTTTGACTCCTATGTCTATCTACTGAGCAAGTATGATGACCCGCTGATCGTGGGAATTCCCGCTATTCGAATATATGTGACACGGGAAAAGTATTGGTTCTGTTGAAAAGAAGAAAATTTTTTTAGCCTTACGGTTTAAAACGTCCGCAAATTTATTGATCTATAAAAGTTTTGGACTCCTATGTCTATCTACCGAGCGAGTATGATGACCCGTTGATCGTGGGAATTCCCGCTATTCCAATATAAGTGACACGGGAAAAGTATTGGTTCTGTTGAAAAGAAGAAATTATTTATTGGCCTTACGGTTTAAAACGTCCGCCAATTTATTGATCTAGAAAAGTTTTTGACTTTTATGTCTATCTACCGAGCGAGTATGATGACCCGCTGATCGTGGGAATTCCCGCTATTTGAATATAAGTGACACGGGAAAAGTATTGGTTCTGTTGAAAAGAAGAAATTATTTATTGGCCTTACGGTTTAAAACGTCCGCCAATTTATTGATCTAGAAAAGTTTTTGACTCCTATGTCTATCTACCGAGCAAGTATGATGACCCGCTGATCGTGGGAATTCCCGCTATTCAAATATATGTGACACGGGAAAAGTATTGGTTCTGTTGAAAAGAAGAAAATTGTTTAGCCTTACGGTTTAAAACGTCCGCCAGATTATTGATCTATAAAAGTTTTGGACTCGTATGTCTATCTACCGAGCGAGTATGATGACCCGTTGATCGTGGGAATCCCCGCTATTCGAATATAAGTGACACGGGAAAAGTATTGGTTCTGTTGAAAAGAAGAAATTATTTATTGGCCTTACGGTTTAAAACGTCCGCCAATTTATTGATCTAGAAAAGTTTTTGACTCCTATGTCTATCTACCGAGCGAGTATGATGACCCGCTGATCGTGGGAATTCCCGCTATTTGAATATAAGTTACACGGGAAAAGTATTGGTTCTGTTGAAAAGAAGAAATTATTTATTGGCCTTACGGTTTAAAACGTCCGCCAATTTATTGATCTAGAAAAGTTTTGGACTCCTATGTCTATCTACCGAGCGAGTATGATGACCCGCTGATCGTGGGAATTCCCGCTATTTGAATATATGTGACACGGGAAAAGTATTGGTTCTGTTGAAAAGAAGAAAATTTTTTAGCCTTACGGTTTAAAACGTCCGCCAATTTATTGATCTATAAAAGTTTTGCACTCGTATGTCTATCTACCGAGCAAGTATGATGACCCGCTGATCGTGGAAATTCCCGCTATTCGAATATATGTGACACGGGAAAAGTATTGGTTCTGTAAAAGAAGAAAATTTTTTAGCCTTACGGTTTAAAACGTCCGCCAATTTATTGATCTATAAAAGTTTTGGACCCCTATGTCTATCTACCGAGCGAGTATGATGACCCGCTGATCGTGGGAATTCCCGCTATTTGAATATAAGTGACACGAGAAAAGTATTGGTTCTGTTGAAAAGAAGAAATTATTTATTGGCCTTACGGTTTAAAACGTCCGCCAATTTATTGATCTAGAAAAGTTTTTGACTCCTATGTCTATCTACCGAGCAAGTATGATGACCCGCTGGTCGTGGGAATTCCCGCTATTCGAATATATGTGACACGGGAAAAGTATTGGTTCTGTTGAAAAGAAGAAAATTTTTTTAGCCTTACGGTTTAAAACGTCCGCAAATTTATTGATCTATAAAAGTTTTGGACTCCTATGTCTATCTACCGAGCGAGTATGATGACCCGTTGATCGTGGGAGTTCCCGCTATTCGAATATAAGTGACACGGGAAAAGTATTGGTTCTGTTGAAAAGAAGAAATTATTTATTGGCCTTACGGTTTAAAACGTCCGCCAATTTATTGATCTATAAAAGTTTTGGACTCTTATGTCTATCTACTGAGCGAGTATGATGACCCGCTGATCGTGGGAATTCCCGCTATTTGAATATAAGTGACACGGGAAAAGTATTGGTTCTGTTGAAAAGAAGAAATTATTTATTGGCCTTACGGTTTAAAACGTCCGCCAATTTATTGATCTAGAAAAGTTTTTGACTCCTATGTCTATCTACCGAGCAAGTATGATGACCCGCTGATCGTGGGAATTCCCGCTATTCGAATATATGTGACACGGGAAAAGTATTGGTTCTGTTGAAAAGAAGAAAATTTTTTAGCCTTACGGTTTAAAACGTCCGCCAGATTATTGATCTATAAAAGTTTTGGACTTGTATGTCTATCTACCGAGCAAGTATGATGACCCGCTGGTCGTGGGAAGTCCCGCTATTCGAATATAAGTCACACGGGAAAAGTATTGGTTCTGTTGAAAAGAAGAAATTATTTATTGGCCTTACGGTTTAAAACGTCCGCCAATTTATTGATCTAGAAAAGTTTTGGACTCCTATGTCTATCTACCGAGCGAGTATGATGACCCGCTGATCGTGGGAATTCCCGCTATTTGAATATAAGTGACACGGGAAAAGTATTGGTTCTGTTGAAAAGAAGAAATTATTTATTGGCCTTACGGTTTAAAACGTCCGCCAATTTATTGATCTAGAAAAGTTTTGGACTCCTATGTCTATCTACTGAGCGAGTATGATGACCCGCTGATCGTGGGGATTCCCGCTATTTGAATATATGTGACACGGGAAAAGTATTGGTTCTGTTGAAAAGAAGAAATTATTTATTGGCCTTACGGTTTGAAACGTCCGCCAATTTATTGATCTATAAAAGTTTTTGACTCCTATGTCTATCTACCGAGCGAGTATGATGACCCGCTGATCGTGGGAATTCCCGCTATTTGAATATATGTGACACGGGAAAAGTATTGGTTCTGTTGAAAAGAAGAAAATTTTTTAGCCTTACGGTTTAAAACGTCCGCCAGATTATTGATCTATAAAAGTTTTGGACTCGTATGTCTATCTACCGAGCGAGTATGATGACCCGCTGATCGTGGGAATTCCCGCTATTCGAATATATGTGACAGGGGAAAAGTATTGGTTCTGTTGAAAAGAAGAAAATTTTTTTAGCCTTACGGTTTAAAACGTCCGCCAATTTATTGATCTATAAAAGTTTTGGACTCCTATGTCTATCTACCGAGCAAGTATGATGACCCGCTGATCGTGGAAATTCCCGCTATTCGAATATATGTGACACGGGAAAAGTATTGGTTCTGTTGAAAAGAAGAAAATTTTTTAGCCTTATGGTTTAAAACGTCCGCCAATTTATTGATCTATAAAAGTTTTGGACTCCTATGTCTATCTACCGAGCGAGTATGATGACCCGCTGATCGTGGGAATTCCCGCTATTTGAATATAAGTGACACGGGAAAAGTATTGGTTCTGTTGAAAAGAAGAAATTATTTATTGGCCTTACGGTTTAAAACGTCCGCCAATTTATTGATCTAGAAAAGTTTTTGACTCCTATGTCTATCTACCGAGCGAGTATGATGACCCGCTGATCGTGGGAATTCCCGCTATTCGAATATATGTGACACGGGAAAAGTATTGGTTCTGTTGAAAAGAAGAAAATTTTTTTAGCCTTACGGTTTAAAACGTCCGCCAATTTATTGATCTATAAAAGTTTTGGACTCCTATGTCTATCTACCGAGCGAGTATGATGACCCGTCGATCGTGGGAATTCCCGCTATTCGAATATAAGTGACACGGGAAAAGTATTGGTTCTGTTGAAAAGAAGAAATTATTTATTGGCCTTACGGTTTAAAACGTCCGCCAATTTATTGATCTAGAAAAGTTTTTGACTCTTATGTCTATCTACCGAGCAAGTATGATGACCCGCTGATCGTGGGAATTCCCGCTATTCGAATATAAGTGACACGGGAAAAGTATTGGTTCTGTTGAAAAGAAGAAATTATTTATTGGCCTTACGGTTTAAAACGTCCGCCAATTTATTGATCTAGAAAAGTTTTTGACTCCTATGTCTATCTACCGAGCAAGTATGATGACCCGCTGATCGTGGGAATTCCCGCTATTCGAATATATGTGACACGGGAAAAGTATTGGTTCTGTTGAAAAGAAGAAAATTTTTTAGCCTTACGGTTTAAAACGTCCGCCAGATTATTGATCTATAAAAGTTTTGGACTCGTATGTCTATCTACCGAGCGAGTATGATGACCCGTCGATCGTGGGAATTCCCGCTATTCGAATATAAGTGACACGGGAAAAGTATTGGTTCTGTTGAAAAGAAGAAATTATTTATTGGCCTTACGGTTTAAAACGTCCGCCAATTTATTGATCTAGAAAAGTTTTTGACTCCTATGTCTATCTACCGAGCGAGTATGATGACCCGCTGATCGTGGGAATTCCCACTATTTGAATATAAGTTACACGGGAAAAGTATTGGTTCTGTTGAAAAGAAGAAATTATTTATTGGCCTTACGGTTTAAAACTTCCGCCAATTTATTGATCTAGAAAAGTTTTGGACTCCTATGTCTATCTACCGAGCGAGTATGATTACCCGCTGATAGTGGAAATTCCCGCTATTTGAATATATGTGACACGGGAAAAGTATTGGTTCTGTTGGAAAGAAGAAAATTTTTTTAGCCTTATGGTTTAAAACGTCCGCCAATTTATTGATCTATAAAAAGGTGAATATAGATATAGTTGAAAACAGCAAAAAGTGAAACCAAAGATAAAAATAAAAAATGTGGGAGTGGTAATCAATAAAAATAGTGAGAGCAATAATTATTAAAAATTAGTACTTATAAAAAAGGGGGAGGATAAAAACAGGTATACGATTAGTCATCGGCTGAGTAACCAAATTCCAGATGTTTTTTTTATTTTATTTTTATATTGTTATTATAACCCGACGTATTAGTCATTTTATGTAATGGTAAATAATTAAACCTAAACTCACATGTTGCTAAATAAATTAAAACGGAGGTGAATTTTTACAAATAAAACTAAACTGACATGTTCGTAAATCCGTAAAACCCTGAAACATTATAGCATCAATACTTAATAAACACAATTATAATAATCACTTGTTTTTTGTTTCGCAGAATTATTTTGAATAATTTTCAAAAAGTTTAAAAAATCACTCGATCGATTTCGACTTGTTAGGTCATCATCGACTTTCTCAATAATTTTATCAAATACTGATAATGTTGAAATTGGCCTATAGTTAGGAACCAAACCAGAATCACCACTTTTAAGCACCGGCACAACCTTAGCAATTTTCAAACATTTAGGATATACACCTGTCTCAAAGATAATATTTACGATGTTACACAAAATATGGCGCTTTAACACTATATTACGGATATTATCTGGTCCACCACCTTTACCATTATCCAGTGAACTAGTTATATTTAAAATCTCAGCTGAGGTTGTGGTAGAAAGTAGAACTGAGTTAGGGTTAGGACGTAATGTTTGAAATTTATTGATATTTTTATCACTGTTAATAGATTCACATATTGTTTTACCGATAATGATAAAATAAATTTTAAATAAATTAACAATATCACTAGTTTTACTATATTCTTTATCTTGCCATTTGATAGTTCGTATTAGCGATTTTTAAATGTCTCTATTTAATAACTTATTAATATTTTTCCATAATACCTTTTGATTAACATTATGAAATATTTCTCTAAACTAATTTTTATATTAATATGTTTCAGTTTAATTTTAATTTCATTGTTATTGGTATTCAACTAAAAACTTTTCAAAATTTTGTTACGTTTTTTAACAAGTTTCCACAAGTCATACCACAACTTGCACTATATTTTTCATAAACTTTAGGTATTTTAATTTTTTCCCCCAATTTTGTTTTTAACACGTATAGAAATCTGCACATACAATATTGACAATTCAATTTTTAGCTACAATCTAAAATACTTCGGTTCGGCTTTTTTGGAGATTAGCGTGAAATGAATTTTTTCGATCGACGGATATCAGAATATAATTTAATATACTCTGCTGATTTTGGAAAGTGCCATTTTGAAAAACGACGTTTTCAAATGCCGTTTTGAACCTATTTCGTTTCGAAATATGAAATTTTGAAAAATGCCGTATTAAAAATTGAAATTATGAAATATGTTGTTTTAAAAATGCAATTTTGTGAAATGCCGTTTTGAAATATGTATGTAGTTTTGAGAAATGCCATTTTAAAAAATGCCGTTTTAAAATATGCAATTTCGATCGGGATCCATACACAGGCACTGGGGTTTCGTAAATAATTTGTTATGAGTTATAACTATGCGACCCACGCATCCTAAAAATATAGTTTTTACATCTGTCTCTCAACCTAAAAAAAGTAAAATTTTAACTTCTTTCGCTATTTTTCGTTTGCTGTCGTGAAATTTTTTATATTCTTCTAGGTTGTCATAAAACAGGATATCACAAAACAGAACATGGTGTCATGTACTAAGAGGATAAAAGATGGGTGTCGGTTGGCTAAGAAAAAATGTTAGGGTCAAAAAGCAATGATATTTTATGGTCGGTATTTCAACCAGAGTTTTTGTTCGACTTTGCCCATTTATTTATTATTCAACTGTTACTTTATATTTTTTGTTAACTAAAATAAAACCCTAGTTGACAAAATTATTTTATATGCCTCCCCCCCCCCCCCCCCCCCCAATTTATGGGAATCATTTGAGGAACAATTAAGCTGAGATCCTTTTTGGAGGATCTACGAATACAGATTAGTATAAATAAGTAAACTTCTCATTACGGTTTCATATTTAGAAGGGCGTAGGTGTGTTTTACGTGTTAATATTTGAGAATTTTGTGAAGTTAATAATTTTGATTTTGTGATTTAATATTTGTGATTTAAAGACGATTTTGTGAATTTAATACCGACAGTTTTTGTGAATTAAAAGATAATATTTGTGATTTAAAGACATTTTTGTGCATTAAAAAAAACAGTTTTTGTGATTACGATTTGTGATTTCTATATAAAGAAACTTTAAAATGTCGGGTGCAGCACCGAAGCAATTTGAAATTAATAAACCGGAAAATTTCAAAATATTGATAGATGCACTTGTTGATACCGTCGAAGGTGTTCATAATCTTGATGGTGCTAAATTATCAAGTGGATTAACATTTAGAAAAGTTTGTGCTGAAATTAAAGGATTGCAAATGTCTCACAAAAACCGAATAGCTTTTCAAAAACTATTCAAGAGCAACACAATATTTAAATCGCTTCTAGAAGAGCGAATAAAACTGTATTGCACAGACATTCCAGCTGAAGAATACGATGAGGTAAATATCAAACAAATTCATTTTTTTTTTGTCTAAAGCGGCCTACAGATAATTCTATTTAATGTTAGATAGATTATTCGGTTGATCCGATCGCTATACATACTATTCGATTTAGTTGGTGATGCAGTTGCGTAAAACGACATGGTTCAGGAAAGTTGGTCGGTTGTTAAATTTTCAACCATCCAACTTCATATCCGATTCAACGTTTAGGTTCGATCACATTGAATCATCTGTAGGCTTCTGGATACAACGTGTATTATAATTTTAAGTTATTGTAATTTAATTTTTGTTTTCGCTCATATAATTGAAATGAGTTTTTCCAAGGAAAATTTGGTATTCTCTACGAATATAGATGAAGAATCATTGAAAAATAAATTAGTGTTTTACTGCAGTATTGCCTGTATTTTTTTTTAATTTGCTGTCTTTGAGTGGTTTGATCGATTTAAACACATCACCAAAAGTTATTTTACAAAGACACTGTTATGTCTGGTTGGTTGTTTTTCCGTAGCTTTGTTGTAATTCTTTTATATGGGGACATTTGTTCTGAATGCACTTGTATCTTAGCGTAATGTTCCTTTGCTTTCGATTTTACAATTTTTTTTATTTAAATTTTTTTTATTTTTTTTTTTTATTTTTATATTGATTTTATTTTTACACTGGTTTATCTTTCGAAAGTGTTAAAGCTATACATTGCTTGGTTTTATTATATTTCATTCAAATGAAATATAATAAAACCAAGCAATGTATAAGTTTGCTTTTTCTTTTCTTTATTATATTTGATTTGCAGTTAGTTTGCTTTTCTAAAAAAAAAATTTTTTTTTTTTTTCTATGTTATATTTTGATATCCCTTTCATTTAGGAAATTGTAGATCTCCAAGTAGTCTTCTGACATTTCTTCCCCTAGGATCCTATGCAGGCCTCTCTCAAGCTATGTTCGTAGCCTTGTCAGCCATTTCATTGCCAGGTATTCCCGTGTAGCTTGAAATCTATATGATCCTCGTCTTTATATTATACTATGTAGTGGCGTTGAGAATTTTGGTTTCGTAGTATTTATTTCATTTAGGATGTGTCAAATTTAAATAGCGGGAATTCCCACGAAGCTGGTCGTCATACTCGCTCAATAGATAGCTACAAGAGTCCAGACCTTATCTAAATCAACGAATTTGAGAACCTTTTAAACCCTAAGGCTAAAGAATTTTTATTCTTTTCAACGGAAATCAATGTTTCATTAGTTCGAAACCAAACTTTCATCGTCTTGATAACCTCACCTTGATGTAAAATACTATCTGACTATCAATCCAGAACAAACCAAAATTTTTTAAGTAAAATTCCTCTTCGATGGTTTCAAAAGCTTTATTAAAATCTAAAAAGACTGTAATGATTACTTTGTTGTCATCTATGATGAGATTGAGTTTTCCATTTATCCTATTAACATTAGGTTTAAGGCCGTTTCACAAGAATTATTAGTAGTTCTCTTAATCTAGATTGTTGATCAACCAATACATTGTTATCAGCGATATGATTTACCACTTGGTTTTTAATTACTTGTTCCAGTGGCACTATTCTGGTAATTCCCTAGGAATAGGGAATTGGGGAAAGATTTTATATGTAATTTCTATTTAAAAAAAAAAATCCTGGCATACTGAGGTAAAAAGCTAGTACTATTTTTTTTTTTTAAGAAATCTTTATTTGTGTATAATATTACAAATAATCATATGGATTATCTAGCAATTGTTTATTAGTGTAGTAGTCTATTCTTGTGCGATGAAACCTATCGGTTCATCCCAGCTCTGCTAGTCCTTTGATTTAAGTGGCTCAAGGAACCACCAATTCTTAAGGCCTTGTTCTTTTAAGGCGCTTCGGTCCATTCGTGCGATCCAGTAGGTTCCGCAGCTCCTTGTTGTCATGGAGTATTCACAATGCTATGTAGTACTCTATTTTAAAATGTTTGAATGATCTTCACTGTAGTTTTCCTTGCGCAGCGCCAAAGCTGAATACCATACGTCCAGATAGGTATTAGGATTTGTTTATATAACAGCAGTTTGTTGTGCGTCGTCAGTTTGGGGTTTCTTCCAATAAGCAATTGCATTTTTCTGAGTTTTAAATTCAGCTCTTGCCTTTTCTTTTTAACATGAGCTTTTCACCTGAGTTTAGAGTCTAGCGTCATGCCGAGGTACTTAGCATTATCAGATTTTGGTATTTGTTGTGAATTCAGTCTAATCGGAATATTTTCTAGTTTCCTATTTGTAAAGTTCATATGTGTTGATTTCGATTCGTTAAGTGTTATTCTTCATTTTTTTGTCCAGTTATTCACCATATCAACAGCATTTTGTAATTTTCTTGTGGACTCAACTATACTAGCATCGGTGGTCATAACAGTTGTGTCATCAGCAAACGTTTCTATTCTAGCTTCTTCTATGTTTGGTAGATCATTTGTATACAGGAGGTATAATACGGGGTAAAGAACACTCCCATGCCAATATTGTTTTCAGTTTAGAGTATTCCCCTTCTTGTCTCAAACGGAAGTAACGGTCGTTGATGTAAGACTTTATCAATTAAAAATGTTGTTTTGGCAAATCTCGTTGGAGTTTAAATTCTAGACCACGGTGCCAAACCTTATCAAATGCTTGGGATCTCTCTTAGTATATTGTTAAACATACTTTTTTTCCAGTGCCTCCTCAATTGTATCAGCAATCCTATGTACCTGTTCTATCGTTGAGTGCCTTTCTTGAAATCCAAATTGATGAGCTGGTAAAAGATTTCTGCTTTCTATAATTGTCTTTAATCTCTTGAGAAACGTAGTCTCTCGAAAATCTTTGATGTTATTCTCAGCAAAGAAATAGGCGATGTTTTGTCGTTTAGTGATTTATTAGGCTTTGGAATCATTATGATTTCCGCTAGCATTTATTATGTGCTGTATTTCCTTAGTGCTTTTTCTGATAGAGCTTTGGTTATTTGCCCCGTTATCAAGTCGTATCCAGGGGCTTTTTGATATTTGAGGTTTTAGGAGTCCAAAACTTTTATAGATCAATAAATTGGCGGACGTTTTAAACCGTAAGGCTAAAAAATTTTCTTCTTTTCAACAGAACCAATACTTTTCCCGTGTCACATATATTCGAATAGCGGGAATTTCCACGGTCAGCGGGTCATCATACTTGCTCGGTAGATAGACACGTAAGGACTCGTAAGTCCAAAACTTTTATAGATCAATAAATTGGCGGACGTTTTAAACCGTAAGGCCAATAAATAATTTCTTCTTTTCAACAGAACCAATACTTTTCCCGTGTCACATATATTCGAATAGCGGGATTTCCCACGATCAGCGGGTCATCACGCTCGCTCGGTAGATAGACATAGATAGGAGTCAAAAACTTTTCTAGATCAATAAATTGGCGGACGTTTTAAACCGTAATACTAAAAAAATTTTCTTCTTTTCAACAGAACCAATACTTTTCCCGTGTCACATATATTCGAATAGCGGGAATCCCCACTATCAGCGGGTCATCATACTCGCTCGGTAGATAGACATAGGAGTCAAAAACTTTTCTAGATCAATAAATTGGCGGACGTTTTAAACCGTAAGGCCAATAAATAATTTCTTCTTTTCAACAGAACCAATACTTTTCCCGTGTCACTTATATTCGAATAGCGGGAATTCCCACGATCAACGGGTCATCATACTCGCTCGGTAGATAGACATACGAGTCCAAAACTTTTATAGATCAATAATCTGGCGGACGTTTTAAACCGTAATACTAAGCAAATTTTCTTCTTTTCAACAGAACCAATACTTTTCCTGTGTCACATATATTCGAATAGCGGGAATTCCCACTATCAGCGGGTCATCATACTCGCTCGGTTAATAGACATAGGAGTCTAGATCTTTTATAGATCAACAAGCTGTCGGAAAAATTTATGAAGTACTTCTTTATAATTGTAAAGAAAATTTACTTTCAAAATTTTTGATATTCCATATTTAATTTAAAATGTAGTGGTAGTTGGTATTATTTAATTAAATTGAACTGAGAATTTATATATATATATATATATATATATATATATATATATATATATATATATATATATATATATATATATATATATATATATATATATATATATATATATATATATATATATATATATATATATATATATATATATATATATATATATATATATATATATATATATTATATATATATATATATATATATATATATATATATATATATATATATATATATAT
>OW052220.1:157263290-157390330 GCA_932526605.1 Nephrotoma flavescens | reverse complement strand
TATTATATATATATATATATATATATATATATATATATATATATATATATATATATATATATATATATATATATATATATATATATATATATATATATATATATATATATATATATATATATATATATATATATATATATATATATATATATATATATATATATATATATATATATATATATATATATATATATATATATATATATATATATATATATATATATATATATATATATATATATATATATATATATATATATATATATATATATATATATATATATATATATATATATATATATATATATATATATATATATATATATATATATATATATATATATAATATATATATATATATATATATATATATATATATATATATATATATAATATATATATATATATATATATATATATATATATACATATATATATATATATATATACATATATATATATATATATATATATATATATATATATATATATATATATATATATATATATATATATATATATATATATATATATATATATATATATATATATATATATATATATATATATATATTATATATATATATATATATATATATATATATATATATATATATATATATATATATATATATATATATATATATATATATATATATATATATATATATATATATATATATATATATATATATATATATATATATATATATATATATATATATATATATATATATATATATATATATATATATATATATATATATATATATATATATATATATATATATATATATATATATATATATATATATATGTGTGTGTAATTTTGGATATCGGTCTCGAATTTCAGTAGTTCTATTGTTTTAGTATTATTTATGTTGATATCTTTCATCATTTGTATTGACAGGATCTCTTTGTACTCATTCTCTATCGTGGTTGGCTGCAGAATTGCGGGAAGTGCTTGAATCGTTGATCTTTCTTTTGCGACGAATTTCTTGTCTCCAATAGACAAGCTCACGTTGGTAAACTTCAGCAGGTAGGTACCGTTTAAACTTTGTGTTTCGTTATTGACACCTATATCGCCGACATACTGATTAAGAAGTACGATGCCCTCTGCTATCTCGTTGACTACAGGTATATGTTGACTGTTGGTTTGGCGACATTTTGATGGTCGGCTATTGAGCAAGTTTGGGAGGCACTCCGAGCTACTTATATCTACTACATTATTTTTGTTACATATTGATAATGAATTAATTGTTCTACAATCTTTATTAATGCCAAATAATTATTATGATTTTTCAAAATTTGTTCATAGTCAATTTCAATGATCTTGTTATTTCTTTTAACTGCTTTTAACAATAGTTTATCATAAATTTCAACTGTTGTGAGTGGGATGTAAATGATATAAAGTAGGGATAGATTGTTGCTAATGATTTTAATGTTCGCAAAGTTCTAGGCTTCTTCTGGAGTTGCATATGGAAGGTTTTCATTTTGGATTGTCTTTATAGCTAGTTTGATCTCTGAATCAGATAGGATCAGGGAATTTATTACTACAATCTCGGGGACACCGAAAGAAAAAAGAATGTCTCTAAGTGGCTGTCGTAAATCTTCTATGGCCCTGGATTTAATTATCCTGCAGGTGGTATATTTAGTGAGTTTATCTATGGCTGTGAGCGCTAATTGACCTTCTGTGGCATAAATATCTATATGCAATGTGTGTCATGGGTAGTTAGGTATAGGAGTGGGATTAATAATTTGGTTGTTGGGGTGTCGGTCATATTTGTTCTCCCTACATACGTTACATCTCTTAACGAGGAATCTGATCTTCCTACTCATCCCTGGAAAATAGCAGTCTTGGATAATTTGTGCTCTATTTTCCTCAGCGTTACGGTGAGCTCGTTTGTGTGTCAGCAATATTCTTTCGTTTTGTTCGTCCTGGTTTGTGATGTCTGTTACCATTTTACGAGCGTAACGTAGCTTATAATTCCTAAAGTGTTCTGGGTATATCTCTTGAATGATGCCCATCACTTCTTCCGTAGTGTTCAAACCGTTTACCGTACTGGGGCTTAAATATCTTTTAAATATATTGATGATATCGGTGTTGTTGAAATGTGGTTTTGTTATGGTATGACGTACATAGTTAGGGAAGGGGTTTTGTATTTGGTATGAGTCTTCATTACCTACTTTCAGAATGATCTGATTTCTAAAAGCATTGACCGGAGTTTCGACTAAGGGTATTAAGTCATGCGCCGAGCTTTCATCGCTATGTTGCGGGGCGGTTATGGCATTTGTTTCCGTCGGAATTGACACTCGCGAGAGAGCATCTACTACAACATTAGTTTTTCCCGGTTGGTATTTGAGCTCATAATTATACTCTTCGAGTATAGCTTTCCAACGTTTCATCTTTGAATTGTTATTTTTGTTGGAAAGGGCAAATGTCAGAGGTTGATGGTCAGTGAATATTTGCACTTTTCTACTTCCGTACAGGAAATTTCTTAAGGACGTCAGTGCCCAAATTATCGCTAACATTTCCTTTTCGTTAGCGGCGTAGTTCTCCTCTGTTGTATCCAATGTTCTGGATAAGAATGTTATCGGTCTTCCATTTTGTGAGAGGACGGCACCTAGAGCAGAATCGGATGCGTCCGTGGTGAGTTGAAACTTTTTCTCAAAATTAGGGAACGATAATAATACCTCATTGGAAGTTAAAGAGGATTTTATTTTATTGAAGGCAGTTATCTCATTTGCAGTGAAATTTATCTGCTTTGTCTTTGAAAGGGTTTTGGACACGTGTCCGTCTACCCCTCTTAAAAGCGAGGTTAAGGGTTTCGCAAGTTTTGCGTAATCCTTAACGAAGCGACGGTAGAATCCCGCCATACCAAGAAAGGATCTGAGTTCCTTTATGGTTCGTGGTATGGGAAAATTTGAGATAACTTTAACTTTTTCTTTATTTGTTTTTATTCCGTCCTTTGTTATCACGAAACCAAGAAATTCTACTTCGTCTCTCAAAAATTCACACTTATCTAATGGAATTTTCAGATTAGCCTTTTCTAGAGTTTCGAATATGATTCTAATGTTGTCAAAGTGTTCGTCTTCACTTTTTCCGAATATTACTATGTCGTCTATATAGACATAGCAACGTTTCCCAATATGGTCACGGAGAATATCATCCAGTGCCCGTTGAAATATGGAGGGCGCATTTTTCAGCCCAAACGGGAGACGGGTAAACTCATACTTTCCGTAATTTACGGAAAAGGCCGTCTTTTCTATATCAGTTTCTTTCAGTGGTATCTGATGAAACCCACTCTTCAGATCTAAAACGGTAAAGAATTTATTTTTTCCAAGATTGGATAAGATATCGTTTATTTCTGGATTTGGGTATCGATCCGCGATTGTGACTGAATTTAATTTACGGTAATCTATTACCATTCTATATTTTTTTTCTTTGGAAGCGTCCTGTTTTTTTGGTACAACCCATACTGGAGAATTGTATGGTGATCTAGGAGGTCTAATTATTCCATCCCGTAATAATTGTTTGATCTGTTTCTCTACCTCTTCTTTCAAACAGATGGGGTAGGGATACGGACGCGAGTATACGGGGTCCGAGCTAGAGGTTCGGATTTCCCTTTTAACGGAAGTCACAAATGTTAATCTTTCTTCCGGATCTGAGAACAAATTTGGATAATTACTGACAATTTTATCCAGCTTCTGTTTTTGCTCAGGGTCTAAATGCGTTACTCGTAGACATATGGTATTTACATGATCAGAGATGTGCTGTTTCAGAGGAATTTTCAAATCTGGGGTGATGGTCATAAACCCATCATTCGTGTGAATCGTGGCGCCGAGGTCTTTTAAACTATCATTCCCAATTATTCCGTCAAAGGATTTCAAACTGGGAAGTATGAAGAATTTTAATTTCCTTTGGGGGCCAAACAAGTCTACCATGGCATGGTGTGTAATCTTGACACTGCCTGCTACAGAGTTGGCGATGAATGGTTTCTGGTTAGGAATAGGATTTCTTATGTACTTGGGTTGGATATAGTTCTTATTCGAACCGGTATCTATTAGGAATTTAAATATTTTTACGCCCCTCACCACATGCTCTAAGTATGGGAGTGAAGAGCATCTTAATCTAAAAAATTAATATCATCTAATTCTACCGTTTCCGAGGCGTCCTGTTCGTCGAGTTGTTCGTGCAAGTCTTCTTCGTTGGTCAATTCGGGGAAGTCTTGCGAATTTGTATACTCGAGTAACGTCTGTCCGTAATTTTCGTCATAGTCCGTAATCTGTTCTTGGTATTGTTCGTAATCTGGTGTTCCGTAAGTTTGTTCGTTATAGAATACCCTTTGATACTTATTTGGTCTAGGATACTCATGACTTTGATTGGGTGAATTGAAATAAGGTCTTTTCTTCATGAACTGTGCATTTGGCGGTCGGTTCATATAATTAGCTCGCTTTGAGTGGATGCTTCCATCTACCGACATAGGGGTTGGTTTAGGGAGCGGTTTCAGTGGAAGGAAAGGGTGCCCTTGCGGGTTTTGGTTGTGGACGTGGTGTCATTGGGTATTGCCAAGTTGGGAAACCGAATTGAGGTCGATTAGGTTGGTGGGTTGGAATTCCAAATGGAGATGATCGATTGAATGAGTGTACTGGTTTGTGATTAGCATAGCTCTGGGGATTATGTAATAACTGTGGGTAGAAAGGTTGAGTACTTTTTCTCGGAATCAGCGGTGGAGGAATTGGTGGTCTTCGATGACCATTTTGTGAGCTACTATTGGCATATTGTGTCCTGTAGTCTACATTCTGTAATTTTAAACATAATTGTAGGGCTTGTGGTAAATCTGAAGGTTCCCTGATACTTAAAAGGCGTGGTAAATCTCCTTTTAGGTCCCTAATGAATGTGTCCAGTGCCATGTCGCGATAGCTTTGTATTAAATTATCTAGGGATTCTGGTCCCATGCCCATGCAGGACAATTTATTTAAAATTAACGATAAATGCTGATATAGCCGCTGATAAAATTCAGGGATCGTTTGATTGCCCTGTATTAACGTCATCATTTGATATTCTAAAGTTCCAAGGTCTCTTTTATCTGCATAATGCAGCGTGAGACATCTGGAAATTTTCTCCCAGTTAAGGGGAGTATTATAGGATTCTAGCGCAATATCTGCGTTACCAACGATTTTGTTTCTGATAACACTTAAGATCCCATAATATTTTGGCGTTCCTTTCGAGTTTTCATAGATCTGTAGGACCCGATCTACGCTTTTGCGCCATGAACTAAATTCTCCCGGTTACCCTGAAAATTCCCTGATACATTTTACTATATCAGGAATTTTATCTAAATCTGTCAAATTTTTTAAGTATATGTCCTCTATTTTTTGGTCCGCATCCTCATTATTTTTGTTCTGTCTATTTTGATCTGCAATAATTTCATTTACTATATTTGTGAGTTGTATTAGATCAAATGTATTAGAGGCTTTAGCACCCGAGGCTGAACCTTGCGCGTTTTCCGGAGGACTCATAATGGTTTAGGTTTATGTATTACGAAAGATTGGGATAATAATAATGGAACGAGTCGAATGAGATTGATGGATTCGTGAAATTTACAATAACCTTGTTAAAGCAGGTTACTAAAACAGTATGATAAACTAATGTAATTTAAATTGAGATGAATATTTACGTTTTAACTTAGATCACTAAACCAATCATAAAATTTTATTGAATTTTATAAATTTAATATTTTTTTGATTGTAATGAATATTTTCGTCTTTATATAAGCACTAATTAAGATATTAAAGCTGTGCTGAATTTTATAAATTTTGTAATTTAAATATTCTAACTTCTACTTTGGATTTGAGGTTTTATAACTTTTCTTTTAAAATTAATTAAATTATGTTTTTGATTTCTATATTGATTTTCCTATTTTAACTTCAACAATTTGCAAATATATTTAATTATCTTCTTTCTAGAATTTCTAAAGTTTTCTTTTCACAATAAACATAAAACTTTTTAACTTACAAAATAGTATACAAATGCATGGTTAGCATTTGGAGTTGCATCCTAACCCTATGTGCTCAAGCCGATTCACCTTTGCGATTCACCTTTGCTGCATATATATATATATATATATATATATATATATATATATATATATATATATATATATATATATATATATATATATATATATATATCGTCGGCCCAGTACTTAAATGTTACAAACGCATTTTGGACGTTTTTGAGTTAGTAGTGCCATCTTACTTAAAAAACGAGATCTTTCGATTGGTAGTTTCAAAATGTTCATATCTCAATCATATTGGAAGATACCAGTGTGCCAAGTGTTACATATGCTTAATTGATAACATAAAAGAAGTACTTATCTGTTACATAAACTAATCATATGGGACTAACATAATTTACTATCAATTTTAGTTAAAATTAGAATAATACTTAAGTGTTACATACAAACAATCAATATTAAATACAAGTTTAAACGCAAAAGGAAAATTAAGTTTTGAATGATGCAAACATACAACACCATATGAGATCAAGCCATACATGCATAAAGTAAATTCAGGGCTTGGATGATACAAACATACAATCTATGTGCGACAAAGGTAATATTTCAAAAAAACAAAACGGGGCTTGTATGATACACACGTACAATATATATGCAACTAATTCATAAATACAAAATTTAAATTCATGACTTGAATGATTCAAACAAACAACATATATGAGACCACGACCAATGGGCATTTTGTAAACTCAGGGCTTGAATGATACAAACATACGATCTGTCTGCGGATAAAACGAAATTATAAATTTAGAATCAGGATTTGTATGATATAAACATACATCGAATGAAACAGTTACAGTTTTTTTTTAAATTTTTAACACGTGATTTTTGTATATACAATTTTTAAATTAATATGTATTTGTTAATATGTATTTGCATAATGGAGTACATGCAACACTACCAACAACTACAGTAAAACTGAAGCTAAAATTGAAGCGTCTACTAAATGACACCCCCCCCCCCCCTCCGCTCCCCATTTTACATGGGGGTGTAAGTAGTCAACAGACGCTTCAATTTAAAAACTTAATATGGGGGTGTAATCATTTAATAGACGCTTTAACCCCACCGAATTGTGGTCCGTCAAATCCTGTGGTCCTGTAATTACTTGAATTTTGACTTATACACTGTGTTTGAACTGTCGGAAGAAGTTTTACGTGCATTTGAATCCATTTTGTCTGATAATGACGTTGATAATGATGATGAGCATAAAGGTTTAATTTTATCTCTATTTTTCTCTATATTTCCGAAAAATCTGTCCTAAAACTGACTTTTTACCGTAGTAAATTATTTACCTTAAGTTTGGCTTTCTACAGCCTTCAAATAAGAATTTTTATTTTCTCTGACATTATTGATTCATTAAATATCAAAAATTACGTTGTTACCATAAATAATAATTCTGTTTTCTAGTAATAGGTGAAAAAGAAGGGAAAGGTTCGGAGCCGAACTCTATAAGCATTTTTGTTGCCTATAAAGAACTTCTATGCCGTGTGATTGGCGTATTTCAAATATTACGACCACCCAGTCAGACACCGACCTAACCCCATCTACACCCAGCCCAACCAATCCCAATCCACCTTATCTCAACTGACCCCAATCAACCACAAACCACCACACCTAAACATTATTACCATCCCCCACCCACTATCCAATTAAAACCCCAAAACCCATCTCACCCACACCACCCTATACTGCACCACCCATATTATCACCATTTAACACCTCCATACCCACGTCCACGCACACACACAGACTACCTACAAAACCCTCATCTACCAAATCCCAAATTCACCAAGCCCAAAACGCATCATCCCACCCTCTCCACCTCCCATACCACCACTCCTACCACCCCCATAACCACACCACCCACACAAACCCACATCTAGACGAAATATATTTATATTCCACATTCACATGCTCGATGAAACCAAAATAGAATAGAAAATAAAAAAAAATCTATCAATTTTAAGGAGGGGGTTAACAAAACCCTACATATCTCCGAACACCCTAAACATAGAAATGTCCAAATCATTCCCATGAATTGCTTGAAGTTTTAGTGAAGAAATTAAGTTGATATCTCCATCCGTTCTCAAGTTATCGTGCACACAGACGGACAGACGGACAGACAGCAAACCGAAACCATATTGCATTTTTTTTAACAAAAATGCTTGAAAACGAAAATACTGATACATACCATACAAATAAAAAATATGAAAAACGGTTTTGTGTTACATACGCAATTGTCAAAATTTTAAATTTCGGTTTAAAATTAAACTGTGGGCTTGATTAAAGATTCCTTTAAATTTTAGATGAGACAGTTAGCATATTTTAAGAAAATGTATTTTATTTTGTCAAATAGTGTATAGTCTTACGTTCGTAGCCGATTAAACTTTAGATGCGATTATCTCAACTTCAAGTTTTGTCGTTTGTAACACTTAAGTACTCGGGCGACGATATATATATATATATATATATATATATATATATATATATATATATATATATATATATATATATATATATATATATATATATATATATATATATATATACATATATATATATATATATATATATATATATATATATATATATATATATATATATATATATATATATATATATATATATATATATATATATATATATATATATATATATATATATATATATATATATATATATATATATATATATCTCAAAATTTAAAATATTTTACCTGTGTATTTTCTAATATAGATTAAGACAGATGTATAAATTAAGTTGTTCGTCTACTTATGTACATACTTATATCATCTGCCACAGCAGATTATCAAAATTCAAAGTTAATTGGAAAAAGATTTATAGGTTTTTTAATCCTCCCAAATTTTGCCATTTTTCTCATTACCTATATAAAGCCAGCACATCATTAACCTTCTTAACATTTCTTATCTTTATTTCCAGATAAAAGTCAAAATCCGATAAAAATAAAAGGAGGATGCATAACATTTGCTGGGTTTTCAATTCAAGAAATAAAAGACTGAGATAATAATATGACAGATAATTAGTTAGATAATTAGTAAATCGAATTTAAATTTTAACCTATAAATATCAGAACAAATGTCAGTATGGCTTATCAGAATCTAAGTGAATACAATGTAATTGTGTTAAATTTTGAAACATCTACGTTTATTCCAATTGTAACAATAACACGAGCAACTAAGAATACGTTTGATACAAATTATCCATCAATTATCGTTAACATATACAACGAAACCAATTTATTTATTATAAACAGTACACGATCATTGTTATCAACTTTAGCAGCGTACACGAAAGGAACAACAACAACATTAATATCTTCACCTTTTACCACGATTGCACCACCACCACTATCATCTTTTGTCGAATTTAGTAGTACACTAACCAATTTGACGACAATAAAAACCGCGGTGACCCCAGCAACACCATCCAGTAAAACTGATACAAGTTTTCAAAATAGTGTTATTGTGCCATTATATGCTGTGATTTTCTTATTATCTGTCGTTGGAAATTTTTTAGTTATTTTAACATTGGCACAAAATAAGCGAATGAGAACTGTAACAAATGTATATCTATTAAATCTGGTAAGTGTAATAATTGCAATTTTTTTCAAATTGATTTTTCCTGTGAACTAATTTATAAAAAATTAAATTTGATTTTAATAAAAAGAATTAAATTACCTAAATGCTGATTTACTACTTGTATTTCATGTAAATTAACAAACAATTTGGAAAATATGTATAGGGGATTTCTACTGGGGCCAAATAGAAAAGTATTGCATTATCCGAAAACAAAATTTCCCACAATTCATCTGGGGAAATAGGTTGAGTATGGAGAAGATTTTTCATTGGAAGGTAATCAACCACCTAAATATAAGAAAGTATTCAACACTTAGCTGAACTTGCCACTACTTTACTTGTTTAGTGCCATACGAGATTGGTTATCGTTAAATTGATCGCCACGACTACTAGTAAATAATGCTCCTTCGTAATTGTAATCTCAGGAGATCAAGCAAATGTTTGATCCTAAAATCTAGGAATTGGTTTTGCCTTAATGCCGGACGACATTTTGTCTAATTTCGTTTTTTTGTCTATTTATTTCTTTGTTAAATTTATTTCTTGTTTAATTTATATACCGGGTAGGGTGAGTTTTTTAAGCTGAAACTTTCAAATATCTCGGAAAATAAGCCCTCTACGATAAAAATGACCATGATCAAAATTAAATCATTCTGGAGGTGAGATACATTAGTGCTACAATTAGGACCCCCGCACCTGTTTGTAAGGTGGGTGGGGGCAACTTGGAAACTAAGATAGGAACCCCTATTTTTTATTATGTCTGTGAAGTTAGCCCGAAAAATATCCCGAAGAAATGCTATGGCAACACTATAAAACGAATATCACGACATTTTTCAGTGTCATCCCGAAAATTTTTCTATATTACGCTAGTTTTGAATGTCATCCCGAAATATTTTTACTATCATGACATTTTTACTATCACGACATTTTTTATTTTTTTTGTTATCCCGAAAAAAAATCCAATAGAGAAAACATCAGTATAGAAATAGCGACAGGTGTTTAAGCCATCCCGAAACCAAAAAAAAAAAATGTAAAAGCGCAGAAATTTATATCACGAGAAATCAATTTACATAATAACAAATAATTTACTGACATGGTTAATCAAAAAATGCAAAATCAAGCATTATTGTTATTAGTAAAAAAATAATTATTGTGGATCGAGTCTATGAGTCAAATTTTTGTTATAGCCTTGTGAAGTCGTAGTAGATATTAATTAACAGAGCAAGGTTGATATGGAATTTGTAGAGGAAGGATCCACCTTTCATACGCCAAAATTGTGATTCGAGTCTATGAGTCAAATTTTAGTTATAGCCTTGTGAAGTCGTAGTAGATATTAATTAACAGAGCAAGGCTGGTATGGAATTTGTAGAGGAAGGATCCAACTTTCATACGCCAAAATTGTGATTCGAGTCTATGAGTGAAATTTTAGTTATAGCCTTGTGAAGTCGTAGTAGATATTAATTAACAGAGCAAGGCTGGTATGGAATTTGTAGAGGAAGGATCCACCTTTCATACGCCAAAATTGTGATTCGAGTCTATGAGTCAAATTTTAGTTATAGCCTTGTGAAGTCGTAGTAGATATTAATTAACAGTTCTGTTAATTAATATCTACTACGACTTCACAAGGCTATAACTAAAATTTGACTCATAGACTCGAATCACAATTTTGGCGTATGAAAGGTGGATCCTTCCTTTACAAATTCCATACCAGCCTTGCTCTGTTAATTAATATCTACTACGACTTCACACGGCTATAACTAAAATTTGACTCATAGACTCGAATCACAATTTTGGCGTATGAAAGGTGGATCCTTCCTCTACAAATTCCATACCAGCCTTGCTCTGTTAATTAATATCTACTACGACTTCACACGGCTATAACTAAAATTTGACTCATAGACTCGAATCACAATTTTGGCGTATGAAAGGTGGATCCTTCCTCTACAAATTCCATACCAGCCTTGCGCTGTTAATTAATATCTACTACGACTTCACACGGCTATAACTAAAATTTGACTCATAGACTCGAATCACAATTTTGGCGTATGAAAGGTGGATCCTTCCTCTACAAATTCCATACCAGCCTTGCGCTGTTAATTAATATCTACTACGACTTCACACGGCTATAACTAAAATTTGACTCATAGACTCGAATCACAATTTTGGCGTATGAAAGGTGGATCCTTCCTCTACAAATTCCATACCAGCCTTGCACTGTTAATTAATATCTACTACGACTTCACACGGCTATAACTAAAATTTGACTCATAGACTCGAATCACAATTTTGGCGTATGAAAGGTGGATCCTTCCTCTACAAATTCCATACCAGCCTTGCTCTGTTAATTAATATCTACTACGACTTCACACGGCTATAACTAAAATTTGACTCATAGACGCGAATCACAATTTTGGCGTATGAAAGGTGGATCCTTCCTCTACAAATTCCATACCAGCCTTGCTCTGTTAATTAATATCTACTACGACTTCACACGGCTATAACTAAAATTTGACTCATAGACTCGAATCACAATTTTGGCGTATGAAAGGTGGATCCTTCCTCTACAAATTCCATACCAGCCTTGCTCTGTTAATTAATATCTACTACGACTTCACACGGCTATAACTAAAATTTGACTCATAGACTCGAATCACAATTTTGGCGTATGAAAGGTGGATCCTTCCTCTACAAATTCCATACCAGCCTTGCTCTGTTAATTAATATCTACTACGACTTCACACGGCTATAACTAAAATTTGACTCATAGACTCGAATCACAATTTTGGCGTATGAAAGGTGGATCCTTCCTCTACAAATTCCATACCAGCCTTGCTCTGTTAATTAATATCTACTACGACTTCACACGGCTATAACTTAAATTTCACTCATAGACTCGAATCACAATTTTGGCGTATGAAAGGTGGATCCTTCCTCTACAAATTCCATACCAGCCTTGCTCTGTTAATTAATATCTACTACGACTTCACAAGGCTATAACTAAAATTTGACTCATAGACTCGAATCACAATTTTGGCGTATGAAAGGTGGATCCTTCCTCTACAAATTCCATACCAGCCTTGCTCTGTTAATTAATATTTACTACGACTTCACACGGCTATAACTAAAATTTGACTCATAGACTCGAATCACAATTTTGGCGTATGAAAGGTGGATCCTTCCTCTACAAATTCCATACCAGCCTTGCTCTGTTAATTAATATCTACTACGACTTCACACGGCTATAACTAAAATTTGACTCATAGACTCGAATCACAATTTTGGCGTATGAAAGGTGGATCCTTCCTCTACAAATTCCATACCAGCCTTGCTCTGTTAATTAATATCTACTACGACTTCACACGGCTATAACTAAAATTTGACTCATAGACTCGAATCACAATTTTGGCGTATGAAAGGTGGATCCTTCCTCTACAAATTCCATACCAGCCTTGCTCTGTTAATTAATATCTACTACGACTTCACACGGCTATAACTAAAATTTGACTCATAGACTCGAATCACAATTTTGGCGTATGAAAGGTGGATCCTTCCTCTACAAATTCCATACCAGCCTTGCTCTGTTAATTAATATTTACTACGACTTCACACGGCTATAACTAAAATTTGACTCATAGACTCGAATCACAATTTTGGCGTATGAAAGGTGGATCCTTCCTCTACAAATTCCATACCAGCCTTGCTCTGTTAATTAATATCTACTACGACTTCACACGGCTATAACTAAAATTTGACTCATAGACTCGAATCACAATTTTGGCGTATGAAAGGTGGATCCTTCCTCTACAAATTCCATACCAGCCTTGCTCTGTTAATTAATATCTACTACGACTTCACACGGCTATAACTAAAATTTCACTCATAGACTCGAATCACAATTTTGGCGTATGAAAGGTGGATCCTTCCTCTACAAATTCCATACCAGCCTTGCTCTGTTAATTAATATCTACTACGACTTCACAAGGCTATAACTAAAATTTGACTCATAGACTCGAATCACAATTTTGGCGTATAAAAGGTGGATCTTTCCTCTACAAATTCCATATCAGCCTTGCTCTGTTAATTAATATCTACTACGACTTCACAAGGCTATAACTAAAATTTGACTCATAGACTCGAATCACAATTTTGGCGTATGAAAGGTGGATCCTTCCTTTACAAATTCCATACCAGCCTTGCTCTGTTAATTAATATCTACTACGACTTCACAAGGCTATAACTAAAATTTCACTCATAGACTCGAATCACAATTTTGGCGTATGAAAGGTGGATCCTTCCTCTACAAATTCCATACCAGCCTTGCTCTGTTAATTAATATCTACTACGACTTCACACGGCTATAACTAAAATTTGACTCATAGACTCGAATCACAATTTTGGCGTATGAAAGGTGGATCCTTCCTCTACAAATTCCATACCAGCCTTGCTCTGTTAATTAATATCTACTACGACTTCACACGGCTATAACTAAAATTTGACTCATAGACTCGAATCACAATTTTGGCGTATGAAAGGTGGATCCTTCCTCTACAAATTCCATACCAGCCTTGCTCTGTTAATTAATATTTACTACGACTTCGCACGGCTATAACTAAAATTTGACTCATAGACTCGAATCACAATTTTGGCGTATGAAAGGTGGATCCTTCCTCTACAAATTCCATACCAGCCTTGCTCTGTTAATTAATATCTACTACGACTTCACACGGCTATAACTAAAATTTCACTCATAGACTCGAATCACAATTTTGGCGTATGAAAGGTGGATCCTTCCTCTACAAATTCCATACCAGCCTTGCTCTGTTAATTAATATCTACTACGACTTCACAAGGCTATAACTAAAATTTGACTCATAGACTCGAATCACAATTTTGGCGTATAAAAGGTGGATCTTTCCTCTACAAATTCCATATCAGCCTTGCTCTGTTAATTAATATCTACTACGACTTCACAAGGCTATAACTAAAATTTGACTCATAGACTCGAATCACAATATTGGCGTATGAAAGGTGGATCCTTCCTTTATAAATTCCATACCAGCCTTGCTCTGTTAATTAATATCTACTACGACTTCACAAGGCTATAACTAAAATTTGACTCATAGACTCGAATCACAATTTTGGCGTATGAAAGGTGGATCCTTCCTCTACAAATTCCATACCAGCCTTGCTCTGTTAATTAATATCTACTACGACTTCACACGGCTATAACTAAAATTTGACTCATAGACTCGAATCACAATTTTGGCGTATAAAAGGTGGATTTTTCCTCTACAAATTCCATATCAACCTTGCTCTGTTAATTAATATCTACTACGACTTCACAAGGCTATAACTAAAATTTGACTCATAGACTCGAATCACAATTTTGCCGTATGAAAGGTGGATCCTTCCTTTACAAATTCCATACCAGCCTTGCTCTGTTAATTAATATCTACTACGACTTCACACGGCTATAACTAAAATTTCACTCATAGACTCGAATCACAATTTTGGCGTATGAAAGGTGGATCCTTCCTCTACAAATTCCATACCAGCCTTGCTCTGTTAATTAATATCTACTTCGACTTCACAAGGCTATAACTAAAATTTGACTCATAGACTCGAATCACAATTTTGGTGTATGAAAGTTGGATCCTTCCTCTACAAATTCCATACCAGCCTTGCTCTGTTAATTAATATCTACTACGACTTCACACGGCTATAACTAAAATTTGACTCATAGACTCGAATCACAATTTTGGCGTATGAAAGGTGGATCCTTCCTCTACAAATTCCATACCAGCCTTGCTCTGTTAATTAATATCTACTACGACTTCACAAGGCTATAACTAAAATTTTACTCATAGACTCGAATCACAATTTTGGCGTATGAAAGGTGGATCCTTCCTCTACAAATTCCATACCAGCCTTGCTCTGTTAATTAATATCTACTACGACTTCACAAGGCTATAACTAAAATTTGACTCATAGACTCGAATCACAATTTTGGCATATGAAAGGTGGATCCTTCCTCTACAAATTCCATACCAGCCTTGCTCTGTTAATTAATATCTACTACGACTTCACAAGGCTATAACTAAAATTTGACTCATAGACTCGAATCACAATTTTGGCGTATGAAAGGTGGATCCTTCCTCTACAAATTCCATATCAGCCTTGCTCTGTTAATTAATATCTACTACGACTTCACAAGGCTATAACTAAAATTTTACTCATAGACTCGAATCACAATTTTGGCGTATGAAAGGTGGATCCTTCCTCTACAAATTCCATACCAGCCTTGCTCTGTTAATTAATATCTACTACGACTTCACAAGGCTATAACTAAAATTTGACTCATAGACTCGAATCACAATTTTGGCGTATGAAAGGTGGATCCTTCCTCTACAAATTCCATACCAGCCTTGCTCTGTTAATTAATATCTACTACGACTTCACACGGCTATAACTAAAATTTGACTCATAGACTCGAATCACAATTTTGGCGTATGAAAGGTGGATCCTTCCTCTACAAATTCCATACCAGCCTTGCTCTGTTAATTAATATCTACTACGACTTCACACGGCTATAACTAAAATTTGACTCATAGACTCGAATCACAATTTTGGCGTATGAAAGGTGGATCCTTCCTCTACAAATTCCATACCAGCCTTGCTCTGTTAATTAATATCTACTACGACTTCACACGGCTATAACTAAAATTTGACTCATAGACTCGAATCACAATTTTGGCGTATGAAAGGTGGATCCTTCCTCTACAAATTCCATACCAGCCTTGCGCTGTTAATTAATATCTACTACGACTTCACACGGCTATAACTAAAATTTGACTCATAGACTCGAATCACAATTTTGGCGTATGAAAGGTGGATCCTTCCTCTACAAATTCTATACCAGCCTTGCGCTGTTAATTAATATCTACTACGACTTCACACGGCTATAACTAAAATTTGACTCATAGACTCGAATCACAATTTTGGCGTATGAAAGGTGGATCCTTCCTCTACAAATTCCATACCAGCCTTGCGCTGTTAATTAATATCTACTACGACTTCACACGGCTATAACTAAAATTTGACTCATAGACTCGAATCACAATTTTGGCGTATGAAAGGTGGATCCTTCCTCTACAAATTCCATACCAGCCTTGCGCTGTTAATTAATATCTACTACGACTTCACACGGCTATAACTAAAATTTGACTCATAGACTCGAATCACAATTTTGGCGTATGAAAGGTGGATCCTTCCTCTACAAATTCCATACCAGCCTTGCTCTGTTAATTAATATCTACTACGACTTCACACGGCTATAACTAAAATTTGACTCATAGACTCGAATCACAATTTTGGCGTATGAAAGGTGGATCCTTCCTCTACAAATTCCATACCAGCCTTGCTCTGTTAATTAATATCTACTACGACTTCACAAGGCTATAACTAAAATTTGACTCATAGACTCGAATCACAATTTTGGCATATGAAAGGTGGATCCTTCCTCTACAAATTCCATACCAGCCTTGCTCTGTTAATTAATATCTACTACGACTTCACACGGCTATAACTAAAATTTGACTCATAGACTCGAATCACAATTTTGGCGTATGAAAGGTGGATCCTTCCTCTACAAATTCCATACCAGCCTTGCTCTGTTAATTAATATCTACTACGACTTCACACGGCTATAACTAAAATTTGACTCATAGACTCGAATCACAATTTTGGCGTATGAAAGGTGGATCCTTCCTCTACAAATTCCATACCAGCCTTGCTCTGTTAATTAATATCTACTACGACTTCACACGGCTATAACTTAAATTTCACTCATAGACTCGAATCACAATTTTGGCGTATGAAAGGTGGATCCTTCCTCTACAAATTCCATATCAGCCTTGCTCTGTTAATTAATATCTACTACGACTTCACAAGGCTATAACTAAAATTTGACTCATAGACTCGAATCACAATTTTGGCGTATGAAAGGTGGATCCTTCCTCTACAAATTCCATACCAGCCTTGCTCTGTTAATTAATATCTACTACGACTTCACACGGCTATAACTAAAATTTGACTCATAGACTCGAATCACAATTTTGGCGTATGAAAGGTGGATCCTTCCTCTACAAATTCCATACCAGCCTTGCTCTGTTAATTAATATCTACTACGACTTCACACGGCTATAACTAAAATTTGACTCATAGACTCGAATCACAATTTTGGCGTATGAAAGGTGGATCCTTCCTCTACAAATTCCATACCAGCCTTGCTCTGTTAATTAATATCTACTACGACTTCACACGGCTATAACTAAAATTTGACTCATAGACTCGAATCACAATTTTGGCGCATGAAAGGTGGATCCTTCCTCTACAAATTCCATACCAGCCTTGCTCTGTTAATTAATATCTACTACGACTTCACACGGCTATAACTAAAATTTGACTCATAGACTCGAATCACAATTTTGGCGTATGAAAGGTGGATCCTTCCTCTACAAATTCCATACCAGCCTTGCGCTGTTAATTAATATCTACTACGACTTCACACGGCTATAACTAAAATTTGACTCATAGACTCGAATCACAATTTTGGCGTATGAAAGGTGGATCCTTCCTCTACAAATTCCATACCAGCCTTGCTCTGTTAATTAATATCTACTACGACTTCACACGGCTATAACTAAAATTTGACTCATAGACTCGAATCACAATTTTGGCGTATGAAAGGTGGATCCTTCCTCTACAAATTCCATACCAGCCTTGCTCTGTTAATTAATATCTACTACGACTTCACAAGGCTATAACTAAAATTTGACTCATAGACTCGAATCACAATTTTGGCATATGAAAGGTGGATCCTTCCTCTACAAATTCCATACCAGCCTTGCTCTGTTAATTAATATCTACTACGACTTCACACGGCTATAACTAAAATTTGACTCATAGACTCGAATCACAATTTTGGCGTATGAAAGTTGGATCCTTCCTCTACAAATTCCATACCAGCCTTGCTCTGTTAATTAATATCTACTACGACTTCACACGGCTATAACTAAAATTTGACTCATAGACTCGAATCACAATTTTGGCGTATGAAAGGTGGATCCTTCCTCTACAAATTCCATACCAGCCTTGCTCTGTTAATTAATATCTACTACGACTTCACACGGCTATAACTTAAATTTCACTCATAGACTCGAATCACAATTTTGGCGTATGAAAGGTGGATCCTTCCTCTACAAATTCCATATCAGCCTTGCTCTGTTAATTAATATCTACTACGACTTCACAAGGCTATAACTAAAATTTGACTCATAGACTCGAATCACAATTTTGGCGTATGAAAGGTGGATCCTTCCTCTACAAATTCCATACCAGCCTTGCTCTGTTAATTAATATCTACTACGACTTCACACGGCTATAACTAAAATTTGACTCATAGACTCGAATCACAATTTTGGCGTTTGTAAGGTGGATCCTTCCTCTACAAATTCCATACCAGCCTTGCTCTGTTAATTAATATCTACTACGACTTCACACGGCTATAACTAAAATTTGACTCATAGACTCGAATCACAATTTTGGCGTATGAAAGGTGGATCCTTCCTCTACAAATTCCATACCAGCCTTGCTCTGTTAATTAATATCTACTACGACTTCACACGGCTATAACTAAAATTTGACTCATAGACTCGAATCACAATTTTGGCGCATGAAAGGTGGATCCTTCCTCTACAAATTCCATACCAGCCTTGCTCTGTTAATTAATATCTACTACGACTTCACACGGCTATAACTAAAATTTGACTCATAGACTCGAATCACAATTTTGGCGTATGAAAGGTGGATCTTTCCTCTACAAATTCCATACCAGCCTTGCGCTGTTAATTAATATCTACTACGACTTCACAAGGCTATAACTAAAATTTGACTCATAGACTCGAATCACAATTTTGGCGTATGAAAGGTGGATCCTTCCTCTACAATTCCATACCAGCCTTGCTCTGTTAATTAATATCTACTACGACTTCACACGGCTATAACTAAAATTTGACTCATAGACTCGAATCACAATTTTGGCGTATGAAAGGTGGATCCTTCCTCTACAAATTCCATACCAGCCTTGCTCTGTTAATTAATATCTACTACGACTTCACACGGCTATAACTAAAATTTGACTCATAGACTCGAATCACAATTTTGGCGTATGAAAGGTGGATCCTTCCTCTACAAATTCCATACCAGCCTTGCTCTGTTAATTAATATCTACTACGACTTCACACGGCTATAACTAAAATTTGACTCATAGACTCGAATCACAATTTTGGCGTATGAAAGGTGGATCCTTCCTCTACAAATTCCATACCAGCCTTGCTCTGTTAATTAATATCTACTACGACTTCACACGGCTATAACTAAAATTTGACTCATAGACTCGAATCACAATTTTGGCGTATGAAAGGTGGATCTTTCCTCTACAAATTCCATACCAGCCTTGCGCTGTTAATTAATATCTACTACGACTTCACAAGGCTATAACTAAAATTTGACTCATAGACTCGAATCACAATTTTGGCGTATGAAAGGTGGATCCTTCCTCTACAAATTCCATACCAGCCTTGCTCTGTTAATTAATATCTACTACGACTTCACACAGCTATATCTAATTTATAACTTGTAATATCTTTTTGCCATTTTACAACAATAAAATTGTTGTATTTTATTTCAGAGATTTATGTTTTTCTAATATTAAATTTTTGAATTAATTTTTTAGTATATTTTATTAATTTTGATTATATCGATGTAAATTATTTTAGTTTAATTTTTTTGAAGTGATATAAAAAATATTCGCGAAATGTTATATAGTACATATAATTTTAATTGAAAATTTCGTGATATTAATTTAATATTACAAAACTATATAATAATTTAATATACATTATAGCTAATCTCGTGATATATTTGTTTTATATGCAGCAATAATAATTATATTTACTTAACTATCAGGATAGTATTAAAATATTCTGTAGATATATAATAGTCTTGCCATATTTAACTATAATGGTTTTTCGGGATAATTTTTCGCGCTAACTTCCCAGAGGTTTTTTTATTGCAGATTCGAATTCTACGGCTTAAAGTACGTAGGATTTCCTTGAAACATTTTTTACGATTCTTGATAGATGGCGCTGTAATAGGCGATATTAAATTTTTTTTGATTTCTCCTACTGAGAACATTATGCATACGATTCTGCAATATGTTTGCGTTAAAATTAACACGTTTTCAATGTAAATACTTGAAATTAGTTTTAAACAAATTGTATTTCTTAAATTTAAAAAAAAACTACTTTTAGCGTAACACAGGAACAACGACGGCGTTGATTTTACCTTACGCAAACAGGAACTCCTATTTTTGGGTTCTTATCTTAGTTTTCAAGTTGCCTCCCACCCCCTTACAAACAGGTGCGGTGAGTCCTAATTTTAGCACTAATGTATTTTAGCTTCAGAATGATTTAATTTTGATCATGGTCATTTTTTTCGTAGAGGGCTTATTTTCCGAGATATTTGAAAGTTTCAGCAGTGTTCTTCGAAACCGTGTTCATCGAATACGGTGATCATGGAAGTTTAAGGTTACCGGTAGTAATACTTTGGTTTTTCGATTGAAATGGTATTTGTGATTGTTCCGTATATTGGTCTATTTTCAACTCTCTCGAATTATTAAATTCACAACCGTAGGAAATTTTTCCATTTAGAGTCAATCTGTATGACAAACGACTATGATAATCGATACTTCTACTTATATTAATAAAAAAATACAGAAAAAACTACACTATAGATAGTTGTATTAGAACATATGATACATTGTGTGAGCGCACTAGTTTAATAAGTAGTGGTGCGAAAGAAAAAAAGAGTGAGTCTATTAGTACTCACAATAAGATGTGTAAACATGGCGTGTGTATAGTGCGTCCGTATACGTACAGTTTACTTTGAAGGAAGAAGGAATGCAATTTTACTAACCATAGTTTTTCATTTGTTTATTATCATTAAATTGGTCTATTATTCTTTCGGTATAATCGACGCAATTGGATTATGGTAGCTAAAATAAGATACATATACTGTCAACTCTAACTTTTCTAATTTTCATTGAAAAACTGCACAATAGTCGTTCCATATCTCGTAGTAGATATATTTCGATCTGAGTTCATGTGCGAATCGAATTCGTCTCGCGGGAAGTTTATAGGTGGTTCATTTTATTCGCATTGAGAAGCTGAAGTTCAGCCATATATATATTATGAATGGGTTGTGTTGTTACCGTCATATCATTTGTTAGTCCAACGATGATTTCCTTACGCGAGTTGACTGTACAAGTTCAACTTGTATTTTTATGTATATTGCTACTCCTGCAGCCCACTGACCATTTCTCTTGAACTGAACGCATCATTCAAAATAAATAATATTAACATGCTCGTCATTGCGTATCCAGATCTCGGGAAGCAAGAAAATTGACATCCCTGCGTGACTGTATCTGTTAGGTCGAGGTGATGTGACCTGAGACTCTGGCAGTTCAATGTTAAAAACCAAACGTCATTATTATGTCGTACAAAATTGGCCATTACAACTTGAGCTATACTTAGCGGATTTATAGTAAGGCGCGATTGCTCATTTTGAAGAAGACCCATTGAGATCCTATTTTTACGTCCATGGTAGAAGACATGGTCATCGATAGCCGACGTGATAAACAGTTCTTCGAGACTCGTTATTCGTAATAAAGCAATATACACTAGTTGTGGACTGTGTCTTTTATCGTAAGAGTATATACTGACTATCTCGTTATAGGTACCACCCTGTGATGTATGAATTGCGGTGGCACATGCAGGTACGACTGGAAAACGATAACGCTTAACATTAATTGTCCGATTGTTGTTTCGATTACTAGTTGAGCTTTTTCTAGAAATGGGCACTAAACATCGGTCGATATTCATTTTCTGCGTCCATCCAGCTTTAAGCCGCCTGACCTTCTTGCCTTGTGAATTTGTACCGAAATTCATCCAGAGTCGTTTGACATTTTTTAATGTTGACGTTTTCATCGTTCTCGTTGTCCCGGTCAGGATGGCTGCATTCGATATACCTCAGACAGCCCATAGTCCATCTGTTACGTCAATATTGGTTTTGAGAAAGTAAGGCCGGCCTATGACAAGTGGAAGTTCGTACGGCAAATTGTTTGTGTCCACATGCTCGTTTTATGGATCTTTTGGCGGAATTGCTACTCCGGCAGCCCACTAATCATTTCTCTTGAACTGAACGCGGCATTCAAACGTGGGAATGTTAACATGGTCGTCATTGAGCAGACAGGTCTCGGAAAGCAATTGAATTTAGCATATCTGAGTGACTGTCACCTGAGACTCTGGCAGTTCAATGTTAAAAACGAGACGTTTTTATAACCCCATTTAGTAGAAGACATGATCATTGTTAGCCGACGTGGTGAATATCTCCGAATAGAGACTCGTTACTCGTGATAAAGCAACATACACAAGTGTTGACTGTTTTTTTAATCGTAAGAGTATGTAATCCCTTAAACGTAATTCGTATCGTATTTTATTTTTGATTTTTCCGATCAATGGAAATGTTGATGGTTTCTATTTCATGTTAGTTTTTTTGTTTTCTCTATACTATTATACATATATATATACATACAAGCATAGCATGCCATGTATAGTAAAAAAATGGTTTTTATCGAGTTTGTTGTTTTTTTTTAAACGAAGTAGGTACATACGTCATTTCCGTTCGTTTCATTTACAAGTTTACTCTAATACAAAAAGTTTTGGTAGGCGCGAGCAAACATGTTTACACATCAACAATCCAACCTCCCAACCGCCCCATACTTTTCTTTCCATTAACGCTGGATCACGGATAAATTTGAATTTTTGATTTATACATGGAAAATGTGTAAGAATCACACAACAATCAGTTTCGAACGGGTGAGATTACTGATTTGAAAAATCAGCCTTCTCATCAGGTCACGACGACTGATGTAATATTTTACATTGGGATATTGTCTATATATAGAACAATACCATGTAGTTGTACTACTAGCGAATTACTTGCATAGCGTGCGAAATTCGATTCGCTCACATTTCTCTTCCATGATGTAAAGAGAACAAGGTGGAATATTGCGCATGTTAATGTGACGTCACTTGTAGCAACTTGTAGCCAAAAATATGTGATTTCGTTTTTTCTTTATTATTTTCTTAAGTAAATGGATAATAAATGTATGTTTTGTAAGGATTGCCTTAAATGGAAACAGTAGCATTGTTTATTATTGATTAATTTTAACTATAATAGTTTCTTGTTAGAAGTTTATGATTTAATTAGGTATTCAATTAACAGGGCAGACAAATATTTAATTATTTAGGTATGATTCTTGAGAGAACAGATTCCTGAGTAGCTATTTATTCTAAACAGTAGAATGAAGCTTTAATCGTGATTATTAGTTAAAAAAAACTAATTTAAATAAAAACTGCACTGAGAAAAAAAACTTGTAAAAATGAAAAATATAGTTTTTAGCCAAACAGTGTTATTTTTAAAATTAAAAAGAACACCTTTTTAATTTTAAAATAAATTTTTTAGCAAAGTTTGTTTATAAAATTAAAAAATAGTTTTTAACTTTCAAAAATATATTTTTCAGATATATGAAATAATTATTTATATTTTAAAAGATATTTGTTTAATAATAAAAAGAAGATTTATTTTCATTTCACAATAGCTTATTTTAATAAATGATTTTTGATAAATAAAATAGGCCGAAAATTCATATTAGTGCTCGAGAGGATGATTTCTTAGAACTCCCACGATGTTAATGATACACGGCTTATGCCATGCGATTTAACATGCTCCAATCGTCATAAAATTTCCTATAAACAAAAATATTTTTTTATTTTATGAATTAAATACACTTGCATTTATTTTTACACATTTTTTTAATCAATTGAAACACTACACTACTCAAATAATTAAATTAAACCATTAAATTTGATATTGCACAAAAATTAAATTTAATGAAATCTACATATCACGCGCACGAGAGCATTTTGATTAAATTTGCGACACCAATTTTCTTGTATTACTATAAAAAAATGAGCAATGGGACTTAATTATTGTTTTTTTACGAAACGTAATTAAGCGAAAATCGTAAAATAAAGTACCATTATTATTAGACAAATGGTTTTTACATACAAATAATCTCTTTTTAAAATTTATTATTCTCGTCAAATAAAGCTGGTGAGTGGTGACCTCATTGCACCTTACTCCTTCAAAAATGATGCCGGGGATACGGTCGGTCAATGGAGATCGTTACCGCACCATTTTCAATGATTTTTTGTTTGAAAATATGGATGACACTGATCCGGAGATTCAACAGGATGTAGTTTAACAGGCTGGCGCTACTTGCCATACGGCGACCGCAACCATCGACTTGTTAAAGTCAAAATTTGTCAATAACTTGAGTTCGAGAAATGAAGATGTCAATTGGCCTCCAAGGTCGTGCGATTTGACACCTTTCGATTATTTCCTGTGGGGCTATGTGAAGTCACTGGTTTATGCTGATAAACCAGCAACATTTGACGCCTTGGAGGCCAGCATTGTTCGTGTTATTGTGACATACGGCCAACAGTGCTCGAAAAAGTGGCCCCAAATTGAACGTCTAGAATAAATTTTGTTAAGAACAGCCGCGGTGTCCATATGCCCGAAATAATTTTCAAAATGGCATTAACATTTTGTTATTGCAACATTTTGTAGTTGCAAGATTAATAAAAAAAAACAATATTTTGTTAATGCAACATTTTAAAATGCAATAATTGTAGAGGCTAACGGTTTCGATAACTCTCACGGGCACGCGGGTGGTCACTGCGCTCCACCCTCGCTTAACCGTCCGAGGGGCTTTAGATTTGAACTTCGGAGGACGTAGGAGCCTGGATTAGCAAACATGTCGCACTGCGTGGTGTATATATAGTAGGCGGATTATATAGAATGTATTAATGACACCTACTAAAAAGTATTGATCTTTAGAATAAAAAAAATTTCTGATTACAATTAAATTTTTTGTGTTTTACAATTTCAAGTTCTATCGAAAAATTTCATTTAATAATAAACAAATAATTTTTAAATTCTAAAAGAATTTTAAGTTTTTAGAAATAAATAAGAGAATTAAAAGCTTTGTTTTTAATCAAAAAATACAAATCAAAATCTTTCTCAGTTAAGAGATTGTCTTATTTCTAATTATGATTAAAATGAAATGTGCAAAGGACGCACGGTGGAAGCCGGACTTCCGGGACATCTCGCCTAGTATGCTTGCACACTCCCAACCAATCAATCAATCAATCAATCAATCAAAATGATTAAACGCTATTAGTACAACAGCTTTTACATTTTTGTTTGCGGTGAAACAATTGTGAAACGTTTTCCATTTTTCAAAGAATTTTGTTTATACAAACACGGTAAAATTTGTTCTCAGTCTGTATTCGAAAAAATAAGTTTACCCTCATCATTTTTATTTTAAACATAAATTAAACCCACGAAAAGTTTTATATTTTAATAAAAAAAAATCAAAATATCTCTATATTTTATTAAGATGAAATTTGCTTATTTAAAATTGTGATGTTTTGGATACCACCCGTAATTTAAATCAATCTGCCGAAGTAACAAATTCAATGGGCTTATACTTGTCAATCATGATTCATTTTGTTCAAAATGTGAAGGAATTTGTTTCTAAAATTATAAATTAATTAATATACATATTTCAAATTTCATTGTTAACATTAACATGTATAATGCAACTTAAATTGTATGATCGCTAAGGCAAAATCTACGTTATTGATATGATTTTTTGACTTATAGATGGCAAATGTGTGAGAATCGGGTGTGTAACGAAATTTCGGTTTTCAAAATCCTAATCAGGCTCCTACGTCCTCCGAAGTTCAAATCTAAAGCCCCTCGGACGGTTAAGCGAGGGTGGAGCGCAGTGACCACCCGCGTGCCCGTGAGAGTTATCGAAACCGTTAGCCTCTACAATTATTGCATTTTAAAATGTTGCATTAACAAAATATTGTTTTTTTTATTAATCTTGTAACTACAAAATGTTGCAATAACAAAATGTTAACTTTATTAATAATTAAAATACATTTATAACAAACTTTATTAATAATTTTGTGCGATTTCGAAAACCGGGATTTTGAAAACCGAGATTTTGAAAACCGGGATTTCGAAAACCGAAATTTTGAAAACCGGGATTTTGAAAACTGAGATTTTGTAAACCGAGATTTTGAAAACCAAGATTTGAAACCGAGATTTTGAAAACCGAGACTATGAAAACCGAGATTTTGTAGTGCACAATACATCCGTGAGAATCACAACAATCAGTTTCGAACGAATGAGATTATTGATTGAAAAACTAAAGTAAAATATGTTATTGGGGTTTCAATCGGTAGGTAGAAGCTATTCGGATGTTTACTGGAATATTTAAATCATATTTTTAATATACACTATAGAACATTATAGATAAAATGTACTAATGGAGCGATCATACATTTTAAGTTTGTTTTTATTAACTCTGAACTAAATACGATCAAGCACTGAGGTTCTAACGTTCTCATAATATGCCAAGTTTGATGTTATGAAAAAAGGAATTCATCGATATATTGACAACCAAATATCGAACTTTACATGAATATATGACAAAATTACCATCGGTTTCAAACTATTTTTGTGTTAGATTATTAGGTCAACTTTGAAGGTATAAAAATTTAAGAAATCCATTTATTAGAATAAAGTAGTAAAATGGGAAACTATTTGTAACATTAGGTAACAATAAACATTTTAGAATTGGAACGTTAGTTTTTTATTATAGAATGGTTACTTTTTAAGAATTTTTTCGGGAATCTTCTACAAACTAGCATGATAAGTTCTACGTACTTATATAGTGAGATGCTACCACGCTTTTCTTGTTTCGAGTGTTTAAAACAGCCAAATAAGCCTGGAGTACTACAAATCGATTGTACAATTTTCTGAATTTCTCCGAAAATCTTTTATAAACCAGCATGCTAATTAACGTATATGGTGAGATACCCCTAGATCCTTTCTAACAGAAAAACACGTTTGTTTTATACAAATTTGGCATTTATTGTCTATAGGATAGCCTAAATTTGCCTTGGAGTATGATAATATAATATATCGAACATTTTTCTGAATTTGGTGCAAATCTCCAATCAGGTTCATATTATAGGTGTGAAGCAAGAGGTAATTTTTTGCAGTTTGGTCGTTGCAACCTGATGAGTAGACTAACTTTTATCGGTACGAAACCAAACTACCAAGAGGAAACTTGAGGAAGTTCTCATTTTTGTAAAGGGTTTTTTGGCTCGATATTGTAAGTAAATGACCTTTTTTTTGTGGCCCGAAAGGTCTCAAACATTGTGAATGTCATGGAAAATATAATATTTGTCTATAAAAAAGCCGGAAATCTTTAAAGTAATGATACAAACGAATTTAAAATTCATTAAGATTTTAGTAGAAATAACGATATTTGACAAGAAAATATTGTTTATCTTAAATTCGCCCCCTGTACAGCCCAGCCGAACGATTCATCAGAATGAAACTTCACATTCAAGTATTTTCCATAAATTGAGTGGCTCAAAATGTGGATGTAATTGAGTATATAGCATTTGTCGCCCTCATTAGCTTAATAAGTAGAGTGCTTACTCTATTATTCGGGGTCCTGGGTTGGTTTCCTGGTGCTGACCAGTAAAAAAGTTGCGACTGACTGTTTTAACGTATCATATGTTATTTATATGTTCGTCCATTTTCTGCCATAGTAGTTACGGACTTGATCTTAATATTTACTAAAAAAAAGATTAAAAACAAATAAAATTGTAAATTAAGATTCAAACAAATTTGTTTTTTTTTAATATTATCGGCTTGAAAAGAAACACTAATTCATGACGACATTCATTGTTATGACGTTACGTATAAAATCTCCTATATAGTCCTACATAAAGTTACGTGAACATAAATTAGTGAGAAATGCTATGTTCACTTATTTAAAACACATTTATGACTAAACATGCAGGCTCAGTTAAAATAAAACTGCAGTCGCAGAATGCTCCAGACTAAAAAGAACTATATTATGCAACAAATTTCATTCGAAGGAATCTCATTGAAAATAGAAGTTATTTGTTTTACACAGCCAGAAAATGGAAAACTTTTAAATTTAAATCCAATCAGCATTGGCATGTCGAATTAGTGTGTCGGCTAACGTGTTTGTAGCGGGTAGTTTCTTCCACTATAAAAAACTCCGCACAATTTTTCCCAACGGACAATTCTCCGTATACATAATTCTTTATTTTTTATATGGACAATCCTTTATATGGATGTTTTTTATATGGACAATCCTCCATATAAACAACTATTCCAAAACATACAACAAGCTTGTATACGCTAACTGTACATAACAACTTTTTACATAGATAATCGAACCACAACACTTGTACATAACGAAATTTGTGTAAGCAAATTATGATTGGAAAATTATATTTTGGTTACACAACAATTTCATGATAATGCCCGGTTTACATGTAGAAAATTGTTTTCTTCTACAAATTTTTGCAGGTAAATAAGAAAGAATCCGCTATATAAAAACATTCAATATGCCAGAAAGAAATAAAAATAAATAGTAATGGCGTAATTTTTTTTATAGGATCATTATTAATTTATTTTTAATGAATTAAAATGCGAAATTTACATTTTTACATGAATTCTCAACATTTATAAATATGAAATAATTTTTTTTCTTGTTAATTTTAAAAATTTTGCCATAAAAATACTCGGATCGAATATATTTTATGGCAACATTTTATTTTTATGGCTAAACTACTATAAACTATTTGTCCGCTCACAAACTAATGTGTTTTGATAAAAGGGATGGTCACCTCAACTAATAGGCAAGTTTGAGCACTTTGTCATACTTCTGGTCTGCGATATAGAGGGGTGGTTTTGATCGATGCTTAAATTTTTTAGACTTGAACTATTAAATCGCTTACTAAACTACTATAAACTATTTGCCCGCTCACAAGCTAATGTGTTTTGATAAAAGGGATGGTCACCTGAACTAATAGGCAAGTTTGAGTACTTTGTCATACTTCTGGCCTGCGATATAGAGGGGTGGTTTTGATTTATGCTAAAAATTTTTAGACTTGAACTATTAAATCGCTTACTAAACTACTATAAACTATTTGCCTGCTAACAAACTAATGTGTTTTGATGAGATGGTCACCTCAACTAATAGGCAAGTTTGAGCACTTTGTCATACTTGTGGCCTGCGATTAGAGGGGTGGTTTTGATCGATGCTAAAATTTTTTAGACTTGAACTATTTAATCGCTTACTAAACTACTATAAACTATTTGCCCGCTCACAAACTAATGTAATTTGATGAGAGGGATGGTCACCCAACTAATAGGCACGTTTGAGCACTTTGTCATACTTCTGGCCTGCGATAAAGAGGGGTGGTTTTGATCGATGCTTAAATCTTTTAGACTTTAACTATTAAACCGCTTACTAAACTACTATAAACTATTTGCCTGCTCACAGACTAATGTGTTTTGATGAGAGGGATGGTCACCTCAACTAATAGGCAAGTTTGAGTACTTTGTCATACTTCTGGCCTGCGATATAGAGAGGTGGTTTTGATCGATGCTTAAATTTTTTAGACTTGAACTATTAAATCGCTCCCTAAACTACTATAAACTGTTTGCCCGTTCACAAACTAATGTGGTTTGATGAGAGGGGTGGTTACCTTAACTAATAGGCAAGTTTGAGCAGTTTGTCATACTTCTGGCCTGCGATATAGAGGGGTGGTTTTAATCGATGCTTAAATTTTTTAGACTTGAACTATTAAATCGCTTACTAAACTACTATAAACTATTTGCCTGCTCACAAACTAATGTGTTTTGAAAAAAGAGATGGTCACGTTAACTAATAGGCAAGTTTGAGTACTTTGTCATACTTGTGGCCTTCGATATAGAGGGATGGTTTTGATCGATGCTAAAATTTTTTAGACTTGAACTATTAAATCGCTTACTAAACTACTATAAACTATTTGCCCGCTCACAAACTAATGTAATTTGATGAAAGGGATGGTCACCCAACTAATAGGCACGTTTGAGCACTTTGTCATACTTCTGGCTTGCGATAAAGAGGGGTGGTTTTGATCGATGCTTAAATCTTTTAGACTTTAACTATTAAACCGCTTACTAAACTACTATAAACTATTTGCCTGCTCACAGACTAATGTGTTTTGATGAGAGGGATAGTCACCTCAACTAATAGGCAAGTTTGAGTACTTTGCCATACTTCTGGCCTGCGATATAGAGGGGTGGTTTTGATCGATGCTAAAATTGTTTAGACTTGAACTATTAAATCGCTTACTAAACTACTATAAACTATTTGCCCGCTCACAAACTAATGTGTTTTGATGAAAGGGATGGTCACCTCAACTGATAGGCAAGTTTGAGCACTTTGTCATACTTCTGGCCTGCGATATAGAGGGGTGGTTTTGATCGATGCTAAAATTTTTTAGACTTGAACTATTAAATCGCTTACTAAACTACTATAAACTATTTGCCCGCTCACAAACTAATGTGTTTTGATAAAAGGGATGGTTACGTAAACTAATAGGCAAGTTTGAGTACTTTGTCATACTTCTGGCCTGCGATATAGAGGGGTGGTTTTGATCGATGCTAAAATTGTTTAGACTTGAACTATTAAATCGCTTACTAAACTACTATAAACTATTTGACCGCTCACAAACTAATGTGTTTTGATAAAAGAGATGGTCACCTCAACTAATAGGCAAGTTTGAGCACTTTGCCATACTTCTGGCCTGCGATATAGAGGGGTGTTTTTGATCGATGTTAAAATTGTTTAGACTTGAACTATTAAATCGCTTACTAAACTACTATAAACTATTTGCCCGCTCACAAACTAATGTGTTTTGATAAAAGGGATGGTCACGTCAACTAATAGGCAAGTTTGAGTACTTTGTCATACTTCTGGCCTTCGATATAGAGGGGTGGTTTTGATCGATGCTAAAATTTTTTAGACTTGAACTATTAAATCGCTTACTAAACTACTATTAACTATTTGCCCGCTCACAAACTAATGTGTTTTGATAAAAGAGATGGTCACCTCAACTAATATGCAAGTTTGAGCACTTTGTCATACTTCTGGCCTGCGATATAGAGGGGTGGTTTTGATCGATGCTAAAATTTTTTAGACTTGAACTATTAAATCGCTTACTAAATTACTATAAACTATTTGCCCGTTCACAAACTAATGTGTTTTGATGAAAGGGATGGTCACCTTAACTAATAGGCAAGTTTGAGCACTTTGTCATACTTCTGGCCTGCGATATAGAGGGGTGGTTTTGATCGATGCTTAAATTTTTTAGACTTGAACTATTAAATCGCTTACTAAACATCTATAAACTATTTGCCCGTTCACAAACTAATGTGGTTTAATGATGGTCACCTCAACTACTAGGCAAGATTGAGCACTTTGTCATACTTCTGGCCTGCGATATAGAGGGGTGGTTTTGATCGATGCTTAAATTTTTTAGACTTGAACTATTAAATCGCTTACTAAACTACTATAAACTATTTGCCCGTTCACAAACTAATGTGTTTTGATGAGAGGGATGGTCACCTCAACTAATAGGCAAGTTTGAGCACTTTGTCATACTTCTGGCCTGCGATATAGAGGGCTGGTTTTAATCGATGCTTAAATTTTTTAGACTTGAACTATTAAATCGCTTACTAAACTACTATAAACTATTTGCCCGCTCACAAACCAATGTGTTTTGATAAAAGGGATGGTCACCTCAACTAATAGGCAAGTTTGAGTACTTTGCCATACTTCTGGCCTGCGATATAGAGGGGTGGTTTTGATCGATGCTAAAATTGTTTAGACTTGAACTATTAAATCGCTTACTAAACTACTATAAACTATTTGCCCGCTCATAAACTAATGTGTTTTGATGAGAGGGATGGTCACACCAACTAATAGGCAAGTTTGAGCTCTTTGTCGTACTTCTGGCCTGCGATATAAAGGGGTGGTTTTGATTGATGCTTAAATTTTTTAGACTTGAACTATTAAATCGCTTACTAAACTACTATAAACTATTTGCCCGCTCACAAACTAATGTGTTTTAATAAGAGGGATGGTCACCTCAACTAATAGGCAAGTTTGAGGACTTTGTCATACTTCTGGCCTGCGATATAGAGGGGTGGTTTTGATCGATGCTTAAATTTTTTAGACTTGAACTATTAAATCGCTCCCTAAACTACTATAAACTATTTGCCCGCTCACAAACTAATGTGTTTTGATAAAATTAAATTATAATTGTTGCATTTTAAATTACGCGAATGTGTAAAATAACTTTATAATATTTGTGTTGATATATTTTTGATCAATTGATCGTTATCATTCAATTTACCACACAATCAATCAACAAGAAAAATTTAGTAAGATTTAGTAAATTCTTCCAAAGCGTCTCAGATTCCAAATTTTAAAAACCTATTGAATTTGACGGCGGGGATGTCAGATCCAAAAAAACCATCAAACTATCAAAAAAATTAAATAAATTTGGGTTTATAATTCTTGATTAAGTTACCGGTCATTTTGCCGTTCACAAAACGATCAAATTTTATGTCCAGAATCTCTATGTATGTATATAATAATGACGTGTGTGTTTGTAACATTAAGAACTGCTGTACCAAAGTTGTTAAAAATTGGTTTATAGGTTGTATAAGTCATGAGAATGGTTTTAAGCTGAAAATGGTCCACCGGAAGTTGCAGCTTCCGTAGGAGCATTTTCGGTCGATAAACTCAAAAACTACTGTATGAACTGTAATAAAAATTTATATATATATATATATATATATATATATTCAATGGGTCGTGAGCCACTGGAAGTGGCAGCTTCTATGGGAGTTTTTTTCGATTTAATAATTACATTGATAAGATCGCAAATCAACATACATTGCTTCTTCATTGCTACTGAATGAGGTGATCTATTGCCATCTAATATTGGTCCTGCTATTCTTGAAGAAGCAATTGCTATTCTTGAAGAAGCAATAATGATTTTGGAAATTTTATAGCCGATTCATCGTTTTGCAATTAAAAACGCATAGCTATATATTATTAAATTTAAATTTTTAAATGTTTCTCCAGAAACTATATGGTTTTAAACATTCGTTTGATTCACCAGCTGGAGTTGATCGGGTTATAACAAGTACCTATGTTAGTGTCTGTCTAAAATCACCTGATATTGTTGTACCATCAAATATCTGTTGGTTGTTTCATAAATCTTGTAACGTTTTATCTAATGCTTCTAATGATTTTTGATGTGCCATTGTGCATTCGTCCCAGATTATTATTTTGCATTGTTGCAATACCTTTCCTGATGTTTTTGGTATATGTTAAATGTTGGTGTTTAAATTATTTGCATATTTAGTGGGAGTTTTAGTACTGAATGAAGTACTAAAACTCCCACTAAATATGCAAATAATTTAAACACCAACATGTAACATATACCAAAAACATCAGGAAAGGTATTGCAACAATGCAAAATAATAATCTGGGACGAATGCACAATGGCACATCAAAAATCATTAGAAGCATTAGATAAAACGTTACAAGATTTATGAAACAACGAACAGATATTTGATGGTACAACAATATCAGGTGATTTTAGACAGACACTAACATAGGTACTTGTTATAACCCGATCAACTCCAGCTGGTGAATCAATCGAATGTTTAAAACCATATAATTTCTGGAGAAACATTTAAAAATTTAAATTTAACAATATATAGCTATGCGTTTTCAATTGCAAAACGATGAATCGGCTATAACATTTCCAAAATCATTATTAGACATTGGAAATGGAAAAATTCAAATTGATTGTGCAACTGATTCAATTCCATTTCCACAAAACTTTTATATTTTAAAAGACTAAAAAGAAAAATTAATTGAAACCGTATACCCAAATATTGTACAACAATTGAAACCATAATTGGTTAAGTGATCGACCAATATTGACATCATAAAACAAGAACGTTAATGATATAAACTAGCTGACCTGTGATTAAATAATCAGTCACGTGATTACATTTTATTGAATTTTTGGTTAAGAAATGATTAAGAAGATTTTTAAAATGTAAATTTGATGCAGTTTTATCAAAAATAAAGTAAATTCATACGCTATTAAATATTTAATAAAAAATGTACAAAAGGATAATAAAATATGAATTTACATTAAAATTTACATGCGTAGAATCTCTACAAAAACAACATTCTTTGTTGTGATGCGCCCGTCCCGATCAGTTGATTGATCGCTTGTCTCAACCATAAACACCTTGAGTCTGTCAAATGAGCGGCATCGTGAAAAAGCCACATTCAGCTGACAGTGTGTAAATACGTGAGCCGGCAAATACACTACTACCTTCTTCAAGCTTTGGCCCTGACTTTTTTTGATGGTTATGTCGGACCCTTCCGAGGATGAGAGCTTCATGCGTGGGATGAGAACTCGCTCGCCTTTTGAGAAGCCAGTCGGCAAATCACATTCCAGACTGTAGCGGTCTATTTTTTCCTCATCAAAAGAACGATCGCGTTTACCTTTAGCGGGATGGCATGGCGCGGAACTCCGCACCCTTCAATTTTGTTGAGAAGCTCGATGGGTAGGCAGAGTTCCTCATTCATTTCATCACTCTCAACTTTATCAACACTAAGTTTGACTTCTTGTCCGCCGGGCAGAAGGTCAAGCACCTTCTGATTGATTAGCGCGCAATCATCATTCTTGGGTGGAAGGATGGCGCGCTCCTCGATGGTTCCCTCGGCTAGTGTTGTGTTGATGTCACCATGCACGAAATCGATCACACTTTGAGAACTGTCAAGGAGCGCCGGAAATGTGATCGATTCGGTTCGGGCATTGCCGTTTCCAACAGAAAGCAAGTATTGCGCAAACTCGACGTCACCTTCGTCGATGCGCATGTTCTTCTTGAGTGTAAACTTGTTTACCAATTTCAAAAGCGGGTTCAACTTGATGGTCGATTCGCAAGTTCGCGCGTGTCCCTTGCCTGGTACTACAAGCAAGCACTGTCGGAAGTCACCATACATGAGGAAGATTTTTCCAGCGAATCGAACACCCACTGCTGGCTTTCCTCTGTACAAATCTCGTAACAGTCTGCCTATTATTGTGAGTGCTGCCCTTGGCATGATGGTGGTCCCGTCTATCATGATGAGTCGCGCGCTTTTCAATTGGCAGCGTGCGAGGAGTTTGGCTTCATTGATGAAACTGATGACTCATCCATTGGAACTGGCTGTTTGAAAATGTTATGTAGCGCACTCCCACCTTCCATCAAGCTCGGAGCGATTCCAGTGAAGGCGGAGCAAATGGACTACAAGCCACGCCCCTTGTCAAATGCAATGAGTGATTGCAATACAAATGTCTTGCCACACCCGTCGGGAGCGTCAACGTAGAAGACATTTGCTGACTGGTTTTCAGATTCGAGCGCTTCGGACCTCATTAATGACGCGCTTCTGGTCTTCATTTGCACTCGCATACATGTTGTCGAAACGCGCTATTTCTAAATATTAAAATCTCAAAAGGGAAAAGCACACAATTGCCGGGGCGCGCAACTTTAATCTAAATATTTAATAAGAAATGTACAAAAGGACCGCTGTATTTGTGTGTTATTTTCATTTGTATATGAATAATTTTGACGTTTTCCAAAACCAATCTCGTATTAACAACATAACCAAAACTAATGTACTTATGTAGATTATATTGTCGATTTACCACCACACAAAAAGCAGAAACACGTCACGCTATTTCAAGCATGAAATTAAGAGCTTAATAAATTATCCGGTTACGGAATATACTGGGACACAAATCAACCGCATATCGGGACGAAACTTCACACTTTCAAATTAGAGATCCCATGACTTTTGCTTGAAATCGGACGGAAATGATTATTCCAAACTTTCCATATAGATATTATGTTTGTGTAAGTATCTTCACTCGCAAAAATTTGTCATGACGATAGAGTGCCATGACAAAATTGTATTTTTACACTCACACCTCTTAACACCAAAATGTTTGTTTGTCTGTAAAATCGTTTTATGTTCTCTGTTTTGTTCTGTATTGTCACGGTGTAATGACGGTTCAATACAAACATATTTTGTCATGACATTCTGGCGTCGTGATTAGTATATAAAATGGACAGTATAGGAAAAACGTTTCTTGGCTTTTACACCTATTTCCCGTGCACGTTCCTTAATAAAACATATATTAATATATAAGACTAGCTAACCTGTGACTGAATAATCAGTCACGTGAGAGAGCTTTATGCGTGGAATGAGAACGCGCTCGCCTTTTGAGAAGCCAATCAGCAAATCACATTCCAGACTGCGGTTTATTTTTGCGACTCGCATGCGTGTTCCATTGATAAGACCCTTGCTAGTGTTTAGATTCCTCATCAAAAGAACGATCGCGATTACCTTTAGCGGGATGGCATGGCGCGGAAGTCCGGACCATTCAATCTTGTTCAGAAACTCGACGGGTAGGCGGAGTTCCTCATTCATGTCGTCACTCTCAACTTTATCAACACTAAGTTTGACTCCTTGTCCACCGGGCAGAAGGTCAAGCACCTGCTGATTGATAAGCGCGCAATCATCATTCTTGGGTGCAAGGATAGCGCGCTCCTCTATGGTTCCCTCAGCTAGTTTTGTGTTGATGTCACCATACATCAAATCGATCACACTTTGAGAACTGGAACAGCGCACCGGAAGTGTGATCAATTCGGTTTGAGCATTGCCGTTTCCAACAGAAAGCAAGTATTGGGCAAACTGGTCCTCACTTTCATCGATGCGCATGTTCTTGGTGAGTGTAAACTTGTTTACCAGTTTCCAAAGCGGGTTCAATTTGATGGTCGATTCGCAAGTTCACGCGCGTCCCGCCTTTGGTACAAAGGCACTATCGCAAGTCACCACACATGAGGATGATTTTCCAGAGAATTATGGAACACCTTCTTCCGGCTTTCCTCTGTACAAATCTCGTAGTAGCCTGTCTATGATTGTGAGCGCATCCCCTGGCATGATACTGGCCTTATCTCTCATGATGAGTCGCGCACTTTTCAACTTGGTAGTGTTCGAGGAGTTTTTCTTCATTGATGAAACTGATGACTCATCCATGGACCAGGAACTGGCAGTTTGAAAGTGTGGTGTAGCGTACGCCCACCTTCCATTAAGCTCGTTGCGATTCCAGTGAAGGTGGAGCAAATGGACTCCAAGCCATGCTCCTTGGCAAATGCAATGAGTGATTGCAATACAAATGTCTTGCCACATCCGTCAGGAGTGTCAACGTAGAGGATCTTTATGACAGGGTTTCAGATTCGAGCGCGCTTTGGACCTCATTAATGGCGCGCTTCTGGCTTCATTTGCACTCTCATACATGTTGTCGAATCGCGCCATTTCTAAATATTCATATCTCAAAAGGGAAAACACAATTGCCGTAGCGCGCAACGTTAATCTAAATATTTAATAAGAAATGTACAAAAGGACCGCTATATTTTTGTGTTATTTTCATTTGTATATGAATAACTTTGACGTTTTCCAAAACAAATCTCGTATTAACAACATAACCAAAACTAATGTATGTATGTACAATAGATTATATAGTCGATTTACCACCACATAAAAAGAAGAAACACGTCACGCTAGTTCGAGCATGAAATTAAGAGCTTAATAAATTATCCGGTTACGAAATATACTGGAACACAAATCAACCGCATATCGGGACGAAACTTCCCACTTAACCTTTTCTCATAAAGTAAGAGATCCCATGACTTTTGCTTGAAATCGGACGGAAATGATTAATGATCTTCACTCGCACAATTTTGTCATGACGATAGAGTGCCATGACAAAATTGAATTTTTATACTCACACCTCTTAACACCAAAATAATTGTATGTATGTAAAATCATTTTATGTTCTCTGTTTTGTTGTGTATTGTCACGGTGTAATGACGTTTCAATATACAAACATATTTTGTCATGACATTCTGGCGTCGTGATTAATATATAAGATGTACAGTATAGGAAAAACGTTTCTTAGCTTTTACACCTATTTCTCGTACACGTTTTTTAATAAAACATATATTGTGCACAAATATGAAAAAATACCTTTCACCTGACATATGTTTGATTAAGATACGCGCACGGCAAATAGGTTAAAAAGGGAGCACAAACTAAAAATTAAGCGTATTAATATATAAGATACTGCCATTCAAAATAAAAATGTTGATGAAACATTTTCATAAAAACCAATTGATTGTGGTATAGATCAAGACGAAGTGGTAAACTATCCTACAGAATTTTTAAATTTATTAGATTTGCCTGGAGTACCACCATATATTCTTCAATTAAAAATTGGTGTACTATCATTTTAATACGAAATATTAACCAACCAGAACTGTGTAATGCCGATCTGCTGTTAAAAAATGAATGCCATATTTAATTGGAGCAACCATATTAACTGGCAAATAGGAGAAGAAGAACTGGAGAAGAAGTTTTAATCCCAAACATTCCTATTATAATTCTGTCAGATATGCCATTTAATTTTAAAATAATACAATGCCCCATTCGTCTAGCTTTTGATATGACCATTAACAAATCACAAGGTCAGTCACTTGAAGTTTGTGGTTTAAATTTGGAATATCCAAGCTTCTGACTTTGCCAATTAGATGGTAGGCGCTCACTTGTGGGAAAACCGTCATCATTATATGTGACCGCACCTGAAGGAACAATAAAATATGTTCTATACCAAAGAGCATTGGAATAAATTAATCAATTTTTATATAATTGAAATTTTTTTGATTTCATTTTTCATTTTAATTTAATATTACAAAAAATAAAAATAATCTTTCATTTAAAATCATACGACCGGCAAAGCGGGCAGGGTACAGCTACTTTTATATAAATATAACAAATTTTATAACTACTTCTGACTACTAGACATCTGGAACCCAGTCCATTCTATAATTATTACAAACATGCCCTGTCCCTATATCTGGTATTTGTAAAACCGTTAGTCTTACTCGCACACTCTAAATAATGGTGAATCAATAATAATGATATTGGCTTCTTAATTTGCAACTTCAATTCTCCGGAACTTGTCAATAAACCTTCAATCCATCAAATTCATATTGGAGGAGATTGGAGCCTGGCACAAGTCGAAGTCTCATAAATATTATGGCCACATTATCGACGTGTTTATATGTTCAATCGACATTTTCCATTTCCTCTCATTGGTTTTGGCGACGTTGGCGTGTATATGATCCAAAAATGATTGATCCAAAAAACGTGCAAATACCCGAAATTTGAACCAGGAACGAATGAACGAGGGATTCCATCTCTCATTTTAAGTTGGTCAACCGTCCATGAAATGAAGAGACCAACCACCAGAAGTTGGTAATCAACCTCGTCTATGGTAAGTCAACATCAATTAACATTTTGTAATAAAAAATTACTTATGGAAATGTAACAAGTACAGCAATTACAAGATTACCAGCAGTGAATACAAGCGGGTCAATATTTATTGCTATAAAATTAGTAATATACAGATAAATCAAGAACAGCCACCTTGACAGTCAAAAGATGTAAACTACAGGATAGATCTTATATAAACTATCGGCTATCATAAGCTATCTTACCTTTGCAATCTTCTCGTATTCATAAGAGTTGAATCAGTCGGTATTTCCATAAAAATTTGATTCGTATCAACAGACTCGTAGTGAAATATGGCGTTATCAGCGCTTTGTAGGTTCTTTGTAGTTTAGTTTTTGGTGAAACATTAACAAATTTAATGAAATTTGCTTAATCCGGTTATGTAATTATACCATGCAATGATTCTTGCTCTATTGTAACGAGATTGTGCTTTGATCAAAACACTGATGGGTATAAAGCACTACAATAGTGACCGAGATCCACCACTCGTTATAACAGATTTAAATTATCCCACTAGAGGTTCTGGAACGGTCGATTACGCCGGCTAGGGCTCAGGAGCAGGTGGGGTGGGGAATCCAGAACATAGTGAGATCTGTGCTGACCGTAAAAGGAAGATGGGAACCAGCTATAAACTACACGACTTACCTAACCTGTATACTCACCTCAGTAACATCCTCATCTCATTACACTTTAATTCATTTTTTTATTATTCATAAACACTGGCGAAAACGATACCTTTGTGAAGATAGCCCAAATTTCTATCCCCGAAAATCGAAAAAGTTACTTATGGCAATACTATACAAGTTTATGTATACTATTGAGACATTTAATTAATAATTTTAGAATTCATTTAAATTCGGGTATAAATATTTCCGAATAACAGCTAAATAATAAATAAATTGGTTAAGAGTTTAATAAAAACAACAAAAAATAAATTAACAAAAAACAACTAAATTCTACTATCCAAAAAATATACTGACAGCGAAAATCAAAAATTACTTTAAATATTCCTCATTCATCAAAATGCAATATTTTTACTCTCAGCCCAGAAAAACGTATGTGTCATGATACTTTTAGCTGTCATGACAGTAAATATTTTCGGGGCTGTAAGTGAAAAACTTGATATACAAGTACATATACATAATTTATAAATAAAAATAAATAAAAAAAAATTTTATAAAATTTTGTTTACGAAACTATAAATAAAACTAGACGCATCACTCAAAATAGAAACAATATTCTTAGATTCTAAATAAATTACAATAAACAACAAGATTACTGTTAACTATTGTAACATAGTAAATAACTTTCGTAAATCATATATAAAAGTGTCGGGACTTAATTGATCGGAGTTTCTATACGTTTTTGAATTCAAAATGAGCTGAGTTATAGTCCATGGTGGTGCACATCACTTGATAGGTGAGTGTTTAAGGATCATGTATGATTTTTTTTAGAATTTTTCTATGTATAGGATTTGAGTAATAGTCCATAGAAGCCGAGAACTATTCGTTGGCCCAACTAGCGGTGCACATCGTTTGATAGGTGAATGTTTAAGGGTCATGTATGATTTTTTTTAGAATTTGTCTATGTATACGATTTGAGTTATAGTCCATAGAAGTCGAGAACTATTCGTTGGCCCAACTAGCGGTACACATCGTTTGATAGGTGAATGTTTAAGGATCATGTACGATTTTTTTTAGAATTTTTCTATGTATAGGATTTTAGTAATAGTCGATAGAAGTCGAGAACTATTCGTTGGCCCAACTTGCGGTGCACATCGTTTGATAGGTGAATGTTTAAGGATCATGTACGATTTTTTTTAGAAATTTTCTATGTATACGATTTGAGTAATAGTCCATAGAAGTCGAGAACTATTCGTTGGCCCAACTAGCGGTGCACATCGTTTGATAGGTGAATGTTTAAGGATCATGTACGATTTTTTTTAGAATTTTCCTATGTATAGGATTTGAGTTATAGTCGATAGAAGTCGAGAACTATTAGTTGGCCCAACTAGCGGTGCACATCGTTTGATAGGTTAATGTTTAAGGATCATGTATGATTTTTTTTAGAATTTTTCTATGTATACGATTTGAGTTATAGTCCATAGAAGTCGAGAACTATTCGTTGGCCCAACTAGCGGTGCACATCGTTTGATAGGTGAATGTTTAAGGATCATGTACGATTTTTTTTAGAATTTTTCTATGTATACGATTTGAGTAATAGTCCATTGAAGTCGAGAACTATTCGTTGGCCCAACTAGCGGTGCACATCGTTTGATAGGTGAATGTTTAAGGATCATGTATGATTTTTTTTAGAATTTTTCTATGTATAGGATTTGAGTTATAGTCGATGGAAGTCGAGAACTATTAGTTGGCCCAACTAGCGGTGCACATCGTTTGATAGGTTAATGTTTAAGGATCATGTATGATTTTTTTTAGAATTTTTCTATGTATACGATTTGAGTTATAGTCCATAGAAGTCGAGAACTATTCGTTGGCCCAACTAGCGGTGCACATCGTTTGATAGGTGAATGTTTAAGGATCATGTACGATTTTTTTTAGAATTTTTCTATGTACAGGATTTGAGTAATAGTCGATATAATTCGAGAACTATTCGTTGGCCCAACTAGCGGTGCACATCGTTTGATAGGTGAATGTTTAAGGATCATGTACGATTTTTTTTAGAATTTTTCTATGTACAGGATTTTAGTAATAGTCGATAGAAGTCGAGAACTATTCGTTGGCCCAATTAGCGGTGCACATCGTTTGATAGGTGAATGTTTAAGGATCATGTACGATTTTTTTTAGAATTTTTCTATGTATACGATTTGAGTAATAGTCCATAGAAGTCGAGAACTATTCGTTGGCCCAACTAGCGGTGCACATCGTTTGATAGGTGAATGTTTAAGGATCATGTACGATTTTTTTTAGATTTTTCTATGTACAGGATTTGAGTTATAGTCGATAGAATTCGAGAACTATTCGTTGGCCCAACTAGCAGTGCACATCGTTTGATAGGTGAATATTTAAGGATCATGTACGATTTTTTTTAGAATTTTTCTATGTATAGGATTTGAGTTATAGTCGATAGAAGTCGAGAACTATTCGTTGGCCCAACTAGCGGTGCACATCGTTTGATAGGTGAATGTTTAAGGGTCATGTATGATTTTTTTAGAAATTTTCTATGTATAGGATTTGAGTAATAGTCCATAGAAGTCGAGAACTATTCGTTGGCCCAACTAGCGGTGCACATCGTATGATAGGTGAATGTTTAAGGATCATGTATGATTTTTTTTAGAAATTTTCTATGTAAAGTAGTTCAGATATAGTCCATAGAAGTCGAGAACTATTCGCTGACCCAACTAGCGGTGCACATCGTTTGATAGGTGAATGTTTAAGGATCATGTCCGATTTTTTTTAGAATTTTTCTATGTATAGGATTTGATTTATAGTCGATAGAAGTCGAGAACTATTCGTTGGCCCAACTAGCGGTGCACATCGTTTGATAGGTGAATGTTTAAGGATCATGTACGATTTTTTTTAGAATTTTTCTATGTATAGGATTTGAGTTATAGTCGATAGAAGTCGAGAACTATTCGTTGGCCCAACTAGCGGTGCACATCGTTTGATAGGTGAATGTTTAAGGATCATGTATGATTTTTTTTGAATTTTTCTATGTATACGATTTGAGTTATAGTCCATAGAAGTCGAGAACTATTCGTTGGCCCAACTAGCGGTGCACATCGTTTGATAGGTGAATGTTTAAGGATCATGTATGATTTTTTTTAGAATTTTTCTATGTATAGGATTTGAGTTATAGTCGATAGAATTCGAGAACTATTCGTTGGCCCAACTAGCGGTGCACATCGTTTGATAGGTGAATGTTTAAGGATCATGTACGATTTTTTTTAGAATTTTTCTATGTATAGGATTTGAGTTATAGTCGATAGAAGTCGAGAACTATTCGTTGGCCCAACTAGCGGTGCACATCGTTTGATAGGTGAATGTTTAAGGGTCATGTATGATTTTTTTTAGAAATTTTCTATGTATAGGATTTGAGTAATAGGCCATAGAAGTCGAGAACTATTCGTTGGCCCAACTAGCGGTGCACATCGTTTGATAGGTGAATGTTTAAGGATCATGTACGATTTTTTTTAGAATTTTTCTATGTATAGGATTTGAGTAATAGTCCGTAGAAGTCGAGAACTATTCGTTGGCCCAACTAGCGGTGCACATTGTTTGATAGGTGAATGTTTAAGGGTCATGTATGATTTTTTTTAGAAATTTTCTATGTATAGGATTTGAGTTATAGTCGATAGAAGTCGAGAACTATTCGTTGGCCCAACTAGCGGTGCACATCGTTTGATAGGTGAACGTTTAAGGATCATGTATGATTTTTTTTAGAATTTTTCTATGTATAGGATTTGAGTTATAGTCGATAGAAGTCGAGAACTATTCGTTGGCCCAACTAGCGGTGCACATCGTTTGATAGGTGAATGTTTAAGGATCATGTACGATTTTTTTTAGAATTTTTCTATGTATAGGATTTGAGTAATAGTCCGTAGAAGTCGAGAACTATTCGTTGGCCCAACTAGCGGTGCACATTGTTTGATAGGTGAATGTTTAAGGGTCATGTATGAATTTTTTTAGAAATTTTCTATGTATAAGATTTGAGTTATAGTCGATAGAATTCGAGAACTATTCGTTGGCCCAACTTGCGGTGCACATCATTTGATAGGTGAATGTTTAAGGATCATGTATGATTTTTTTTAGAATTTTTCTATGTATAGGATTTGAGTTATAGTCGATAGAAGTCGAGCACTATTCGTTGGCCCAACTAGCGGTGCACATCGTTTGATAGGTGAATGTTTAACCCTCCGTTACTATCCTTTATTTTCAGAACAGAACTACTATCCTTGGGTGTAATCCACCCATAACACAAAATTTTGCACGAGCGAATCTTACCATCCAAATCGTAAAATTTGTTATTTTTAAGTAAATCTAATTATAAAACTATTACATCAACAATAAAAACATAACGATTTATTCATTCAATAATTTTTTCCAACGATAAGCGTTATACTTGATATCAGCAACAAAAAAAAAGAAAAAAAAATTAATGATTTTGTAAAACCTGGCACACTAGTTCAATTCAGCTATTTCATGTTATTATAATATGTTTTTGGAAAACTGAAATGTCAAACAAAAGTTTATTAGAACATAATTTTTTATTGGTTGAACATACATTTTGAGTAAAATATCATAGAAATCGGGCAATTTACCTTGCTTTTTTTGTCATCAAAACTATAATTGATCGCATGATGTAGCATTTTCTGTAACCGCGTTTGGTCCCCTTTTTTATTACAATGTGTTAAAAGTGATATAGATGGGTATCACACTTGTATTTATCACATTTGAAACAAGTTGATTTAGTTTTCCGATCACTTTTGGAGCTACAACACTGGCATCGATATTTCGAAAATTTCGCACACAATATTGCTAATGTGGGTGCAAGACACCCAAAATTACATAACGTAACTACTATCCTGGGTGTGAACCACCCAGACACTTTTTATATTCTACGATGTGAACATTCGAATGACAAAACAATATACTGAAATATATTTTATGTTGCGGGGAAATACCTAAAGATAAAATACAAATAAGTTTACAGCTGGTAAAAAAATCATACAGTAACAAACTATTACATACTTATTCAATAACGTTGGTTCTAAAATCTAAATAAAAATCACAAAAACTTCGCACACAATATTACTATCGTGGGTGTAAGACACCCAAAATTACATAACGTAACTACTATCCTGGGTGTAAACGACCCAGACACTTTTTATATTCTACGATGTGTACACTTCGAATGACAAAACATTACTGAAATATATTTTAAATTGCGGGAAAATACCTGAGGATAAAATACAAATAAGTTTGCAGCTAATAAAAAATCATATTCGGTCTATTAATTCAACGTTAATTCTAATTGGGTGGATTACACCCATAGGATAGTAATGCAGGGTTAAGGATCATGTTTAGGGATTAAGGATCATGTACGATTTTTTTTAGAATTTTTCTATGTATACGATTTGAGTAATAGTCGATAGAATTCGAGAACTATTCGTTGGCCCAACTAGCGGTGCACATCATTTGATAGGTGAATGTTTAAGGATCATGTACGATTTTTTTTAGAATTTTTCTATGTATAGGATTTGAGTTATAGTCGATAGAAGTCGAGAACTATTAGTTGGCCCAACTAGCGGTGCACATCGTTTGATAGGGTAATGTTTAAGGATCATGTACGATTTTTTTTAGAATTTTTCTATGTATACGATTTGAGTTATAGACCATAGAAGTCGAGAACTAAGAACTATTCGTTGGCCCAACTAGCGGTGCACATCGTTTGATAGGTGAATGTTTAAGGATCATGTATGATTTTTTTTAGAATTTTTCTATGTATAGGATTTGAGTAATAGTCGATAGAATTCGAGAACTATTCGTTGGCCCAACTAGCGGTGCACATCGTTTGATAGGTGAATGTTTAAGGATCATGTACGATTTTTTTTAGAATTTTTCTATGTATAGGATTTGAGTTATAGTCGATAGAAGTCGAGCACTATTCGTTGGCCCAACTAGCGGTGCACATCGTTTGATAGGTGAATGTTTAAGGATCACGTTTAAGGATTAAGGATCATGTACGATTTTTTTTAGAATTTTTCTATGTATACGATTTGAGTAATAGTCGATAGAATTCGAGAACTATTCGTTGGCCCAACTAGCGGTGCACATCATTTGATAGGTGAATGTTTAAGGATCATGTACGATTTTTTTTAGAATTTTTCTATGTATAGGATTTGAGTTATAGTCGATAGAAGTCGAGAACTATTAGTTGGCCCAACTAGCGGTGCACATCGTTTGATAGGGTAATGTTTAAGGATCATGTACGATTTTTTTTAGAATTTTTCTATGTATACGATTTGAGTTATAGACCATAGAAGTCGAGAACTAAGAACTATTCGTTGGCCCAACTAGCGGTGCACATCGTTTGATAGGTGAATGTTTAAGGATCATGTATGATTTTTTTTAGAATTTTTCTATGTATAGGATTTGAGTAATAGTCGATAGAATTCGAGAGCTATTCGTTGGCCCAACTTGCGGTGCACATCATTTGATAGGTGAATGTTTAAGGATCATGTATGATTTTTTTTAGAATTTTTCTATGTATAGGATTTGAGATATAGTCCATGGAAGTCGAGAACTATTCGTTGGCCCAACTAGCGGTGCACATCATTTGATAGGTGAATGTTTAAGGATCATGTATGATTTTTTTTAGAATTTTTTTATGTATACGATTTGAGTAATAGTCCATAGAAGTCGAGAACTATTCGTTGGCCCAACTAGCGGTGCACATCGTTTGATAGGTGAATATTTAATGATCATGTACGATTTTTTTTAGAATTTTTCTATGTATAGGATTTGAGTTATAGTCGATAGAATTCGAGAACTATTCGTTGGCCCAACTAGCGGTGCACGTCGTTTGATAGGTGAATGTTTAAGGATCATGTACGATTTTTTTAGAATTTTTCTATGTATACGATTTGAGTAATAGTCGATAGAATTCGAGAGCTATTCGTTGGCCCAACTAGCGGTGCACATCATTGAATAGGTGAATGTTTAAGGATCATGTATGATTTTTTTTAGAATTTTTCTATGTATAGGATTTGAGATATAGTCCATGGAAGTCGAGAACTATTCGTTGGCCCAACTAGCGGTGCACATCATTTGATAGGTGAATGTTTAAGGATCATGTATGATTTTTTTTAGAATTTTTCTATGTATACGATTTGAGTAATAGTCCATAGAAGTCGAGAACTATTCGTTGGCCCAACTAGCGGTGCACATCGCTTGATAGGTGAATGTTTAATGATCATGTACGATTTTTTTTAGAATTTTTCTATGTATAGGATTTGAGTTATAGTCGATAGAATTCGAGAACTATTCGTTGGCCCAACTAGCGGTGCACATCGTTTGATAGGTGAATGTTTAAGGATCATGTACGATTTTTTTTAGAATTTTTCTATGTATAAGATTTGAGTTATAGTCCATAGAAGTCGAGAACTATTGGTTGGCCCAACTAGCGGTGCACATCATTTGATAGGTGAATGTTTAAGGATCATGTATGATTTTTTTTAGAATTTTTCTATGTATACGATTTGAGTAATAGTCCATAGAAGTCGAGAACTATTCGTTGGCCCAACTAGCGGTGCACATCGTTTGATAGGTGAATGTTTAAGGATCATGTACGATTTTTTTTAGAATTTTTCTATGTATACGATTTGAGTAATAGTCCATAGAAGTCGAGAACTATTCGTTGGCGACTATAACTCAAATCCTATACATAGAAAAATTCTAAAAAAATCGGACATGATCCTTAAACATTCACCTATCAAACGATGTGCACCGCTAGTTGGGTCAGCGAATAGTTCTCGACTTCTATCGACTATAACTCAACTACTTTACATAGAAAAATTCTAAAAAAAATCATACATGATCCTTAAACATTCACCTATCATACGATGTGCACCGCTAGTTGGGCCAACGAATAGTTCTCGACTTCTATGGACTATTACTCAAATCATATACATAGAAAATTCCAAAAAAAAAATCATACATGACCCTTAAACATTCACCTATCAAACGATGTGCACCGCTAGTTGGGCCAACGAATAGTTCTCGACTTCTATCGACTATAACTCAAATCCTATACATAGAAAAATTCTAAAAAAAATCGTACATGATCCTTAATCCTTGAACATGATCCTTAAACATTCACCTATCAAACGATGTGCACCGCTAGTTGGGCCAACGAATAGTTCTCGACTTCTATCGACTATAACTCAAATCCTATACATAGAAAAATTCTAAAAAAAATCATACATGATCCTTAAACATTCACCTATCAAATGATGTGCACCGCTAGTTGGGCCAACGAATAGTTCTCGAATTCTATCGACTTTTACTCAAATCCTATACATAGAAAAATTCAAAAAAAATCGTACATGATCCTTAATCCTTAAACATGATCCTTAAACATTCACCTATCAAACGATGTGCACCGCTAGTTGGGCCAGCGAATAGTTCTCGACTTCTATCGACTATAACTCAAATCCTATACATAGAAAAATTCTAAAAAAAATCGTACATGATCCTTAAACATTCACCTATCAAATGATGTGCAGCGCTAGTTGGGCCAACGAATAGTTCTCGAATTGTATCGACTATTACTCAAATCCTATACATAGAAAAATTCTAAAAAAAATCGTACATGATCCTTAATCCTTAAACATGATCCTTAAACATTCACCTATCAAACGATGTGCACCGCTAGTTGGGCCAGCGAATAGTTCTCGACTTCTATGGACTATAACTCAAATCGTATACATAGAAAAATTCTAAAAAAAATCATACATGATCCTTAAACATTAACCTATCAAACGATGTGCACCGCAAGTTGGGCCAACTAATAGTTCTCGACTTCTATCGACTATAACTCAAATCCTATACATAGAAAAATTCTAAAAAAAATCGGACATGATCCTTAAACATTCACCTATCAAACGATGTGCACCGCTAGTTGGGTCAGCGAATAGTTCTCGACTTCTATGGACTATATCTGAACTACTTTACATAGAAAAATTCTAAAAAAAATCATACATGATCCTTAAACATTCACCTATCATACGATGTGCACCGCTAGTTAGGCCAACGAATAGTTCTCGACTTCTATGGACTATATCTGAACTACTATACACAGAAAAATTCTAAAAAAAAACCCTTAGACATACATTCTCAGTTTTATATCTACTCTCAGCCCCGAAAATTTCAACTGTCATGACATTTTTAACTATCATGATAGCAAACATTTTCGGGGCTGAGAGTAAAAATGTAAAAATTTCAACTATCATGACATTTTTTAACTATCATGATAGCAAATATTTTCGGGGTTGAGTGTAAAAATGTCAAGATTTTTTGGGCTGAGAGTAAAAAATGTCGTGATAGCAATAATTAGTGTTACCATCGCATTTTTCGGGGATGGAATTTGGGCTATCTTCACATACATTTTAAAGATTAAGTTTTCAACAAGGGTTGATTTTGTTGATTTTCTGAAATTTACGCAGGAGTTATGATTTTTGATTGTGCAAAACAGTTTTACCAAAATAAAAGTAACTTTAATTTTTCGCTTTAGAAATCAAGTGGGGTGTATTCGAGATCTATGTATACATTCGTGGTAAAAAAAGTCTGGTGTTGGCCACAACATATTCACCACTCTAATTGTTTACAAGTTTTTCTGCATCAATGCACTTTGTGCCAATAATATTTGCCACGGAGACGCCGGCGTTCTTGCGTAATGTTTACAAAAAATGTCAACAAAAGTTTCCTTTATATAATATACTCGTAAATGTTAGGAACATGATTACTTATAACTCGTATTATGAAATTTTACTGGAAATAAAATAATAAATTTTAATTTTCATCCCAAGCTTCTTTCTTTTATTGCACCAATTTTAAAAATTCATAAAATTAATTCATAAAAATAACAATCGTTAAATAATCCAAACGTAATCATTTATTAAATTTGGTTATGCAACCAGTTCCAACTTATTATTTTAAAACAAAAAATCTATATACATACATATATGGAAATGTAAATCTAAAACCTGATTCTATTTCCTGCCAATCAAATTAGATTTTTCATTTTGAATTAATATTAGTGAACTATTTCCATGTTCCGGGAAATTGATTAAATAAGTGAAATAATCCCACCACCCAACTAAGTTAAAATTATTCATTCGATGGATTTTTCGTAACCAGCAATAACTTTAAGGATCAAATATCCAGATATCATTACATAAGTCAATCATCTGTTCAACCGCTAAGAAATAAAGAATTTAAGATTTATTTAATTTGCCCATATTTCATAGTTAAATCGTTTACCTGCCTTTTAATATTATTAATGTATATTACATCTTGTAATTTGTATGTTATATTAATTATCGTTTATATATTAGCATTAGAATAAATTGCAGTCGAGACTACGCGATCATCGTAAAAAATAAGAAGAAACAAAATAAAAATTTAAAATTTCGTTTTTCTGTTTAAAGGGAAAATAATTTAATTCCTCGGAAAAATAATTTTGTAGAAACAATACATTTATAATATTGGACGTTTTTAAATAAAAGTTTATTGCACATAAATCATAAGAAAAATTAAAAAATTATTTTCATAACATTCATTCATTTAAAAAGCAAAACCAATCGTAGTTTACGTCATCGACGGTAGTCCACACTAAGAATAAGTTTATAAAACAAAAATGTCTAGTTCATAAACTAGTTCAAGGTCGATTTTTTTCTGTGCGTTTTTAAAATACACACTCATAAGGACAAGATAAAATTAGCACATGTATGCTTCCTTAGTTTTAAAATTAAAAAATTATAATCTACATATTTATTATCCCTACTATCAATTATCCACGGATTAACAAATTATCGCTTAATAATACGAATAACAATGTTGCATATAACACGAAAAAAATTATTTTGATTAAATTTAAAACAATAATAATAAGTCTTATTTACAATAACTTCTTTTTAATGGAATCTCCCGTATCATAAAATATCACATAAGGTACATAGGGAATATACGACACAAAACATAATTTTGTTTTAAAAGGACACAAAACAAAAAAATAATATTTTACGAAAACTAAAAACCATTGATAAAATTCAAAGTTGGTCTTGCTTCTTGTTTACGTTTTTATTCAAGTCTGTATGTAAATACTTCAACATGTGCATCCAGCATGTGCAAATCGTCGAAAATAAAGATCGACAAAAAAAATTTAAACTTCGTAAAATGTTGTTCATGAAACGTATAGATGTCACGCAAAATTGTTATCTTAGCTAAACTTTTTGAAGTAAAATTTAATGAAAAAAGTGTCCGCATGGTGTGGTTACTGTGCATTGGTTCCCTCTTTAAAAAAAAAGTTGTCGAAAAAATTTATATGAGATCGGCAATATTATATTTGCCACCACACAAAAAGCAGAAACACTTCACGCTAGTTCAAGCATGAAATTAAGAGCTTAATAAATTATCCGGTTACGAAATATACTTTGGACACAAATCAACCGCATATCAGGACGAAACTTCCCGCTTAACCTTTTCGCATAAATTAAGAGATCCAATGACTTTTGCCTGAAATCGGACGAAAATGATTATTCCAAACTTTCCATAGATATTATGTTTGTGTAAGTACTATGGTCAATCTTCACTCGCAAAATTTTGTCATGACGATAGAGTGCCATGACAAAATTGTCTTTTTACACTGACAGAACACCAAAATGTTTGTATGTATGTAGAATCATTTTATATTTTCTGTTTTGTTCTGTATTGTCACGGTGTAATGACGGTTCAATACAAACATATTTTGTCATGGCATTCTAGCGTCCTGATTAATTTATAAGAGGTACAGTATAGGAAAAACGTTTCTTGGCTTTTACACCTATTTCCCGTTCACGTACCTTAATAAAACATATATTCTGCACATCTATGAAAAAATACCTTTCACCTGATATATGTTTCATTAAGATACGCGCACGGGAAATAGCTTAAAAAGGGTGTACAAACTAAAAATTAAGCGTATTAATATATAAGACTAGCTGGCCTGTGACTGAATAATCAGTCACGTGATTTTTTTTTTTTTTTTTTTTCCTGTATCTCCATTTTAGGAGCATAGGGCGTCTACTAGACTTTTCCATCTGACTCTATTTGGGGCTACTGATTTTATTTCAGCCCATGATTTTCCAATGTTTTTGGCTTCCGCAATTTGTTGTTTGCCGGTTTGAGTTATTATTTGTTCTAGTTTCCGTTTCTGTAATCATTTTTGTTTCAGATTAATGGGTGATTGGTCCATTGCATCCTAGCCAGATCCCGGGGCTGCTGGGTAAGGCATACTGGCATGCCGGGGGGGAGGTTTCCTTCCATTCCAATTTTTTCCATTTTCTTCTACTATGTTCCCAAGCGGTCACCCAAATTTGTGCTAACCCAAGCAACGGTTGCTTGACGTTGGTGGTGAAGTTGTTGTCGTCTTATCTATCTCTGCCACTCGCCCCCCTAGTCACGTGATTACATTTTATTAAATTTTTGGTTAAGAAATGATAAAGAAGATTTATTAAGATGTAAATTTGGTGCACTTTTATCAAAAATAAAGTAAATTCATATACGCTATTAAATATTTAATAAGAAATGTACAAAATGATAATAAAATATGAATTTATATGCGTAGAATCTCTACAAAACAACATTCTTTGTTGTAATGCGCCCGTCCCGATCAGCTGATTGATCGCTTGTCTCAACCATAAACACTTTGAGTCCGTCAAATGAGCGGCATCGTGAAAAGGCCACAAATACGGTGGCCGGAAAGTACACTTCTACCTTCTTCAAGCTTTGGCCCTAACTCTTGTTGATGGTTATGGCGTACGCGAGCTGGACGGGAAATTGGAGGCGAGACATTTTAAATGAGAAGGTGCCTTCCGAGGGTGAGAGCTTTATATGTGGCAAGAGAACGCGCTCGCCTTTTGAGAAGCCCGTCAGCAAATCATGTTCCAGACTGTAACGGTTTATTTTTGCGGCTCGCATGCGTGTTCCATTGATAAGACCCTTGCTAGTGTTTAAATTCCTCATCAAAAGAACGATGGCGTTTACCTTTAGCGGGATAACATGGCGCGGATGTCCAGATCCTTCAATCTTGTTGAGAAACTCGACATGTAGGCGGAGTTCCTCATTCATGTCGTCACTCTCAACTTTATCAACACTAAGTTTGACTTCTTGTCCGCCGGGCAGGAGGTCAAGCACCTGCTGATTGATTAGCGCACAATCATCATTCTTGGGTGCAAGGGTGGCCCTCGGCTAGTGTTGCGTTGATGTCACCATACACGAAATCGATTACACGTCTGTCTTTGATTATGAGCGCGACCCCTGGCATGATGCTGGCCTCATCTATCATGATGAGTCGCGCGCTTCTCAACTTGGTAGCGTGAGAGAAGTTTGGCTTCATTGATGAACCGGCAGTTTGAAAATGTTGGAAATATTGGAAAAATATTGGAACCGGCAGTTTGAAAATGTTGTGTAGCGTACGTCCACCTTCCATCAAGCTCGTGGCGAATCCAGTGAAGACGGAGCAAATGGACTCCAAGCCACGCCCCTTGGCAAATGCAATGAGTGATTGCAATACAAATGTCTTGCCACACCCATCGGGAGCGTCAACGTAAAAGACCTTTGCTGACAGGTCTTCATTTGCACTCGCATACATGTTGTCGAAAGCACCATTGCTAAATATTAAAATCTCAAAAGGGAAAAGCACACAATTGCCGGGGCGCGCAACTTTAATCTAAATATTTAATAAGAAATGTACAAAAGGACCGCTGTATTTGTGTGTTATTTTCATTTGTATATGAATAATTGTGACGTACTAAACTAATGTACTTATGTAGATTATGTAGTCGATAGTCGATTAACCACCACACAAAAAGCAGAAACACTTCACGCTAGTTCAAGCATGAAATTAAGAGCTTAATAAATTATCCGGTTACGAAATATACTTTGGACACAAATCAACCGCATATCGGGACGAAACTTCCCGCTTAACCTTTTCGCATAAATTAAGAGATCCAATGACTTTTGCCTGAAATCGGACGAAAATGATTATTCCAAACTTTCCATAGATATTATGTTTGTGTAAGTACTATGGTCAATCTTCACTCGCAAAATTTTGTCATGACGATAGAGTGCCATGACAAAATTGTCTTTTTACACTGACAGAACACCAAAATGTTTGTATGTATGTAGAATCATTTTATGTTTTCTGTTTTGTTCTGTATTGTCACGGTGTAATGACGGTTCAATACAAACATATTTTGTCATGGCATTCTGGCGTCCTGATTAATTTATAAGAGGTACAGTATAGGAAAAACGTTTCTTGGCTTTTACACCTATTTCCCGTTCACGTACCTTAATAAAACATATATTCTGCACATCTATGAAAAAATACCTTTCACCTGATATATGTTTCATTAAGATACGCGCACGGGAAATAGGTTAAAAAGGGTGTACAAACTAAAAATTAAGCGTATTAATATATAAGATAGGCATATAAAATGTACATAATGTAACCAAACACAAATATGTAATACGTATATCTAAACGTTTACTGCGATCACTAAAAAACAATTTAATTGTAATATTTTCCCTTTCGTTCATCTTTCGTGTCATTTCCTCCAAATATTTGTTTTGTTTTCATGCAGCACACCAAACTATAGCAATGTAGCTACATACATACCAGTGTTGCCACCCGTCCTCGTTTTGCGAGGAATGTCCTCGTTTCACTATTTTGTCCTCGCGTCCTCGTCGACACTGAAAAATCCTCGTTCAAAAAATTTTATTGAAAGAGAGGAATTTTTCTCCAATTATTACAAAATTTAAATATATAAAGTTCAATCAGTAAGTCGTATTATATGAATATATTTGATTTTGAGAGAACCATTATAAACTCATTACTTTTAGGGAAAAAATATCATCGAACGCTAACCAACCTGATATAAAAAAATTAAACGGGCCACCAACTTTAACGATTCTTGGCTACAATTAAAGGATTGGTTAAGAAAACTCTCAAGTGAAAAAGGATATTGCAATTTATGTAGTGTTGAAATATTAGTTTCTAAGGGGTTTCGAGCCTTAGAAGATCATGAAAGAACGAAAACCCACCAGGCAAAATTAACAGCTGCCGGTTGTAGTTCCGCAATCACTAATTTTTTTAAAATAAAGGATACAATCGAAGATGATCTTACTACAGCAGCAGAACTTTCTCATATTTACCATTGTATTAAACACCACCAATCATATAATTCGCTAGATTGCAATCTAAAATTAATTAAAGCTACTCATTTTGATTCTAAAATTGGGAAGAAAATAAGTTGCGGTCGAACCAAAGCTGAGGCAATTGTAACAGAAGTGTTAGTCCCAAAAGCATTGGAAGACGTTATTAGTAACATTGTTTCTTCTAATAAAATTTGTTACTCATTACAAGTGGATGCTTTGAATCACAAAAACAGAAAATTTTTTCCTATTGTATTACAATATTACACCATCGAGAACGGAATCGAAGATAAACTGGTAGAATTTTTTGAAAACGCTGATGAAACCGCAAGTGGTATGTTTAGTGCAATACTAATTGGGTTTTGCCTCTTGAAAAATTACAGCTTTCAGCGCGGACAATACAAATTCGAATTTTGGAAACAAAAATTAACTTTATCAAAAGTTAAAATCACTGAATCCATATGTCTTAAAAGCAAACTGTTATTGCCATATTGTTCACAATTGTTTAAAGCATTGTTTAAATACACTGTCGTTTGATTTTGATAATTTTATTCAAAAATTTTTTCATTTTTTTACGAAATCAGCAAAACGATGAAAAAATCTAATCGCATTTCATAATTATTGCGATCTCGAATTTAGAGAGCTGCTCAAACACTGTCCGACTAGATGGGTTTCCTTGCTTCCAGCAGTAAGTCGGATTCTAGAATCGTGGCCGGCCTTAAAACTGTACTTCGAAGATCTCGCAGTGAAAAATGAATTGCCAAAATTATACTACACTATTTTAAATATTAAAAATAATAAAATAGACGATTCACTAGAAATATATATGTATTTTATACAGCACATAACTAATATTTTTAAAGAAGCCACAAAAAAATTATAATCGGAAACCACAACGATCCTGAATTTGTTCGAAATTTTGTCAAATTTTTAATTGCAATTAGAAGAAAGAAAAACTACAAAATTCTATGGCTACGAAGTTCGATTACGTTTCAATAAAATAAATGACGTTAAATTAAAAGAAACACTTGAAGCAGAATTTAACGATTTTATAAATGTAGGCCTAAATTACGTTAAAGAGAAAATAGAATTAAATATATCAACGGATCTGATAAAAAAGTTGGACGTTTTCGACTTAAATAAACAATTTCCTTCATTTGATTGTGCCATCGAATTAATTGAAACGCTTAATTTACAAACTATTGTTGGTATTGATATCAATCTATTGTTTGACGAAGTTAGTTCAGCAACACAAATTTTTGATATTTTAAGGTTATCTGAAGATTTTAAAAAACTTAATTGCGTCGATAAATGGTCCAATCTGTTCAAAACTAGATCTTTCCCAAACTTATTTAATTTTAGTTCATATTTTTTAAGCATACCGAGTAGTTCCGCTTATATAGAACGAGTATTTAGCGTTATGAACATTAAATGGCGTGATGAGAGAAATAGAGCGCTTCCAGATCTGATCAAATCAGAATTAATAATTTATTTTAATAACAGATTTTCTTGCAACGAGTTTTATAATAAAGTTTAAAAGGATAAGGCTGTATTAAAATGCGCATAATCAAACGAAAAGTATATTTTTAAAACCAAAAATTAAGTTATGCAAATTTAGAGAAGGTAAATCTATATGTAAATTAAACTGAAATTATTTGTTTTTGTTTGAAATTTTATATTTTTTTGTTATTTTGAAATAAACTTTATATTTGATAAAAAATTATTTTATTTAGGTTTACAATTGTTTATGTCCTCGTAAGACACTTTAGAAAGGTGGTAACCCTGATACATACATCTAAAATAGATCTTCTTCCTTTTCATGATCACATGTTTTAAAATTGTATATACCTAAACGATAAGAAATTATCGATCGTGTGCCCAATAGTACATATGTATCAGGGTTACCACCTTTCTAAAGTGTCTTACGAGGACATAAACAATTGTAAACCTAAATAAAATAATTTTTTATCAAATATAAAGTTTATTTCAAAATAACAAAAAAATATAAAATTTCAAACAAAAACAAATAATTTCAGTTTAATTTACATATAGATTTACCTTCTCTAAATTTGCATAACTTAATTTTTGGTTTTAAAAATATACTTTTCGTTTGATTATGCGCATTTTAATACAGCCTTATCCTTTTAAACTTTATTATAAAACTCGTTGCAAGAAAATCTGTTATTAAAATAAATTATTAATTCTGATTTGATCAGATCTGGAAGCGCTCTATTTCTCTCATCACGCCATTTAATGTTCATAACGCTAAATACTCGTTCTATATAAGCGGAACTACTCGGTATGCTTAAAAAATATGAACTAAAATTAAATAAGTTTGGGAAAGATCTAGTTTTGAACAGATTGGACCATTTATCGACGCAATTAAGTTTTTTAAAATCTTCAGATAACCTTAAAATATCAAAAATTTGTGTTGCTGAACTAACTTCGTCAAACAATAGATTGATATCAATACCAACAATAGTTTGTAAATTAAGCGTTTCAATTAATTCGATGGCACAATCAAATGAAGGAAATTGTTTATTTAAGTCGAAAACGTCCAACTTTTTTATCAGATCCATTGATATATTTAATTCTATTTTCTCTTTAACGTAATTTAGGCCTACATTTATAAAATCGTTAAATTCTGCTTCAAGTGTTTCTTTTAATTTAACGTCATTTATTTTATTGAAACGTAATCGAACTTCGTAGCCATAGAATTTTGTAGTTTTTCTTTCTTCTAATTGCAATTAAAAATTTGACAAAATTTCGAACAAATTCAGGATCGTTGTGGTTTCCGATTATAATTTTTTTGTGGCTTCTTTAAAAATATTAGTTATGTGCTGTATAAAATACATATATATTTCTAGTGAATCGTCTATTTTATTATTTTTAATATTTAAAATAGTGTAGTATAATTTTGGCAATTCATTTTTCACTGCGAGATCTTCGAAGTACAGTTTTAAGGCCGGCCACGATTCTAGAATCCGACTTACTGCTGGAAGCAAGGAAACCCATCTAGTCGGACAGTGTTTGAGCAGCTCTCTAAATTCGAGATCGCAATAATTATGAAATGCGATTAGATTTTTTCATCGTTTTGCTGATTTCGTAAAAAAATGAAAAAATTTTTGAATAAAATTATCAAAATCAAACGACAGTGTATTTAAACAATGCTTTAAACAATTGTGAACAATATGGCAATAACAGTTTGCTTTTAAGACATATGGATTCAGTGATTTTAACTTTTGATAAAGTTAATTTTTGTTTCCAAAATTCGAATTTGTATTGTCCGCGCTGAAAGCTGTAATTTTTCAAGAGGCAAAACCCAATTAGTATTGCACTAAACATACCACTTGCGGTTTCATCAGCGTTTTCAAAAAATTCTACCAGTTTATCTTCGATTCCGTTCTCGATGGTGTAATATTGTAATACAATAGGAAAAAATTTTCTGTTTTTGTGATTCAAAGCATCCACTTGTAATGAGTAACAAATTTTATTAGAAGAAACAATGTTACTAATAACGTCTTCCAATGCTTTTGGGACTAACACTTCTGTTACAATTGCCTCAGCTTTGGTTCGACCGCAACTTATTTTCTTCCCAATTTTAGAATCAAAATGAGTAGCTTTAATTAATTTTAGATTGCAATCTAGCGAATTATATGATTGGTGGTGTTTAATACAATGGTAAATATGAGAAAGTTCTGCTGCTGTAGTAAGATCATCTTCGATTGTATCCTTTATTTTAAAAAAATTAGTGATTGCGGAACTACAACCGGCAGCTGTTAATTTTGCCTGGTGGGTTTTCGTTCTTTCATGATCTTCTAAGGCTCGAAACCCCTTAGAAACTAATATTTCAACACTACATAAATTGCAATATCCTTTTTCACTTGAGAGTTTTCTTAACCAATCCTTTAATTGTAGCCAAGAATCGTTAAAGTTGGTGGCCCGTTTAATTTTTTTATATCAGGTTGGTTAGCGTTCGATGATATTTTTTCCCTAAAAGTAATGAGTTTATAATGGTTCTCTCAAAATCAAATATATTCATATAATACGACTTACTGATTGAACTTTATATATTTAAATTTTGTAATAATTGGAGAAAAATTCCTCTCTTTCAATAAAATTTTTTGAACGAGGATTTTTCAGTGTCGACGAGGACGCGAGGACAAAATAGTGAAACGAGGACATTCCTCGCAAAACGAGGACGGGTGGCAACACTGATATGTATATACGAGTATGTATTATGTATATACATAATACGTCCGTTTTAGTTTTCATTTCATTCCCTTTTTTTAAAATTAAATCATACAACTTATTTTTGTGAAAGGATACTTTCAAACGAAAATAAAAAATACGTTGAATTTGTATTTTCCGTTTGTTTCTTTTATACTATACACACAAATATAAAATTTTATATTTTTACGTGCGCGTATTTCAAAAAATATATTGAGCGAGAAATATGAATATATTGAGCAAGATAGAAAAAATAGGTTTTGAGTTTTAGCTAATTATTTCTCTAACAGCCGCTAGAAATATTTTTCCATTTGTAACGACATCGGGAAATTGATTTACACATAAATGTTCTATTGGTTTTGGGGTCTGATTGAATATATTTTGTCTGTGGTACAACTTTTCTTTAACCACTAACATTAGATTCTTAGATTTTAAGCAATTTTTTTTGTATTTTTTTTTTATATACTTATATAATTTGCAATATTGCGGTACATAACTTCGTACATAAATGGACAGACTATTCGCACATTATTTTTGTATCAGAAAATTTTTCGGTTCATATTGCACGAGATTCTTAGATTTTTTTTATCATGTCCATTATTAGTTATTTGCATCCAATTTAACAGATTATAAGAATGAATTTCGCAAATTTAATTTTGATAAGCACACAATTATATTTATATAGTTTTAGACAACTTAATTTAACACAACTCAATGAATTTATTTAACATCACTATATTATATATAATATCAATCAATATCAAGCAAAGATAATATTTTAAAGTAACCAACTTGTTACATTACAAAAAAAATATCAATTATCTATCCGAAAACTAGTTTATGTGAATTTACTTAATCACAAACAAAGACTGACCCCGCATGCATCCAAAAATTTTAATTTATACCATTTCAAAAGCAACAGTATCCCCGTTATAAAACAATTACTACGGTATCCATATTCGCCTGGTCCCAGTATTGTATTGTGGCGCGCTTTTTCTCGAAAATTTGTGTACTGTTGTAGCAAATAGTATCAGGGGTGTTGAACTATGAAACTTAGGAGGGTATCGAGCGTTTCACTCTTTCTTTCAAGACCGTTACTTCTGGGTGAGAGAGGAAGAGGAATACTCTAAACTGAAGAAAATATTAGAATGGGTTCCATAAGGCAGTATTCTAGGCCCCGTACCTCCTGTATACTATTGATCTACCAGACATAGAAGAAGTATAGAAAAATAGTAATGTTTGTTGATGTCACAGCTGTTACGATCACCGATGCTAGCATTGTTGAGTCCAACACATATCAACTTTTCAAATAGAAAATTAAAATATATTCCGATTAGTCTGAATTCACAACAAATTCCATATTCTGATAATGCTAAGTACCTCGGCATGACGCTAGGCTCTAAACTCTCATTGAAAGCGCATGTTAAAAAGAAAAGGCAAGAACTAAAATTAAAATTCAGAAAAATGCACTAGTTTATTGGAAGAAACTGCGAACTGATAACGCACAACAAACTGATGTTATATAAACAAACCTATCTGGACGTATGGTATTCAGCTTTGTGGCTGCGCAAGGAAAACTTCAGTAAAGATCATTCACAGTAAAGATCATTCACATTTCAAAACAAAGTACCACGTAGCATTGTTAATGCTTCTTGGTACATTCGAAATGACAATCTCCATCGAGACTTAAACATGAACTTAATACGTCAGAGATGAAATACAAAAATTTGCAAGGAGTCATGTCCTGTGACTGCAGCAGCATGACAACGAGGAGCTACGGAACCTACTGGATCGCACCAATGGAACGAAGCGCCTAAAAAGAATAAAGCCTTTAGACTGGCAGAGCTGGGATGAACCGAGATTTTTCATCCCACAAGAATCGACTACTAAACTAATAAAACAATTACTAGATAATCCATATGATTAGTTGTAATATTATAAAGAAATAAAGATTTCTTAATAAAAAAAAATATTCAAACATTAATGGCATGAAATTATTTTTAAATAAAATCACTAGCATGGCCATTAAAGCTATTTTTCTGTGTTTTATTCAAATTCAAAGTTCTGTACCTCAAAATGAATCACCCTTTATATTAATCGAAACATACATGCAATTCAGTGATTATTACCACCTCATAGCTATGATATGGCAAGTCAACGTCATATGAGTGGCACTAAACATTTCGGTAGATTCAAATTTTTTGTTATGATAACATGTCCTTTAAAAAATACTTAAGTTATGAATTTTCATCTACAAGCAAATCAAAATTCCAGTTGAATCATTCCTTTCTCCTAAACACATTTTATATATTTTCATACGTTTTCAATGCTATAGTTTTATTCCCGGAAAACAAATTTCAAACAAGTAGTCGACTAAATTTAATTCCGCTTTTTTCTATCGCTTTGTTGTTTTCATAAGAATTGTTATTTCAATGTGATCTCACAATTTGTTTTCCGGGAATAAAACTATAGCATTGAAAACGTAAGAAAATATATAAAAATTATGAGCAACACAAACGTATTTCAAAAAATTGTACTATATGTAAGGGGATATATTGTACTCGTGTGTACGAGAACACTGTGTTTATCCTCATATTTTGTATAGATAAGGGGTGTGGAATACTCGTATAAATATAGAATAGATGTATACTCGTATCTTATTGATTGCTTTGAAACAATAAATTATGTAAGGCAATCACAATTTGTTGATTCTGGTGGCAATTTAGGTATTATATTGATACGCGTTATATTTTGATAATAAATAGCTAGGAGAGTCGTGGTAGAATAAGTATATCAATTTTCCGCTGAATTGTGTAATATTGCCTCGTATTATCTCTTCATGAAAATACATAAATTGGTTTCGCGATAAATTTATTTGATACGCCAGATAAGTGGTATGTCAAATGAATTGTAGTTGAATAATTAATTGGGCAAATTAATTAAATTTTTGCGTTGATTATAAATTTTAAACACATTTGGTTGGTATTAAAATACTTATTAAGTTTCCAAAGTCAAGTTTCTACCAAATAACAAAAACTATACAGGTGTGCGAATATACAAATAGTATACATTTAGGAGGAATACTGGCAAAAATTGTTGCGTGATAAAAATAAATTAATAATTAAAATTAATTAAGTAAATAGTCCCATATAGAAAAACATGATTTTTTATGATTACCTTGGTACTTTAATAAAACAATGCCAAATGGTCGGTTACTTTGGTCAGTCATATGAATAACAAGCAATAACTGCAACAGTTGTTGCACGAAACTTCAATGAACAATTTTGTTCTACAGAAGTCAAAAGTCCCATATATGGACATTCTTTTTTATGATGGCCTTAGTATGCGCTTTACTAGGAAAATTCCAAATGGACGGTCCATGGGGTCGGTCATGTCAATAACAAGCAATAACTGCAACAGCTGTTGCATGAAACTTCAATGAACAATTTTGTTCTACAGAAGTCAAAAGTCCCATACATAGACATAGTTTTTTATGATGGCCTTAGTATGCACTTTAATACAAAAATGCCAAATGGTCAGTCCATGGGGTCGGTCATATCAATAACAAGCAATAACTGCAACAGTTGTTGCACGAAACTTCAATGAACAGTTTTGTTCTACAGAAGTCAAAAGTCCCAACAACTGTTGCAGTTATTGCTTGTTATTCATATGACTGACCCCAGGGGCCGACCATTTGGCATTTTTGTATTAAAGTGCATACTAAGGCCATCATAAAAAACTATGTCTATATATGGGACTTTTGACTTCTGTAGAACAAAATTTTTCATTGAAGTTTCATGCAACAACTGTTGCAGTTATTGCTTGTTATTGATATGACCGACCCCATGGACCGTCCCTTTGGCATTTTTGTATTAAAGTGCATACTAAGGCCATCATAAAAAACCATGTTTATATATGGGACTTTTGACTTCTGTAGAACAAAATTTTTCATTGAAGTTTCGTACAACAACTGTTGCAGTTATTGCTTGTTATTCATATGAACCAACCAGCTAGCATTTTTGACATTTAGTATATTGGACCGACAATTTAGCATTTTTATACTTTAGACTATGTTATGCTTTAACTTAAAAACACGGTTTTTTTACGTTGCGCGTATCCAGCATATTAAAGCCTTACTTTCAAATGAATGTTTCGATTGGCTGCGATTTTCTGAAAATAATCGAGATGAATTCGCGATAGTTTTTCCAAATTTGCATTGAGCAATAATAATATTTAAAAAAAATTAATTTTTTTAGTTAAATAATTAAGATTTAATAATTCTCTAAGTATAACAGAAAAAATCTATCATAAAAGTTCTATAGTTTTCTTGTAATATCGCTGTTCTGCATAGTTCTGTATAATAACGGAGTAGTTCAGAACTATGCAGAACAGCGATACTACAAGAAAACTATACCACTTTTATGGTGGATTTTTTCGGTTATATTTAGAGGATTATTAAATCTAAATTTATTAATTAAAAAAACTAATATTTTAATTTTAAATTGGGCAAATTTGGAAAAACTATCGCGAATTCAACTCGATTATTTTCAGAAAAACGCAGCTGATTGTTACACAATTTTATCTGTATTCGCCTAATTGTTTTCTAATTTTTAAATCAATGTTTCGATTGTATTGCATATTTTTATTTTTATTAGCCTAATTGTACTCAATGTATTTTTTTTTTACCTAAGAACAACATTTAAGGAAATAACTAACCAATACATATCTGTCTTCTAGAATTAAAAGGGTAAGTCGACTTATGCCCTAATCAACTTTTTCATACTTTCTGTTTTATTTATAATAAATTATTTATTTATAAATATTATTAATACAAATTTATTACAATCCCTTGTTTTTGCAAGTACGTTAAAATTTGTATTAATAATAAATAAGGTAGAAAGTATGAAAAAGTTGGTTAGGGCATAAGTCGACTTACGCCCTTTTAATTCCAGAACACAGATATATATGTGGCGTATACGTATATGAGAAAATTTGTTATTTTTTTTGTTAAGTTCTTGTATATTTGGTACTTGATAGGCATGTTGTTTTCGATAAATTATTTTGGATGCCCTATGCGAGGACATTGCAAAAATGATTCGATTAACGGCGAATCACTCATGAAACTTATGTGTGTATGCGAATGATATTTTGAGTCCTCGTGTGGATTCGTCCAATGTAATTTAAATTCATGTATGTATTGTAAATATATACCATGTACATACAAGCGTTATTATTAGACATTATTAGACTGGTTATTAGACTTGTTTAAAAGGATGCGACCTCATATGTGTGCTACGGCATGGCAAAGGGGAAATGGTTTTTAATTTTTATTTTCGTTTTTAATGACAAGTAAATGTTTCATATGATATCCCTCGGCCTTTTTGTGTTGACTATTTTATAGATTGCTTACTGCTGGCGCTATTTTCTGTAAAATAATCTATTTGGCTCAATAATATTTCTCGATTGGGAACGTCAGATACGAATATCGATTGATTTGAGTTCTAAATCCAATTCAACGACTTGCTCACGCACCTATTATGTAAGAAGCCTTCCGCGTGTCCTATCTTCCGTTCGTGCCGTCATCTCAAGTAAACCTTGATCTTTTTTGATTAATTGAGATGCGCGGAATTGTGTCAGTAATCTGTTTCTAGACGGTATACTGCGGAAGATGCATAAAATGATTTTTGGGTACAAATTGGGCCGAATTGGAATTCTAGCAAACTTTAGTTTTGGGATAGCTGAATGTGACTGGGCCAGTGGGTTAAGGCCAAGATTGGTTCAACTATGGTGAATGTAGGAACTGGATATTTATTTGGCTGTTTATTTTCAAACTTATTTTGACGATAAATCCAGAACTTCATCCAGGATTTATGTTGGAATCTCGATTCAGCTCAATATACCAGATTTGAACATAATTAGTTAAGAAATTTCCTAGCATGGCCGAATTTCAGAACCTCTTTAAAATCTATTTTTAAATCCCCACCCAATTATGTATGTGAAGTTAGCCCAGAATTTCATCCCAGGAAAATAAAAAAAAATTCATCGGGTAACACTAAAATTGCAATGATATTCCAGCCCAGAATTTATTATAGTATTTTCGTTCAATGTCGAAATTTTATTCTAGCCCAGATTTTTTTTTTTTTTTAAATTTTAAATATTTAAATCAAAATAAAAAATTAATTAAAAATTACAATTCTCGGATTTTACTGAATAATGAAGAGCCATTTGTTGTGCTATAAAAACATGATCAATAAAAGGCTGAATGTGATTTATGCGACGCTGAACCGTGGAGCTTATGTACTCCAGTATAGATAGGAATCAAAAAGCTTAGCCGGATCTGTCTAGATATATCTGTAACTAGTAGCGAAAAGCATTATATTCCAAACAAGGTTTCACAGTTAGTTGTTAGTTTTTGTTTTAACTTCAAACCGATTTGCATGTTGTGAACAGAGCTATGATGATTTGGGTCAGTATTGTACCGAGTTCATATAATATCCAAAGGGATTCGTCCTGGTATGTCTTAGTTTATCAGAGGCCAGTAATGGAATGTATTTTATATGAAACGTGATCGCAATAACCTTCTCAAGTTTTAATTTCAAACCGATTTGCATGTTGTGAACAGAGCTATGATGATTTGGGTCAGTATGGTACCGAGTTCATATAATGTCCAAAGGGATTCGTCCTGGTATGTCTTAGTTTATCAAAGGCCAGTAATGGAATGTATTTTATATGAAACGTGATCGCAATAACCGTCTCAAGTTTTAATTTCAAACCGATTTGCATGTTGTGAACAGAGCTATGATGATTTGGGTCAGTATGGTACCGAGTTCATATAATGTCCAAAGGGATTCGTCCTGGTATGTCTTAGTTTATCAGAGGCCAGTAATAGAATGTATTTTATATGAAACGTGATCGCAATAACCGTCTCAAGTTTTAATTTCAAACCGATTTGCATGTTGTGAACAGAGCTATGATGATTAATGTCAGTATGGTACCGAGTTCATATAATGTCCAAAGGGATTCGTCCTGGTATAACTTGAGACGGTTAATACGATCACGTTTCATATAAAATACATTCCATTACTGGCCTCTGATAAACTAAGACATACCAGGACGAATCCCTTTGGACATTATATGAACTCGGTACCATACTGACCCAAATCATCATAGCTCTGTTCACAATATGCAAATCGGTTTGAAATTAAAACTTGAGACGGTTATTGCGATCACGTTTCATATAAAATACATTCCATTACTGGCCTTTGATAAACTAAGACATACCAGGACGAATCCCTTTGGACATTATATGAACTCGGTACCATACTGACCCTAATCATCATAGCTCTGTTCACAACATGCAAATCGGTTTGAAATTAAAACTTGAGACGGTTATTGCGATCACGTTTCATATAAAATACATTCTATTACTGGCCTCTGATAAACTAAGACATACCAGGACGAATCCCTTTGGACATTATATGAACTCGGTACCATACTGACCCAAATCATCATAGCTCTGTTCACAACATGCAAATCGGTTTGAAATTAAAACTTGAGACGGTTATTGCGATCACGTTTCATATAAAATACATTCCATTACTGGCCTTTGATAAACTAAGACATACCAGGACGAATCCCTTTGGTTATTATATGAACTCGGTACAATACTGACCCAAATCATCATAGCTCTGTTCACAACATGCAAATCGGTTTGAAATTAAAACTTGAGACGGTTAATACGATCACGTTTCATATAAAATACATTCCATTACTGGCCTCTGATAAACTAAGACATACCAGGACGAATCCCTTTGGACATTATATGAACTCGGTACCATACTGACCCTAATCATCATAGCTCTGTTCACAACATGCAAATCGGTTTGAAATTAAAACTTGAGACGGTTATTGCGATCACGTTTCATATAAAATACATTCTATTACTGGCCTCTGATAAACTAAGACATACCAGGACGAATCCCTTTGGACATTATATGAACTCGGTAACATACTGACCCAAATCATCATAGCTCTGTTCACAACATGCAAATCGGTTTGAAATTAAAACTTGAGACGGTTAATACGATCACGTTCCATATAAAATACATTCCATTACTGGCCTCTGATAAACTAAGACATACCAGGACGAATCCCTTTGGATATTATATGAACTCGGTACAATACTGACCCAAATCATCATAGCTCTGTTCACAACATGCAAATCGGTTTGAAGTTAAAACAAAAACTAACAACTAACTGTGAAACCTTGTTTGGAATATAATGCTTTTCGCTACTAGTTACCGATATATCTAGACAGATCCGGCTAAGCTTTTTGATTCCAATCTATACTGGAGTACATAAGCTCCACGGTTCAGCGTCGCATAAATCACATTCAGCCTTTTATTGATCATGTTTTTATAGCACAACAAATGGCTCTTCGTTATTCAATAAAATCCGAGAATTGTAATTTTTAATTAATTTTTTATTTTGATTTAAATATTTAAAATTTAAAAAAAAAAAATCTGGGCTAGAATAAAATTTCGACATTGAACGAAAATACTATAATAAATTCTGGGCTGGAATATCATTGCAATTTTAGTGTTACCCGATGATTTTTTTTTATTTTCCTGGGATGAAATTCTGGGCTAACTTCACAAGGGTCACCCAATTCTGCATACCTGATTTGACAATAATTTTTTGGGGTATAGTCAAGTTCCATTCAGAATGGTCGAACTGTTTGACCACCAAAAAGACACGTTAAAACCCCAATGACCTTAGTTTATTAAAATCCTAGTCGAGCTCTACAAACTAAAATGGAAAGTTATCGGTTCTTTCATTATATCCGAATCCCAAAATTACGTCAAATTCAGCTTTGCGCACCGAATTTGACCAGCATTTGTTGAAAGATGGCCTAGTTCCATTGAGCATTGTTTTAGAGTGTCAATCCAATTCTGCATACCATATTCGACAGTAATTGGTTGAGGAGTGGTAAAGCTCCATTGAACATGGCATAATATGTTCTGTGCAGTATAATTTACTTGGTAATTAAACGAATATTCGTGAGTGACCTACATTAATAAATCATTTGAAATGTTTGCGAAACAAGCTAAATTTATGTGAAATATTCAATCCGGTAGTTAATCTGGTATTGAATAATGTTGATAGTTTTCCGGGAACCATTGCCTTTGGGATGCCTCACATATTTTTTTTATTATTTTTCTCTTTTTTAGCAACTTTTTGAATTTTTATGGCTACCTCGTGGTTGCTAATTCAAGAGTTAAATTAAATACTAATGAAATTTCTTGTATTCGAAAATGACCAACAAAGTTAAGAGTAATCGTAAATATGAAGAGCTATTTCAAACGAAAATAAATTTAACTGAGTTAGCGATATCCCTCAGTACATATGATTGGTGTACAGTTTGGGACTCTGATGATCCTAATATAGCATATTCTAACTTTGTTGAAATATTCACTTCCATTTTAAATAAACATAAATCGGTGTTTAAAATTAAACGTAGTAAATGGAAGTTTAAGTGTTGGATATCTGACACCTTATTAAATTTGATTAATCTCCGGAATAGGCTATCTAAGAAGTTAATTAATGATTGTAATAACAGCTCTTTAAAGAAACTTTTTCTTGGACGTGCTAAACTCCAGAATTAAAACCTTGATACCGAAATCTAAAGAAACGTACTTTAAAAATAAGATGGCTTCAGCTTCAGATATTAAGTCAAAATGGAAAGTGGTAAATAGTGTATTGAACAACGTTCCCGTTTCAGATACTATTACTTCTTTAGAATTTGGTGAGAATAATTTCATTACGGATCATAGAGAAATTGATAATGTGCTTAATGATCATTTTATTAATATACCAAGTGTCATTCTAAACGTAACACAAGAAAATATCACTGTTGAAAATACTGTTAGAAATAATATGGTTTTGACTCGGTTTAATAGCTCGAATTTATTTTTTTTCCCAGTTAGTGATTTGGAAATTGTTTCTGCCGTCTGTGAACTCAAAAATACTAACTCGTGTGGTATTGATGGAATTTCCAATGTAGTGGTGAAAAATGTGATTTTTAGTATATCACCTGTCTTAGTGTTTGTTTTTAATTTGTGCCTTGCTAAAGGTGTGTTTCCTGATAAATTAAAAGTAGGCATCGTCAAACCACTTTTTAAGATGGGTTCACGTGCTGACCCAAACAATTATCGTCCTATCACATTATTGAACACATTTTCAAAAATTTCTGAAAAAATTATTAAATCCAGATTTGTAAATTCGTACAAGTCTGCTTGATGAAAAAATAAAAAGCTTTACAATTTTCAGCGTTTTTATTTATTTGTATCTATCGATGCTTTCACCTCGAAAGTTGACGTGTAAGAGAGTTTTTTATTCTTATATTTTTTCGTATTCTAGGTTTAACAATATTATAACAATTTTTTATAACAGTATTTTTATAACAAATTATAAATATTTTTATAAATTAAAGTAGATGCTACATACAATATAAATTTCGTTCTACATAATTTCTAATAGTTAATTCTACTTTACATTGCGGTTTAATTCTGCGCTGTTTATTGACTTGTGATTTGACAGCACAAATACAAATTGTGTTAATTTACATTTTTTTATTTGTGTACAATAAATAATTCTTATATAATTTTATATAAAATATTGTGTGAAGTGAAATTAATACTAACAACTAAATATCTAACTAGTATATTTATAAATACAGGTGTATTAATTTTATAATGTATGCACATAAGTTCGATTTGATTTTTGCCTTATATTACAGATTAACTGTATGAACAGCTGATTAAAAATTGATTGAGATTACAACAAAGATATGTGACGTTAATTAAATTTATAATGATTTGAAATAATAAAATTTGATAGAAATTAATTGACTACGAGTGTATGCGTTTTAATTTGAAATAGTTGCCTATAGTTTATCAGATGGAATAATTTCGTTTGCTGCATGTTAATGTTTCGCAACATACTCCCCCGGTTGAGCGTTTCGCTTAACTATTCCACAGGTAACTTGCATAGTTTAGCTATCGGACGCTTCAGTTCTCCATTTGCCGCTTTTAAGGAGACAACTCTAACAATGCAATCTTTACCCGGATACAGTTTAGTGATCCTTCCTCTTGCCCATGCGAGCGGTGATAAATTATCCTCCTTGATAAGAACCAGCTCGCCTTCTTTCAAATTTCGTCCTTGATGCTGCCATTTTGATCGTCTTTGTAACATCGTAAGATACTCTGTATGCCAACGCTTCCAAAATCCTCTAGCCATATTTTGTACGAATTGTCATCTGTCGCTTAATCTCACTGAACCTTCCGGGTTGCTTGAGTCAGGTACCTCTAGCAAGAGAACACTAATTAAAAAATGTCCAGGTGTTAAAATGTTCATGTCATCAGCATCTTCATTTAATGGAGTTAACGGCCTGGAATTTACGATTGCCTCGATTTGGATAAGAAGTGTGTGTAGTTATTCCGACGTCGGAGCTGACTCGCCCAGAACTCGACGAATGTGGGTCTTTACGGATTTGACCCCTGCTTCCCACAATCCTCCAAAGTGTGGGGCTGACGGTGGTATGGTGTGCCATTCTATTTGATGCGTGCCCAGATATGCGGATACTGTCTCGTTGTGTTTTCTGGATGTAATTATACCAAACATTTCGTCAAACTTTCTTCTGGCGCCTACAAAATTCGTAGCATTATCGCTATAAATGGTTTTTGGCAGTCCTCTTCTTCCCACGAATCTTTTTAGTGCTGCTATAAACGCATCTGTCGATAGATCTCCCACCAGCTCAATGTGCATCGCCTGCGTTACCATGTAAATGAATAAACAGATGTAGGCCTTAAGTCGTTTAGATCCTCTTCCCCTTTTAGAACTGATTGCAACCGGGCCAGCATAATCGACTCCAACATTTGTAAACGCTCGTATTAAGGTTCCTCTAGTATCTGGTAAATTGCCCATTATTTGTTCGTTTAACCTCGGATGAGTCCTGGTACATTGAACACAACTGTTGGATATCCTTTTTATTGCTTCTTTCGCTCCAAGTATCCAATATGATTTCCGGGTTATAAATAGCAAAGCCGATTGATTCGGATGAAGGTATTTGATGTGTAAATATCTAAGTAATTTATCGACTAATCTGTGTTGTCTAGGCAGAATAGCAGGATGCTTCATTGAATAACACAAATTGGAATGCTGTAACTTTCCCCCTACTCGTAGCACATTGTTTTCGTCTAAAAACGGATGAAGTGAAATAAGTTTACGGTTTCTGTTGATGGATCGATTATTTTTAAGCATGTGAATTTCATCGTAGAACACTTCAATCTGGACACATTTAATAATAATACGCTCGCTTTTCATTAGATGATGTCTGGTGATGTAAGGAGTTTTATGACTGCGGCATATTTCAGAAAATCTATAGCAATTGCTTAACGTTCGGAGCATCGCCGTATAGGAAGAATACTTTTCTATTACGTATTGTACAGGTGAAGGGGTTTGTGAATTAGACCCTTCCTTGTTGATCAGTAAAACAGTTATTCTTTTTTCAATGTTGGTGGGTTCGGTAAAAGCGCAATTATAATTCGGCCATTCAGACTCGAGTTTCATCAGGTAGGTGGGGCCATCCCACCATATTCGTTGTTTCAGCAACTCCATAGGCGATAAGCCTCGACTGGCACAATCGGCTGGATTCATGGTTGTTGGTACGTGCTGCCAATGATTTCGTGATAGTTTTTCGATGATGAAACTGGTCCGGTTCGCTACAAAACAGTTCCATTTCCTAGGAACATCTGAGAGCCATGATAACACGATTGTAGAATCCATCCACGCATACATTGCATCTGTTGGAGCATCAAATATAGTTGCTATCTTCCCTAGTAACCTAGTAAGCAGCACGGCACCGTAGAGCTCCAAACGGGGAATGGACAGCTGCTTCAGAGGAGATACTCTTGTCTTGGATGCGATTAGACGAACGAAAATATCTCCGTTGTTGTGAACCACTCTTGTATAAACGACCGCTGAATAAACCTTTTCCGACGCGTCACAAAATCCGTGATATTGAACGGTTTGAACATTACACATTTGTAGAAACCGAAGTATGCGTACGGCGGTAAGGTGCGACAACTCATCTCGGATGGAGCACCAACTGCGATCAATCTCCTCCGGTACTGGATCATCCCATTCTAATTTTGTCAACCAGAGCGACTGAAGCATAATTTTATAGGTGATTGTCACTGGTGACAGCCAGCTTAATGGGTCGAATAATTTACCACATTCTGACAAAAGTCATCGCTTAGTGATTTGGTAGGTGCATAAATCTGGAACATTGAATGTAAAATGATCGTCCTTTGTCAGCCAACAAATGCCCAGAGTTTTAACGTATAATTCTGGATCTTCTATTGAAATGGCATCCTTCAATTGTTTTTCGGAAGGTATGTTGCTAAGAAAATCCATACTGTTCGAAGTCCACTGCCTTAACGAAAGCCCTGCGTGAGATAGGGTTTTTGATATATTGTTGTAAAGTGCCACAGCCTCGTCTGTTGAATCACAGCCTGTTAAAAGATCATCTACATAGAAATCAGACTTAATAATACTTAATAGTTTTGGTGTAATTTCTTTATTGTCTATAGCTGTTTGTTGTAATGATCTAATTGCCAGATACGCGGAACAAGTTAGGCCATAGGTAACTGTTTTTAGCCTGAAATGCTGCAGCTTACTAGTAAAATCCTCTCGCCATAAGATCCTTTGATAGTCTCTTTGTTTCGGGTTGATCATTATCTGCCGATACATTTTCTCGATGTCAGAAACGATAGCAATTTTGTGTTTACGGAATCGGGTAAGAATGGAGAAGAGATCATCTTGTATGGTTGAACCTGTCATTAAGACATCATTTAAAGATAAACCTGTATCGGATCGGCATGAACCATCAAACACGACCCGCAACTTACTAGTTGTGCTGCTCCGCTTAATAACGGCATGATGTGGTAAATAATGTACTAAGTGGGTTTCGCTACATACCTCCAAATCAGAAATTCGTTCCATATGTCCAAGATTTTCATACTCCCGCATAAACTTTACGTATTCTGATTTAAGTTGCGGATCTCTCAAAAACTTCCTTTCCATGGCTGTTACTCAGCTCGATTTGGCTTGTTTTAAGGTATTTCCTAAATGTTCCCTATTCGCCTTAAATGGTAATTCCACTTCATAACGACCATTTACAAATTTGTGCGTACTCAAAAAATGTTCCTCACTTGAATCTACCTTGGTAGGCATTTCAAAAGCATTTTCTTCCACTTCCCAAAATCGTTGTAGTAACTTGTGTATATCCTCTGAATTTGTCCGAATCGTATTACATCGAACTATTGCATTTAATTGGTTATCGATAGAACCCGCAACCACCCAACCAAATATGCTATCTAGCAAATGCAAACTTGGCCCGAACGAAATTCGTTTTTCCAATATTACATCATAAAATATATCAATACCTATTATCATATCAATTGGATTTGGAACATAAAATTCGGGATCAGCAAGGCCATATTCATCAATTTTTGATAGTTCATCACTATTTAATGATATTGTTCGTGACGGTAGATGCGTAGTTAGGGTTTTAAGTATCAGCGCGTCGGCTGTTATAAATTTCTGCGGGTTGTATTTTGAACATAGTTTTATATTGATCAATCTTCTCGTGGTTCCCGCGGAAATAGAAGATAACCCGTTTACTGATAAACAAGCATGAGTACGTTTCCATCCTAATTTTTTAGCGAATGTTTCAGTGATGAAAGAAGATTCGGACCCTGAATCCAGAAGAGCACGCACATTGTGCATTTGGCCGTATATATCCCTTGTCCTCATCACGACGGTTGGCAATACAGTTTGTTTGTTCTTACTAATTATAATTTTTGTAGTCGTATGGGTGTTCGTAGTAAAATTTTTTGGTTCATCGATTCTTGTGGAGCCTGAATTACTCGATGTACTAGCTGAATTAGAATTTAACTGCTCATTTTCTGCGGTATTGTTGAATACATGCAAAAGAGTGTGATGCTTTGATTTACATTTAAAACACGTATTTCGCGAAATACAGTTGTCTACAGTATGCCCTTCTCTTAAACAATTAACACATAGCTTAAGGTTGTTTACAAAGGTTTTGCGATGCTCAATGTCAAACCCTTGGAATTTGTAACATTTGTATAATTTATGTGGTTTTCTGCAACATAAACATTTGGTATTTGCTGTGGCTATGTACGACTGCCTAGAAAATTGTTTATTCGATTTTAGAGTTACATTACAACTTTCTAGGGCATCACACCTTCGATGTAAAAATTCCAGAAACAAATCCACTGTCGGAATATCTCGATCGACTGAATGCAAAGCCCACTGCTGTCTGGTCTGCCCATCCAATTTGTTGACCAATAAATGTAACACCCACGGATCTCGAGTCTCGCTGTCAGGACCTAATGCTTTCAATCCTCTCAGTAAATCATCGGAAGTTTCAGCTAATGTCCTTAGTTGGCTAAACGAACAATTTTGAACTATTGGTTGATTTATAAACTTTTAAATAATTGTATTGATAATGGATCGTTTATTATCGTATCTTCCCTGGAGTTTGTCATCGTAGTTGGCATCGGTAAGCAAAAAATGTTGTATTACTCGTGCTGCACTTCCTTCTAATACGCTTCTCAGTAACTGGAATTTGTGAATTCGTGGTATACTATCGTTTTTATGAACAGCCGCTACGTATAAATCCTTGAATGACGGCCATTGAGTGTATTCACCGTTAAAATGCGGGATGTTAATTCTGGGCAATTTGAATTTCTTGGTTCGTAGTTTTGTCATGCAACGATTCGAAATACGCCCGTTGTTGAGAATAAATGTTGTTGATTGTTGCGTTTAACTCGTCATTTACTGGGTTTTCATTTATGGTTGGGTTGCGCTTCTTGAGTTCTCTTGTCAGCGAAGCTTGTACATTAAAGAATTTTGTCTCAAATTCGTCATATTTTGATATTTGTTGAGGTAATGAGAGAAGTTCATCTTCAAGGTTACAAAATTCTTCCCACCAAGAGTCTAATTTGCGAAGTCTAATTTCGATGTCCTCAATGGTTGTTTCCTCTGTTATATTCTCCGCAAATTTAGCTGTTAATGTTAAAGAGCGTAGAACGCGGCCTCGTTTGGTCACTAGTATAGTCGCACTCATATTCGCACTTAAACCGTATCAACAATATGTGTGAATGAACAATACCGTTAATTGATTGAAAATGAAGTTCAATAGATTTAAAGACAAGTACAAATATGCGTGTAATCTAACTGCGCTGTCGTGAGCAGCAATTTGTCTATTCAATATTTACACCCGACGATTTAACTTTTGTTGTTGTCTTTTGATCACTTTGGGATTCATGTAACGGCCCTTATCATGCCAATGTAAATTTAATATGATAAAGGCTGCTAACAGAATTATTGCTGTAGCGTATCTTGATGCGGTCGACATTTTTCCGGCTAAAACTCGTCGGTACGGCGTGGGTGGTCCAAGGCTACAAACAATCTTGAATTAACCGCATTTCTTATCACTAACTGTATTATTTATTTGGAATTACAGTCACACCACATGCAAATCCTCCCCAACCAGTTTCAATTTCACTCCCTATCTTTAATTTAACGGCTCATGGTTATGAGCAAGCAAAGTCTAACGCGGAGATAAAACATATAGGTTTACAAAGCAAAAATAAAAATTAGGAGAAAGAAATAAATAATATGTACCAAGATGAAAATAATATTATGTAATAAAATAAGTAACTTGCCAATCTATAATTCAACGTATGACGAATTGTATCCTATATCCCGTTGCGTCCTTGGTCTGCAATTACCGCTTTGCTGCAAACCGCGATCGCTCGTGCACCCCAGATTTTATTAAGATGTATGTGGTTTCAAAATGTCGTGACACCACAACATAATTTTGTCGGTATTTGTCGAAATGATCAGTAACACCGCTTGATGGAGTTTTATATTCTCTTTACTGACCAACACAATATATGCCACTATAAACCAACTCATTCAATAACATAATTCGGATTATTTGCCGTACTGTAGATGTTATTGTTGGTTATTTTCACATTGATTAATCTTTCATTCACAAAATTTTATAATTTTTATTATTTTTTTTGTATTATTTAACAATTGTATGCTAGGGTCACTTTTGATTGATTTACGTTAGTTTAGCTTTAGTTTTAATTTAGGTTTCACTTATATTTTAATTTATATGTATTAGGTTTAATTTATGTTTTATTAATTTATGTATATTATTATTATTCGGCATTTTACTTTAAGCACAACGGTAGCGACAATAACAACCAAATCACTGAATGAAAACACGGCACTTCGCCAAGAGAGAAAATAACGGCAGCAATATATTTTTTTTTTTTTTTTTAAACAAAAGAATATGATTTTATTCGATTTTTCTGTATTTTTATTACAAATTAGAATTTATTTCGTTTTCATTGTGTACAATTTCATGTTTCAGGTCTTTAATTAATTACAACGCATAATTTAGAAAGAAACACATAATTTAATTTCATATTGGTACCGCTAATTAATAGAATGTACATTCCCTGACTACCAATATGTTTTTTCTTTCACTTTAATACAAAAAAAAAACAATAACTTCAAACTAGGATAATCAGTTCACAATTTCTTATATGATTTTATTTTTGTTTTATATGCTTTAATTTTTTTTTTTTTAATGTTAGTATTTAACGACACAAAATTACTAATATTTATGAATTATCATACTAATAATTATGAATTATCATAAAAAAAAACTCAAACAAGAAACACTTTTATTGCCCGACACTGTATTGCATTATATTGAACTTATTATTTATTTAACGACCAAAGCTTGACTGATTAATTTGAGTATCTAACGTACTCCACTTGACTACCCAAATTTCTCAATGCTCGACAATTTATAATTTTTCGTACCATAAAAGTGGGTGAAAAAAAGACAAAAATTGATTGGTAGCTGGGTTAACCATAAACAAGAATAGTAAAGGTATAAAGATGGTATAATGGTATGATACACAGGTGACCAGATTAATGTCACAAATCGTGGGGACGACCCTCCTGAGAAGGGGTCTCATTGGTGGCCGGGCTTAAAATCAAACAAATAGCAGACTAAGTACGGATATCTTTTAAGTGATATAATCCTAAAGGTTTTCCATTTTCATCATTTAAATGGTAAGCAACATTGCCGACTTTCTCGCGCACAACGGCTGGTATAAATTTGTGGTGTAATTTAGCGGCAAATTGGTGTGCGGCATCACTCTGCGCGAAAGATCTAACAAAAACTGCTTGTCCTGGATTTAAATTTCTGTTTTGACTTCGTAAATTGTACCTCTCGGCGCTCTTGTTGTATGCTGACTTTAAATATAGCAACACCTTGTTATTAATGGAACTAAGTCGATCGGGTTTAGAGCTGATATTTAAAAAATTATCGCTTGTTCCTTCAAGTAACTCCCTCAGCTTATAATCAGAACCATGTTGTACCATATATTGTCCGAACACCAAAAAATGTGGAGGGTATTTTGTTGTTCCATGTACGCAATTTCGAATTGCTGCAGCAATCTCGTGTACATGAATATCCCAATTCTTATGCGAATCCATTACATAACATCGGATTGCACCCACAATAGTCCGATTCACTCTTTCCGAAGGATTAGCTTGCGGTGAGTAAACGGGTGTACGCAAATGATTCACACCATACTTATGTAAGAGCTCTTGGAATTGTTTGGACACAAATTGTTTGCCGTTATCAGAAACTAGGGTCTCGGGAACAGAAAACATGTTGAAAACTTGATTTTCTACAAATTCACATAGCGCTTTAGTATTTGCATGTCTTAGTGGTTTTAGAACGATAAATTTTGAGAAATGGTCTAACACAATCAGTAGAAAGCAATTTTTCGATCTTGGATATGAGCCTAGAAAATCGACGTACACCCGTTGAAGTGGCCTGCATGATTCCGGTTGGTTTCCCATACGTGGTTTCAACAGTTGATTCACAGGTTTATTCATCTTACATTTTTTACATTGAAAAACGAACTGTTTGACATCTACAGCCATACTGGGCCAATAAAACTGACGCTGTAAACGTTCTAATGTTTTTTGCACCCCCATATGGGCCGAAGAAGGAGAACAAAGGGCTTGTTTCATTAATTCAGATGTCAGTTTCTCTGGAACTCGAAGCTTCCATTCCGATATATCGGTATCCACGTATTTGGATACATACGAAAGACACACTACTATTTTGCCATTTCTAACACGATAATTACTGTATTCGGGATTTAAATTTTCGATGTTTTTAATCTGCTCCGCATACGCAGTAGATGAGAAAGCCGCCGAAGTCAAATCAACATGCAACGGTGGCAATTTATCCTCGGGAATCTCATTATTCGAATCAGTTTCTTTCACTTCATCGATTGAGCACAAATAGAAATTAGAGTCGGTGTTAATATTGATATTATAAGGTTTCACCCAATCTAGTAATTCGTCGGTGTTAAGTGCTTCACAGAAAGCTCTGGATAGAGAGTCAGCCACAGTGTTTTCCGAACCCTTTCGATAATCGATTTCAAAGTTGTAAGATTGAAGTTTCAAGCTCCATCTGGCAAGTCTGCCTGAGAGCTCCTTCTGCGACATTAGCCAACGTAATGCAGAATGGTCTGTATAAATGGTAAATTTGTAACCATCAATATAACACCTAAATTTCTTGACTCTGGTTACGGCTGCTAAGCATTCAAGCTCGGTGACGGTGTAATTTTTTTGAGCGGCGTTTAGCTTCTGTGAGATGAAAGCTATTGGACGCTCTGCTCCCTCATCATCGAGCTGAATCAGGACGCTACCAATACCATCTGCACAAGCATCACACTGAATGAAGAAAAGCCGATTAAAATTTGGATTAGCCAGAACCGGTGCAGTAGAAAGAGCGGTTTTAAGGTTATCGAAAGACTGTTGAGCTCGCGGGGACCAAATTAGTTTGTTACCTTTCTTGAGAAGATCAGTTATTGGAGCAGCGAGGATAGTAAAATTTTGAATGAATCTTCTATGCCATCCGCAAAGTCCCAAAAAGCGCCGTATCTGCTTCACAGTCTTTGGTGTCGGATAATCCAAAATACCCTGAATCTTTCCTGGGTTGAACTTTAAACACCCGTCTCCAACCACATATCCCAAATATACTATTTCCTTGAGCAGAAATTTACATTTGGAGACGTTTACTGTTAGCCCACCTCGTTTCAATAATTGAGCCACCAGGCTCAACAACCGGAAATGTTCCTCAAGGGTTGCAGAAGTTATAAGCAAGTCATCAAGGTAGGTAAAAATAGATTCATGCAACTCTGAGGTATTACCTTGTGCATAAGGCGGCACATGGTTTCGGAGCGTTGCATAACCCGAATGGCATGACCGTGAACTGGTACAAAGGGCGTCCTGGCACTGTAAACGCCGTTTTGTCGCGGGATTCCGGGTCGAGAGGGATTTGCCAAAAGGCATCTTTGAGATCAATTGAACTTATATATTTGGTTTGCTCTAATCGACCCAGTAATCCTTCGACAAGTGGCAATGGATAGGCATCTTTGACTGTCCACTTGTTCAGTTCACGGGCATCCAAACACAGCCGCACTTTACCATTCGCCTTAGACACAAGAGTAATTGGTGATGACCAAGAGCTCTGGCTGACCTCAATAACGCCTAGAGCCAGCATCCGATCTAATTCAGCATACATGAGCTTCTGTTTGATAGGTGAAATAGCGTAAAAGCGCTGCTTAACAGCCTCACCACCTTCACGAATCTTGATTGAATGTGATATCAATGTGGTTTTACCTAGTCCTAAGTCACTTGAGGAGGGGAATTGCTGAATAAGTTCTTCGAGTTTTAGCTTTTGCTCCTGCGTTAGCTTATGTCGTTTCGGCTCATCAAGATCAAGAGTTAGCTCACTTAGATTTTGAACTGTAGGCGAAATTTGGAAGCAGTTCCAGAAGTCAATCCCGAGGTAAAGAGGTTGCTCAAGCTCCGGTACTATATGCAGACGGAGTTTGTGTGTTTGATTATTAAAGGTAATATCTACCAAGATATATCCGAATACCCTTTTCTTCTCTCCACTTGCTGTGTTGACATAAGAAACCGAATTATGAACAATGATAAATGGATTTTTGAGATATTTCTCAGAACCAGATCCTAATATGCTCACTGTTGCTCCACTGTCTAACAAACCAGTATGTTTGATTCCATTTATTAATACATTGGCATACGGTCGAGGGTCGTTCATATCAGTGTTAATGATGGAAGCAGCGATAACCGATCTAAATTGACGTTTCGTATGCCAATAGAGACGCGAAAGTTTCTTTTGCTTTTGGCTGTAATGTCGGATTCTTGGTTTGGCATAGGGAGATTCAGGTTGCCCCAGATTGGATAAGAGTAATTGATCATATGATGAAGGTGGTGAGAAATTGACTTGGTTTATTTTATTAGAATTTTGTGAAGTAATAACTGGTGGATTATAAGAATCTATAGCGCTGTTTGACGTGGGTTTCCCGTGTTCAAATTTGCTCGTGCTTGGTTGGACTCTGCGACACTTTGACTGGGAATTCCATTCTGAGGTGCAGGGATCCCAGACCTCCACTGTCCTCTCGATAAGTTTCCCAGACAACGTGGACAATGAGTACTCGTGGTATTCCGATACCCACAGCGATAACAAAATAGACCCAAGGGTAATTCGCAATTTTTAAATGTATGCCCGAGGTCACAACAATTGAAGCAAATTGGTTCTTTATCAACAGATTTAAAGTGTACCTGTCGTTTTAATAGTGAGGGATGTTTCGCCCTCGACATGTTCGGATCGCTCTCGGTTGAATAAAGCATTGCCGAGAGATTTGGTTCTCCGTAAGCCGAAGGTTTAGTCTCCGCGAATTCATACTCGTTGTCTTGATAATTCATTAATCGCAACTGCGCGCGAGAATGGCGGGTAGTGGGGATTAACTTTTAGGCGAGACCAGGTGCTTTCCCAAGCAGCACAACTTTTAATTAAGTCGTTGATGTTTGTGAAGTAGCGATCAGTGAGGTTATATTGCAATTGAGGAATCATATTGCGCATTAACACTTCAATGAGACGGTCTTCTGGATAAGGTGTGTGACATTGTAAAGTCAAACTCCAGACATGTTGATAAAATTGTAAGAAGGTCTCTTTTCAGGATTGCCTGCGGGATTCAATTTCTTGTCGAATTTCGACATCCAGTCTACGGTCTTCGAATTTTTCTAAGAATGTCTTTCTTAGCTGATCCCAATTTAAACTGGGATTATTTCGACGGTAATTCCAGTACCAGTGTAGTGCTGTTCCCTTTAACACAAAACTAAGTTCATTTATCAGGGATTCTTTGGGAATATTCATGTTGCCACCAAGCGTTTCAACCTGCAGAATGAACAAGTCAGCAGGCAAACCACTAGATGAACCATCGAATGTGATGCCTGATCTTGCAAGCGTTCGTGGTCTAACCTGGTAAGGTTCGTTTGCTTTTAAATAAGCGTTGAACTGCGTGTTTTGAGCTTGACTAGTTGACGAGTGGGCTTGAGTAGTAATAAGTGGCACTGCAGAAAAAGTAGGAGGTACCCAGCTCGACCCAATTGGTGGTATATTAGATGCTACTAAGGGATTATTTGGTTTCCTCTCAGCGTTCACGTTTTGCCACTCTTGTTGTTGCAAGACTATATTATTCAATTGTTCCGAAAGCCGCTGTACCTGCGCTGCTAAAGTCGCAACCATGTTTCCGGTATTAAGTTCGGGGTTATTTCCACAATTATTTTGTGAAGAAAACTGGTTCCCTACCTGCTCGTCTAGAAATGTACGATCTTTCGAAGAGGAAGCAGCTCGTGTCATTATAATCGGGTTTGTATATGTTGCTACTACACTAGTAACATTAGGAGGTATCTGACTTGCGGGCTGAGCAGGTGGTTCAATTTCAACCAATTTAGCACTGTCAATAGATGTATTGAGGGGCTCGTCTAGGATAATATATTTCTCTATGCTCGTAAGTAAATCATTGCAAGAGATTAAAATTTTGTTAGCGTACGATTCATACGTAGGAGATGTCGTTGCGAGTTCCAAACGGTTCTTGGTATGCAAAAGGCGGGACCGAATTTGTAAGACTTCTTGATTTACGTTCTCGGTAGAAACGTTGTCCAGAGTTAAAATTTGATCTCGTATGTTTTCCAACTTGATCCGACAACACTCGATTTCCATATCTGGCTTTTTACTAGCTTTTGAAGTCATTTTGGTTGGCTTCGGTTGAGAGCCCTTAAATTCAGCATCTAGAAATTGTTGCAACTTTTCCAAACCGTGAGGGTCATGTAGGGGAATTTTCCTCAACTCAAATTCAATTTGAATTTCATCGGCTTTGAGTAAGGATGGATCCATTATTTAATAAATGGTATTTAGAGAGGAAAAGAAAAAGAAAATATAAACAATTGCGATTTCAAAAAACTTAATATGTTTAAAAAATTCAAGCTTTTAGGTACAAAATATTTCAAATTGCAAATGAAGAAATAGTAATAAAAAAAAAAATACAAAAAAAAAAAAAAAATATATATATAATATGTATAATCTACGACAGAAATTCAATGTCATTCAAACTTTATATGAGACATATGGGTATCGCACATCAGATAATTAAGGCATAGACAAAAAAAAATTCATCTTCACTTCAAAAAAAAAATTTTAATTGTCCAATAAGAAAATGAATATTTAAAAAGAATTAATTAAAAAAAATTAATATTTTAATAATACCTTAAATAGAAAAATAAATTCAACGTTTGTAGCAAAAATAAATTTCAGCGTCAAATGAAAAACGCTAACCAGCAAGAACTAATTACTTAAATATTGTATACATGTGTATATATGTATACCCAAATATTTATATAAATGAATAATAATATTCTAAAAAAAAATTAACGTCGTCAAAATTTGGTATCGTACAACAAATGCAATACGTAATTCAACAAAACGAAGAGAAAAAAAAATAATCAAAGATTCTCGATGTCATAAATGTATCAAAAAGCACCAAAACAAAAATAATTTTAAGATAATATTTAATAAAAAAAAAATTCAAAGCCAAATATCTATGAAATAAACGGGAATGAAACTAAAACGAGGTATAGAGAGAATAAACATGGCGTGACTGCCCTAATAAAATGATGTTCTACGATTTAATATAATATGTAAAGTTCAATACCAATAGTTGGCAGATATCCGTATAAATAAACCGATACTTTCGTTAACTTAAAGTTTTAAGAGAATTCGTAGAATCCACGAGAAATATTTCTATATGCACAAAATTATACACAGAAGTAATTATCTTTCGTAAATACTACTACTGCAAAAATCATCCCATAAAAATTAAGTCCAAATGCTAAACACAGAAAATTTAATTTTTATTTTATTTTTTCCATTATTGACAATCCAAGAGAAATACCTATTCAAATATGCTTAAATGCACAGAGCTGTATTTGCTATTCGGAGTCATTATTACCACAATGTCATGTCAATCAATGAACGTCCATGCAACAAAGCAGAATACCGTAATTGACGTAACATTTCAGTTGATACAATTATGTTTGCAGTTCAAAAAAAACTTTATAGAAAACTTTATGTTAAAAACTTTTAGTTAGATGCCGTAAAATTTTAAACTCGAATTTCGGCGCCACTGTAACGGCCCTTATCATGCCAATGTAAATTTAATATGATAAAGGCTGCTAGCAGAATTATTGCTGTAGCGTATCTTGGTGCGGTCGACATTTTTCCGGCTAAAACTCGTCGGTACGGCGTGGGTGGTCCAAGGCTACAAACAATCTTGAATTAACCGCATTTCTTATCACTAACTGTATTATTTATTTGGAATTACAGTCACACCACATGCAAATCCTCCCCAACCAGTTTCAATTTCACTCCCTATCTTTAATTTAACGACTCATGGTTATGAGCAAGCAAAGTCTAACGCGGAGATAAAACATATAGGTTTACAAAGCAAAAATAAAAATTAGGAGAAAGAAATAAATAATATGTACCAAGATGAAAATAATATTATGTAATAAAATAAGTAACTTGCCAATCTATAATTCAACGTATGACGAATTGTATCCTATATCCCGTTGCGTCCTTGGTCTGCAATTACCGCTTTGCTGCAAACCGCGATCGCTCGTGCACCCCAGATTTTATTAAGATGTATGTGGTTTCAAAATGTCGTGACACCACAACATAATTTTGTCGGTATTTGTCGAAATGATCAGTAACACCGCTTGATGGAGTTTTATATTCTCTTTACTGACCAACACAATATATGCCACTATAAACCAACTCATTCAATAACATAATTCGGATTATTTGCCGTACTGTAGATGTTATTGTTGGTTATTTTCACATTGATTAATCTTTCATTCACAAAATTTTATAATTTTTATTATTTTTTTTGTATTATTTAACAATTGTATGCTAGGGTCACTTTTGATTGATTTACGTTAGTTTAGCTTTAGTTTTAATTTAGGTTTCACTTATATTTTAATTTATATGTATTAGGTTTAATTTATGTTTTATTAATTTATGTATATTATTATTATTCGGCATTTTACTTTAAGCACAACGGTAGCGACAATAACAACCAAATCACTGAATGAAAACACGGCACTTCGCCAAGAGAGAAAATAACGGCAGCAATATATTTTTTTTTTTTTTTAAACAAAAGAATATGATTTTATTCGATTTTTCTGTATTTTTATTACAAATTAGAATTTATTTCGTTTTCATTGTGTACAATTTCATGTTTCAGGTCTTTAATTAATTACAACGCATAATTTAGAAAGAAACACATAATTTAATTTCATATTGGTACCGCTAATTAATAGAATGTACATTCCCTGACTACCAATATGTTTTTTCTTTCACTTTAATACAAAAAAAAAACAATAACTTCAAACTAGGATAATCAGTTCACAATTTCTTATATGATTTTATTTTTGTTTTATATGCTTTAATTTTTTTTTTAATGTTAGTATTTAACGACACAAAATTACTAAGTCCGAATTATCATAAAAAAAAACTCAAACAAGAAACACTTTTATTGCCCGACACTGTATTGCATTATATTGAACTTATTATTTATTTAACGACCAAAGCTTGACTGATTAATTTGAGTATCTAACGTACTCCACTTGACTACCCAAATTTCTCAATGCTCGACAATTTATAATTTTTCGTACCATAAAAGTGGGTGAAAAAAGACAAAAATTGATTGGTAGCTGGGTTAACCATAAACAAGAATAGTAAAGGTATAAAGATGGTATAATGGTATGATACACAGGTGACCAGATTAATGTCACATTCGCTTAGAAAGTTTTTTAAGATAGCAACTTACGTTTTCCTTACAGACGTTGAACTGCAAATGGATGCTGTGATGAATAAAACGTGATCCAGAATATGAAACTCCCTGTTCGCCCAGAATGCTTTGACCACTGGACAGACGTAATAAGTTATTCGATATCCCGATTCTGAATGTCCATGCGCGATCCCGCTCGAAGGACCATGTAAATTCGTCCAAGTCTGCTTGATGAAAAAATAAAAAGCTTTACAATTTTCAGCGTTTTTATTTATTTGTATCTATCGATGCTTTCACCTCGAAAGTTGACGTGTAAGAGAGTTTTTTATTCTTATATTTTTTCGTATTCTAGGTTTAACAATATTATAACAATTTTTTATAACAGTATTTTTATAATAAATTATAAATATTTTTATAAATTAAAGTAGATGCTACATACAATATAAGTTTCGTTCTACATAATTTCTAATAGTTAATTCTACTTTACATTGCGGTTTAATTCTGCGCTGTTTATTGACTTGTGATTTGACAGCACAAATACAAATTGTGTTAATTTACATTTTTTTATTTGTGTACAATAAATAATTCTTATATAATTTTATATAAAATATTTTGTGAAGTGAAATTAATACTAACAACTAAATATCTAACTAGTATATTTATAAATACAGGTGTATTAATTTTATAATGTATGCACATAAGTTCGATTTGATTTTTGCCTTAATTACAGATTAACTGTATGAACAGCTGATTAAAAATCGATTGAGATTACAACAAAGATATGTGACGTTAATTAAATTTATAATGATTTGAAATAATAAAATTTGATAGAAATTAATTGACTACGAGTGCCTATAGTTTATCAGATGGAATAATTTCGTTTGCTGCATGTTAATGTTTCGCAACAAGATTATTGAGTTTTCTAGATAAAACTAATTTTCTTAATAAAAGGCAATTTGGTTTTATTAAAAATTCATCAACGGAACTGGCACTTGTTTCATTTTTAAGGCCTGTTCACGAAAATTTGAATATTAACCTTAAGGTATCTGCTCTTTTTATAGACGTTACTAAAGCATTCGATACCGTTAATCATAAAGTGTTACTGGAAAAATTATCACATCTTAGTATTAGTGGTGTGGCACTTTCTCTATTTGAATCCTATTTATGTAATCGAGTTCAGAGTGTATGTATAAATCATGTCCGTAGCCATGAAAAAATGGTTAATGTGGGGGTTCCTCAAGGATCTGTGCTGGGACCTCTACTTTTTTTGATTTATTGTAATTCTATATTTGATCTTGATTTGCGTGGTAATATTGTGGCCTTTGCCGATGATGTCGCGCTTCAATATTCAAATTCTAATACGGATTCGTTGAGTTATGACATTGAGTGTGACCTTAAATTACTAAAAAAATGGTTCTATTTTCATTTCATGGTTCCTAGCTGCAAGTCTAAAATTATGTACTTTAATTTGAGTAGTCCTGTCACTATTTCTGGTTCAGTGGCTTATCACCCATTTGCGTGTAATGACTCTAACTGCAGCAATCTCTGTTTACCCATTGAAGCAGTCAGTTCATTCAAATACTTAGGTTTAAATCTTGACTCTCAGCTTAACTTTAAGAACCACGTGATTATTTTAAAACAAAAACTCCGTCGTGCTTTAAGATCATTTTTCCATTTGCGTAATATCTGCAGCTCCGAATTATTAAAATGTCTCTATTATGCTTTGATTGATTCTCATCTACAGTACGGGTTAACATGTTGGGGTGGAATTTATTGGTCAAACATCAAACCATTATTGACGATTGAAAAAAGTGTGCTTAGAATTATGAACCATCTTCCAAGAACTACACCATCTTTCCCTTTGTTTTTAAGTTATAAAATTTTACCACTGCGATATTTATATGTTTTTAAAGTTTTAAAAATGTTTTATTTAATAAGCGGGAATCGTTTAATGAATATTTATAGTGAACCATACTTGTTTCGTAATAGGAATAGAATTAGTATTCCGCAACCGTTTAAAGAACATTTTAAGAATTTCTTTTCTTACACTGCACCGAAGTTTTATAGCCTTCTACCAACCTATATTGCATCTGTGGGCACTTTTAGAGTATTTATAAAATTGTTGAAAGAATGGTTATTCTCAAAAAATGACATTGTTAGAACATTATCTTAAATTTTGTAAAAATATGCTACTTTTGTTTTATTTATTGAAAGTAAGTTGAATAATTTGTATACATAGAATTTCCAAACCATGCGCAAATATTGATTACTATTTTGTTTTTTTCCTTTATTTAATTTATTAATTTGTTAATTATATTTCTTTACTTTTAATTTTAATTTATTTTTAATTTTTATTTTACTGTTTTTTTCTAATTTGTGTTATATTATTTTTACACATGAATCGTGGACTCCGAGACATTGTAAAATCAGGAGCTCACTATCTAGTTTTATTTTTTTATGCTGTACTATTATTTTATTGCAAATGAATGTATTATATGTGATTTTCAAAAATAAAACTATGTAAATAAAAAAAAAATAAAACAAAAAAAAAAATTTAGAGTAATTTTTTTTTTTTTTTTATATAATAATTTACTTGCATCGATTTACAAACTTACAAAAATTTACAATATTTATTATAATTTATAAAGTTGATTCCCAATGGATTTCATGTCCTTTTAAGGGAAATCATCTTTATAAATGAACTTCAAGTTAGTTACATTAGCAATATACTTACATATATGTATTTACAATTTTATTCAATTACACAATTATATATTCAGTAACATTAAATAAGACTAAATAAAACAATAATTTATTAACAATATTCAAAATTTAAAGTTCAACCTACATAATTATTTATAAGAGTTTGATAATATAGCTTCAAACTTTTCTTAAAATGATGGAGATTCACTGATTCTTTTATACTTTCTGGTAGCTTATTGTATAACGAAGGACCAGAAAATCTAATTGATTTTCGCCCAAATTCGTTAGTTATAAAACCGCAAGATATATTATTGGTAAATCTGGTATGATAATTATGATTGTAACGATAAAATTCTAAATTAGAGAGCACTGAAGGTACATTCAATGTCTTATACATATATAATGTTACTTGGTAATCATGTAACGCACTTATTGGTAAAATACCATTGACTTCAGTTTCAAACAAAGTTAACGTAAGAAAACGTGCAGGCAGTCTCGAAATTACCTTCAACCTTTTATTTTGTAAGATCTGAACTTTCTTTAGCTTAGTGTAACTAGCAGTACCATAAACAACAATCCCGTACAGAATTCTAGGATGAATAAACGCAAAATACATTAATCTCAGTACATATTTAGGCACATAATATGAGAGTCTTCTCACAAACCCAACCAAAGGAGCCATTTTATTACAAATTGTGGCAACATGTTCATTCCATGCCATACGAGAATCAAATATTACCCCTAGATATTTGAAATGTTCAACTCGATCCACTACGACATCATTTATTTAGAAAGATGTTACACTAAATGTTGGTTTATGAGGCGAATGAAAAATCATAAATTTAGTTTTTGGTAGATTCAATGAAATCATGTTAGACTTGAAATATTCTAGTAAAATATTCATGTCATGTTCCATATTATTAATTATAACAGAAAGATCCTTTGTTTCGTAGATAACTGCAGTATCATCCGCAAACATATTAATTTGTCCAATCAATGGCAAAAGTGAAATATCATTAATGAATATTAGAAACAATAACGGCCCTAGCACACTACCTTAAGGAACCCCACAATTAACATCGCGTACATGACTCCTGATTCCATCAATCATTACGTACTGTTGTCGATTAGTTAAATAACTACTGATTAATTTATATGGTGTTCCACGAAATCTTAAAATGCTTTCTTGAGATCAAGAAATAGAGCTCCAACATATTCCTTTCGATCAAAGGCATTATAAATTAAATTTGTCATTTCCACAAGCGCCATTTCAGCGTCCGCTCCTTCTCTAAATCCATACTGATGAGCATAGAAAAACTCCGATTTGTTTAAGAACTCCTAAAACGCGTGTTTAAGATTTTTTCTATGATTTTATCAAATACAGACGAGGTGGAAATGGGTCTATAGTTAGAGATTACAGTCTTATCACCACTTTTAAAAACTTTGGAAATTCACCAGTTTCAAAAATTGTATTAATTAATTTTGCCAGAATTTCAGAGAAATGGGAAGCGTTACGCTTTACAACCAAATTACGTATATTATCCGGCCCACCACCTTTACTATTGTTTAACATGGAAATTATGTTGTATACTTCCAGAGGAGTAGTTGATGACAAGAATATTGAGTCTAGATTCGAGCGCAATGTATTGAACTTATGAATGTTTCTATCACTCCCAATTGCCTGGCCAAGTGAATCTCCTATATTAACAAAATAATCGTTAAACAAGTTTACTATATCAGATTTATCATTATATTTATCGCCATTAATTTCGATAGCTTCAATATTAGATTTGGTGTTGTTTCTGTTCAAAAACTGATTGATATTTTCCCATAATTTTTTCTGATTCACATTACTAAACATATTTTCATAATATCGTTTCTTGGCAAAATACTTCTCAGATGAAATTTTCTTATTAAGAGTATGAAGTTGATTTCGATTCTCTACGTTAGAGTCTAATTTGTACTTTTTTAAAATTTGGTTACGTTTCCCAATGAGCTTCCACAAGTTAAACGTCATCCAAGGACAAGAATCGTTCTTCAATTTTGCAATAACACTTTTAACAGCTGTAAATTTTACGATTAAATGATTGTATTTCTCAGTAATTTGTTAATAGTAGTTTCTGGGTCAGCAGTATCAAAATCTGTTTTAGTAAGGAAATCATCAAAATAAAAGTCAACTTTATCAAAATCAATAATTGTTTGTTCTAATTTATGCCGGAAAAATTTAGGTTTAAAGAAAATCGATGAAAAAATAAAATTATGATCACTAATATCTGAAAAAATTGTTGAGTTATGAACAGCTTTAATGTTTGTGAAACTACATACAACATGATCAATAGTATTACCACTGATTGACCTAGTGGCAAATGTATTAGTAACAATCATCCCGGAACTCATCAATATGTTTTTATAATAAGAGACTAAATCCAAGGCCTTATTTACGGGAATATTTATATCTCCGACAATGATTGTATCTGCCCTATTTACATCAATGCTGTCCAAAAAACTTAAAAATATTTCAACGGCGGTCTATAAAGGCGGTCTATAAAAGGCCCACAGCTTAGTACAACTATACTCGGGAAGCTCAACACATATGAACTGAAACGGAAATTGGCCATCATCGCACTTTAAAATGATAAATTTTAAACCATTTCAAATAAAAACTGCTAATCCTCCTCCTATTCTGTCGTCACGACAAGAGAAAATACCTTGAAAATTATTAACATGAAATGAATTTATGTGATTACTAGTCAAGTCTCACCAAGAACCATTATATCAATGTCTTCCTTCAGTCTCTTGCTAAATATAAGAATATCATCAAGTTTGTGGCCCTCGTTAGCTTAGTAAGTAGAGTGCTTGCTCTGTTATTCGGGGGTCCCGGGTTCGATTCCTGGTGGTGACCAGTAAAAAAATTGCGACTGGGTGTTTTTAACGTGCGTCATATGTTATTTATATATGTTCGTCTACTTTCAAATTTTCAGATTTACAGCCATAGTAGTTACGGCTTTGTCCTTAATATTTGTCATTTCTGTTCATACTTCGAATATTATACTGCAGAATATTTAATCTTTCTGACGTAGAATGAAACCGTTTTTTCTTAGTGAATACTCATCAACATTTAAGAAATTATCATATTAAATTATCAATTTTAATAATTATGTTTTCAGAAAATTATATTGTAAGGTGTGGAATTGCAGGAGGATTAAATTAATAAATGTTTATATTATTTAGGAATCCGGAAATTTTAATTTAGAATTAAATTTCAGGAAATTTACAGATGTACGTGAAATAATATTTCTTTGAAATATTAATTGGATGGTTCACAAGCCAAACCGATTAACTCAATTTTATGATTTTTTTTAAATTTTAATATAATAGCACTTGATTGGCTTCTAACTATATATACATATTCAAAACAAATTTCTGTAATAATAAGAGTTAACACCGCTAAATGACAAAGTTAAAAATAACTAAAGTTGCAATTTAAAAAAATTAAAAAAAAATCATTTTTGTATTTTCTCATTTTTCGCAACTTCTTGTTTCATGGAGTTAATCGTTTTTGCAAATAAAGCATCTAATGTTGATTGTGTAGATTAGATTTGTGTTGTCATTGTGTTATTAACTATCGACTTTATCTAGGTGTCTGTAACCATGCTGATTCAATCAATCAATTTTGTTTAGAAAGCCGGAAAGCATTAATATAGAATTTAATTTCAGGAAATTTCAGATGTACGTGAAATAATAATTTTTTTCCACAGGTTGCTGATTTAGAGAAGCAATTGTTGAAGACTTATATCATCGTTATCCATTAAACCTATTAAGCCTTTATCCTTCATCTAGTAGATTAGAAGTAGATTAGAATAGTGTTGTGCCGTACGATCGCTAGGTGTCTGAAACCGGGTCGTTCCGTCCCAAAAAAAAAAAAAAACCTTTCCTATCCTTCCTATTGTTATGTGTAAACAGGGTGTAGGAATAGGCCCGGCGTTATCCGGGCAGTCCAATCAATCAATCAATACCAACCAAGTATTAAAATACTTATCTAAATTTTAAAAATATAATTTATGAGCCAATAATAGTAAATATAAGGTTTTTTTATTGGTATATGGCACATGTATAAAATTAAAATAATTATTTGCTGAGCTTTCGATTATTTGCTTGTTTTCGACGTGTATAAAATTAAAATAATTATTTGCTGAGCTTTCATTTTAATTTTATATATGTGCCATATACCAATAAAAAAACCTTATATGTATTATCTAAATTTAGTTCCTCGAAATCGTGTACAAGTTAGAATCTCCTTTATATGTTATTTATTCACAGGATCCCTTAACATTTAATGGTGGTATGTAAAAATATAATTATACAGATACAGTATGTGCAACAGGATCGTGTACGGCAAAAACCTAAGTAAAAATAAAACTACGATTTTTTTTTTTGTTTTTATTATGAAAGTTTGTTGTATTTTCTAGGGCGCTATCAACTAAAACATAGTAAAGTCACCATTACTGTTAACAATTGCCTGTCTCCTTTTGTCCATACTATGAACTAATTTTTCTGCATACTGCGGTGTTACATTTTTCCATATCTTTCGGATTACTCGAGCTACACTGAAAAAAATATATACTCGTCCAGAGTGAAAACCAGCATTAATAGTATGAAAAATGCGTGAAAACTGCGCCGATGCTGGCTTTCATTAACAGTATAAAGTATGGTTCATAAATATTGTTTAAAATTTAAATTTCTTAAAAAATATTTTGCTCCGGTAAAATGTGGTATTTATGATTTCATTCATAAAGGTTAGTAAAGAGTCTTTTAATACGAGAATGCAATTCAACGTGTGTGTTGGGGGGCGAAGTCCGAGATTCATACCTCCTCGCGGTGCTCTCTGGGTAACTCTAAATGAATCAGGCGGTGTAGTGGAGACGAGCAGCTAAATCCTGTTTATAGTCATGGACACTATATGTCAGGGCGAGCCATTGGCGCCTCAAAACCAATACTTTGGTTGGTACAGCGTGTTTTCTAGGTTAGGAGCGGCTGAAGCGGGCGTCTGTCTTGTATCAAGCGGCTCGCTATATAAATGTGTTCAAGGTAGGAATGGATGCCTCAAGATTCTCACCAGTACGTGACCCACACACGTAACAAGCGGGTTGAGCGGAAGTTATGAACCCTAAACAAAGGCCTCGGATAACCATATTGGATTCATTACAAACTCGACCCCGGAAATTATACACGGACAACGCTTTAAAAATGGGAACATGGAACGTGCTTAGCCTCTTAAGACCTGGAGATCTCCAGAACCTATCGAACCAAGCAAAGAGTTACACATTAGACGTACTTGCACTACAAGAGCTCAGATGGTCTGGGAGTGGGATCCATGACACCACCAATGGTTACACTCTTCATTACAGCGGCCATCAGAACAGAGGAGAATTTGGAGTTGGCGCGTGAAGCATCATACCATCGATTTCCGCCCTATCAACATGCGGATATGCACAGTCAGACTTCGCACTAAGAAATTTAACATCACAATCGTTAATGTGCATGCACCCACCGAAGATAAATCAGATGACATCAAAGATATTTTCTTTGTCGAACTGGAGGAAGTCATCAATAACATACCGCACCACGACATTAAAATCATCGTGGGCGACTTTAATGCAAAAATCGGTAGGAGTGCAGAAAATACATCGCACATCGGTCCTAACAGCCTGCACTTAACTAGTAATAACAACGGCAAACGAGTCACCGACCTGGCAATAACGTACAACTTAGTTGTATCAAGTACGTTTTTCCCACATAAGAGAATCCACAAAGTAACGTGGAGATTGAATGATGGGAGAACGGAAAATCAAATCGATCACGTCATGGTGTCTAAGAGACACTCCACCAGCATATCTGACGTTAGATCTTACAGAGGTGCAGACATGGACAGCGATCATATGCTTGTCATATTTAAATATAAGTGCAAACTGTCATCTACGTTTAACAAGCAAGCACAAAAGACCGTTCGATGGAATATCAATGCTCTAAACGACCAAGCGTCATTGCAGAGTTACCAATCAGCTGTCACTAACTATTTAGAGCGGTCCAGCAACAACGAAGAAGCTCCCTCTAACATCGAGGAGCAGTGGCACGCTATACAGTCAGCCATAACCACCGCGGCGCAAAATACCATAGGAAGAAGAACTCCGAGGGCCCGCAATGATTGGTTCGATGACCAATGCCGTAGGGTCGTCGAAAATAAAAGAACGATTCGTGAAAAATGGTTGGCTCGCCACACTAGACGCACTCTAGCAGAATATCTCCGCGCTAGGAAAGCCACGACTAAATACCTTCGACAAAAAAAGCGCGAACATATGAGATTATGCATCGAAAACATCAGCTTCCAAGCGGAACTAGGAAACTCACGGGACTGTTTTGCCAACGCCATGAATCTTACTAAAGACTTCCACCCAAGAAAAACAGCTATCAAAGACGGGAATGGAGCGTTGAGAACAAACGTGGCTGATGTTCTCTCAGTATAGCAAACCTACTTTCAAAATCTGCTAAATCGGAATGACGACGTGACCCCTATTAGAGCAATAGCTCCTCTAGGTGAAGAGGTCTTTGTCGAATATCCCACAGTGGAGGAAGTAGACGCTATTAGTCGATTGAAAAACGGAAAGGCACCCGATCTCGATGGAATCCAAGCAGAATTGATTAAACTCGGAGGCGCTACTCTTGCAACAAGTCTGTACGACCTCGTCGTCTGTATTTGGGACCAAGAAGAGCTGCCTGAGAATTGGAAGACCGCGCTCATATGTCCGCTGCATAAAAAAGGCGACCATCTTAAATGTGAAAACTATCGAGGCATAGCTCTATTGAACGCTGCTTACAAAGTGTTGGCTAATGTTGTACTTGCCAGACTCATCCCTTTCACCGAAAACATCATTGGCGACTATCAATGTGGTTTTCGACCCAACCGATCAACCACGGACCAGTGTTTTACCATGAGGATGATCTTGGAAAAATGTTGGGAGTACAACATAACCATACATCAACTATATATAGACTTCCGACAGGAATATGACAGTATAAACCGCGACAACCTATGGGTCGCGCTCATATGCCTAGGAATCCCAGAGAAACTCGAAAAATGTTGGGAGTACAACATAACCATACATCAACTATATATAGACTTCCGACAGGAATATGACAGTATAAACCGCGACAACCTATGGGTCGCGCTCATATGCCTAGGAATCCCAGAGAAACTCGTTTCGCTGTGTAAATTAAAAACGTCTGGGTCTGTATGTAGAATCGTAATTGAAGGAACTGTGTCAGACTCCTTTGAAATAACATCTGGCGTTCGACAGGGTGATGCACTCGCGCCTTTGCTGTTCAATTTGGCACTTGAGTACGTAGTGAGAAAAAGCAACATCGAAACTTCGCGCTGTATATTTAATAAATCCGGCCAAATTCTTGGATATGCAGATGATATCGTGCTTCTTGGCCGAACACTTAGCGATATCAAAAACATTTTCATACCGCTCGATCGTTGCGCAAGAAGACTTGGTTTGGAGGTGAACAGCAGTAAAACCAAATATTTAACAACACCCAGGAACATCTCTATGGCAAATCTCGGAATTGGCGACCACAATTTTGATGGTGTCGAAAACTTTAAATACATCGGGTCAGTTATAACATCACTGAATGAAATGCAGGCAGAAATAAAAGCCCGAATCGCTGCCGGACAACGATATTTCTACGCCCAATCAAGATTATTGCGATCGAAACATCTATCGCAGTCGTGCAAGCTCGCACTTTATAAAGCACTAATAAGACCTGTGCTGACTTTCGGAAGCGAGAGCTGGATCATGACCTCTAACGATTGTAAAAATAAAATAAATTGATATATAAATTGAAATAAAAAAAATAAAAAAAAATAAGTAAATTGATATATGAAATAAAACTTACTATTTATTAACTCAACCTATCACATTTTACACAATTATAATTTTTATAACATTTACCTTATTATTATTTCCCACAGGTTAATATAATCAGCATGTGCACTCGTAACAATCACATTGAATTAAAAATTATAATTTAAAAATTCACTATTGAAATTAACAAATAAGTTTTTTCAACCTATTTAGACATGATGCCGATGCTACATTGATTGAAAAAAATGCAAAATGGAATAGGCGTCTTTTTTTGTTTGATTTTAAAGAATTTTACAATCGGAAACTTCAATAAAACGTAAAAATTGTAAAGACTATTCATTTATTCACAAATATTAAAACTTATTTCTTGTGATCTACTGAACCATAGTAATATTAAAAATTTAATAGTAAATCTTTAAACTATGAACTTGTTGTAATTTGAATTAATACTAACAAATTCATATGGTTTACATTTTAACGAGAAATTCATAAATACGTAAAATAAATTTAATAAAAGTTAATGATTTGGATTTTTTACTATTAACGTAATAATCTTTACGAAAATTTTTATTTATTTGGTTTTGTGCATCAATGTGATGAATTATAAATAGTATGAATTTGATTTAATGAACGAGATTCATAAATATAATTAATAATACCCCAGATTCCAAATTTAAAAAACCAATTGAATTTGACGGCGGGGATGCCAGATTCAAAAAAACCATCAAACTATCAAAAAAATCAAATAAATTTGGGTTTGTAATTGATTGCTTGATTAAGTTACCGGTCATTTTGCCGTTCACAAGACGATCAAATTTTATATCCAGAATCTCTATGTATGTATATAATAATGACGTGTGTGTTTGTAACATTAAGAACTGCTGTACCATAATGTTGATAAAAATTGGTGTATATGTTGTATGGGTCATGAGAATGGTTTTTAGCTGAAAATGGTCTACCGGAAGTTGCAGCTTCCGTAGGAGCATTTTCGGTCGATAAACTCAAAAACTACTGTATGAACTGTAATAAAAATTTATATATATGTTCTATGGGTCGTGAGCCACTGGAAGTGGCAGCTTAGATGGGAGTTTTTTTTCGATTTAATAATTACATTGATAAGATCGCAAATCAACATACATAGCAATAGCAATTGCTTCTTCAGGAATAGCTGGAACATTATTAGATGGCAATAGAACACCTCATTGAGTACTAAAACTCCCATTAAATATGCAAATAATTTAAACACCAACATGTAACATACCAAAAACATCAGGAAAGGTATTGCAACAATGCAAAATAATAATCTGGGACGAATGCACAATGGCACATCAAAAATCATTAGAAGCATTACATAAAGCGTTACAAGATTTATGCAACAACCAACAGATATTTGATGGTACAACAATATAATTATCAGGTGATTTTAGACAGACACTAACATAGGTACCTGTTATAACCCGATCAACTCCAGCTGGTGAATCAATCGAATGTTTAAAACCATATAATTTCTGGAGAAACATTTAAAAATTTAAATTTAACAATATATATGCGTTTTCAATTGCAAAACGATGAATCGGCTATAACATTTCCAAAATCATTATTAGACATTGGAAATGGAAAAATTCAAATTGATTGTGCAACTGATTCAATTCCATTTCCACAAAACTTTTGTATTTTAAAAGACTAAAAAGAAAAATTAATTGAAACCGTATACCCAAATATTGTACAACAATTGAAATCATAATTGGTTAAGTGATCAACCAATATTGACATCATAAAACAAGGACGTTAATGATACTGTTAAAGTTAGCCGAAAGTTTCCAGCCGAAAGATAATGCAGATAGTGTCTTGAATACAGCAGAAATCAGTCATGAAATCAGTCATGAATTTAGGAGAATTTAGGATCGGATTACATCATTCGGGTGAAGGAGAAATTTAAAAATTTATAGGAATTTTAAAAATCGATAGGAGCGAGAGTATAAAGAGAATTTAAAAATAGTCAAGATACTATCTGCATTATCTTTCGGCTGACAACTTTCGGCTAACTTTAACAAGGTACGTTAATGATATAAATACTGCCATTCAAAATAAAAATGTTGGTGAAACATTTTCATACAAACCAATTGATTGTGGTATAGATCAAGACGAAGTCGTAAACTATCCTACAGAATTTTTAAATTTATTAGATTTGCCTGGAGTAATACCACATATTCTTCAATTAAAAATTGTTGTACTATCATTTTAATACGAAATATTAACCAACCAAAACTTTGTAATGCCGACTTGCTGTTAAAAAATGAATGACATATTTAATTGGAGCAACCATATTAACTGGCAAATACAAAGGAGAAGAAGTTTTAATCCCAAACATTCCTATTATAATTCCGTCAGATATGCCATTTAATTTTAAAAGAATACAGCAAAAGAATACATACAATGCCCTATTCGTCTAGCTTTTGATATGACCATTAACAAATCACAAGGTCAGTCACTTGAAGTTTGTGGTTTAAATTTGGAATATCCATGCTTCTGACTTTACCAATTAGATGGTAGACGCTCACTTGTGGGAAAACCGTCTTCATTATATGTGACCACACCTGAAGGAACAACAAAATATGTTCTATACCAAAGAGCATTGGAGTAAATTAATCAATTTTTTTATAAATAAAATATTTTTGATTTCATTTTAATTTTAATTTAATATTACAAAAAATAAAAATAAGTTTTCATTTAAAATCATACGACCGGCAAAGCGGGCTGGGTACAAATACCTGAAATTTGAACGAGGAACGAATGAACTAGGGATTCCATTTCTCATTTTAAGTTGGCCCTCAACCGTCCATGAAATGAAGAGACCAACCACCAGAAGTTGGTAATCAACCTCGTCTATGGTAAGTCAACATCAATTAACATTTTGTAATAAAAAATTACTTATGGAAATGTAACAAGTACAGCAATTACCAGATTGCCAGCAGTGAATACAAGGGGGTCAATATTTATTGCTATAAAATTAGTAATATACAGATAAATCAAGAACAGCCACCTTGACAGACAAAAGATGTAAACTTCAGGATAGATCTTATATAAACTATCGGCTATCATAAGCTATCTTACCTTCGTAATCCTCTCGTTTTCTAAAGAGTTGAATCAGTCGGTATTTCCATAAAAATTTGATTCGTATCAACGGTGAAATATTAACAATTTTAATGAAATTTGCTTAATCCGGTTATGTAATTTATCCATGCGATGATTCTTGCTCTATATAGAGATTATATTTTGATCATATATCATCAATTCTAAGTAACCGAACTTTCTCATGCTTCTCATTTGCCGTGGCTCTCTAGTAACTGATATTTTCTTGTTCACAACGCTGATGTGAAGCTTTTTTTGGACGGTTTCGAAAACGAACTAACTTGATTTATAATATAAGGAGTTGCGCTACTCTTTGTCCTGTCGAATGATATTCTCTAATGACAGGATGAAAAAAGTTTTAGCTATTTGGTTTCATTGCCGAACATTATACCGGTATGTTATTTTAGAAGCCACATACCCCTTAAAAAGTATATCAGAAGAAAGAATATACTTAAAAAGTATATCAGATTATGTTGGAATAAAAAAAAGTTAAGGTCAAAAGATAGGAACTGCTTGGATATTTGGAATTTCGCTCCTTACGAATAGGCATCTTCATTTAAAATGGGTTGTGGGGTTACTAATGGTTTATTAATGAGTAAAGGGTTTCGTTCAGCCTAACCAATCTCATCCATTTAAGTACCTTATGTTTATTTTGAGATGGGCTTATAATCTCACCATAAAACTGAAGTTGATTAGAATTGGTTCAGGCATTTTCAAATTCCATTCGATATTTTAGGCTTGTTACATTTCAATTTGTTTACTAAAGACATCGATTAAATTGTAACATCTATATCGTGGCTTTGTTAAACACTGGTTGGCTTACAAAACATAGTGACCAGCAAAGTTATTTACAGTGATCGCATCTTAGCCACGAGTACCATTATGGACTACCGACCAAATCGTAATTTTGTAGTTTATTGAAAAACTTTCAATAGGCGTGCGACAGCATCTGATATATATGTGCAAATTACTGAGGACTCTTAATTCAAGGTATACAGCAAAGATAAACTTTCGGCAACATTTAAAATTGCATCGTGAGTATGAGAAAGAAATAAGATGATCCTATCATTAAAATGCTTTTCAAGTTATTCTTATAAAACGTCATACGTGAGCTCAATATAGGCTAGAGCAACTGACATTAGCATATGTTAATGACATCTGGGTTTTAAGTCGCAACGTTGTTCTCTTGAGACAAATCACCCTGCCATTATACTTCCCAGCTCATAAGATCGATCTACAAATGAACCAACAAGAATGAAATGTTAACAATTTATTTGGGGGAGGCACACGACACGAGAAGGTAAAAGGGTTTAAAAAACGATTTAAAATGTTTATTATATTATAGTTTCCGATTAAGTATCAATTAAAACATAAATCAAAGATCTGCCAACTGCCACGATCTTGTTGTCAAGCTCTTGTTCTTGTGTTAAAATAAATATGTATATATAGGAACGTGTTTCCCTCACTTTGAAAATTTTCCAGACAACTGTTAAAGGATTCGCTGCGTTTTGTTGACTCGTAATTTGCAAACAATTTCCGTAAATCTTCTCCATGATTGAAGATATTTTTATCATAACGCGTCATTCACTTGATGTGCAATGCCGTAGACAAACACAAAATTTATCGCGATTTTCTTTTATCTAGATTGAAAATTAAATTATAATAATCGTAATAAACAAATTGTGGTGACTAATAGAAACGCGATTTTTGCAAGTGTGCCTAATTTATCGGGATAGTTATGAAAACTTAATAATTCTGTTTTGGAAAATTCGAGTACCGACCGACAAGCAGAAATAACTTAGTAATCTAAATAACGCGATTATCTATTTTGTGCCTGTCTACGGTAAAACGCACGATTTTTAATAATCGGGGTTGTCTTTTACGCATTTATGAAGGCATTCTAAAATTAACATCTGAACATTGCGCTGGTTACATCAGTGGTCGCTGTTGTACTTGAGCGGTTGAAAAATTACCGTTCATTCGTAATTCGGAATTATGATTGAATTGCGAGATACGACCCCATCTAGGAAAAGTATATACATATGTTGAATTGGAGTCTTTGAAAATTCATTAAATTCTGGTGCCAGCAAGTTAAAACTCATTCAATGGAATGTATAGAACTGACTGAAATTTACCAGACTTCCAGTCAACACCGAAAGTGTAAAACCAGAAACAAAAGAAATGTTTGGGTTAAAAATTTAATGCAACCATTTGATATTATGTATTACATATAATACAAATAATTGAATCATTCGTGAAAAATGAGCAATACAGTTTTAATATCCCCCTAAGGGATTTACAATTAATTTAATATTACAAAAAATAAAAATAAGTTTTCATTTAAAATCATACGACCGGCAAAGCGGGCTGGGTACAAATACCTGAAATTTGAACGAGGAACGAATGAACTAGGGATTCCATTTCTCATTTTAAGTTGGCCCTCAACCGTCCATGAAATGAAGAGACCAACCACCAGAAGTTGGTAATCAACCTCGTCTATGGTAAGTCAACATCAATTAACATTTTGTAATAAAAAATTACTTATGGAAATGTAACAAGTACAGCAATTACCAGATTGCCAGCAGTGAATACAAGGGGGTCAATATTTATTGCTATAAAATTAGTAATATACAGATAAATCAAGAACAGCCACCTTGACAGACAAAAGATGTAAACTTCAGGATAGATCTTATATAAACTATCGGCTATCATAAGCTATCTTACCTTCGCAATCCTCTCGTTTTCTAAAGAGTTGAATCAGTCGGTATTTCCATAAAAATTTGATTCGTATCAACGGTGAAATATTAACAATTTTAATGAAATTTGCTTAATCCGGTTATGTAATTTATCCATGCGATGATTCTTGCTCTATATAGAGATTATATTTTGATCATATATCATCAATTCTAAGTAACCGAACTTTCTCATGCTTCTCATTTGCCGTGGCTCTCTAGTAACTGATATTTTCTTGTTCACAACGCTGATGTGAAGCTTTTTTTGGACGGTTTCGAAAACGAACTAACTTGATTTATAATATAAGGAGTTGCGCTACTCTTTGTCCTGTCGAATGATATTCTCTAATGACAGGATGAAAAAAGTTTTAGCTATTTGGTTTCATTGCCGAACATTATACCCGTATGTTATTTTAGAAGCCACATACCCCTTAAAAAGTATATCAGAAGAAAGAATATACTTAAAAAGTATATCAGATTATGTTGGAATAAAAAAAAGTTAAGGTCAAAAGATAGGAACTGCTTGGATATTTGGAATTTCGCTCCTTACGAATAGGCATCTTCATTTAAAATGGGTTGTGGGGTTACTAATGGTTTATTAATGAGTAAAGGGTTTCGTTCAGCCTAACCAATCTCATCCATTTAAGTACCTTATGTTTATTTTGAGATGGGCTTATAATCTCACCATAAAACTGAAGTTGATTAGAATTGGTTCAGGCATTTTCAAATTCCATTCGATATTTTAGGCTTGTTACATTTCAATTTGTTTACTAAAGACATCGATTAAATTGTAACATCTATATCGTGGCTTTGTTAAACACTGGTTGGCTTACAAAACATAGTGACCAGCAAAGTTATTTACAGTGATCGCATCTTAGCCACGAGTACCATTATGGACTACCGACCAAATCGTAATTTTGTAGTTTATTGAAAAACTTTCAATAGGCGTGCGACAGCATCTGATATATATGTGCAAATTACTGAGGACTCTTAATTCAAGGTATACAGCAAAGATAAACTTTCGGCAACATTTAAAATTGCATCGTGAGTATGAGAAAGAAATAAGATGATCCTATCATTAAAATGCTTTTCAAGTTATTCTTATAAAACGTCATACGTGAGCTCAATATAGGCTAGAGCAACTGACATTAGCATATGTTAATGACATCTGGGTTTTAAGTCGCAACGTTGTTCTCTTGAGACAAATCACCCTGCCATTATACTTCCCAGCTCATAAGATCGATCTACAAATGAACCAACAAGAATGAAATGTTAACAATTTATTTGGGGGAGGCACACGACACGAGAAGGTAAAAGGGTTTTAAAAACGATTTAAAATGTTTATTATATTATAGTTTCCGATTAAGTATCAATTAAAACATAAATCAAAGATCTGCCAACTGCCACGATCTTGTTGTCAAGCTCTTGTTCTTGTGTTAAAATAAATATGTATATATAGGAACGTGTTTCCCTCACTTTGAAAATTTTCCAGACAACTGTTAAAGGATTCGCTGCGTTTTGTTGACTCGTAATTTGCAAACAATTTCCGTAAATCTTCTCCATGATTGAAGATATTTTTATCATAACGCGTCATTCACTTGATGTGCAATGCCGTAGACAAACACAAAATTTATCGCGATTTTCTTTTATCTAGATTGAAAATTAAATTATAATAATCGTAATAAACAAATTGTGGTGACTAATAGAAACGCGATTTTTGCAAGTGTGCCTAATTTATCGGGATAGTTATGAAAACTTAATAATTCTGTTTTGGAAAATTCGAGTACCGACCGACAAGCAGAAATAACTTAGTAATCTAAATAACGCGATTATCTATTTTGTGCCTGTCTACGGTAAAACGCACGATTTTTAATAATCGGGGTTGTCTTTTACGCATTTATGAAGGCATTCTAAAATTAACATCTGAACATTGCGCTGGTTACATCAGTGGTCGCTGTTGTACTTGAGCGGTTGAAAAATTACCGTTCATTCGTAATTCGGAATTATGATTGAATTGCGAGATACGACCCCATCTAGGAAAAGTATATACATATGTTGAATTGGAGTCTTTGAAAATTCATTAAATTCTGGTGCCAGCAAGTTAAAACTCATTCAATGGAATGTATAGAACTGACTGAAATTTACCAGACTTCCAGTCAACACCGAAAGTGTAAAACCAGAAACAAAAGAAATGTTTGGGTTAAAAATTTAATGCAACCATTTGATATTATGTATTACATATAATACAAATAATTGAATCATTCGTGAAAAATGAGCAATACAGTTTTAATATCCCCCTAAGGGATACGATCATTCTCTTTAGATCTGTCTTTAGATATTTGGGTGACTAAAAAACTTATATGAAAATGCACCCGAAATATTAATAATTTAAATCATTACGTTAAATCGAGCTCAATGAGGTAAGTTCCTGAGTTGAGGTGACCATCTACTTTGCTTCTCGTTGTGCGAGATTTCTTTATAAAAAAGTTATATTATTTCATTATGATTGTAATGTTGTAAAAACAAACAACAAATACCCGAACGCCTCATAATAAGAACTGAAAATTAAACAAAAATCAATATAGTTATAAATATGTTTGTTGTTGTAACTAAACCATTAGGTATTTGGACAAAAAAACCTTTTTCATTCTTTCGTTTTATCAAATATAATATTGCCGATCTCATATAAATTTTTTCGACAAATTTTTTTTTAAAAAGGGAACCAATGCACAGTAACCACACCATGCGGACACTTTTTTCATTAAATTTTACTTCAAAAAGTTTAGCTAAGACAACAATTTATCGTGACATCTATACGTTTAATAAACAAAATTTTACGAAGTTTTTAAATTTTTTTATCGATCTGTATTTTTGACGATTTGCACATGCTGGATGCACATGTTGAAGTATTTACATACAGACTTGAATAAAAACGTAAACAAGAAGCAAGATCTACTTTGAATTTTATCAATGGTTTTTAGTTTTCGTAAAATATTATTTTTTTGTTTTGTGTCCTTTTAAAACAAAATTATGTTTTGTGTCGTATATTCCCTATGTACCTTATGAATGAACTGTGAAAATATTTTATGATACGAGAGACTCCATTAAAAACAAGTTTTTGTAAATAAGACTTATTATTATTGTTTTAAATTTAATCAAAATAATTTTTTTCAAGTTATATGCAACATTGTTATTCGTATTATTAAGCGATAATTTGTTAATCCGTGGATAATTGATAGTAGGGATAATAAATAGTGGATTATAATTTTTTAATTTTAAAACTAAGGAAGCATACATGTGCTAATTTTATCTTGTCCTTATGAGTGTGTATTTTAAAAACGCATATGAACAAAATCGGCCTTGAACTAGTTTATGAACTAGACATTTTTGTTTTATAAACTTATTCTTAGTGTGGACCATCGATGACGTAAACTAGCTCAGCGTTGCACTTTTTTATTTATTTATTCTTGCATCGATTGGTTTTGATACCGAAAAAATCTGAGAATGATAAAATTTCATAGGGATCCGTACATAACTGCATATTTTAAAATTGCATTTCTCAAAACGCCATATTTAAAAACTGCATAAGGTACAAAATTGCATTTTTCAAAACTGCATATTTCAAAACTGCATAAGGTACGAAACGGCATAATACCATAGACACATATCTGGTTTCGTAACTAGGATTAAGAAACCATGGTTTGCGGGATGAGAATAGGTGACACATTATAGTTCTCATCTCATTTGACAGTTCAACATAATCATGTTATCATCTCGTTTGACAGTTTGTCATATTTCTTAAAATTATTTAACTCTGAGTGTGTGTTTCTCATAAATATAAAGAAAAATAGTAAATAAAAAAACTTAATGTATTAATTACATGCAACAATTGTTATTTTTATTTATTTATATTTTATTGTCTCAAAATTTTAATCACATTCACAACAAAAATATTTATTTTGACATTTGGAATATAAAAAATGATTAAATTTGTAGGTTACATGTATAAGGTTACATGCATTAAAGCAATATTTATAGTTTTCGGTATTCGCTAATTGAGCTACATGGCGCTGTCATCACCAAAATGCTACGGGATGAGAAAAATTATCTCATACCGAAACTACGTTTAAACCGAGTTGCAAACCATGGTTAGGGGTGACACATTACAACGAAACCATGGTTAACTCGAAACCATAGTTACGAAACCAGATATGTGTCTCTGGTATAAGGTACAAAATTGCATTTTTCAAAACTGCATATTTCAAAACGGCTTAAGGTACGAAACGGCATAAGGTACAAAATTGCATTTTTCAAAACTGCATATTTCAAAACGGCATAAGGGTTAAAAGAGCATTTTTCAAAACGTCATTTTTCTAAACGACATATTTTAAAACGACATTTTTCAGAATGGCATTTTTTAAAACTGCATTTTTCAAAACGGCATAGGTGCAAAATGGCATTTTTCAAAACGGCATTTTCCAAAATAGCATTTTTTAAAACTGCATATTTCAAAACGGCATAGGTACAAAACAGCATTTTTCAAAACTGCACAAGACAGAATGAAATATTTTAATCGATTATGAATCTAGAATTATCTTTTCATTATTTTCTGGAATATGACCAACAGGTACGGTTATTTATTACACGATGAAATTTGAAATGAATGAAATTTTTGAACATTTGTGAACGATTCTTGGATTAAATTCTAGGATAAAATCAAATGAAAAGGAACTTGACTATTTCTTTGTCGAGTAAGATTTAATTTTAAATGTTTAGGTTTAGTATAGGTATGTTATAAGAAAGGACCTTCATGGAAATTAGAAATTATTTGAACATTTAGTATGCATATAATATTCTCCTTCGCCTAAATTTTTCTACCTATGTCGTTTCGAAAAATGAAATTTTGAAAAATGCCGTTTTGAAAAATGTGTTTTTAAAAAATGTCGTTTTAAGAAATGCCGTTTTGAAAAATGCCGTTTTGTACCTATGATTTATTTAATTTGCCCATATTTCATACTTAAATCGTTAAAAAAATTTGCTACCTGCCTTTTAATATTATTAATGTATTACATCTTGTAATTTGTATGTTATATTAATTTTCGTTTATATATTAGCATTAGAATAAATTGCAGTCGAGAGTACACGATCAACGTAAAAAATAAGAAGAAACAAAATAAGAATTTAAAATTTCGTTTTTCTGTTTAAAGGGAAAATAATTTAATTCCTCGGAAAAATAATTTTGTAGAAACAATACATTTATAATATTGGACGTTTTTAAATAAAAGTTTATTGCACATACATCATAAGAAAAATAAAAAAATATTTTCATAACATTCATTCATTGCAAGAATAAATAAATAAAAAAGTGCAACGCTGAACTAGTTTACGTCATCTATGGTATTCCACACTAAGAATAAGTTTATAAAACTAAAATGAAAATAAACTAGTTCAAGGTCGATTTTTTTCATATGCGTTTTTAAAATACACACAGTCCTTCCTTAGTTTTAAAATTAAAAAATTATAATCTACTATTTATTATCCCTACTATCAATTATCCACGGATTAACAAATTATCGCTTAATAATACGAATAACAATGTTGCATATAACTCGAAAAAAATTATTTTGATTAAATTTAAAACAATAATAATAAGTCTTATTTACAAAAACTTCTTTTTAATGGAGTCTCTCGTATCATAAAATATTTTCACAGTTCATTCATAAGGTACATAGGGAATATACGACACAAAACATAATTTTGTTTTAAAAGGACACAAAACAAAAAAATAATATTTTACGAAAACTAAAAACCATTATTGATAAAATTCAAAGTTGATCTTGCTTCTTGTTTACGTTTTTATTCAAGTCTGTATGTAAATACTTCAACATGTGCATCCAGCATGTGCAAATCGTCGAAAATAAAGATCGATAAAAAAAAATTAAACTTCGCAAAATTTTGTTCATGAAACGTATAGATGTCTCGCAAAATTGTTGTCTTAGCTAAACTTTTTTAATGAAAAAAGTGTCCGCATAGTGAGGTTACTGTGCATTGGATCCCTCTTTAAAAAAAAATTTGGCGAAAAAATTTATATGAGATCGGCAATATTATATTTGGTTTTATGTTTATTTTCGATGCACATGTCTCCAAAAGATAAAAAATGAAAAATTACGAAAATATAAAATTTGATGAAGATTTCAAAATGGTACTGTACGCTCCATCTACTAGAAAAAATAAACCAGTGTTTTGTGTCTTAGCTTTGAAAATCGACCACGTGTTACCTTGAATCAGGGCCTTAAGGAACAACTTTTACAACGATTATACTTTGCATATATGATCGCAAACGGAAACGCAAGAGAAAATATATGTATGAATAATTAATTTCGTTCAATCATTTCATGTTGTTTTGCAAAATTTTGTTTTCGTTGGTGTTTCATATACACTACAAATATATAATCAAGCGATACTCTATATCATGTTTATTTATAATTTGAGTTACTCTCAAATTCTGTGGTATACTTGGAACAACTGTGGCACATGATTGGTTCAGCCCAAATTGTAATCTGCGGTTTGAGGATTGATTACGACGAATGAATAAAAAGCTTGAAAAGACCTTCTCATTTAAAGGAATATAATATGTTACTTCTGTTTTGTTTACACATGCAATAATTAAGAAGCAGGAAAATATAACATAAATTTTAATTATATACTCGATCTGAAGAAATGACATATCGGTTTACTGTTTTGCTTTCTTTAGTAGAAAGAGTAATTGTTTTGGAAGATATAATTTTTGAAAATTTTTAATGTACGGGCGGTTAAAGTTTAAATATCAGTCTGACTATTTTTTATTTCGCTCGAAATATAGATGTAGAAAAGGGCGGGTTTTGTTTAGTAAAATACCTAAAGCATATAGTAAGTGGGACCGGACAAGTGGTGCAGTGGTTAAAGCTTCGCCACTTGGACCTGGAGGTATCTCCAGGCGTTCGAATCCCACCAGAGGCTGGATGCAAAGCGAATTTTCATCATCGATTACAAATAAACACAACTAAGACCTTCTGTTGGAGTGCAGAATTCAGCGCTGACCTACCGTTCATGTCAGTATACAGGTTGATATGGAGCTTGCGATGTGCAGGTGGTATACTGTAATTGTGCAAATAGGTGGTGTGTGCGTCAATGAAAAATGGGGGTACTAATTGACGTATTAATTGCCTTGAAAGACCACATTAAATCCACTGAACAATCAATACTTTCCTTTAAAAGAAAGGACTTATATATTGTGATACCTTTTGTGATGTGTCAATATCGAGGTGAAGTTACCATAATAAATATTATTCATAATAATTATTGAAAATAATCGTTAAAAAATTTGATTAGGAATTTTTGAATACATTAAGAAAATTATTTTCTACTCACATTAGGGTTACAAACTAAACGACGGTTTAGGAATTCTGTTGTATTTTTTCGATTTACACTGTTTTTCTTATAAGGGTCCCGCTTTCGATTTGCAACGTGTTCTGTGGAACCATTCTGCCGTGTGAATCGGGGGATGGGTGTGATAATAATTATTTGCCAAAGTTCTATATCCTTTTTTCGGCCCGCCATCACAATTTTGTGGATGAGGGTCGTGTGCGATGGAGAATCATGTCCGGGATTTGTTTTTGTGGGTGTTTTGGACCGGCATATTTGTGCATACTTCTTGGGTTGTTTTCATGTGAAAAGTAACACTGTACCTGTAGTAATGGTAGAGTGATTGATGCTTTATCGGAAGCAAGTAGTTGATATGTTGTATAATTTGTGTTGATATGTTGTATAATTTGTGAATCGAGGGGAATTCTGATTTGACTGGGACCTGTTAGGGTCCGAAAGACGTTACAGCTTCTCATTTTTTACGTTCAAATTTGAGTAAGGTGGACTTGTATTGAGGAAGGAAAAACTATTCGTTTTCTGGCCGGAAAAGGGATATAATGGGTGGCCCAATATGTAAAATCATTTTCAAAAATAATTTCTCCTAATAATTTCGTAACCTTCTAAAATAATCAAATTAATTCCGTATTTTATCAATAATGAGATCAGAAATATTTTTCAGAGTGACATTCTTGTTATTCTTATTTTGAGCGTAATAATAATAATTTAACGTATGTATTTATTAGACATTGTCTTTTTTAATCAGTTTTGTTAAAAGAAATGCTATATGGTTTCGGGTGGGGATAACTTGAGATAACTTGAGAACTGATGGTTTTTGGGTTTTTGATTTGGATGGGTGGGTGGGGATGGTAATAATGTTTAGGTGTGGTAGTTTGGGATTAATTTTGGTCGGTTGAGTTATGGTGGATTGGTGTCTGTTAGGCTGGGTGTAGATGGGGTTTGGTGGGTGTGGCTGTGGATTGATGTGGGTGATGGAGGAACAGCAATTACCCATCATTTTTAATGCTGTGTTATGGTCGCTGGTTCGAACCTCGCATTGGTGCTAAAATTTATTCGAAAAATAAAATAAATTCAATATGCCAGGGGTTGGAGACCATATATGGATGGCATATCATTGAATTTTGAGGCAGAAATATATCCTGAAACAATTTATGGGGAAAGGTTTATAGTGCTGCTTAAGAGTGACGACAATGTTGTTGTATTTACTAACACGGTAATTTTGAATGGTGATGGTGCACTTGTGAGGAGAAACATCGATCTGTATTGTGGATATACGATAGTTCACTCAAGTAGATTTTCTCATAAGTTAGAACATTTAACACATCCTTATCCTGTAGTACTAGAGGCCCCCGCATGTTCAGAATTCCTAGTCAGTTCGGGCACCGAATAGTGTCTTTCCTTCTTTAATGTCGCAGATTTCCTCGAATAATTAGGTGATATTCGAATGCAGTAGTAGTAGTATGCATGTGCTCAAGATATTCAGTTGCTGCGTTGTTCGGGAAGATTTGTGATCATCTAAACATGGGCATACGTAGCATGAAATATGTTATAGGTTACCAGTCTAACAGCTGCCCTGCATTGTAAACATCTTATCTTATCTTATTAAGAAAATTCTTTTCTACTGTTTTTAAATTATTATAATTACATGGACTGTAAAAACACAATTTTGTAAAAATTTAGTTTATTTCATAATATAATTGTAATACCCAATTCAAATTCACAAAACATGTACATAAAAATATAATAAATAGTACAAGTTATATGCGTACTGCTTGTCAACATATGAGCCATTTATTTTGAAAGAAGCATAAGTCACGTTTTTAAAATCGAAATATTAAAGGGTTTGCGTGTGGGTATTGATGCCAACTTTCGAGAAGATTTATGATGTATGCCTCATGACAATTTTTTTGTCTAAATTTCCGACTAACTAAATTGGTCGCTAGTTCACCCAGGTTTTGTTAGATGTCTCTAATATTTATAAACCAAAATGTACCTGATATGTAGTTCTAAACTGCAAAGTTAGTTCCAATTTATCAATTACCGATTAGAAATGTATCGTAGAATGTTAAATTTTCGTTTATATAGCAGATTTTAATTAAACGTCAGATGCGGTTTGTTTTGTACCAACTTTGAATGATTGGTATGAACTAACCATCAATTTAGTGAGGTGGAAATTTAGACAAAAAATCGTCGTGAGGCAAACAGCATTACTTGTATTTGTTATCTCAGTATAGGATACTAAATATTTTTCTCTTCTAATGTGACTTATGCCACTTTCAAAATAAATAGTTTAGAAAAATTACTGACTCATATTAATTTTGTCCAATGAATTTTACTGAAGTCTTACCTTGTATTGAGTGTCTTGAACGTGTTGTTAGTTTTAAATGTTTCACTCAAGATTTCTTTATAATCATTGTGCACATAGCACTATGGCAGAAAAGCGATCTTTTTTATTCGATGTTTAATAAATCAAAAGTTTCAATGTAACAATATTTTTGACGATAATTAATACCAAAATATCATTAGTTATGGTAAACTTCGAGATAATCTACATTTTCTCCGATTTTAGAAGACAAAAAAAAAACAAAACACAAAAAGAATTTTTTTTTTAATTTTGTCGACTTACCTTCACTATCTAAATTATGACGAATATGGTTTTTTTTCGACGGTGTTTTTATTTTCGATTTAGGCGTAACAACAGTTTACGGCTTTTTCTACAGGCCTGATTATTCAATAGTTTCCTTATAATTCTTTAATATAAACTTCTCTTTCAATCATAAACAAACCTCAGCTTTATGAATGAACATATGAGCTTTATGAACATCTGAATTAACAATTGACTGCCCAATTGTACAAGAATTATAAATCTAATTTGATCAAACTTACCGGACTTTTGGTAAAAGTGTTTTGTACTCGTATAATCAAAGGTCAATCGTTGTTGAAAATTTAATCATCCAATTTATTTGATTATTTTAATTCTTCGTCGTTTTTGTAAATGCTAAACTTTTTAGCTTCATTGCAAAAATTAAAAAAGCTCCTGTGGTAATTGCCAACTGCGGCACACAGATTTCCACCAAATTTCTCAAAGATCTCCAAATTAATGGAAAAAAGTAAGTATAAAATTTGATTCCGAATAGTTAATCCGCCTGAACTGAGATATACCGAATTTTAGTGAAATATTTTTTTTTTTAACCCGTCATTTTAAAATTAAAAAAAATAAACCGAACAATTTTTGTTTTAAACTTAATTTACTGTCTTTTTGCTTAAATTCGTTTTTTTGCAAATACTATACACTTTTCAAGAAACTTACATAAAACAAAAAACTCCTATTAAAGCTGCTACTTTCGGTTTACCGATTTCAGCCAAATAGCACAACTACCCTCATAAGCTGTACAGGGTCGGAATACGGATACGGTCTAAAAAACAGTTTTTCTTGTAAAAAATCGCCATTTCCGCTTAAATTTTGAAAAGCTGGTTTGGGTTGGTATGGTCGCAGAATGAATTTACAATCTCCTAGTTCATAGTGGACATGAAATTTCTTGTATTATCATTAATTACGGTTGTGTCATTGTGCGTATTAAATAGAAAAAATTAAAATTCTGTATCAACAGAATTATTTTCGTATTATTAATATTAGTGTCCTCGGTGTACGCGATCAAGTTGAGGATTGTGTCCAAGAAATTCCTTTATTGACATACATAATTTTTATTTATTTGTTTCTGCAAATTTTATTTAGTTTAAAATTATGAAGGTAACATGGTGATAAGAATATAATTGATAAAAAATCGATGGATTTTATTGTTTTGTTTTAAACATGTCCTAATCACGAATTATGTTTTTTCTTAAAGTACGCTTTTATTTATTTTAGAATAATTTTGAATAGTAATAATAATATTATAATTGAAGTTCTTAGGGTAACTATTTGGTAATTTAACTAATGGGTGACATTTTGAGGTACTTTTTCAGAAATAAAAAAAAAAATTCAATTTTATCGAGTAATCTTTATTATCATAAAAAGAACCATTCTTTACATTTATTTTTTAAAGATTATTTCTTTCAAATGTTGCTAAGATGGTCCATTCTGAAGAGAGAAACGATTGGGGGATGGCTAAGAGCTTATCGAATCGAAATTGAGCACCAATTAAAACTTTGGCCTATATTTGAAACAGTTGTAACCGACGGAAGCTTCGCTGAAATCAATTCCGTATTAGAAACATTTAATAATATGGATATTGTTAAATATTTAAAAATTACTTTTAGCAAAATAAGCAATCCAGAGAGTTTAAGCGATTTGGTGAGACTTTCATTGTGTGTTTCGCATCTGATGCACAACATCGCTAAAGATTGCAATAAGTCTTATACCAATTCTTGTGATAATGTTAATCTTGTAAAAGAAGTATTTGCATTTCTATTTTTATTAAATGATTACGAAAGTATCAAAAAAACATGGACGCACTTTTCGACTATTTTAAAGTTCAAATCGATTTCTTCGGAAGTTTTAACTGCACTGGAAGCGATTGTCAAAATTAGAACTCCAGAAAATACATCTTTAGAACAAGAATTAATCTATAACGAAACCGAAAAATGTCAGATATTTAACAGTGAGGATCGTAAATTAAATAAATCTATTTATTCACAGAGTCCATTTTATTTAGAATTCAAAAAATTATCGGACAATATTGAGGAATTAAATCCTTGTAAAGAAAAATTCGCTCAAAATTCTTTTTATAATCCTTTATTACTAGAAAGATTAACAAAAAAGTATATTACGTATCTACCGTTTTGGTCACGTATTTATCATAAAGCAAGATTAAGCAATAGTCATGTTGAAAATTATTTCGCTACAATCAAACGAAGCACCAAGACGAATTTAGCACTAGGAAAGTTGCCGTAAGAATGCGTATGTGTTTAACCGATTTATGCTTCATATACCAAAGAACTTAATTTATAAGAAAGTTAAAAGTGTTAAAATCGAGGAAGAGAAACCGTTGGCACATCCCTACTTGCTGTTGAATAAGGTTGGGCAAGAAAAATTAAAACTCCTAACTCCCTTTGCACACCAAAACGCAAAACTAATTTTGATCAAAAAATCATTAAATGTCTTAACACCACCGCAAATTCGGAGTGTTTTACTTCAAACGGCAATCACTAATAAAAAAAAATACAAGGATGCATCGACGAAATATATAAGTAACAAGACACAAAACCCGATTTTGTGTTTTTTATTGAATGGTAGCGTTACTGATGAAAATTTTATCAATACGTGCGCTTTTGATTAATTTACCTGCTGCATTTTGAATTTATGGAATTTTAAAGAACTGGTTATCCATGACGATTTCGTTAATTTGATAAACGCTTTGCGGGATGGCAACGTCAAGTTAGCCAAGCACTATCGATTTTTAACGCTTACAACCTTGAACGGAATAAATCGAGATTGCACATCGAATATATCGACGGTGTCAGATTTTGTGTTAAAATCGCTAAACATTTATAGTGCACAAACTACACAACATTGCACGACATGTAACAACACAATTATAGATATGTTACACTATTTACCAATCGACCATTTTAAGTTGGAAAGTCTAGGTTTAAAAAAATTGAATGAGTGTTTGGAAAAAGACGATCTCGCAATTTGTCGTAGCTGCAACAATAATACTTCCAATTGGAGCATGAGCACAAATAATGTAATTTTTGTTTATGTTGAGCCGCTTTTAAACCCGAAAACAACTGTCCCAATCACTGAAATTCCCACCGAAGTTGTAATTTTGCAGAAAACATAGAAAATTAATTCCTTTGTGAATTATTTACCGAATAGTTCGCATTATGTGAGCTATTGTTACCGGAATGACTGCTGGGATATCTATGATGATCTAAATGAAATCACGATTAAAAAAAGATCATTATGTTCAGTGAAAGTTATTCCTCATATCTTAGTATATGAAAGGATATAAACGGATCAGAATGAAAAATATTAAACTTTAAGTTTTCTGTTTAAAATCCATGAATTTGAAATTGAAATGAAATAAAAAAAAATTGAAAAAACCCCCCAAAAAAAAATACAAAAACAAAAATAAAAAAATACAAAAAACAAAAAAAAAACCATCCAAGATTACAGCCTTGACGCGGCGGTGTGGCTTAAATATAGCAATGACAGAAGCGGTGCCGTCCGAAATACACTAACTGGAAAAAGAGTTCCACAGCTATTAACTAATTGTAATCACCAATCATCATTAAGCACAACCCATTTTTTTGTTTACATTTGGCGAAAAGTGACGTAAGGGTCTGACCATCTCAAAACCATATAGCTCTGATCCGACAAATTAATACTTTTTACATGTCAAATTAAAATATTGCTTTTGGTCCACAATAAAGTATATGAAAATATTTTGCTGGAATTGTATTTTGCTGGAAGCATAATTTCGCTAGGTTGCAACGGTACGATTTTGTTCATATTTTGCGAAAAGTGACGTAAGGGTCTGACCATCTCAAAACCATATAGCTCTGATCCGACAAATTAATACTTTTTACATGTCAAATTAAAATATTACTTTTGATCCAAAATAAATTATATGGAAATATTTTGCTCGGGAGCCTAATTTCGCTAGGTTGCAACGGTACGATTTTGTTCATATTTTGCGAAAAGTGACGTAAGGGTCTGACCATCTCAAAACCATATGACGTAAGGGTCTGACCATCTCAAAACCATATAGCTCTGATCCGACAAATTAATACTTTTTACATATCAAATTAAAGTATTACTTTTGGTCCAAAATAAATTATGTGGAAATATTTTGCTCGGAGCCTAATTTCTCTAGGTTGCAACGGTACGATTTTGTTCATATTTGACGAAAAGTGACGTAAGGGTCTGACCATCTCAAAACCATATAGCTCTGATCCGACAAATTAATACTTTTTACATGTCAAATTAAAATATTGCTTTTGGTCAAAAATAAATTATATGTAAATATTTTGCTCGGAGCCTAATTTCGCTAGGTTGCAATGGTACGATTTTGTTCATATTTGACGAAAAGTGACGTAAGGGTCTGACCATCTCAAAACCATATAGTTCTGATCCGACAAATTAATACTTTTTACATGTCAAATTAAAATATTACTTTTGGTCCAAAATAAATTATATGAAAATATTTTGCTCGGAGCCTAATTTCGCTAGGTTGCAACGGTACGATTTTGTTCATATTTGATGAAAAGTGACGTAAAGGTCTGACCATCTCAAAACCATATAGCTCTGATCCGACAAATTAATACTTTTTACATGTCAAATTAAAATATTACTTTTGGTCCAAAATAAATTATATGGAAATATTTTGCTCGGAGCCTAATTTCGCTAGGTTGCAACGGTACGATTTTGTTCATATTTGGCGAAAAGTGACGTAAGGGTCTGACCATCTCAAAACCATATAGCTCTGATCCGACAAATTAATACTTTTTACATGTCAAATCAAAATATTACTTTTGGTCCAAAATAAATTATATGAAAATATTTTGCTGGGAGCCTAATTTCGCTAGGTTGCAACGGTACGATTTTTTGTGTTTTCCTATGAACGTTCCGTCTTATTGTTATAATCTGACAAATGTATTAGCCAGTTTAAAAATTATTTTACTTCATTTTATTAAATTATTTCATTTATTTTGTGTGTTTTCCGAATTAAAATAATTTTAATAAACATTTTTATTTTTCATATAATAAAATTCGGGGATAACTTCACATATAAAGTGTATTTGGATTAAAATATAATATAAAACGGGGCGGGGATAACTTCAAACAAGAGTTAGAGGGATATAATTATGTTAGTGTTGCCTGATTATTTTTTTTTTAATTGCGGTTATAGAATCCGGGGATAACTTCACATACGTATATAAAATGGGTATACAAAATTAAAAATATGTAGTTGTATCTGCGAGTGTGTACATTTGGTATATATGTTACGGTTAAAGTCCGAAATGCGGCGAATGTCCACATTTACCGGGAAATGTACACATTTACCTATCCATTTGGTAAATGTATGTTCAATCTACTTCTACCTGCAAATTTAGACTATTTCCACATTTACCAGCACATTTTGGTAAATGTTCGATTAATTTTAATATTAGAAAATTTATTCTAGTGTACTATTTCATTTCTTTTACATATTACATTTATGGCTTCCACAGTTAAGAATAGTTGAATTAAAAAAGGTTATTTTCTAAATTCGTATTTAGAATATGAAATAAGTTTTTATTTCATTCTAAAAATGTAAAATTTTCATATTATTAAATTGAATTTATGTGAGTATACAATCTAAAAATTATGGTGCACTTTATAATCTATCAATTACACCATAATTTTTTTAGTAGGTGTCATTAACAGATTAGATTCTATATAATCCGCTCCTACGTGCGGCACGCAGTGCGATATGTTTGCTTATCCCGGCTCCTACGCCCCCCGAAATTAAAATAAAAAGACCTCCGGAGGGCTAAGCGGGCGAGAGTGCAGCCGTTAGCCTCTACAATAATATTATCATTTCAAAATGTTGCATTGTAAAATATTGTTTTTTTTAATAATCTTGCAGCTACACAATGTAGCAATTACAAAATGTTGCAAGTACCTAATCTTGCGGGTATCCAATTGTACCACTATTTCCTTCCCTTCCCACTCTGAATTTGATTTATTCGTAAACAAATATTAAATTTGAGTTATTTTTAAATCATATTAAATATTTTTTGAATAAAAATTATTTTACAACAGACTAACGAATAAAATTTTAAATTTTAGTTCATTTGTATTCCAATAGATGTCACTAGTTTGATACTCCGAAAAATCTTAGCATGGACACTTTTGTTTTAGTTCTAAATATATCCGCATTTGATCAAAGTGGCGCCACAATCGTTTATCTGTCAAAAAATTTGCGATGCGATACTAAAGCTCTGTTCCAAAAAAAAGTATGTCGTAATTTTAGATCGATGATTTTATTAATATAAATTTTTGATTTTATTAATATAAAATTCTCGAATTTTATAACAGCTGTTGTTTGGTATTTTGAAGTTTAAGAAAGTAGGTGAAGGTTAACCAAGTATACCACGACCGTACTTTCACTGTACAATTGAATTCTCATAGGTTTTTATGTATTTGCAGTTTATTTAGATGTCTATTCTTAAAGTAAATCCCCTGTATAATAACGATAATGTGCCTTCATCAAACTAACAAATTTACATTTTCATTTTCTCGTTAAAAATGCATTGTAAAAATTTAATCTGTCTATTATTCTAGATAAGCGGATCTGGAAAGCTTTAGTATCGCAGTCGCGGAATTTTTTATAACTAAAAATGTGTATTTGCTTAGCATTTTGGACCTAACGCCATCTATTTAAATAAAAACGATCTAAAATTAAAAAAAAAATACGTTAAGACGTGCTAAAAAAATTTTAATAAAAAAATATTGAATCTCATTTAAAAATAAATGAAATTTAATATTTTTTTATGACTATATTAAATTGAAAGTGGGAGTCGCACTGCGTGCCGCACGTAGGGTAGGAGCGGATTATATAGAATCTATTAATGACACCTACGGTCCTCCCCGTAGCCCTGCGGGGCTCTTTAGATTTTAATTTCGGGGGCGTAGGAGCCGGGATCTTCAAACATGTCGCACTGCGTGCCGCACGTAGAAGCGGATTATATAGAATCTATTAATGACGCCTACGCTCCTCCCCGTAGCCCTGCGGGGCTCTTTAGATTTTAATTTCGGGGGGCGTAGGAGCCGGGATCTTCAAACATGTCGCACTGCGTGCCGCACGTAGGAGCGGATTATATAGAATCTATTAATGACACCTACGCTAAAAAAAATATTAAAATATTAAACAAAAAATATTAAATATTAAATTTTGTTTTTTTATCTATAACTTGTCACAAAAAAAAATAAATGAAAATGTCATAATTTTCCCGGAAAATGTGATAATTTTTCCGGAATTATAATTTTTCCGGAATTATACACTTTGAATTTTGTCCACATTTGATTTCTTTGCGTATTTCTTTGTTTATGTATGTTATATGTGTAAATTATGCTTTTTGATTTATTCGTATAGCAACAAAAGTTTATTATTTACTACGAAAACTGCTTCTTTGTTTTAAAACAAAACATTTTTCGTCTCGAAACAAAAATTAACCTAAAATTAACCCAAAACGACAATTAAACTAGGTAGGTGCCCTTGAAATATTTATCTATGTAGTAGTGCATATCAGAATCAGTTGAATAAAAAAAAAATGTTCCTGAAAAAAGAATCAAAAATTTTCCCGCCACAAAATTAGTTTGTTGGTGAAGCGGAAGGAAACGAGGAAAGAATCAGGACGAAAGAATCAAAGTGTGGACCCGCGGATTTTTTGTGTAGTTCAAATGTTCCCCTCGAGACTAAAAATATAAGTAATCATGAGTAGTGTTACTTTCACTAATCCGATTAGCTTAGCTAAGAAATGTGAAAGCAACAACTTTTGGCTTTAATTTTTAATGTGTTTTAATTTTTCTGTATTGGTTCATTTTATTAATATTTATTTTAGTTTTTTTTATTTTATCAAATAGAACAAATTAAATTCGGTATTGAAATCAAAAAAGAAATGCCAAATTTGCTATCAAAAAAGAAATGCCAAATTTTACTAGGCTCCTAATTTTACTTGCCCGTGTGGAGATGCCGAACTCCCATCGTGGCGCGTCCCCAGGTGGCGGATAGGGGAATGCTCTTTAACCGGCTTGCCGGAGGGTAGGTGGGAAATAAAATACCATCCGCGGACCAAATCTGGATAGGGGAAGGAACCCCGAACAATAAACCAACCATTAAAGCAATGAGTTTACAACCAAACGGAATGTATACCCCAGGTGGTACGTCAACTTTACAGTTGGCCAATCCACCCTCACACGAGGCAGGCTCAACGGATTCTGGGGTGAGCCAACCATTGCTAAACCCATTTATACCAAGCACAAGTATTTGTAGATCACCAACTATACAAATGCATTCCGCTATTCAGCAGGAGAACAATAATGCTGAATGCAGTCAGAACGGAAACCATGATGTCACGAGAGAAAACGATGAATTAAAAAAATCGTTAGAAAATTTAATGAAAATCAATGAACAGCTATTCAAAGAAGTCCAACAGCTTAAAGAAGAAATTGCTGTAATCAAAAATGATAATCAAGCCAAAGAAAATACTATAGCTATCTATGAAACAGATGAAGACGAATTGGCGTATGAAACGAGTTTTATACGAAAGCAAATTAAAACTAAACGTCAAAACAAAAAAAGAAAAGCAGAATCTTCGCCTGAAGTGGAACAATCAATACAGAGTGTCAGAAAACCACAACCCCAACGATCTGAACAGTCAACTACGGACCTTGTGAAGGTACATAAGAACGTATCACTGATACCGAAAGAGAGACCACTGCAGCCAATTAAAACATCAAACGTAATCATCCAAGGGGAAATGCAGGAAAAACAAACAACACATAAAGAGATACCACCTCCACCCATTAACATACTTAATGTTAGTGAATACGAAACCATTAAAAAAATAGTGAAGGTAGTTCCAAACGATAAATATAAAGTCACTGCACTAAATAATAACGTTTGGAAAGTGAATGCACTTGACCCAGAAACCTACAGAATGTTATCAAATGCAATCACCGCTCAAAACATCGAATGGTTCACCTATGAAAACAAGGCTGAGCAACCAATTAAAGTCATGGCCAGAGGGCTGCATCATACATGCCCAAGCGAAGAAATAATTGAGGAACTTGGCCAGAAAGGATTCAAAATTCTAAACGCTGTGAACATATTAAAGAGAAAGGTCACTATAAAAGCAAACGGTGAACGAGAAACAACCAAAGTTGGTCTGCCCCTTTTCATGCTAACATTTGACAACGCTGAGAGCATTGATAGGGTATATGGAATCAAAGCAATCCTTAATATGAATGTTAAGATTGAGATATTAAAAAAGAACCCTAGTAGAATACCACAGTGCTACAACTGCCAGGCATATAACCACACACGCAAATACTGCAATAGGGAACCAAGATGCGTAAAGTGCGCTGGGAAACATCTAACAAAAGAATGCAACAAAAGTAAGAACGAACCAGTAAAATGCATACACTGTGGTAATCATCACCCAGCAAATTACAGAGGCTACGAGGTAGCGAAAGAGCTGCAAAGAATGAGAGACAACAAGAGAAATCAAACAAGTCAGAGTTCTCAACCTAGGATGCAATCCTACTCAAAACGAATCCCCCTAAATAGCGGCAAAGTTAAGGAAGGCATAACATATGCACAAATGGCTAAGCAGAATGAAAATATCAGGAACGCTCCGAGTCAAGAAAACCATGTTCTGCAAGAAATACTTCAGAAGCTAAGCGCTATCAATTCACATCTGGCTGGCCAGGACCAAAAACTAGAATCTATGGGCGAGCTACTGAAAAACCAAGAACTGAGACTAGTAAAACTAGAAAATACATCGATGAGCCAAGATAAAAGAATAACGGATGCGTCAAGTAAAACTAGAGAAGTTATTGAGTACCTTCATTCTAGTCCATACAAATTTAACAAGAAAAAATAATGACACAATATTTAAGAATTGCTACCTGGAATGCAAATGGCCTAGCGCAACGCATTTCAGAATTAGAAGTATTTTTAAACACAAAAGAAATTGATATATGCCTAATTTCAGAAAGTCATTTTACCAGAACGTCGTATGTCAAAATACGTGGATATCAGTGCTATCAAGCTGTTCAACTGAACAACTAGGGTCGACCTAGATAGAAAGCTGATTGTGCATTAATGTAATATTACTCTAGATATAATTTATAGTTAGAACTATATGTACAAGTCACTGTCATGGGAAATGCCGACTCAGCAAATGATTTTTATTAGGTTAATTCATTTAGGTTAGACAGAGCATTTTCTACAGTGTTTCCGGTGTACAGTACTGAATTTAAATTTGTTCATTATACTAATGTAGACACTATGTCAGCATTTTTTATAGTATATAATGTTTTATAGTGGAGTTTAATAAACGCAGTATAATTAAGTACATCACCATTCAAGTACGTAATTATTCATTGGTCCTTCGAGCAAAACAACATCCAAGTTCGAAAAAATTAAATACAGTCCACGAAATAATTAAGTGCACATATACCATCAACTACCATCAAAGTGATTCATAAAACATCAACCAGGCGGTGACATAATGGATAACCTATGCAAGGAACAACAGCAGAGGTTCAAGGAGATACAAACCCTTTGGACCAACTACAAGAAGGATTCCATCAACAGGAAGACAAGTACATACATCGACCGCAAAATAGGACGGTTAGAGGATATGTATGAAGAATTCGTTGATACTGATGAACATATAATAAGTCAGTATAAAGACAACTTTCCAACACATGATTATTGGAAATCTCGAGAAGCAGTGGCACCACTAGTGCAAAACTTCAGAAAGGAGTTAGAAACACTTAGGAAATCACTAGCGAGAGAGACGAATACCTCATCAAGCATACCTGGGTTTAGTTCAAGTGGCGGTAACAAAACAACCGGTAACGAGAAACTAGACGAAACGCAGGCGAAGCGCTATAAAGCATAACAATTCAAAATGAGGCAATTCCACGCCATGGTACGGGAAGCAAATAGTGCATTGGAAAACGAGCCTGAAAACGCCGAGTTAATGAACATCAAAATCGAAGCAATATCCTCCAAGAAGGCAGAAATCGAAAAGCTGCATGAAGAAATATACATCGAAGCAGCAGAGGATGAAGAAACTACGTTGCCTTATTTCATAGATGACTACTATGGCACAGTCATAAAACAATTCGAAACCATCAAATTAAAACTAGCATCAAAAATAAGGCAAAATCAGTCAAAAAATCAGCAAGGCACAAGAAGTATGCCGAAACTACCTCGAATCCAAATTCCAACATTCGACGGCAACTTCAAAATTTGGACATCATTCATCAACACGTTCAACAATCTGGTACATGATAACAGCCATGTATCAGATTTTGAAAAATTAAGCTACTTTAAGGAAAGCTTAAAAGGTGAACTATCAACCTTAAGAGGGCACCTAACATTACAAGCAGAAAACTACAAAACTGCGTACAACATCATTATGGAGCGGTACGACAATAAACGAAAAATCGTAGCCGAATATATTGACACCGTATTGAACATTCCAAAAGTTCAACTTAATGCAGCTAAGGACATTAGGAAAATGCATGATACACTAAAGGAGTGTATAGAAGCGTTGCGAAACCTGGGCTACAACATAGATGAATGGAGCACCATCCTCATTCATATTAACATCAAAAAATTGGATTACAACAGCCTGAAGCACTATGAGGAATCTCTTCATGGTAGTCGTGACTATCCCACGATGGACCAATTCTTACATCTATTAATGGAGAGAATGAATGTGCTTGAAGCCCTGCAAAGTGCAAATCACATCTCCAGCAAACAATTCAAGGTTGAGTCACACAGAAAAATTTTGGTAAATCAAGAAGGTCCGGAAAAACCAGAAGGTCCGGAAAAATCAGGTTGCAATAGCGAATGCTGTAAATACTGCGAAAAAAGGGGGCACAAGATTTTAAATTGTGTTCATTTTAAACAAATTACCCCAAACCGGAGAATAGATTTCATCAATAGGCAAAAAATGTGTACCAACTGCCTATTACACAGCTCAACAGAAGCATGTCTCAAAACAGAATCATGTTCAATATGCAACAACAAACATCATCAACTACTGCACACCTACAATAATGATGCCATAAAGGTATCCATCAATGCAATCGATGGAAATACCACGACTCTGCTCTCAACGGCTAAAGTGATAACCAAAACCTCCACAAATACAACAGTGACGCTACGGGCATTAATCGATCTAGGATCCCAGGTATCGTTGATTACTGAAACTGCATGTAAACAGGTGGGATTACATCAGAAAAACATACAAACTAGTTTGGTCGGAATTGGAGGCAATACGAATAACACCTGTAGCTCTATGGTACAACTGGAAATTCAACCACATTTTCCATCGGTGTTTAAGCTACAAATAGAAGCATACGTTTTGCAGAAAATAACATCAGATGTGCCAGAGCAGAAAATAAAACGCAATAACGATTCTCGGTGGGAAAATATAATATTGGCGGATCCGCAATATGATTGTCCGGCTCCGATAGACATCTTGTTAGGAGCAGACGTCTATGCAGACATATCAGACTCTCAGATCATTCGAGGAAATCCAAATGCATTGAAAACAAGTTTGGGTTGGCTGATAGTAGGTCCGGCAACAACCGTTCAACCCAGGACTCTAATGGTTAACTTCAGTAGCAAGGAGGAATTAGCACAAGCTCAAGAGCTACACAAGTTTTGGGAGTTAGAAGAAGCACCGATTGAATCTCCACTGACCAAATCTGACGAACAGTGTGAAACCATTTATCGACAAACGGTTAAGCGGAATCCAAATGGACGCTACGTGGTTACCTTACCGTTCAAGGAAAATGATACCAGCATCCTTGGTACGTCAAAACAAAGAGCCACGCAACGGTTTTTGCAAATTGAGAAAAGATTGCAAAAAAATGAAAGACTACAACAATTATATATCGAATTCATGAGAGAATATCTTCAAATGGGGCACATGACACCATCACCCGATTGCAAGGGACAATTTTACATTCCACATCATGCAATATTTAAGGATAATTCAAGGGAAAAAAAGTTTCGCGTTGTATTTGACGCTTCAATGAAGTCAACATCGGGTTGGAGCTTGAATGATACGCTGCATGTCGGAGCTGCTCTGCAAAATAATTTATGGTCACTTATTCTACGGTGGAGAATACACAAAATAGTATTCGCAGCCGACATAATCAAAATGTATCGACAAATCAAAGTAGCAAAGGAACATCAAGATTATCAAAGGATACTATGGAGGGAAACTCCAAATCAACCATTACGGGAGTACAATTTGACTACCGTTACCTATGGCACATCAGCGGCGCCGTTCTTGGCAATAAGAACACTACATCAGTTAGCAATGGATGAAGGTGAACACTGCCCACTGGCCAGGAAGGTCTTAATAGAAGACTGTTATGTCGACGACGTTCTAACCGGAGCTGATAACCTACACGATGCACTACTTCTACAAAAGCAGTTAATCACAATACTTCAAAAAGGTCAATTTCAACTGAGCAAGTGGTCGAGCAGCCACCCAA
>OW052220.1:157215696-157263090 GCA_932526605.1 Nephrotoma flavescens | reverse complement strand
TATATATATATATATATATATATATATATATATATATATATATATATATATATATATATATATATATATATATATATATATATATATATATATATATATATATATATATATATATATATATATATATATATATATATATATATATATATATATATATATATATATATATATATATATATATATATATATATATATATATATATATATATATATATATATATATATATATATATATATATATATATATATATATATATATATATATATATATATATATATATATATATATATATATATATATATATATATATATATATATATATATATATATATATATATATATATATATATATATATATATATATATATATATATATATATATATATATATATATATATATATTTATATATATATATATATATATATATATATATATATATATATATATATATATATATATATATATATATATATATATATATATATATATATATATATATATATATATATATATATATATATATATATATATATATCTATATATATATATATATATATATATATATATATATATATATATATATATATATATATATATATATATATATATATATATATATATATATATATATATATATATATATATATATATATATATATATATATATATATATATATATATATATATATATATATATATATATATATATATATATATATATATATATATATATATATATATATATATATATATATATATATATATATATATATATATATATATATATATATATATATATATATATATATATATATATTATATATATATATATATATATTATATATATATATATATATATATATATATATATATATATATATATATATATATATATATATATATATATATATATATATATATATATATATATATATATATATATATATATATATATATATATATATATATATATATATATATATATATATATATATATATATATATATATATATATATATATATATATATATATATATATATATATATATATATATATATATATATATATATATATATATATATATATTTATATATGTATATATATATATATATATATATATATATATATATATATATATATATATATATATATATATATATATATATATATATATATATATATATATATATATATATATATATATATATATATATATATATATATATATATATATATATATATATATATATATATATATATATATATATATATATATATATATATATATATATATATATATATATATATATATATATATATATATATATATATATATATATATATATATATATATATATATATATATATATATATATATATATATATATATATATATATATATATATATATATATATATATATATATATATATATATATATATATATATATATATATATATATATATATATACATATATATATATATATATATATATATATATATATATATATATATATATATATATATATATATATATATATATATATATATATATATATATATATATATATATATATATATATATATATATATATATATATATATATATATATATATATATATATATATATATATATATATTATAATATTGCGAATAGAACACATCACATCAATTATAAAACCCTCCGACGAGGCCCAACCATTTTTATTGGAATAATAATGCATAAAAATTAAGTTAGGACTGTGTGTTTGTAATTTTTGTGACGTGTGAGCAATTCCATTCACAACATTATATGAAGAATATACGATATGCATATATAAAATCCATAGACGAGCCTAACCATTTCAATTGGAATAGCACATACCAATTTAGTAAGGCCTAAGTGTCCTTTATCCATACTTACTAGTGGGCATGCCTCTACATATCTTAAGTTTAAGTTAAGTGGTATATCAGTCCAATCTTTGTCATGTATTCCACTAAATCATGCTAAATCGGACTAAATCGTACCAATTTAGAGAGGTCTGGGTGTCCTCTATCCATATACATACTAGGGCTTATGCCCAAGCGCCAGTGAGATTTATGTGAATTTGTATGACGTGTGAACAATTTCAGTCCCAATAATGTATGAATAATATACGATATCTAGGAAATCGAAAGACGAGCACAACCAGTTTTATTGGAACAATACATATAAATTTTGATAGGGATGAGTATTCTTTATTCATACTTACCCATGGTTATGCTCAACCGTCTCGGAGATTTATGTTAATTGGTATGACGTGCTTGAGCAATCCCATTCGCAATATTATATGAATAATTTACGAAAAGATCCATGCCAATTTAGATAGGTTTAAGTATCACCCGTTCATATCTACAACCTAGTGATTATGCTTAGACATCGCTGAAATTTTGGTTTATTGATAAGATTTGGTAAAACATATTACTATTCATAGTTTAATTACTTTGTTAATAATTTAGAGCGCACTTTCGTAAATTATGTGGTTTATCTAAAAATCCGCCAGCCAAAAATTATCAGACTTTCGGTTAGGCATGGAAATAAATAAATATAGTGGGGTGGCTAAATAAATTGAATAATAATAAATAAATTGGTTTTCATGGTCAAAAGTTATGCCTCAACCAGTCAGCCTTAAGTTCTTAAGTTAAACGCTGATTGCACCACTTCGGTTAGTGCTACAATCACCAAAATTGTATAGGCTTCTCGTCACAAATAAACAACTGACCTCTAAAATTTTGGTGGTTGTACCGCGCTCCTAAGTGGTCCAAAATGGAACACAACTTAAGAAATTAAGGCTGACTGGTTGAGGCATTACATGTCAAAAGTCGAATTGCGCTTCTATGGTGAGGCCAAATCGGTCTTCTCTATTATCCGATATTGAGATATCTGTTTTTGAAATTTTCAAAGAAGTGGTCGTTTATGCTTCAGAAATGTGGGGTGGTTTTCATGGTAAAGAGTGGTTGGTGGCTGGAAAATGGTAGTGCACTAGTAATGTAAACTCGTGAATCGATTGATCACAACTAGGGTTAGCAGTTCAAAAATGAAACTGCATGTATACCCTGTACCATAATTCTATACACCACATCGAAGTATTAAGTTTACGGCAAATTTGGTTAAAATCAATACCGAGCTGTAATTTTCAACATCTTGAAAGATGTGAAAAAGCTAGTCAAAACAAATTTATCGAAGCCGCTCACTATGGCACATTTCAAAACAGGATGTAATAAAACAGGACATCACAAAACAGTACATGGTACGAAACAGGACCGATTAAAACAGTACATCACAAAACAGTACATAGTACATTAAAGTACATGGTACAGAACAGGACCATTTAAAACAGTACAACACAAAATAGTACATGGTACACTAAAGTACATGGTACGAAACAGGACCGATTAAAACAGTACAACACAAAACAGTACATGGTACACTAAAGTACATGGTACGGAACAGGACCGATTAAAACAGTACATCACAAAACAGTACATGGTACACTAAAGTACATGGTACGAAACAGGACCGATGAAAACAGTACACCACAAAACAGTACATGGTACGGAACAGTCAGTATATTTTATCCTATCATATCGAAATCTGAAATGTTCATATTTTAAAACATTGTTGGGTGAAGTTCAGAGGATTTTTTCAGCTTGATTTGTTAAATATTTTTTTATTGAATACGTTTAGTAATTAGTATCCTATCAAGTAGAGATTTGCCTTCACCTAGAGTAATTAGACAGTACACTATATAGAATTATAGTTGCTTTACGTTATAATAAAATATTCCTTCACCTAACAGTATATTATTTTGTAGTGTACCATGTACTGTACACATACACTACATATTACATCTCAATCGCTACTACTCGATTGTTGCGAAATATAACAAAAATATGAAATGGAAACAGTACAAATACATATGTGAGGTGTGCAACACTTTTAATTCGTATTTTGAATTTGAATGTATAATATAATTTTGCTTTTAAGGAATGTAAATATATAGCATTAGTTATTTGGAACTTTCAAGGATATTGTATTCATCATGAAAAATTTGATAAGGAACACATCTTGATTTTATGACACTCTAAAAAAATATACCTACATTTTTTGGGAGTGAAAAATTGTTTTAAAAATTCATTTTAAAGACTATTGTTGTATTTTTCTTAACAAATACAAAGTATCAGTTGATTTATTGTACAGTAGTAAGGGATGATACTTTATTAAAAAGAAAAATGGGTGAAGTAGAACCAAATCATCGGCTTTATAACACAATGGTTTTTTTACCCTAATATTTTTTTTTACCTGATTATAAATGCTCACTTGTCGTCAACATTTTTATATAAATGATATGATTTACAATAAGAAAATTAACTTCGCCTAACACTATATAACATTATTTTAATTTAAATCGCTAATACTCGATTGTTGCAAAATAGATCAAAAATTTAAATAAATTTATAAATAAATATATAAATAATACATTTATTTTATTTATATATATATTTAAATTTTTGATCTATTTTGCAACAATAAATAAAACTTAAACAATTTTTTGGAAATAAAAACCTGCAAGATTAAGTTATTAAAATCGTAAAATTGACTTAACTATTTTGTGGTGTTTTCTTCCGTGCCATGTACTTTAGTGTACCATGTACTGTTTTAATCGGTCCTGTTCCGTACCATGTACTGTAGTGTACCATGTACTGTTTTGTGATGTACTGTTTTAATCGGTCCTGTTTCGTACCATGTACTGTAGTGTACCATGTACTGTTTTGTGATGTACTGTTTTAATCGGTCCTGTTTCTTACCATGTACTGTAGTGTACCATGTACTGTTTTGTGATGTACTGTTTTAATCGGTCCTGTTTCGTACCATGTACTGTAGTGTACCATGTACTGTTTTGTGATATCCTGTTTTGTAACATCCTGTTTTAGCACATCCTGTTGTGAAATGTGTCGTTTCGTATGGGACCCCAAATTTATTACTACCATGCTTCAGATAATATGAAAAGGAAAAATGCTAATAAACAATTGTATGCTGGATCATTTTTTAGAAACAAATCTAAATACATAATACATTCCCCAATGCAATCTTTCCAGTGTGACCTGATTTCATTCATTTTATCCAAACAAAATAATTACGAGTTTTGTTATTTTAATATTCTTAAATTAAAATCACAATCATCCGTATAGTACACGTAGAAAAAGTATGTAATTAATTTTTTAATTTGGTAAAACCAGTATAGATAGTTGGTATATACATAATGTAAAGTAAACACAAATATCTATATGTATAATATGTACATGCTTATTCACTGCGACCATTAGAAAACAACTTTTCCTTTCGATTGATAATTTTACCATTATTTTCGTATCATACATAAACCTCCAAATATTTTTTCTCAAATTTTTACTTACATTTCATTTTGCACACCGCAACATAATATGTATATATATATATATTCAATTTTAGCCGCACAGACGCTACATACAAATACACAAATAAGCGATCCTTTTCCTTTTCTTGTCATCTTCGAGTATTTAATTTTAATAAATCTAAATGAGAACGAATATTCGATCGTGTATGCAAGCAAACTCACAATATATTATATATACAAGTATGTAATTATGTATATACATAATACTCTTTCTCTTACGTACATATTTATATTTAATATAAATACCTATGTACGTAAAAGAAACAGATACTTTCAAACGATCGATAATAATAAACGGGTAGCATACGTTTTCTTTTTCGTTTGTGTCGTACACAAACGAACATTTAACATATAAAATATTGTTTATGAAATTTTACTTTGGTATGAAAGAGAGTTATATATTAAATAGCTAAACTATCTTATCTCTGCTAACATAAATTCCAAAACCCCTATAATAACAGGGTATGTAAATTAATAATTTTTGTTTCATATACATCGCGGTTGTAGGAAAGATCCACATCTTTTTAATTGTTACTGTGGCAAAACTAAAATTACGAAAAACACAAAACAAAATACATATTTTCGTTTTTTGTGTGTACAGCGAAGAAAATAAATGTGTGTTTTTGGGTTTGGTTATTTTTTCGTAAATATAAAAAACTATTTCGTTCTGTGTCGCTCAATGTGTAATTCCATTATTGGCCGCATGGCGCTATTCCAGTTTTTTTAATGTTCGCGCTTGGTTTTTCTTATAGTTCTTTTTTTATGTATTTTCTATCAGGGTATCGATGTATGTGTGGGTATTTTATATAAATTTTGACGCTGACAGAAAATATCAGTGAATTTACATAGTGTAAACTGTAGGACCCAGGTGAATGAGGTAACCTTAGTTTTAATTTGTTTCGAAAAATATAGAAAATAAGATTTAGTACTTAATACAGATAGCATGTGTTACAGAATTCTTTGACACATGAAAAGTCCAAAATATGTCATTTATCATCCTAGAGTCGCTAACAACACAACAACGCGTTTTGATTATCCAAATTTATTTCGTTCAAAAACAACAACATTTCGTAAATTACGTGAGAGTTTTGGTCGATATGAACTTCTTACTGAGCGTGCCATTGGCAAAACTATGGATCGTTTTGAAAAAACTGGTTCAGTGGAAGGTCGTAGACCGTATCAGCTTGTTCATCCAGTTCCTACTCTTGATGCAGTGCCACCTGTTACTCAAAGTGTTTGTAATCCAAGCCCATCAACCAGGCAATGTTCACAAGAACTAAACATTTCTCGACCCACATTACGACGCATTTTGCATGTTGGTCTTCATTTGCATCCATAAAAATTCAACTAACTCAAAAATTGAAGCAAGGACCATTTAAATCGTCGTCGTTTTGTTAATTGGATGCTTGAACGAAATGAAGGTTTTTAATCAAAAATCCCTTTAGCGATGATGCAATGAGTTTCATCTTAACGGGTATCCGTCAATAATGTACGTCCTTAATGGGTATAAGTAAAAATTGTCGAATTTGGGAAGCGGAAAATCCTCATGTTATTTAGGAAGCAGAAGATAATCCTCCAAGAGTCACTGTTTGGTGTGGTTATGGGGTTTTGTGACCGAAATTGATTAAATTGCGTGTCAACGACCTTTGGTTTCAACAAGACGGTGCGACATGTCACGCAAGTGGTGCAACAATCCATTTATTGTTAACAAAATTTACTGCACGCATAATTTCCAGAAATTGTGAAGTTCCTTGGCTACCAAGTAGCCCGGATTTAACACCACTTGATTATTTTTTGTGGGGTTATTTAAAAGTTAAGGTGTATGCTAATTCGAAAATACTGAAAACAGACCAATATACGGAACAATCACAAACACCATTACTATCGAAAACCTAAAGTAAAATGTATGCTAATCACCCACAAACAATTCAACAACTTAAAAACAACACTCGAGCTGAAGTTGAGGTCATTAATCCGCTTTTATTGGAAAAGGTCATCGAAAAATATGATATTTGGATGCGAGGCTGTAGACGAAGCCGAGGTGGGCGTATGACCGATATTGTTTTTCATACATAAATGGCATTCAAGGTGGTTGCCTTATCAATAAAAATGTTTGCACCTTTCTATTGATATATAATAATATATAAGACCTAATTTAGCCAGTACAACGTTTTAAATTGAAAATTTATTCCTTTTATCTTCCATTTTATTATAAAACCAGAGTAAAAAGAGAAAAACTTTCTAAATTTGGGCCTAGATATTGGTAATTTGAGTTATTTGAGGTTAGGTTTCAGTGTTTTGACACTTAGGCCAATTTTGGCCCATTATGATGATACCACGCTTTCACGCCACTTCATTAACCCATTCGCCTATTCATCCACTCTCACACAACTACAGTATACCACCTGCACATTGAAAGCTCCATGTTAACCTGTACATTGACGTAGACGGTGGGTCGGCGCTGAATTCTGAACTCCATCAGAGGGTCTTAGTCGTGTTTATTAACATCACCGATTGTAATCGATGATGAAAATTCGATTTGAATCTAGCCTCTGATGGGATTCGAACACAGTACCTCCCGGCAAGTGCCGAAGCTTTAACCACTGCACCACTTGTCCGGTGACCTTTCTTTAAAATGGGTAAACTTTTGAAACATAAAATGTTTATTTCGAGCCTACATTAGAGCCTCCAAACTTGAAATAATTTAATTTTTGACACTCTTTTACTAAAAATTAGTCACAGATATACCAGTAGATAAACAAACAATGACGTAAGAAATTTATTCCGTACATTATCGAGTGTTATTTTGACAAGAAAAACAGACACGTATATTTTTGTTATTATGTGACCTTCAGTTATTTCGTTATACGGTTAGGGAATACGTCGGTTTTTCCAATTTTTAATAATTTTGTTTACCAGTTAAATTGAACTGATATATTTCCGGTTTTACTGAAGAAATGGTTAAAATTAGTACAACTTTAGAAAGACCTTAGATGGTGTTAAAAAATTCAATAAACAATTTCATGAAAGTACCATTATTTTAAGAGCTTTTGTGAAATGAATGTAGCCAAATGTTATGACGTGTAGGGGGCGCAACTGAATTCTATAAAGAAGTGTGACCCACCGTTCGTAAGGTGAAGGTTGTACCTTTCTAGATATTAACTTTGAATTTGTACAAGACCTAGTTTCGTCGGTACAGCTGTTTCTATATTGTAAGTATTTCAAAAATGAGGTATTCCAATTTAAAATAATGTATCGGCTAAACTCATAAATTAATTTTATATTTATTAGTAAAATTTTATAAATAAATTTACTTTAAATTTTAAAAATAAAATATTAATTACTAAATATAAAAAAAAAATCGAAAATATGTACATAAATTATTTAAAAAGTAACACTGTCTTATAAACAACACAAAAATATCTCGTTTTATGAATAAACAAAAACAATGACACGTGACTTGCATATGCAGTAAAGCAATTGGCGCAACACAAATACTACTACCATATCTGCCCGACTACAAACATTTTGGAAAAAACGATATACAAAAATAGGAAAAGACAATTCAAGGATTTATATATGTATTTTTATATACACATATAATATACATATAATATACTTATATACAATAAGGCACTAAACGCAAATGTTTTTTTCTTAAATTATATAACATTATTTATGATTAATTATAGAATTATCACAATAATATTTTAAATTTGAATGTGTTATGTACCTCAAATAAAACAAAAATTCAACATCTGTTTTCTTATTATAAAACCACCAAACGATAAGTTTCAAATCGTGTCTCCGCTAATTTTTTGTTGTAATATTAAGAATTTTTGAGTAAGCCATCTATATTATAATTTAGCAATTAATTTTCAGCCGAGACATTGTACATGACAAAATTATCCTATCGTTATCAATCGATAAGTATAATGATGTTGATAGATTTTTAATTATATCTTTGTTATTTTAATGTTAATCTTTATAATCATCAATTAATCCCTCGTAAATATCATCCTGTACATGTCAATATAAAAAACAAACAAAATTTGGTGGAAAAAAATAGAATAAAACGATTCGTAAGATTGCAACATTTTTTAAAAATTCGTCAACTTTGAATAATAATTGCGGATTAAATATACAAAATTTTAAAATAATCATGTATTAATCCCACAAAAATACCTTTAGCTTTGTGTTAAATCAAAAATTATGCCATTAGCTAAATTTTTGTAGCCACTAGGTGATTTGCGCGTAACCCTTATTTTGATAAAATATGAGTACAGCCTAAGGACACAAAACAAAAAAATAATATTTTAAGAAAAGTAAAAACCATTGATAAAATCCAAAGTTGATCTTGCTTCTTGTTTACGTTTTTATTCAAGTCTGTATGTAAATACTTTAACATGTGCGTCCAGCATCACAATATGCAATGCCGACGGAATTCCATGAAATCTTGAAAAAAAAATCATTGAAAATTTACTACGTAAATGTATTTCGCGACGACGCCATTGTGAGACAGATCTCTATTACCGTTTTAGTCCAAATTTACACATCGCGATCATTAAATAAGTTAATAATTATTATTATATATTTAAATTTAAAATTATTTACTTTAACAAATCGAAAAACATTATAATGAAACACAACACTTTAAAGTAAAAAAACTAATTATGTAGTGCAACCGTGCACGTCGACTTCTCAGAAGAAACTGAAAATAAAAGATATACAATCGAAACTTATAAAACGAAAATAATATTACCGCGAAATAGAAAGAGAAAAACAATTATTTTTCTCGAAAATCAATATTTTTGTGTCTTTGATATTTTGTAGTACGGAGTTTTGTACGACATTTGAGCAGTTTTTTCCACACAGTGGAATAATTGTATACTGGGTAATTGCATACTGGGATGTGCAAATCATCGAAAATAAAGATCGATACAAAAATTTAAAGTTCGTAAAATTTTGTTCATGAAACGTATAGATGTCTCGCAAAATTGTTGTCTTAGCTAAACTTTTTTAATGAAAAAAGTGTCCGCATAGTGAGGTTACAGTGCATTGGTTCCCTCTTTTAAAAAAAATTTGACGAAAAAATTTATATGAGATCGGCTATTATATTTGCTATGATGAATTAAGTAAAAAATAGTAGCAGCTTGGCCATCTGATATTATTTTAAGATTAATATATCAATCATTTTTAATCTGAAACCCAGTATTATGACCTAAAATAATAAGATTTAACATTTTAATGTGTGGTGCTGATAATCTAAAATATAGGTACAAAATGTATATTTTTTGTTTTGACTTTTCATTTGATATCAAAAGAAAAACTGAGTTAAACATAAATTATGCTCCTAATATTAGATATAGTTGTTAAGATAAAGCAAAATCTTATATTTTATTACTTACTGTTGATAAGGTTGTCACTATTTTCTATTAAGCCGAATAAATTCCGATTCACTTGAAGTTTTATAACTTCATCCAAAATTGACAGTATACGAGAGACAAAATTTTAAATTATTGGTGATATAAATTGGTCAAGTCGAGTTATAGCTGCAACGAAAATATAAATATTTTGTAAATTTCTACTATTGAACACACAATTGAATATGCAATATCACTTACCAACTTATTATACTCTTTATCAAATCAAACAATTTTCACTAAAAATATAACGCGCACTCATTAAACTTTAATAAATTTAAAACTTCGATCTTCACTCAATCACCTCCAACTTATTATTAGTTAAATAATTTGTTTCTAACAGAAACTATATAGAAGATTTTACTATTTTATTATTAATTTTTACAAAAATTTGATTATTGTAAAATTTACAAAATGCTTATCTGTAGTTTATAAAATGTTGTAAATTTTTCGAAAATTTTGTAAAATATACCAAACAATTTGAACGAAAACATGGTTAATAAAATACATTTTTGTGCGCATGATTTAACGTGTTTTAAATAAAAATTGTTTGTAAAATATAATAAAATTTGTTTACATTTTAGAAAAAAAAATAATTGTTAATAATTCGATTCTAAACTTTAAAAAATGAAATGTACAATTTACTGATTAATTTTATTTCAATCATTTGTAATTTGAAATTTGATGTTAACGAGCTAAACTTCGGAGGGAACCGGCTACTAGACGGTTCGATTGGTCTATAGAAATATGTACAATATTATAATAGAATCAAAGTGTAATATTATATGATAGTAATGGACAAATTAATATACTAATGTGATCGTTATATGCACCTAACTAATTGCAATTTTGTATCACATTCGATTTCCATTGAAATATCTGATTTTTTAAATTATATTGGGGATTTATTGCAGAATTAACTTGTATTTGTAGTTTGTAAGTTATAGAAGTATGTTAAATATGTTGTAAACTAAAAAATTTTGAGAATCAACTAAACATAAATGTCTATTCAGTTTGAATCAAATAAACTTTATATCTTGTACAGTTTTTTAAATTGAGAAAAACTAAATAAAAATCTTATATGTTCCATCTGACTCAACAGAATTAATCAACATGCTATTAGATCATTATATTACCCTTAAATTAATATGTCTCTGAAACTGGACAATGAATAAACATTTTCAGCGAGATACTAATTTTTTAATATACATACTCGAAAGTTCAATAACAAACAAAAACTATACTAGATCTAAAATTATTGCTATTTACGTTTTATTTTTTTCATCCTACTCGTATTATAAGTAGTGGATGTTACAAAAACTATAATAAAATGTGCAACTAGTTTTGTTAAATTATATAAATTTTTTAGTTTTTATTTAATAAAATTCATAAAAATTGCTATAAATGAAACAAATCCCCGATTTTTTTTCTTTCATTTTCGTTTTGTAAATAATAAAAAAAAATATAAAATAATCCTCCACATTTATAGATATAAATAATATTTTTGGTAAAATTTACAAAAATTTCAGTTATTTACATAAAACACGCAATTAATAACACAAATTAAAAAACACAAATGACGTTTTCAAATTTTAGTAAAAATTTATCAAATTTAACAAAAAAATTGTACACTTAACAATAAAATTGAAAAAATAATAAATTATTTTTATAAATAATGAAACTTTTGTGAAATGTATAATTTGTTTTTGTAGGCCATTTTACAAAACAATTTTATAGATTCCGATGCTAATATTTTTTTGAGTGGTGGTGACATTACTCCAGCAGCCGAAAAAGTAAACATTACTGTTAAGTTAACTTTGGCTAGCCCTCTATCGACTTCATAAACATTCCGAGACCCTTTTGCTGCTAGAACATTTTTTGTTTCTGGACATAACAAAAAATTTGTCTCATCCCCGTTAAAAATTCGCGTGGGTCTTGTACTGTAAGCGATACAGCTGGGTGTTGCTTTGAAAATGATTTAAACCACCCTTTACTTGGATTATCTTCATCTTCAAACGGATGTGGTCTTATTTTCTTCTAAAAAATATTTTACGTCTTGAAGAACGTCAGGAAACCCTTTATTTTGCGAAACTTTGATCCAATGAACTGTTCGTGCTTCTTATTCTTTTGTAAGTACTGTAGGCGGTAATTCCAGGGTTACTTTAGAAAAATTACACCCGAATCGAAACTGTAGTGTAGCTCCTGGAATATTGTAGATTTTCGAAGCGCCCTTTTTTACTTAGTTTTCCAATTTTAATCTCATGTAAAGCTTTTTATACATCAGATTTCATGCACGTTCTTTAGCATTTTTATATTCTAGAATTTCATTTAAAAAATAATATAATTATTGGCACTCCACAAGAGTATAATAATTGCCATGTGCCAATAATTGTGGTTTTATATACATCAACTATTGGCACTCCAGTGCCAATAATTGAACAAAAGAAATATTTTACACTAATTATTGAGACAATGTATATTATTATTTTATTTTACAAAAGCATTAAATTCCATTAATTTACTTTAAAGTAACACATTTCATTAGCATATTATTCAAATAAAAAAGTAATATAATATTATATTTTAACGATATAATAAGTATTTACAATTGTGGTTTCCTTGCTAAAGCATTCTATTTTTTCGGAAATCGGAGAATCCGCGTGCGTGTTGTTCTCACATCGAAATTTTTGATGCAGCAGACAAACTAAACATATTTTTTTCTTATTTTAGTGATGCCATATGGACTAAAATTCTCACTAATGCATAAATAAAACATGTTATTATACACTAAAAGACAAAAATGTTATGATCGCAAGTGGTGCCAATAATTACATCAAACTCACACAGTGCCAATAACTGTAGTCATTACGCTATCGTCGATTTATTATAGATTCTTTCTTATATTAACGAATCTTACTAGAGGAGAAAATGCACAGATAAAAGCGAACCAGCGATTCTATATAACGTATTAATAAAATAATATTTTGTCCGAAAAGCCAAAAAATCTTAAATAAATTAATATCACGGACGATTTTAAATAAACTTCTTAATTATATGTGTTGGCTTAGTACACGTACACATATAGAGTGAGAATTTCTAGAAGTTTCTGATTTTGTGATATAATTCGCCAAATCGATTAGTTCTTGTTTTGTACTATCAGTTTCAGTTTGGTCGTTGCAACCTGATGAGTAGACTAACTTTTTATCAGTACGAAACCAGACTGCAAGAATGAGGAGGTTCTCATTTTTGTGAGGGTTGTGTGCATTTTTACCCAATGACCCCGGGTATTAAAGGGGGGGGGGAATTAATGTTCTACTTTTTGTGGTAGATATATTGTGAGTAAATGGCATCTTTGTTTTCTATGATGAGAAAAGTCGTAAACATTGTGTGGTATAGATGCCGTTAAAAATAAAAAAATAATACTCTGTCCGAAAAGCCGAAAAAATCTTAAATAAATTAATATCACGGACGATTTAAAAAAAAAAAATCTTAGTTAACAAGTATATTTTTTATCTTGCAAACCAGGCACTCTAATCTCTGTCACAAATTTGCGGGAACTCTGAGATGCTTTACAAGAAGAATGGCAACAAATCACCATACAACAAATACGAAATATTTTAAATATGCCACGGCGTATTTATGAAGCTATGCGGGCTAGACAACAACATTTCGTAAATTACGTGAGAGTTTTGGTCGATATGAACTTCTTACTGAGCGTGCCATTGGCAAAACTATGGATCGTTTTGAAAAAACTGGTTCAGTGGAAGGTCGTAGACCGTATCAGCTTGTTCATCCAGTTCCTACTCTTGATGCAGTGCCACCTGTTACTCAAAGTGTTTGTAATCCAAGCCCATCAACCAATGTATATGAAGCTAGCCCGAAACTCAGCCCGAAAAAGCGCGATGGCAACACTGAACTATCACTATCGTGATAGTTTACTATCCCAGCCCGAAAAAATATCACTATCGCGACAGTAAACAGTGTCATGATACAATGTCATGAAATTTATATTATTCAGCCCGAAATTCTAAAATTACTTTTTTGTGTTTTTAACATATATTACTATTCCTTGGTAGTCTAGTCAGACCTAAACTCTTCATTTATATAAAGATAGCCCGATATTAAGTTCAAAAAGCCCGTTGGCAATAAAATAACTATAACTAATGAGAAACTTTTATATCCCAGCCCGAAAAAATATCACTATCGCGACAGTAAACAGTGTCATGATACAATGTCATGAAATTTATATTATTCAGCCCGAAATTCTAAAATTACTTTTTTGTGTTTTTAAGATATATTACTATTCCTTGGTAGCCTAGTCAGACCTAAACTCTTCATTTATATAAAGATAGCCCGATATTAAGTTCAAAAAGCCCGTTGGCAATAAAATAACTATAACTAATGAGAAACTTTTATATCCCAGCCCGAAAAAATATCACTGTCGCGACATTAAAATTAAATATAAATATAACTTTTTTTGTTATAAATATAACTTTTACGTATTTTTAAATTATCCCTTCAATTGTTGGACAGCCCAAATTTAACCTGAAAACAACGATGCGGGAACTTAATTAGCATAACGTGATTCAGCACAATGAATCTAGCAAGAAATTTCAGCCCAAAATATAAACGTTTGAAGTTTTGACTACAAACTGAGAGATTTAATCAAGAAACACATCTGCTATTAAAGAAATATAGTCATTTGAATCAAATGTGGTTCACTTTGCATATACGGATAACAGAAATTTTGTGAATTAAATTCGGCTTTCGTCACTCGAACATTTACCTCGTTAAGAGGTTTTTTATTTGATAACTATATTTACGAGTGTTTTGTGAATGAAGTTCTCAGCTAAATCGTTTAAATAAAACGTAATTTGTTCGTTTTACTAAAACATTCACAAATAATTAGTGTCAGATTAGTAATTATTTCATAATTTGATAAGGAGTGTGGCTTTCCTAAACTATTTAACTAATAAATTTTAAATTCTCGCCGATATAAACTCGAGCATTTACTACGCACATAAATAAAACGAAATAAATATTAAAAACTAGAAAAACTATTTATATTGTGAAAGTACCGTATTTTTCAATTCCTTGCTTTATAAGAGAGGAGAATTAGACAAAATAAAACTATTAGTTTCATTTCGTTACTGTTTATTTCTCTGTTATATTTAAACCTTATTATTTAACAAGCAGAAATTTTTAGTATTCGTTAATAAGGTATAACGTGTCGCTTGTAAAACAGTTTTTTTAAAAACTAGGATTTATATTTATGTACATATTATGTAAGTTTCTGGATGTGTCCGCTTTTATTAATTTGTTTGCGCAACAGTTAGACAATTAAATTAAATAGAAATATCTATATAAATCAATAAATACGATTAGTATTCACAATGCCGTTTAATGAATTTCATTATTCGAATAATCAACTCACTATAATTAAAATTATTATTGTGAATAGCGTTGATGATCCGGCTGAAATAAAATTTTCAATTGACCCTTTAATAAACCCTCTTTTGTTTAACATATGTAGTAAATTAGGATTCAAATGCAATGAAAAGATGCGCAATAAAATAAATTATGTTTTTCGTAAGAATGAATTTTTTAGAAATGAAATAACAATTGCAATCGATGAAAAACTCAAAACTTTGGTTTTATCGGACAAAGAAAAATGTGGCAAATTTACAGGTAATACAAACCAAGAAGTATTCGAAAATGGTGATAATGATTATTTAATCGAGGAGGACAATTATTTCACTCATAATATTGTTCCAATACAACAGTCGAAAGAAAAGTTAGACATAGGTCGTCTAAATAAAATATCGGATACACCTGAGTTTATCAAAATGTCTGATGTTCTTACAATTCCACTAGAAGAATGGTTAAAAATTTATGACGAGCAAAATAATAAATTAAATTCTTTTCAATATCCAACTGTCATTAAAAATAGGCTGAGTTTATTAACTGGTTGCCAGATTAATATTAAAAGTTATGATAAAAATAAATCAGGACTGACCATTAGAGCTTACTGTGGGCATACTGATAATATTAAAAAGTGTCGAAAGTATAAATTGATGAATTCATTAGTTGCGCCCAATGTTTTCCAAATCTTTTACACAAATTCGGAAATTATACATAAATTTTATCGCACAGGTCAAGTTTCAAAATTAGAAAGGCAATCTTTAAAGCATATGCTAATTAGTTGTACTGTGGAAGAAGCCACTGAAAAATTATTTCGAGAAGAAGACAAGCATTTTGCCGCAAACCATAAAACGTTAATGCAATGCAAATCAATCGATGTATCGCGCAAAATTAAATCTGAAGCTATTCAGCAACAGGATAATTCATCAAACGATATCTTGGATATATGCCTTGAAAAAAAAAAAGCAAACAGACTTAGTAGAAAGATATATTCAAAATGTATCCTATGACCCTTTCTATGTTATTACACATAGCAAAATGCAAATGAACATTTTGAAGATGATGAAGGCAAGATTAGGAGAAAATGAAATGATTGCATATATGGATGCAACAGGAGGTTTAATACGTCCGCCTTATATTGGAGCATCAACGATTTACTATTACGCAATTATAATTCCTGTGACAGTTGATGACTGTAATATATCAGACCCCTTTCCTATTTCGGATTTTATAAGTGAAAGTCATACGTTTGAAACCATCGGAACATGGCTTCAAATATTTAAAATTTTCCTTGAGAAAGAATTTAACGATTGGCCAATTATTGATGTTATTATAACAGATTTTAGCTTTGCTCAGATAAATTCCATACTGGATACTTTCAATGGTATGAATATGGTGGAATATTTGAATTTTTGTTACAAATTTATAAATAATTCGAAAAAAGTTGCACGTTTCAAATTTACAAGAGTGCAATTATGCTGCTCCCATTTAATTAAAAATATTACCAGAGATATTAACATTTATTTTGCAATCACCTCAACTCAAAACAAAATAGTTAAAGAAATTATATCATCGTTATTCCTTATTGCTAATTTTCAAGATATTAAGAACATTTTCCGAGAATTTTCCATCCTCTTAAATTCAAAATATGCCACCAAAAACACTATTAATGCTTTAAATAAAACTTTAATATATATTCAATAAGCTGGAAATTTAGACCATATAATATGTGTAAAAACCGAAGAAACTGACGAAGATTTTCAAGAATCAAATTGGAAAACCATATACGAACAAAGTCCTTTTTTCAAGAATTTCGAAGAATTGTAGACGAACCACAGATTGATTTGGAAGAAAAATCCACAAAAATAAATTGTTTTTTTAATCCAGAATTTTTATCCAAATTCTTAAAAAAATACATTACATATCTTCCTCTGTGGTCTGGAGTCATAAATAATGGAGTGCGCAGAAGTAACAGCCACATTGAAAACTACTTTGCCACCATTAAACGGAGATGTCACAGTGCTAAACATTTAGGTAAGCTTCCAACTAAAGCACTTAGGTTAATAAAGGAGTTGCACGAAAGAAACGTATATATACACGAAAGAATCTGTATCAACATCCCAAAAAAATTAAAACGAACATTTGCACCGATGATTCAAACGGAGTCTCTTACATTACCCGAATGTAAAGAACTCACAGAAAGTTGGAAGAAACACAAAGTTTTAAAGAAAAAGCATAACTATTTCAATTTAAAAAATATTAAAGCTCACAAAAATTTCAATGTAACCGAGAAGCTGCAGGCGTCGGCCAAATTGATAATTAAACAAAAAAACCACAAATATACACCTGCACCACAAAATTCGTTATGCGATGGTATCGAAAAAAAATATGAACCGATGATGTGCCTTAAAAATGGAAGCTTAATAACGGATTCATTTTTTACCCGTACTTGCGCATTTGATTCATTTATACAGTGCTTAACAAATATAAAAAGTTCGTTGCCGGAATTATTTTGTACCCCAGACTGTAAATGGAATAACATTTTAGAGCAAATTATTAAAAGAAACAAAGAAGAAGTAAACAACATCCGATTTGATTTGCTTATGGAAATATACGGCTTAACGAATGATTGCATTTCAAATATTACGTTAGTGTCAGATGTTTTTTTGAAAAAATATCCTACATCAACAGCCCGATTTACTTGTTCAGTCTGTGGAAGGGACAAAGTCGAGAACAGATCCTACCCGTATGTCGACGTAGTTCGATTTGATGAGAACGGCATATCATACATTGAAAGCTGTTTATGTCTAGTACCTACAAGATATTGTTGTACCAATGTCTGGCGAATCGAGCACAGTTAGCAACTATTTAATTATAAATATACCGAGCAAATCAATCCACGAAAACATTCTCCATATTCCATCAGCCAAATTCCGAACACATTAATTGTTGAAAGCCAAAAATATAATTTGAATGGTATCGTAAACTATATTACAGAATCACAACATTATACAGCATATTGTAAGAACGATAATTTTTGGGAAATGTATGATGACATGATCGGATTATCAAAAAAAGTTAGAAACATCATTTCAACTAAAGTTCAACCACATTTGATTTTTTATATTGCAGATAAAACTTTAAATCCATAATAAAGTTAATTAAATACAGCCAAGACAGATTTTTTTTTCATATGATAATTTAAATTTTTTACTTTCAATCAAACCAATAGTTTCTTTTCGCTTTAAATGATATAGTTTTAAATTCAATTACTTTTAGTTCAACATAAAAACAGCAAAAGTCAATTTTAATTGACTGATCCCTCCAAGATTACAGCCTTGACGTGGCGGAGTGGCTTAACGATAGTTTAGGCTCAATATTTATATGTAAAATATTTGGAGTAAAAGCTATCGAACAAATGTGATCAAAAATTTACGAGGCTTATATCAACTAAGATTAATTTAATAATATGGAATGACAAGTGCTCGTGAAACGCTTGTGAGGCGAGATTCAAACGGCTATATCCAGATAGTTCCAGATAGAATTTTTCTGCAAATCTCTTAATTTGTAGTGAAAACTTCAACAAACCCGGTGGTATATGTCAAGTGCTCGTGAATCGTTTGTGAGGCGAGATTCAAACGACTATATCCAGATAGTTCCAGATAGAATTTTTCTGCAAATCTTTTAATTTGTAGTGAAAACTTCAACGAACCCGGCGGTATATGTCAAGTGGTCGTGAAACGCTTGTGAGGCGAGATTCAAACGGCTATATCCAGATAGAATTTTTCTGCAAATCTCTTAATTTGTAGTGAAAACTTCAACAAACCCGGCGGTATTTGTCAAGTGCTCGTGAATCGCTTGTGAGGCGAGATTCAAACGACTATATCCAGATAGTTCCAGATAGAATTTTTCTGCAAATCTTTTAATTTGTAGGGAAAACTTCAACGAACCCGGCAGTATATGTCAAGTGCTCGTGAATCGTTTGTGAGGCGAGATTCAAACGGCTATATCCAGATAGTATCATCCTACTTGTATTATAAGTAGTGGAAGTTACAAAAACTATAATAAAATGTGCAACTAGTTTTGTTAAATTATATAAATTTTTTAGTTTTTATTTAATAAAATTCATAAAAATTGCTATAAATGAAACAAATCCCCGATTTTTTTCTTTCATTTTCGTTTTGTAAATAATAAAAAAAATTATAAAATAATCCTCCACATTTATAGATATAAATAATATTTTTGGTAAAATTTACAAAAATTTCAGTTATTTACATAAAACACGCAATTAATAACACAAATTAAAAAACACAAATGACGTTTTCAAATTTTAGTAAAAATTTATCAAATTTAACAAAAAAATTGTACACTTAACAATAAAGTTGAAAAAATAATAAATTATTTTTATAAATAATGAAACTTTTGTGAAATGTATAATTTGTTTTGTAGGCCATTTTACAAAACAATTTTATAGATTCCGATGCTAATATTTTTTTGAGTGGTGGTGACATTACTCCAGCAGCCGAAAAAGTAAACATTACTGTTAAGTTAACTTTGGCTAGCCCTCTATCGACTTCATAAACATTCCGAGACCCTTTTGCTGCTAGAACATTTTTTGTTTCTGGACATAACAAAAAATTTGTCTCATCCCCGTTAAAAATCCGCGTGGGTCTTGTACTGTAAACGATACAGCTGGGTGTTGCTTTAAAAATGATTTAAACCACCCTTTACTTGGATTATTTTCATCTTCAAACGGATGTGGTCTTATTTTCTTCTAAAAAATATTTTACGTCTTGAAGAACGTCTTCTTTACGTTTAGGAAACCCTTTATTTTGCGAAACTTTGATCCAATGAACTGTTCGTGCTTCTTATTCTTTTGTAAGTACTGTAGGCGGTAATTCCAGGGTTACTTTAGAAAAATTACACCCGAATCGAAACTGTAGTGTAGCTCCTGGAATATTGTAGATTTTCGAAGCGCCCTTTTTTACTTAGTTTTCCAATTTTAATCTCATGTAAAGCTTTTTATACATCAGATTTCATGCACGTTCTTTAGCATTTTTATATTCTAGAATTTCATTTAAAAAATAATATAATTATTGGCACTCCACAAGAGTATAATAATTGCCATGTGCCAATAATTGTGGTTTTATATACATCAACTATTGGCACTCCAGTGCCAATAATTGAACAAAAGAAATATTTTACACTAATTATTGAGACAATGTATATTATTATTTTATTTTACAAAAGCATTAAATTCCATTAATTTACTTTAAAGTAACACATTTCATTAGCATATTATTCAAATAAAAAAGTAATATAATATTATATTTTAACGATATAATAAGTATTTACAATTGTGGTTTCCTTGCTAAAGCATTCTATTTTTTCGGAAATCGGAGAATCCGCGTGCGTGTTGTTCTCACATCGAAATTTTTGATGCAGCAGACAACCTAAACATATTTTTTTCTTATTTTAGTGATGCCATATGGACTAAAATTCTCACTAATGCATAAATAAAACATGTTATTATACACTAAAAGACAAAAATGTTATGATCGCAAGTGGTGCCAATAATTACATCAAACTCACACAGTGCCAATAACTGTAGTCATTACGCTATCGTCGATTTATTATAGATTCTTTCTTATATTAACGAATCTTACTAGAGGAGAAAATGCACAGATAAAAGCGAACCAGCGATTCTATATAACGTATTAATAAAATAATATTTTGTCCGAAAAGCCAAAAAATCTTAAATAAATTAATATCACGGACGATTTTAAATAAACTTCTTAATTATATGTGTTGGCTTAGTACACGTACACATATAGAGTGAGAATTTCTAGAAGTTTCTGATTTTGTGATATAATTCGCCAAATCGATTAGTTCTTGTTTTGTACTATCAGTTTCAGTTTGGTCGTTGCAACCTGATGAGTAGACTAATTTTTTATCAGTACGAAACCAGACTGCAAGAATGAGGAGGTTCTCATTTTTGTGAGGGTTGTGTGCATTTTTACCCAATGACCCCGGGGATTAAAATAGGGGGGGGGGGGGGAATTAATGTTCTACTTTTTGTGGTAGATATATTGTGAGTAAATGGCATCTTTGTTTTCTATGATGAGAAAAGTCGTAAACATTGTGTGGTATAGATGCCGTTAAAAATAAAAAAATAATACTCTGTCCGAAAAGCCGAAAAAATCTTAAATAAATTAATATCACGGACGATTTAAAAAAAAAAATCTTAGTTAACAAGTATATTTTTTATCTTGCAAACCAGGCACTCTAATCTCTGTCACAAATTTGCGGGAACTCTGAGATGTTTTACAAGAACAATGGCAACAAATCACCATACAACAAATACGAAATATTTTAAATATGCCACGGCGTATTTATGAAGCTATGCGGGCTAGAGGTAATGCGCGACATTGAAGTTTAAAACGATTTTTGTTGCAATATATCTTTTGAAATAAATCACATTTTTTAATGTAAAATCTTATTTTCTTATGTCTCATTTTTTGGTTACGCTTCTCGCTGGGTTTGAGAATGAAATATTGAGTATGTTGGTTTACAGCCTCAAACAACAGCATATTTTTTTTCTTTTATACAGTTTTTGTTTTATTCAAAAAGTTATAAAAAACAAAATAAAATAAAACGGATTCCAGTATCGAAAAGAAGACAAAATTTTGTTCAATTAGGAAGCAAAATTATTTTTTTCAAAAGTGTTATTTCACCAAGATACAAGTTGAACACATCTAGGTATTTTTTCGAAAAAAATTCTGTTCCAATTTTTTAAGCGCAATGTACATAAGTTTAACCCAAATTCAACCTGCCGTAACAGTAACTTGAAAAATATTTAGTAAATACCAATAATAATGGGTCCCGCGATATTAAACGCGATAAACGCGATATTTCAAAACGCAATACGGTACAAAACGCGATATGGTACAAAACGCGATATTTCAAAATGCGATATTTCAAAACGCGATACAGTACAAAACGCGATATGGTACAAAACGCGATATTTCAAAATGCGATATTTCAAAACGCAATACGGTACAAAACGCGATATGGTACAAAACGCGATATTTCAAAACGCGATACTGTACAAAACGCGATATGGTACAAAACGCGATATTTCAAAACGCAATATTTCAAAACGCGATATGGTACAAAACGGGAGTTTAGGATCGGGTTATATCAGGCGGGTGAAGGGGAAATTTAATTTCAGTTTATAGGAATTTAAAAATTGATAGGAACGATAGTATATAGGATCGGTATCAGGTGTTTCGCTGCGCTCCCACCGGTTCGCAACGCATATTCTGTACCATATCGCGTTTTGAAATATCGCGTTTTGTACCGTATCGCGTTTTGTACCATATCGCGTTTTGAAATATCGCGTTTCGATCTATCGCGTTTTGTACAATATCGCGTTTTGTACCATATCGCGTTTTGAAATATCGCATTTTGAAATATCGCGTTTTGTACCATATCACATTTTGTACCATATCGCGTTTTGAAATATCACATTTTGAAATATTGCGTTTTGTACCATATCTCGTTTTGTCATATCTCGTTTTGAAATATCGCATTTTGAAATATCGCATTTCGAGCGGATCCGAATAATAATAAACATACACTATGTTTTACATATTATTTTAAGTTTAAGTATTTACTCAAAAACTTCTAGTAAATGCATACCGGCCATTATAAATATTACACAGCGACATTGATCCTTCTTTAATTCTTTCGTTGTTTAGTTTCGAAAAAGCAAAAAAATAAAATATATATTAAGATATTTTTACTAATTAATTAAATTATCTTTATATGGGTATACCACTACAAACCCAAGAGAAATATTCAACTTTTAAATTAAATTTTTTATTAAATAAAAGAAATGGATAAGCGATATGAAACACATATTTATAACTTTAGATGCTTTGAAACCACCAGTAAATAAAAAATTTGCTTCATAAATCAAAAAATACTTATAGTACGAATATTTATTTTATTGTAACAATGAAACAGTGTATAACTAGACATTTTTTTTCTGAAATGAATATAAATTTTTACTCGTATCTCTGAAACCAAAAACTTTACGAAATATTTCGTTTAAAAGATTGTTTATTTTTCAGAATCCCATAATCGCAGACATTAGGTAGTGCCAACCCGATTTAGGTGAAATGGCGAAAATTATATGGTTAAAATTTTGATAATTATGACGGAAACTTAATTATACAAGTTAGCTAAATGTCGAAAAACAAATTCAAATATGGGCGAAGAAAGTATTAGGAATTTGTTGATTTTCTCAGTCTTATGGCTTATAAGACGCAGTTTGCATGATTGACCGATTATGACCACCGTATTGTCTATCTCTATTATGACTACCTCAATAGAATTTCGATAGATTCTTCAGCTACTGCTATGAATCAACATTGTCGGAAATTTAAGCTAGAACCTTTCTGTTCATAGTAGTTTTTGTCATTCGTCTTATAACTTTCAAAATATTTGCGAACTAAAGAAAAAGCTCTTATGGAAGCTGCCAATTTTGGTGGATTGATTTAGACCAAAACTCACTAGGTGTTAGGAACAACAGTGTGAAACTTCATACTTAAGCTTTTTGTAAAATCTTAAGTATGAAGTTTCACATCGATCGGTCGATCTGATTAGGCTGCAGACACTGATTTTTTTATGAACATTTTTTTTTTTTTTTTTTACTAAAAATGTCATTTCTTCTTAAATTTTGGAAAGTTTATGTCAAGCCAACCAATGAGGTTACAAATTTTATTTATAATCTTTTAATTCATAGTTGTTTTTCACATAAATGATATACGTACATACTTCTAAACTATTTGCAATAACACGAAAAATCTTCTAGCACAGTACGACATACAAATACGTATGTTGAAGGTTTTCCATGTTTGTAATTTTTTTGAAAAGTACAGTACCAATGTGTGGGATGTGTATCAGAGGGACAACAACTTCATCATCAACGACAAGCAACCGTTGCATGGGTAAATACAAGTTTGCATGACAGCATTACTATATACTATGCGGTCATCCAACATTGTTTTTTTTAATAATATAAAAAGAAAGTATTAATTAATGCCCTTTTGAGGTCAATTAACATCTCCTTTTTATTTACCCATCCACCCACCTCGTTACTCACACAACTACAGTACATCACCATGCAAGGTCCATGTTAACCTGTACACTGACATAGACGGTGGGTCGGTGCTGAATTCTGCACTCCAACAGAGGTCTTAGTTGTGTTTATTAACACCACCGATCACAATCGATGACGAAAATTTGCTTTGCATCCTTCCTTTGATGAGGTTCGAACCCAGTACCTCCCGGCCCAAGTGCCGAAGCTTTAACCACTGAACCATTTGTCCGTTAGTGTTATTTAATTTATTGATTTTAATAAACTTTATTTAATTCATTTATTATTATTGTAATTAAAATTGTATTTTGTAATTTATTGATTATTAAATTTATTAAATTAATTTATGTGTTTATTAAATTAATTTATAGAATTTATTATTTAATTTATTACATTAAATTTTTATAGATTTTGTTAAATCGGGGCGGCAGACGAGGATGTTCTACTTGTGCATCGTGTTGCTCGTGCGACTTATGGAGGCATATTTACCTAGTAGTACAAATCAGCACACAAAGAGCGCATAAACAGCATATAATTAGAGCGCTCAATTTTTACTTCAAATTGATGCACCTAATTCCACGCTATTCGTACTGTTGTCGACCGAAAACTAAGCTTTGTTTCCCCTTAAAATTTATTTATCTCTCTTTCATTTCGATTTGAGTATAATATGTAACGGTTAACCGTTGGTTTACCAGAAAATAATATTTTTTTAATGTATTTTGTTGTATCAAAACCAAACACAATCATATATTATTGTGTCGGTTTTGGTTGTGTGTACCAAATGTGTATTGTCATTCACTGCGAGTTCATAGGACGGATAAAAATATCGGATTTTACTTTCCCATCGTTTTAATCAATTACATCACGTAAATTATACAACGGGTACGCCTCTTTTCATATAAAAAATTTGAAAATATTGAGAAAAAAATCTGGGATAGAAAAATCCGAGATTTTTATCCGTCGTATGAACTCGCAGTCAGATACAACTACACATTTTTTTAATTTTGTATACTTACTTTATAATCGGATCCGCTCGAAACGCGATATTTCAAAACGCGATATTTTAAAACGAGATATGACAAAACGAGATATGGTACAAAACGAAATATTTTAAATGCGATATTTCAAAACGCGATATGGTACAAAACGCGATATGGTACAAAATGCGATATTTTGAAATGCGATATTTCAAAACGCGATATGGTACAAAACGCGATATGGTACAAAACGAGATATTTCAAAACGCGATATTTAAAAACGCGATATGGTACAGAATATGCGTTGCGAAGCGACGGAGCGCAGCGACCCACCTGATATCGATCTATATGTACTATCGTTCCTATCGACTTTTAAATTCTTATAAACTGAAATTAAATTTCCCCTTCACCCGCCTGATATAACCCGATCCTAAACTCCCGTTTTGTACCATATCGCGTTTTGTACTATATCGCGTTTTGAAATATCGCATTTTGCAATATCGCGTTTTGTACCACATCGCGTTTTGTACTGTATCGCGTTTCGAAATATCGCATTTTTAAATATCGCGTTTTGTACCATATCGCGTTTTGTACCGTATCGCGTTTTGAAATATCGCGTTTTGAATATCGCGTTTTGATAATTCGCGTTTTAAAATATCGCGTTTCAAATGGGACCCCTTTATAATCCAGGTATTTCCATTTCCATCTGAAAAACATCGTCATACATATACATTAAATATGTTACAAATCAACACTGATGTGAAATAATTCCTAAAAAAATCCTAAGTAAAAATTGCGTATGCGTATTAGTGATTATACACAAAAAAAACATTTAGGCGTAAATAGCTTTTTTTAAATTTAAAAAATTCCACACTAAAGTAAACATATTGTATAAGTTTAATATGTATATCTCTAAAATCTATCGTTTTAGTACGTTTAAAAAACCATTAATTAACCATTGTTAATTACCATTGTTTTATAACAATTAATAATGTGATGTAAAAACATTATACTACATATCGTAACTGTAAACTTAAAATTAAATTGAAGTTTATTGAATTTTCTAGATTTCACAGATACACTAGTCAAAATTTACTGAATTGGTCATCAATCTCACCATGCTTTTATCTTTTATCTTTTATCACCATCTATCAAATGCCAATATACATGATGAATTTTTGAATTTTGTCATAGTTCCTGGCATGGACAAATATCGCCACAAAACGTGTGAGTTATGATTTACAGAATTTTTGCAATTCAAACGATTACTAATAGAGATTTTGCCCGGTTATCATCGATCCCGTTGTGTTTTCCAGAAAGATATATCAAATGTCAATGTCTATGTTAATTTTCAGAATTTTGTCATAGGCAAATATGGCCCCGAACAGTGTGAGTTACAATATTTACAGAAATTTTACCGTATTTTTGCATTTCAAACGATTACTAATCGAGATTTTGCCCAATCCTCATCGATCGTGTTATGTTTTCCAGGAAGATATATCAAATGTCAATGTCCATGTTAATTTTCAGAATTTTGTCATAGTTCTGGCATAGGGAAATATGGCCCCGAAAAGTGTGAGTTACCGTATTTACAGATATTTACAGTATTTTGAAGTTCAAACGATTACTAATCGAGATTTTGCCCGGTTCTCATCGATCCCGTTATGCTTTCCAGGAAGATATATCAAATGTCAATGTCCATGTTAATTTTCAGAATTTTGTCATAGTTCTGGCATAGGCAAATATGGCCCCGAAAAGTGTGAGTTACCGTATTTACAGATATTTACAGTATTTTTGAAGTTCAAACGATTAATAATCGAGATTTTGCCCGGTTCTCATCGATCCCGTTATGTTTTCCAGGAAGATATATCAAATGTCAATGTCCATGTTAATTTTCAGAATTTTGTCATAGTTCTGGCATAGGGAAATATGGCCCCGAAAAGTGTGAGTTACCGTATTTACAGAAATTTACAGTATTTTTGAAGTTCAAACGATTACTAATCGAGATTTTGCCCAATCCTCATCGATCGTGTTATGTTTTCCAGGAAGATATATCAAATGTCAATGTCCATGTTAATTTTCAGAATTTTGTCATAGTTCTGGCATAGGCAAATATGGCCCCGAAAAGTGTGAGTTACCGTATTTACAGATATTTACAGTATTTTTGAAGTTCAAACGATTAATAATCGAGATTTTGCCCGGTTCTCATCGATCCCGTTATGTTTTTCAGGAAGATATATCAAATGTCAATGTCCATGTTAATTTTCAGAATTTTGTCATAGTTCTGACATAGGCAAATATGGCCCCGAAAAGTGTGAGTTACAGTATTTACAGAAATTTACAGTAATTTTGCAGTTCAAACGATTACTAATCGAGATTTTGCCCGGTTCTCATCGATCCCGTTATGTTTTCCAGGAAGATATATCAAATGTCAATGTCCATGTTAATTTTCAGAATTTTGTCAAAGTTCTGGCATAGGCAAATATGGCCCCGAAAAGTGTGAGTTACAGTATTTACAGAAATTTACAGTATTTTTGCAATTCAAACGATTACTAATCGAGATTTTGCCCGGTTCTCATCAATCCCGTTATGCTTTCCAGGAAGATATATCAAATGTCAATGTCCATGTTAATTTTCAGAATTTTGTCATAGTTCTGGCATAGGCAAATATGGCCCCGAAAAGTGTAAGTTACCGTATTTACAGAAATTTACAGTATTTTTGAAGTTCAAACGATTAATAATCGAGATTTTGCCCGGTTCTCATCGATCCCGTTATGTTTTTCAGGAAGATATATCAAATGTCAATGTCCATGTTAATTTTCAGAATTTTGTCATAGTTCTGACATAGGCAAATATGGCCCCGAAAAGTGTGAGTTACAGTATTTACAGAAATTTACAGTAATTTTGCAGTTCAAACGATTACTAATCGAGATTTTGCCCGGTTCTCATCGATCCCGTTATGTTTTTCAGGAAGATATATCAAATGTCAATGTCCATGTTAATTTTCAGAATTTTGTCATAGTTCTGGCATAGGGAAATATGGCCCCGAAAAGTGTGAGTTACCGTATATACAGATATTTACAGTATTTTGAAGTTCAAACGATTACTAATCCAGATTTTGCCCGGTTCTCATCGATCCCGTTATGCTTTCCAGGAAGATATATCAAATGTCAATGTCCATGTTAATTTTCAGAATTTTGTCATAGTTCTGGCATAGGCAAATATGGCCCCGAAAAGTTTGAGTTACCGTATTTACAGATATTTACAGTATTTTTGAAGTTCAAACGATTAATAATCGAGATTTTGCCCGGTTCTCATCGATCCCGTTATGTTTTCCAGGAAGATATATCAAATGTCAATGTCCATGTTAATTTTCAGAATTTTGTCATAGTTCTGGCATAGGGAAATATGGCCCCGAAAAGTGTGAGTTACCGTATTTACAGAAATTTACAGTATTTTTGAAGTTCAAACGATTACTAATCGAGATTTTGCCCAATCCTCATCGATCGTGTTATGTTTTCCAGGAAGATATATCAAATGTCAATGTCCATGTTAATTTTCAGAATTTTGTCATAGTTCTGGCATAGGCAAATATGGCCCCGAAAAGTGTGAGTTACCGTATTTACAGATATTTACAGTATTTTTGAAGTTCAAACGATTAATAATCGAGATTTTGCCCGGTTCTCATCGATCCCGTTATGTTTTTCAGGAAGATAAACCAAATGTCAATGTCTATGTTAATTTTCAGAATTTTATCATAGTTCTGGCATAGGCAAATAAGGCCCCGAAAAGTGTGAGTTACAGTATTTACAGAAATTTACAGTATTTTTGAAGTTCAAACGATTACTAATAGAGATTTTGCCCGGTTCTCAACGATCAAGTTATGTTTTCCAAGAAGATATATCAAATGTCAATGTCCATGTTAATTTTCAGAATTTTGTCATAGTTCTGGCATAGGCAAATATGGCCCCGAACAGTGTGAGTTACCGTATTTACAGAAATTTACAGTATTTTTGAAATTCAAACGATTACTAATCGAGATTTTGCCCGGTTCTCATCGATCCCGTTATGTTTTCCAAGAAGATATATCAAATGTCAATGTCCATGTTAATTTTCAGAATTTTGTTATAGTTCTGGCATAGGCAAATATGGCCCCGAAAAGTGTGAGTTACAGTATTTACAGAAATTTACAGTATTTTTGCAATTCAAACGATTACTAATCGAGATTTTGCCCGGTTCTCATCGATCCCGTTATGTTTTCCAGGACTATATACCAAATGTCAATGTCCATGTTAATTTTCAGAATTTTGTCATAGTTCATAGGCAAATATGGCCCCGAAAAGTGTGAGTTACAGTATTTACAGAAATTTACAGTATTTTTGCAGTTCAAACGATTACTAATCGAGATTTTGCCCGGTTCTCATCGATCCCGTTATGTTTTCCAGGAAGATATATCAAATGTCAATGTCCTTGTTAATTTTCAGAATTTTGTCATAGTTCTGACATAGGCAAATATGGCCCCGAAAAGTGTGAGTTACAGTATTTACAGAAATTTACAGTATTTTTGCAGTTCAAACGATTACTAATCGAGATTTTGCCCAGTTCTCATCAATCCCGTTATGTTTTCCAGGAAGATAAACCAAATGTCAATGTCCATGTTAATTTTCAGAATTTTGTCATAGTTCTGGCATAGGCAAATATGGCCCCGAAAAGTGTGAGTTACAGTATTTACAGAAATTTACAGTATTTTTGCAATTCAAACGATAACTAATCGAGATTTTGCCCGGTTCTCATCGATCCCGTTATGTTTTCCAGGAAGATATATCAAATGTCAATGTCCATGTTAATTTTCAGAATTTTGTCATAGTTCTGGCATAGGCAAATATGGCCCCGAACAGTGTGAGTTACCGTATTTACAGAAATTTACAGTATTTTTGAAGTTCAAACGATTACTAATCGACATTTTACCCGGTTCTCATCGATCCCGTTATGTTTTCCAGGAAGATATATCAAATGTCAATGTCCATGTTAATTTTCAGAATTTTGTTATAGTTCTGGCATAGGCAAATATGGCCCCGAACAGTGTGAGTTACAGTATTTACAGAAATTTACAGTATTTTTGAAATTCAAACGATTACTAATCCAGATTTTGCCCGGTTCTCATCAATCCCGTTATGTTTTCCAGGAAGATAAACCAAATGTCAATGTCCATGTTAATTTTCAGAATTTTTTCGTAGTTCTGGCATAGGCAAATATGGCCCCGAACAGTGTGAGTTACCGTATTTACAGAAATTTACAGTATTTTTGAAGTTCAAACGATTACTAATCGAGATTTTGCCCGGTTATCATCGATCCCGTTATGTTTTCCAGGAAGATATATTAAATGTCAATGTCCATGTTAATTTTCAGAATTTTGTCATAGTTCTGACATAGGCAAATATGGCCCCGAAAAGTGTGAGTTACAGTATTTACAGAAATTTACAGTAATTTTGCAGTTCAAACGATTACTAATCGAGATTTTGCCCGGTTCTCATCGATCCCGTTATGTTTTTCAGGAAGATATATCAAATGTCAATGTCCATGTTAATTTTCAGAATTTTGTCAAAGTTCTGGCATAGGCAAATATGGCCCCGAACAGTGTGAGTTACAGTATTTACAGAAATTTACAGTATTTTTGAAGTTCAAACGATTACTAATCGAGATTTTGCCCAGTTCTCATCAATCCCGTTATGTTTTCCAGGAAGCTAAACTAAATGTCAATGTCTATGTTAATTTTCAGAATTTTGTCATAGTTCTGGCATAGGCAAATATGGCCCCGAAAAGTGTGAGTTACAGTATTTACAGAAATTTACAGTATTTTTGCAATTCAAACGATAACTAATCGAGATTTTGCCCGGTTCTCATCGATCCCGTTATGTTTTCCAGGAAGATATATCAAATGTCAATGTCCATGTTAATTTTCAGAATTTTGTCATAGTTCTGGCATAGGCAAATATGGCCCCGAACAGTGTGAGTTACCGTATTTACAGAAATTTACAGTATTTTTGAAGTTCAAACGATTACTAATCGAGATTTTGCCCGGTTCTCATCGATCCCGTTATGTTTTCCAGGAAGATAAACCAAATGTCAATGTCCATGTTAATTTTTAGAATTTTGTTATAGTTCTGGCATAGGCAAATATGGCCCCGAAAAGTGTGAGTTACAGTATTTACAGAAATTTACAGTATTTTTGAAATTCAAACGATTACTAATCGAGATTTTGCCCAGTTCTCATCAATCCCGTTATGTTTTCCAGGAAGATAAACCAAATGTCAATGTCCATGTTAATTTTCAGAATTTTTTCGTAGTTCTGGCATAGGCAAATATGGCCCCGAACAGTGTGAGTTACCGTATTTACAGAAATTTACAGTATTTTTGAAGTTCAAACGATTACTAATCGAGATTTTGCCCGGTTCTCATCGATCCCGTTATGTTTTCCAGGAAGATATATCAAATGTCAATGTCCATGTTAATTTTCAGAATTTTGTCATAGTTCTGACATAGGCAAATATGGCCCCGAAAAGTGTGAGTTACAGTATTTACAGAAATTTACAGTAATTTTGCAGTTCAAACGATTACTAATCGAGATTTTGCCCGGTTCTCATCGATCCCGTTATGTTTTTCAGGAAGATATATCAAATGTCAATGTCCATGTTAATTTTCAGAATTTTGTCATAGTTCTGGCATAGGCAAATATGGCCCCGAACAGTGTGAGTTACAGTATTTACAGAAATTTACAGTATTTTTGAAGTTCAAACGATTACTAATCGAGATTTTGCCCGGTTCTCATCAATCCCGTTATGTTTTCCAGGAAGATAAACCAAATGTCAATGTCTATGTTAATTTTCAGAATTTTATCATAGTTCTGGCATAGGCAAATATGGCCCCGAAAAGTGTGAGTTACAGTATTTACAGAAATTTACAGTATTTTTGCAATTCAAACGATTACTAATCGAGATTTTGCCCGGTTCTCATCAATCATGTTATGTTTTCCAGAAAGATATATCAAATGTCAATGTCCATGTTAATTTTCAGAATTTTGTCATAGTTCTGGCATAGGCAAATATGGCCCCGAACAGTGTGAGTTACCGTATTTACAGAAATTTACAGTATTTTTGAAGTTCAAACGATTACTAATCGAGATTTTGCCCGGTTCTCATCGATCCCGTTATGTTTTCCAGGAAGATAAACCAAATGTCAATGTCTATGTTAATTTTCAGAATTTTATCATAGTTCTGGCATAGGCAAATAAGGCCCCGAAAAGTGTGAGTTACAGTATTTACAGAAATTTACAGTATTTTTGAAGTTCAAACGATTACTAAACGAGATTTTGCCCGGTTCTCATCGATCCCGTTATGTTTTCTAGAAAGATATATCAAATTGGAATTTTCATGCAAATTTTCAGAATTTTGTCATAGTTCTGGCATAGGCAAATATGGCCCCGAAAAGTGTGAGTTATATTAGTTACAGAAATTTACAGTATTTTTGCAGTTCAAACGATTACTAAACGAGATTTTGCCCGGTTCTCATCGATCCCGTTATGTTTTCTAGAAAGATATATCAAATGCGAATATCCATGCAAATTTTCAGAATTTTGTCATAGTTCTGGCATAGGCAAATATGGCCCCGAAAAGTGTGAGTTATATTAATTTCAGAAATTTACAGTATTTTTGCAGTTCAAACGATTACTAAACGAGATTTTGCTCGGTTCTCATCGATCCCGTTATGTTTTCTAGAAAGATATATCAAATGCCAATATCCATGCAAATTTTCAGAATTTTGTCATAGTTCTCGCATAGGCAAATATGGCCCCGAAAAGTGTGAGTTATAGTAATTACAGAAATATGCAGTATTTTTGCAATTCAAACGATTACTAATCAAGATATTGCCGGGTTCTTATCAATGGTGTTATATGAGTTGTGCGAGTAGAAACTCTCCTTTTTTGTTTAAATTTAGCTTTATTAAAAATATAATTGTTACAAAGGATAATTATCGAAATTTTCGCTGTTACTATCTAAGGTCTTTTCCCTTTTTTATTTTTGTTTTCTATTGTTATGGTTTTATTGTAATTGTTCCGTACATTAGTCTACTTTTTGAGTCGAAAATTCATAGAATCCTTTTGCCATTTATCAGGTAGATGATGAATGCCTTCGCGATAGAAAATTGGTGGTTTCGAAGCAAAATAGTCATTGAACCATTCTTGCGCATTTTTAATTTGTGAACCGCTGATCTTTCAAATATGATGACCTGGATCTGAATAAGTGGTGATCAGCCAAAAGAAGATGAGTTCCTGGGTTGATTTTGCTGTATATGGACGGGCGCTGTTATGCAGTAATATCACCTTTCACCTTCTTTGGCCAGTAAATGGTATTTTTACCTCCAGAGCATCACTTAATTCGATCAATTGGGCCTGGTAACGTTCAGCTTCTTCCCGAATCTCATAGTAAATGACTCTTTCTCTTTTCTCTTTATCAGATAAACTCACTAGAAATATATTGTCGCTAGTAAACGAATTGTGGTGACCTTATATTTTTTCATTTTCGTTTGTTTTGTGCATATCCACACTTGTTGCATATTGGTATCTGCGTTTCAGACTTTGTTCAGGGCTTTTAATTGTTGTTGGTTTTGTAACACTGCATATATATACATGAGTACATGACGCATGATACAATAAATTTCTCTTCTTATAGATAAACCCACCATGAAACGTTCAAAAAATGAACTAAAACGGTGACCTAAAATAATTATCTTCTTATATAATATTCATAGGCTGATGACATACTAGGGTAACTTAAATCTGGTATTTTTTCGTTTCTTTCCCCTTTACAAATAAAATCGGTTTTATCTGCGCCGCAACTTTTGGATTTTATTGGTAAAGAGGAAAGAAACGAAAAAAATACCAGATTAAAGTTACCCTAGTATGTCATCAGCCTATGAATATTATATAAGAAGATAATTATTTTAGGTCACCGTTTTAGTTCATTTTTTGAACGTTTCATGGTGGGTTTATCTATAAGAAGAGAAATTTATTGTATCATGGTTCGTTTCTTTGGTTTCGTATTCATCGTTTGCTTTTGTTTTCGTTTTGTAATGCTCGTCGTGTTGTTTCTGTCTTGAGTGTATATGTATATCTGATATATTGAGCGATCAATGATGAGTATGCGAGATGCTATGTTCCCGATATGTACGATTACAATTATATTGGTTTGCAAAATTCTAACCATTAGACCATTGGACCTGGTTAGGATTCAGTGAACTGATCATTTATTAGTTCGAAATTAAATAGATTCTGTAACCTTAGAAATAAGATGGGAGTTCATGTTTGACCGTCGACGAGATCAGTCGAATAAATAAATGAAAATAAATGTTATGTTTATTTTAGTTTTCGGCGTAGTAGTAGTGATATTGTAGTGAACGTTTTATTTTTATATGCTTACCTTATAATTACATTATAAATTACTTTCAAAGTCAGAAGGGTTCCTTTTTATTTTAAATTTCATTATATTTGCAGGCCGTTTAATCATAAATTAATAATTATATCCTTTATATATTAAATAATCAAATTGTCTTTTACTTTGTATACCATATACATATTATGTAATAGTATTATATAGAAATTGTATATAGAGTATCCCATCAGTGGAAATCAGACAATTTTTTGACAAATTAAAAGTCTAAACTATGCTTTTTTAGTCATGTGTTTGTTTACAACTCAACAACGTGTTTTGGTTATCCAAACTTATTACGAAACTGATCGTTCTGTAAAGAAAACATCGCAAATTAGTGTTAAGGCTAAATATGATGTTTTCAATCAAATCAAATTATTTTTTTTATCATGGTTATACGTACATCCATTATTATTTTTGTTATGTGGTTTGCGAAAGGAAAATATCTCCAGCGTAACATTATCATTAATCAATTTTAAATCCCGGTTTGGCAAACATTTTCAAGGCAGACACTGAAATTGTCTTATGCGTTAAACTGTGATTTCTCAAACGAATCCCTGCCAAAACAATCACGAGCTATACTAGTACATATTTTCGCAATATTTTATATGATAAATTATCTATAAGTAACACTAATTCGGTAGAAATATAAAACAGTTTTTCATATACATTTATATTACAATTTCCCAATTGAATTTTTTTTTAATACTCATGTTGAATTATATTTTATAGAGGTACAATTCATTTATATTAAGAAAACAAAATTGTATTACACAATCTGAGCATTTATATTATTGATCGTACCCACTGACAAAAATCAGTCGATTCCCTTCTCAAAAGATGTAGATAAATTTAACTACTACAATAGATTGAAGAAACAATTTTCATTAAATTTTATGAAGCGCAATGATAATATTATATAGAATCATTACCATTTAATAAGTTTACCCTCTTGAATTTGTATGTATGTAGTCGTTCATTTTTATATTGGGAAGTATTTATATACTCAAACCACAAATAATGAATTTTATACAGATGAACAAGTTTAATGGAGAAAAGATGCATATAAAAATTTTAAACAAAAATTTTAAGGGGAAATTCTGTATAGTAAGCGAAAGGCTATATACAATGTTCATTCAATTGAATGTCTCTTTTCTTCTTTCACTTCACAAATTACAAATGAATTATTATGAAGAAATGAAACCAAAGTACACATACACATACACAACAACCCAAATAAAACATTTCATTTATATGTATGCAGTTTTCAATGGTTTATTTACATTTATTTATCAAGCATAGGTAATTCGTTTTCGAACTGAAAAGCAGTAAGAAAATCATCTTTTTATATTGAAAATGGCAATATAAACTGTAATAATTATAAATCAAATTTAGCTGCAATACCTATGTAAATATGTACTAAATAATTTATATATGTTAACATTTTGGAATTATCATTTATTGAGTATATACCAATCACATAATTCAATAATAAATTCAAATTTGAATTTGTTAATAAATACGATCGAGTGTCGCGCATATAAAAAATATATTTATATGACTAGCTATGTATATGTAGTAGATGTACGTGTAGATCGTATAATATGTATAGAGAATATACGAATTCATTTTAAATTATTGGTTGTCTCTCTTCGTCGTAATGTTTTAGATATTTATTAAAACCAAAATAAAATGAAATAGGACATTACATAATATTACTAAATTTCATAAAAAAACCCTTTATGTGTGTGTTACATTTTTCTAAATTCTATACAACAAACAAAAACGACAATAGTGCTTTCCATTTGCATAATAGTATTATTTTAATAAAATAAAATAAAAAAACACGCAAAAGTTGAAATGCACTAACTGACTAACCAACACATTAGGCGAATGAGCGAATGAGCAATATTACTTTACGAAGGATCAAGCAAAACAAAGATAATTCGATATCAATGTTTTATTTGGATATAATATGCCATATGGATGTCCCTCAATGACTGTGAATGTATAAATTTTAGATTTTTTTGTTTATTTATTGTTTTTGCAGACCGTGAAATAATTTTCGGCATGAACTAACTAAACTACTTAATTTGAATAAGAAAAACTATGGATTTGGTAAATTGTAGAATGAAACTTGGCATTGCACATTATGAGATGTATATTGGTGTTTCATTTTAATAATTGCAAAATGATTTTAGTTGAGATAATTTGAAAACAGAAATTAAAAATGCACCTACAATTTTGATACAATATTTACTATAGCAAAATATTCAAGTAAATAACAGTATGAATTGGAAAATTATTGGGTAGATTTTCTTAATTTATTCGGATATGGTATGAGTTTCACTTAGATATGTCAATTGTTTTGTATTCATATAACCTTATTTAATTGGAATAATCGAAAAGATAAGTAAGAAGATAAGATCACTTATTTTGAAGGAAATATTAGGTATATACGGCCGGTAGTATTTTTAATAGTTCACTGATTTTATCTTTTTTCGTAATTATAAACTGGCTTATTACAAATTTTTTAGCAAGAATTATTTTAAAAACGTTCTACGAATCGAAAAAAATTGTGAATTTGAATTTAACTGCAAAAAGTTTTAAGAAAAATGTTGGTGTTTATGTATGTCTGAAAGTTAAAATGTAAAGGTCAATGTATTGGACTATTATTGGTACTCGTAAACTATTTTTTGTACAAGTTTTTTAATATGACAAATTATTGTTGTGCTTTTCACAGCATGGACGGAATTGAATTAATTCTTATCCGATTATGATGATATTGGGTATGTACGATGACTTTGGGAATATGGGCGATGTTCTGAAATATATCATTCTCGAATAGAATTAACTAAACACCAGCCTTTCTAATCAAGATTTTACGATTGGCTGTAGTTTCTCCTGATCTTTTATTGTTCATTTTGAAAGACGTTTATAGGAATTATATTCAAAGACATAAAATGGTTTAAACCCAAGAGTTTTTAAGTTTAGAACAAACGCTTTATGTAGGCCAAGATGCAAAAATACATGTTTCGAGTCCGTATTTTGGTTAAAGATAATCAATATATCAGTTGTTAGTCCCAGGTTTTGCTGTCCTGCTCCTTTAGAAATTCTGTATTCTTCTAGAACAACACCAGAAACAATAATTCGCCTCCTCTTATTATCCAAGAGTGATTGCGCGGTCTCACTAAACCAAGGTAGCCTAGAATCTCTTTAAGTTAAAGGCATAACCTGCAAGGCCTAATAAAATATTTTCATTTTACTGGACCAAACATTTATTAATAGATAATGAAACAAAAAGCACGCAGACCCAGGACGAATACAATGTTTCTGTATTAGTAATATAAACACAAAATGCCTAGGGAATCACTGATTGTTGAACAAAGATTTATTCGACTGAACAGCATAAAAGCAACAGCCATAAAGCGGCCTTGATAAGAGTTCAGACTCTCATAAACTTTATTAGAATTAAGAATTATATTAATGTGAAGCAGGCAAAGTTTTATGTAATTAATTTCATAAGCCGTATTCGGAAATATCCTATGATAACTTTTGAGTAACTTGCTGACAAAAAATTGCCAAATCTATTTCCGAACATGTAGAGTAGCTTTAGGGTAATTAAGTTTGAGTTATTTTTTAATTTCTGTATTTATGTCAATTAGTGTAGTATATATATATATATATATATATATATATATATATATATATATATATATATATATATATATATATATATATATATATATATATATATATATATATATATATATATATATATATATATATATATTCGTCATTAGTGTAGTATATATATATATATATATATATATATATATATATATATATATATATATATATATATATATATATATATATATATATATATATATATATATATATATATATATATATATATATATATATATATATATATATATATATATATATATATATATATATATAAATATATATATATATATATATATATATATCTATAAATATATATATATATATACAGGGTGGCGCACGAATCGTGCTACAAAAACAAAACGTAATAACTATTTTTCTGTGTGACTAATCTGTTTTTTATTTTTTTTATTTTGCAGATTATTATTTAAATTTACTAAAATGGATGCTTGGAATACCGAAACGAGGATTTGGATAGTGCAGCGCTACCATGCTTTGCAGTCCATCATTTCCGTCCAGAGGGAATTTAGGCGGGAGTTTGGCGGCACTCCCCCGAGTAGATGGACCATTATGAGGTTGGTACGCATGTTTGCTGAATCTGGAAGCATCGCACGTAGACCGTACAATCGAGATCCCTATGTTCGGGTCGAAGCCACAATCGCAGCTGTAGCATCATCAATTCAGGCAAATCCAAGTGTTTCGACTCGAGAGTTATCGGCGCAAATTGGAGTTAGCAGACGGTCATTACAACGGATAATTCATGATGACTTAAACTTGTTTCCGTACAAAATCCAAATTACAAGCAAATTAAAACCTCTGGATTTGCCTATTCGCCTGGAATTTTGCCGGAAAATTATTGAAATGGCCGAAGAAGACAACCTACGGGACTGTAAATTTGTGGTCATTTTTTGGAGGTGGTCGGTATGAAGAAACTTCTCTGAATAGTGACCAAAATTGTGTTTCTGGTGTTTGGTCTATTTATAGAAGTTGTGACAAATGGTAAATAAAACAAACATATGTATGTACATTAGAGTAGAGTGGACCTTATTTTCGAAAGTTCCAACATCTGACGGGACACTCCCTTGAAGTGTGGGGCTACGCTAAAACTTAAACAGAAAAAACATTAGGTCGATCGAAAGTGGTTTAGAGATCGTGCCTTGAGCGCGAAGTTCGATAAAAACTGCATTCTTTCAATCTTTCACTTTCAAACGAACAGAAAAGTTATTTAAACATTTTTCTTAGGCTGAGAAAACTGTGGTGAGTAGAAGAAACAAAGACAATTACCCTTTCAAAATATCAAAGGTATCGAAAATCAGTTAACAAATAGCGAAATTATTGCCAAATTTCCAAAATTCTAAAACAAGACAAATTATTACTATTTTTTTTTTATTATAAATGCATAATGTTTCTTCTATATAATGATATTATGAATTTGTTTTTATGATGAAAACATTCAATCTAAGTTGATTTTCTACACAATAAGGATGTTTTGGTATATGTTGCAAACTTCTGTTTGTAGTCCTTTACAACTTGTAGTAAATATTGGATGCCATCTTAATTTTTTGATAATTTATTATTATAATCTTGTATTAACTTAACACCTAGGAACATCTATATGGCAAATCTCGGAATTGGCGACCACAATTTTGATAGCGTCGAAAACTTTAAATATCTCGCGTCAGTTATAACATCGCTGAATGATATGCAGGCAGAAATAAAACCCGGAATCGCTGCCGGACAACGAGTTTTCTACGCCCAATCAAGATTATTACGATCGAAACATATATCGCAGTCGTGCTAGCTCGCACTTTATAAATCACTCATTATCCCTGTGCTGACTTTCAGAAGCGAGAGCTGGACCATGACCTCTAACGACTAGATTGTTATCTACCTTCGAAAGGAAGGTCATCCGCTCAGTCTATGGTCCAATTAAATTTGCGAACAACGAATATCGGATTCGTATAATTCGCGAAATAAAGCAACTACTCGGAGACAGCGATATCATCGGATTCATCATATCCAATCGAGTGAGATGGCTCGGCCACGTTACAAGGCCCCACAACAACGGATGATAAATAAAGTGTTTCACCAACACCAGCTGGAGTGCGTCACAGAGGAGACCTCGACTACGCTGGCATGACGACATTTACCAAGATCTACGAACATTAGGATGTCGAAACTGGAGGACGAGAGCGATGGATCGAGATGGATGGAGAGCCATAGTGCATTCAAATCAGCGAAATCTCTTCATAGGATGTGAAAGCCAGAGAGAGAGAAAACTTAACTTAACACCACGTTCTGCGATATCATTTACGACTTTTACTTGACTGATAATCTTCAGTCCGTTCTTGTTTCTTGAAATTATCATGCTGAGGCCGCATATCCGGATCTTTGTTTAATAAATCTGTGGAAATCTTGGATAGTTTCTAAAATATCTCCAGTGTTTGGTGTAACAAAGTCTTCTAGTTGTTTCGTAATAAATGTTTTCACATAATCAATTTTATGATGGCATAAAATATTCCTTTGTTTACTCGTTGTACTTCATTCTTATTTTTTTATTTATTTTTTGTAATTTTGAATATAAGTTCCTGGATTTAAAAAAAACCGTTTATTATTTGGGTTATTTATTAGTTTCGGTTCGGAAATTGGCAATAAATTCGCTATCCTTCAACCGACTCCCGATATCTTTGATGCTTTGGAAAGGTAATTATATCTTCCACTCACCGCAATCTTTATTTAGGCTGAGAAACATTTTTCTGTTCGTTTTAATGTAAAAAATTGAAGAAAATACCGCCTTTATCGAACTTGGTACTCAAGTCGCAACCTCTAAGCCAACTTCGATCGACTTAGCAAAACCTCACATTTCTAGAAGGTGTCCCGTTAGATATCTTTACATTTTTTCCGCCCCATACAAACAACGGCCACTCCAATGTACATACACATTTCACATTAGTTTAATGACAATTAAATGTGGATAGAACAGACTGTTTACATTAAAAAAAAATATTTTTGGTCATATTAAAGGAGTTGATTTAATTCGCATGACAACAAATACACTGGTCGCTAAACAGAATAGAGAGGTGGTCAGGTTAAAGAGAATTTATAGATCAAATTTGTATGGTTAAAGTGTTGGGACTGTAGAAAAGTGGTCTATTTAAGGAGGTGGTCAGAATGAAGAGGTGGTCACATTGGGAGGTTTCACTGTATATATATATATATATATATATATATATATATATATATATATATATATATATATATATATATATATATATATATATATATATATATATATATATATATATATATATATATATATATATATATATATATATATATATATATATATATATATATATATATATATATATATTATATATATATATATATATATATATATATATATATATATATATATATATATATATATATATATATATATATATATTTATATATATATATATATATATATATATATATATATATATATATATATATATATTTATATATATATATATATATATATATATATATATATATATATATATATATATATATATATATATATATATATATATATATATATCGTCGTACGCAAATTATTGTATTACAAGTGACTTTGTAATAGTTTAAGACTATGGTAGATTTGGAATTCTCGATATCGACTTTATATTTCAGCAATTTTTCATGAAAATCGGACAGCTCCCTGGTAATTTAAATGTATAAGTTATAGTTTATTATTTCCCTAAAATAATTATTTTTCCAATTTAAAATATACCATAATATTTTATTATAATATTAGTTGAAATTATTTTTTTTCTTGTCTTACCAAAGTCTTTTATCATACTTTTAGTCGGACGTGTTTTTTTTTATCATGTTTATAATGCTTTATCCTGTTTTATTTTATGATTCTTGTATAACATATTAATTTTGTTATACTTTAATCGGGCAATTTATTAAATTGTTATTGTGCTAACTTCGTTTGTATGATTTCTAATTGGAACGAATTGCAAAATAATTTTGGCGCAATATTTTGACAAGTATTATTTTCTATTGTGTGTTTAGTTTCTAATTGTGTTTCAAACTGAGAGGCAGTAATTTTATAAATCACTGCGAAAATGTCATTACGGGCGCAAAAAATCGTTAAACTAGCTCAAGAAAAAATTAATAATAAAACCGGTAAGATTATTACAAGTGTATATTTACATTTAGTTTTATATTAGAATATTTTGTGAATATTGTTGCAGAAAAGATTAGTGTTGAAAACTCAAATTGTAATAATTTGAGAGCGGAATCGAATGAAAGTTTCCAACCCTTGGCGTCAGCTACACCAGGTTAGTATGATTTTACGAATTAAAATAGTGTTTATAATTTATTTTGTATTTGATTACAGTAGTCTGTCACGATGGGGATGCAATTGAATATAATGGAAATCCGTTCTCTGAAGAATCAGGTAGTTATTTTAAATTTACTTATCACATTTGATGTTTAATATGTTTTATGTATTTTGCTAGATTTCTGGGATAGTGGGAGCGAATACATACCGCCTAAAACTGATGAATATTCCACGGAATCTGAATCTGAAATAACTTCGAATTTACCGCGTAAGTAGCTGTATTTCGTCGAACTAAACACAAATTTATTAAACTTTAATTTTGTTTAAACATAAATCCTTATATGTAGGCACGAATGTCTTGAGCAACATTAGTTATATAACTCCGTCAACAGTAGAAATGGAAAACACAAATAACATGAATGAAAACATTCAAAATAATGCAAATTTACCGGCGGAATCGTCGAAAAAAAATGTTCGAAAACGTAAACGGGAACAAACAAAATGGAAGTCGACCATTTCCAAAAGAGCTTACAATAAAGGTTTACCACACAGAAATGTAAGCGGTCAAGAAATTAAAGGCCGGCAATTGCGCCCTCCTTGCAGTTCGTGTGTAAATAAATGTTCTGAAAAAATAACCGCCCTTGATAGAGAAAAAACCTTCAAACAATTTTGGAGTCTTGGCGAACGTTTTCGTCAGTGGAATTTTATTACAGAGTTTACTGAAGATACCGTAAAACATAGGATGAAATGTTCAACCAAAAATCAAAGAGGCGCCAACCGTAATTATTTTTTATTAAATTGGACCGAGAATAATGCTATACTTCGTCAAAAGGTTGGTATTTTTAAATTTACTTGTTTAAATCACTGATGTTGGTTTCTTTCACTTTAGTTTTGTAGAAAAATGTTCTTAAATACATTAGACATAAACAGCCAATGGATAACAACGGCATACGCAAAAAAAATATCCGGAAATGGAGTAGTAGATGTTGATGGAAGGGGAAAATACAATAGAGCTGTGGACTCTAAAAAACATGCGATGTTTAGTGCAATTCATGACCATATTAACTCGTTTCCGTGTGTTGACTCGCATTACTGCCGAAAGTTTAGTAATAAAAAATATTTATACGGAGATTTAAATATTGCTAAAATGCACCGACTGTATGTTGAACAAAATTTGGGGAACAATTCGATCCAAATAACGTAACTGTTCGTCAGTATCGTGATGTTTTTAATCACCACTTCAATTTAGGATTTTTCGTTCCTAAAAAGGATCAATGCGACCAATGCATTGGGTTCGACAATTTATCACCGGAAGAAAAAAAATAAACAAATTACTGTTCAACAGCAACATTTATTCAATAAAGCTGAAGCCCGGAAATTAAAAGAAATCAATAAAATTGAAGCCCAAGAAAGCCAAAACACGATAGTGACAGCAGTTTTCGATTTTCAGAAAATTTTGACGGTACCCCCAATCTCGCGCCTCAATTTTTTATTAAAAGCGGAAATATTTTGTTTACAATTTTACCGTTTATTGTATGAACAATAATACTGCATTTTGCTTTGTCTGGCACGAAACAATTGGCAAACGTGGCGGAACAGAAGTGGCCAGTTGCCTAAAGCATTTTATTGAACTGCATCCAACTTGCACAGATTTTAGGTTTTGGTCGGATAACTGTGCAGGCCAAAACAGGAACAGAATTGTGTATACTTTTTATGCTTGGGCATCGAAACGTTTTAACATTAATATTACGCATAAATATTTGGAACGAGGGCATACCCAAAATGAAGGCGATAGTGTCCATGCATGCATTGAGCGGGTAGCAAAAACCAAGAAATTTTTGTACCTGAGCAATGGTACCAGCTAATTAAATGTGCAAAAATCAAAGCGCCGAAGTACAACGTTATCGGAATGAATATTAACGATTTTCTTGACTTCAAATCACCAGCAAATTTTTTTAACTTTGCCAAAAACAATACGGTGAAAAATTTTGTATAAATAAAATAAAACATATTTTTATTGATCGGATTGACCCAACCAAATTAAATTATAAGTATGGATTTGATGAAAACTTCAAGTACATTTCTTTGATTAAAGAGACCAAATCTAGAGGGCGCAAGTCAATGAAAGCTTATACCACATTAAATTTCGAATTGAAACGGGCCCACAATGCACCGCTACCAATATCGGAGGCCAAATACAATGATTTAATGGAGCTCTGTAATAAAAACAGTATTAAATCAGTGTACCATGGTTTTTATAACAATCTTCCACATGGCGCCGTCCTTGATGAAAATTCGGATGATGAATGAAACGGTTAGGTGATACATTTATGCTTATTATTATTATTTTTATCAGTTTGTGATTTTACTTATTATTTGTGATAATTTATTTTATAGTGAAATATTATTTATAATTTACATTTATATGAATTAAAATGTGATAATAAAAATGATCAGAAATCATTATAAAATGTTTTAGTTTAATTATTTTTGTTATCTCTCCTACTTAAAATATATCTTTGTCGTATGGTAGACGACCAAATTGTAAACTTCCGACAAAGAGTCTTACAAATGTATATTATAATACTATATTTTGAAAATTTTCCACTCAAGATTATTACATTTGTTTTCGACTGGGTTTTCTATTTAATACTGCAATAAAAATATATTTGAATACTGTAAGCTTAAAGGTCATATTTTAATCCATAACTTTTCATTTATGATATTAGAATAAATATAAAAGAAACAAAATTATAATTAATTGAACGCAAAAAAGTTTAAATCGCTTCTCCTGAACAATGACATTTTGCACTTGTCATACTCTCATTTGCACACGACGATATATATATATATATATATATATATATATATATATATATATATATATATATATATATATATATATATATATATATATATATATATATATATATATATATATATATATATATATATATATATATATATATATATATATATATATATATATATATATATATATATATATATATATATATATATATATATATATATATATATATATATATATATATATATATATATATATATATATATATATATATATATATATATATATATATATATATATATATATATATATATATATATATATATATATATATATATATATATATATATATATATATATATATATATATATATATATATATATATATATATATATATATATATATATATATATATATATTATATATATATATATATATATATATATATATATATATATATATATATATATATATATATATATATATATATATATATATATATATATATATATTATATATATATATATATATATATATATATATATATATATATATATATATATATATATATATATATATATATATATATATATATATATATATATATATATATATATATATATATATA
>OW052220.1:156933913-157215496 GCA_932526605.1 Nephrotoma flavescens | reverse complement strand
ATATATATATATATATATATATATATATATATATATATATATATATATATATATATATAATATATATATATATATATATATATATATATATATATATATATATATATATATATATATATATATATATATATAATATATATATATATATATATATATATATATATATATATATATATATATATATATATATATATATATATATATATATATCACTGATATTCAAAATATTTTTCTTTGTTCTATTGTAATTCAAAATTATGAACTCGTTTTAAATTAATTAATTTTATTTGAATTGAGTTCGAGTATTTTCTGGAGTTCCGTGCGGTGTTCGTGATCTTATCTTTGATTTATGTCATCAGGCAGGAGGCCTTATACAAAAATATTTATACTACGAACTCTTTAAACATGTCGAGCAAGTTCAGCCTACTGAAGTCTTACCAAAAACAAAGACATGTTTCATAAAAGGTTTAATGAGGCCTCACTAAAATCTGTGACAATCTCAGTAGACTATATATGACTAAAGTATGTCATGTATGGTATGGTGATAGATTACTACACATTAATTAAATACATTTACATAACCACCAGTTTCAGAAAATTCACTTGGTGCTGGGCATATTAATGTAATAAATTAATATTTAGTACAGGAGAAGATAATTACTGAAAAATAACTGTTCAGAAAATATTTTGCTCCAAGTCCGTAGTACATATTTCTTAAAATTTATTTAAATTTTCAGAAGTTTAGGAGAATTTAAACATTTGATAGTTATTTATGATTTTTAGGAATTGAAATCTTAGATGAAACCAATTATTAGGCAGTATGTTATTTAGATATTCGTTTTTTCTGAGTTATGCCTGTTGCTGTTGTAGATTCCAGGTTAGCTCGCACATCTTCAAACTTTCGAGGCTGTCACTAAGATCGAAATCACTAATTCTAAAACGTTTATACCAATAATTACACGTTTCATAAGACACAAGGTCGGCACCAAGAACACTACAAATTGATTCCCGTGCCTTAGAAGCATTTTTTCCTTGTTGGAATTCGTATAGAATGCAGTGCCGAATGTGCTGTTTATCAGTTGTAATCGTAAACTCTGCTATTCTGAAAGGTTATGTAACTCACGTAAACTTGTCGTTCGTTGTTCTGAAACCTTGCGTCCGATCCTACAAAAACCACAGAATACCGTGAAAAAAATCTGTAGAAATTAAGTTATATACCTAATAAATAAAGTGGGTGGCTAAATAAATTTGTTTCCATGATTTAAAGTTCCAAGTTACAACTTAAAAATCGAATTGCACTTCTGATGAGGATTATAAAGCGATACCCAATATCCGATATTGAAATGTCTATTTTTGAAATTGTCAAAAAAGTGGTCATTTATTCTAGAGAAATTTGGGGTAGTTTTCATGATAAGTGGTGGTTGGTATCTGAAAAATTGCAGTGTACTTATAATGTAAGCTTGTAACTCGGTTGAAAACAACAAAAAACGAAATTTATTTATTTGCATTTTTAAACCTTAGGATGGTTTTTACTTGGGGTTAGAAGTTTAAAAATGGAATTCCAAGGATATTGTGTATACTCATAATTCTATATATCACAACCGAGTTCGAAATATTAATGTTTTTGCAAATTTGGTTAAAATCAATAACTAGCTTTTATTTGAAACAATTCAAATACTATACTATGCTTCAGATAATATGGAATAAGGGGAAAGTGTTAACAAAAATGTACTATATATGCTTGACCAATTTTTTAGATGCAAATCCAAATACATAGTACATCCTCCCTAAGGCATCTTTCCGCTCTAAGCTGATTTTATTATTTTTCTCAAAATTAAAATCATTTATAAAATTGTTAGGAATTTTAATATTATTGAATTTAGAACATATATCAGTCATCCTTATAGTACACTTAGGAAAAATTAAGTAATGAATGTATGTATTTAATTTCGACCAATCAGTATAGATAGGCATATAAAATATACATAATGTAACTAAACACAAATATGTAATATGTATATCTAAATGTTTACTGCGATCAGTAAAAAACAATTTAATTATAATATTTTCCCTTTCGTTCACAAATTTCTGATGTTTCGTATCCTTTCCTCTAAATATTTGTTTCTTTTTTATAAACTATATTTCATGCAGCACACCAAACCATAATCAATGTATGTATATACGTATATATATATACGTACATACAACGTATATACGTACATATATACATACATACATACATCGAAAATAGATCCTCTTTCTTTTCATGATCACATGTTTTTTAAATTTTATATACCTAAACGACAAGAAATTATCGATCGTGCACACATTTTATTTTAAATAGTACATATGTATATACATCTAGTATATGTATAGTATATACATAATACGTGCGTTTTAGTTTTCAAAACATTCTGTTTTATTAAATTTAAAGCATACAATAAGAGAAAGGATATTTTCAAACGAAAATAAAAAACACGTTGAATTTGTATTTTTCCGTTTGTTTCTTTTATACTGTACACACAAATAAAAAAAAATTATTTTGTCGCGCGCGTTGAATAAATATATTGAGCGAGATGTATATTGAGCACATAGGGTTTGAGTTTTAGCTAAGCATTTCTACTAACAGCCGCTCGAAATATTTTTCCATTTGTAACGACATCGAGAATTTGATTTACACATAAAGTTACTATTGGTTTGCAGGTCTGATTGGTATTTTGTTTGTGGTCGTACACAAACGAACATTTAGCATATAAAATATTGTTTATGAAATTTTACTTTGGTATGAAAGAGAGTTATATATTAAATAGCTAAACTATCTTATCTCTGCTAACATAAATTCCAAAACCCCGATAATAACAGGGTATGTAAATTAATAATTTTTGTTTCATATACATCGCGGTTGTAGGAAAGATCCACATCTGTAATTGTTACTGTGGTTTTGCATTGCATTTGCTTGCGCGATGGTGTGTATACCATGTGCGTGCAGATAGGAGAATGTTAATACAAAAAATTGTATTACAAGATGATAAAATATGTATGCAATTAGTTTTCTAGAGTCATATGTACCTTACCTACTGTTACTGTAAAAGTAGTCTCTCATTCATGATTTGTTGAAAAAAAGTTTTCGTCATGTAAGCTGACGGGTTTTCTCACATAAACATTTTCAAATATAATTATTTTGGATTTAAAATCTTTCTATATATTTGTTTACTTTCTTAAAATCCCTAAACGATACGATTTAACATATACAAATTGGAAAAAGATCAATCCGCGATACGAGTTTTCAACAATCAGCAAATTGCATATTTTAAAATTGTGACGTGTTGCGCTTCCGCCTTACTAACTGCAGCACGGAAGTTGGAAAGTATGCACAAAATAGTTACCATTTATGATTACAAGTTGGTTAGTTGGAATAAAATTTAAAATATTTATTATTACGTATGTGGCATTGCATAGTAAAACTTATAGTAGGAAGAGCGGGGTATCTTGCGCTCAAAATGTATACCTGTTGTACACATTTTTCAATGTCTTTCTATGTTACTAATAAAATTTTAATAAAAAAATGTTTGAACTAGGTAAATCGAAAAAAACTAGGAACAAACAGATTTTACGAGGGGGATGTGAATTGCGGGCATTTACCGCAATGTCCTAGTGGATAAAATAAATGTATTCGTTTGGAGATAAAACTGTATAAGATCGTAGATCGTAAAATAAGAAAATCTATAACTGTCTATTCCACTATCGGTGTAAACTTTTATATAACTAGGACAATAAAACATGTTTCGTAACAATGCCAAATAACATCGGGTAGAGTTATCTTATTTTGAGGAACAAATTAAGGTAAACTTTGGAAATTACAAGATCTGATATGAATGAATGGTTTGAGAACAAAAATATTAAAGGCCAGGTCATTTCAATATTAAATAAATTTTCAATATTTAATAATTTTATTAATAGCAACGTTGTTGCAAAATCATCCCACAACACAACGACCACGAGAACTACATATAACAGAACAATGAGTTGCCAGTTTTGCATATCCCAAATTCATTTAGAAACTAGATCCAAAGGATCATACTGTGCCCAATATAATAACTGTTCTAACTCATGTACGTGTTAACGCCCGTACCTCAGTTTTACGTAAATACTTAGACGTGGTTACGGTCCTTACATAGTATTCTTCATAGTAGAATATTACGTATATTTATACTGGTGGTGTTACATCCCATGAAGGGATTTGGCCGTCTATCCTCGATCTTGTGTATTCTCAGAGACATTGTGCCTCCTTTTCACCGGCCCCAAATACATATTTTAACGTTTTATATTGAACTGCTCGCAAAATAAAATTTTCATGAGCAGTGCGAAGCTGACTTAAAATATAAGCAAAGCTTCGATTTACTACATTGAGCTGACGGATGAACTATTCTAATAATAAATAGATGTTTACCTTGGTATTTCACTCATGAGATGAGTTACTAGTCATCATTAATTTGCATATAAATTTCAGCTTAGATGTTGCATATAAGTTTCGTCCCAGTAAATAGCTTCGCAGGCGATACTTAAATTGCAATGCCGTAGGGTGGTCATAAAGGCCCCCTTTCGCACGTATAACTCCCAAAAACATTGCTAAAGGGTCTTGATTCAGACGATATGTAAGTATATAGGCAGCGTTGTATTGCTCTTTGACATCGTTGAATAACATTCTCAATGCTTTTATATTCGTAATAATCCCTTTTTGGAATGGTAAAATGGACTTATTACTTCCAATTCGCATTTCACTTAAAATTTCTTCTTGTTCTGGCATTGCCAACCCGTAGGCAGCCATTCTGGGACGCGAATCTATTTTAGGAACTCTTGAATTGAATAAATCGAACCAATCGTTAACCTAAATGATACGAAAATTTGAATGCAAAAAATCAACTGAGCATATGAAAATTTATAAATTAAATATACCTGTTTACGTAAAATGGCCAATTCATTCCAGAAATTGAATTTTGCAATACCCAAACTGCCTACTCTAAGTAAAGCACAAGAATTCGTGTGTGAAAATAGTTGCGTTGCAAATTTCACCTTCTGCCTTTGGCCGCCTTTAACGACTAGATGAGATGCTGTTAAGCGATGGGCAATTTTTAAATCTGAAGTAGATTGATTGCTTAATTATTCTTCAAGAGGTTTTTTAGTCAACAGGTTATTATTTAGCAAAATTCCAGAATCCAAAAAAGGATTTCTCAGAAGTTTAATGAGATGAGGAGTGTCACTAAATACATATACTTTGCGATTATCTTTACAAGGATTTGCAAAACAAGGGTGACTTTCGTTTATTCCCATTTGGTTTCACAGTCCTCGGTTACCTCCACCCAAATCGGTAACAATGGCCACAACATCATACTCAATGGCACTAAGCTTTATTATAATTGTCTCTAAAATTTCCTTTGTTAATTTTGCATCATAATTATAATGAACTGGCTTTTTCCAATTTTCAAATAAGCCTCTCGCCATTATAACCTAAACGTAGTTAGCTGGAGTAAGCAACGTGTCAGTTTTTTTTTCATATTCGTAACATTTTTGAATTTTCATTTCATCTGCCATCAGCACACAGACTTTTTGATAACGAGACAAATCCGCGTTTCTCATAAGCCTAAAAACAACATTTAAATACCCTGGGTTGATGTTAATTTTTGAAGCCCAATTTCTTAATGTTGAAACAGCTGGAACCGGATATTTTTTCTTCAATAATAGGCGATATGCTTTTGGCCCGCTTGCATAAATGGCGATGGCCTGTGAAATATCATCCACTTTACATTGTACTCTTTATCCTTGATTTTGAATTTTTTTCCATACACCTGCTGTAAATATTTGTTTCACATAGCTATTTTCCTGTTCCAACTGATGACATTTTTTCATAAGCCGTTTATTGTCCTTCATTAAACAGTTTATTTCAGAGTTTTCATCTAAATTTTTGATGTGTATAGAATAAAATCAAAGCCTTTACATTTGCATGTGTTTTATGACATTTAGTATTTACCTCTCTTTTATCATGCTATCATTTAAATCAGATGTACTGGTAGTTTTATCAAATTGTTTCACAAAGAAATTGTCGGTTAGCGTATTAAAATTTCCAATTCTATTATTTATGGCAGGATTAATAGTAGAGTTTTCACAGACTATTTTCATTTGATTTTCCGAAATATTTAATAAATATTTATTATCTGAGGACGAAGTATCACGAGCTAGTTTCAGATTTGATGAAGTTCTTTTCGTATAAAACGGACATGCGTATTAGTTTTTGAATATATGTAATATGTATATGTTAATATTAAACAAATAAATAAACTTACTACAAATTTCTATAAATATTAAACACTATTTTACATATTATTTACAAAATATTATTTTTCTTGGCGATCCTGCCGTTCTATAATTGATTCAGTTAACGCTGTAGATGATGACAAATTTTCAGTAGGCATTGCATCGGTTTTTAATTTCCTGTTAAAAATTCGTCAACTTTGAATAACAATTGCGGATTAAATATACAGAATTTTAAAATAATCATGTATTAATCCCTCAAAAATACCTTTAGCTTTGCGTTAAAACAAAAATTATGCCATTAGCTAAATTTTTGTAGCCACTAGGTGAGTTGCGCGTAACCCTTATTTTGATAAAATGAGTACCATACAGTGTAACATTTGTCTAACCTGGAGAACCGACGCGAACGAAAAAAACTAAAAACAATTAAGCAACAACAAAAAAACCCTATATCATGAACTGGAATGAAAGTAAAATTTAACCGAAATAAATTCTCCAAGTTACACGAATGTTGAAGAATTGTTAGGGTCACTCAGGGACTCTTCAGCGGTCGTTGCCGGCTAAGCATCAGGGTTGGGTGTGGGATTTGAAGAGTATGAGTGATCCGTGTGTAACCGCTAGGAAAGGAATGATGCCAACTACCCACCATCTTGGACCGGATACTTACGCTAGTTCATCCTCCCAATGCCAGCTTAATTAATCACACATATTTTAAATTGCACTTCACTCAAAAAAACAAGAAAAAAACCGAAAAAAATCATTGCACATCTTTTGTTCGAAACAAATTAAATATAACCAAAAAAATTATCCGCGAAACCCAAGAGAGAAGAGAAAAAAATAAGAATTCTGAATTTTAATTAAATTAGTCCACAGAATGAAATATTTATTAATCATAAAAAGAAATTTGATAAAATTTGAGAGAAATATTATAAAGACTAAATAGTGTTAGTATGATTAATAAGTATAATACTATAATTCCACACCAAATTATTTCAAACCCATCACGTAATATCCTATTAGATAATAACGGGACTAGAAAACGTAAATTCGGATTGTAAGATTTGAAATAGTTTGCTTGAAATAAAAATTTAGAAAACAAAGGACTAAATGTTAAATACTTAAGATTAAGTTACTATAAATGACTAATTCTTTATGATTATTATTATATGTATATTTAAGTTTTTTTTTTTATGTTAGGTTGAATTCAATGATTATAATTATCGAAATGTACATTAATATATAAAATTGACATCACCAGTGTAGCCGCCATGATGGTAAATCCGGATTTTAAAAGTATAGTACGTACATCGATATACTAGTTTATAGTTCATATACTTGAGAACTTGTAACGGTATAAATACACGATATACCAGTGTGCACACTTTAACATTTTTTGTAATAACAGTTTATACCACTATTTCATCGCTGCACTGTATGGAGTACCACACCATTTGTCGAAGCACTGTAATATTAATGTCTTTGAATGTATATCAGTAAAACAAAACAATTTTATACTATTATAATTATCGTTACGACATGAAATAACGTAATCACTATGGTTTATAGGTTTTTCTCTGCACAGTATTTAATTATTTATATTTAGCACTTTTAGTTCATACGGCACAAAGTTTTCGTTTATATGTAAATAGTTTTAAACAAATCGTCCAACTTTACATGCACCTCATTCACAATATTTTTTTTTTGTTTTAATTTCTAGGTGGATTTACTTTTACCAACTCACACTTTTCATCAAATATTATTATTATAATACTTCAATTTTTCAATGTTATAATTTTTCAACGGTTTATTTTATTATTGTTTTCATGTATCATTTTTTGTTGTTTCCTTTATCTTTAGATATTAAGTACAAAAACAAATTAAACTAATTGTGTGTTAATTAATATTTTTCACAATTTTTGTCAAAACCCAAAAATTTTTTATATTTTATTTTTTTAACTGACTAAATATAACAAAATTCAGAATAAGACCGAACAAGTGACCACAAAATCCACAATACGACTAACCAGCCGCGAAATTCAAAATAAGACTGCCCCGTTCCACTGCTGATCGCCTTTTTATATCTTTTTTCCTATACCCGCCAAATTTTACGCGGGACTTTTTGACAAGCCTCACAGGGTTTTACAGAAGTTTTGCCCATCATTTCCCACACATATCATCCAACTGGATTGACCGAGGTGACATCTATGTGCGTCGAACCAGATATTGTCGGTAACACAGTGTACTATGTGATCGTATATCTAGCTGACATTAAGGGGTGTAATTATTCGCATACTTTAATCACAAACAAAATACCAATCAGACCTGCAAACCAATAGTAACTTTATGTGTAAATCAAATTCTCGATGTCGTTACAAATGGAAAAATATTTCGAGCGGCTGTTAGTAGAAATGCTTAGCTAAAACTCAAACCCTATGTGCTCAATATACATCTCGCTCAATATATTTATTCAACGCGCGCGACAAAATAATTTTTTTTTATTTGTGTGTACAGTATAAAAGAAACAAACGGAAAAATACAAATTCAACCTGTTTTTTATTTTCGTTTGAAAATATCCTTTCTCTTATTGTATGCTTTAAATTTAATAAAACAGAATGTTTTGAAAACTAAAACGCACGTATTATGTATATACTATACATATACTAGATGTATATACATATGTACTATTTAAAATAAAATGTGTGCACGATCGATAATTTCTTGTCGTTTAGGTATATAAAATTTAAGAAACATGTGATCATGAAAAGAAAGAGGATCTATTTTCGATGTATGTATGTATGTATATATGTACGTATTGTATTATATATACATATATATATATATATATATATATATATATATATATATATATATATATATATATATATATATATATATATATATATATATATATATATATATATATATATACGTATTGTATTATATATATATATATATATATATATATATATATATATATATATATATATATATATATATATATATATATATATATATATATATATATATATATATATATATATGGTAATCACACCACATGGCTTATTGCAGCCATGCAACTACAAATTAAAAACCTCAGGCAGTCCAAACTTAAGAGCTTAAGTTGTGCTCCGTTTGGACCACTTAGGGGAGCGGTACGACCACCAAAAATTTTACAGGTCCGGGGCGGTATGTTGTACCATCACTTCGAATCGAAATTCGAAAAAAGTTGAGTGGCGGTATGTTGTATTATTTTCGAAAAGCAAAAATGATACAACTTTCACTTTTTTGACGCGAATTTTTTCGAATTCGAATCGAAGTGATGTAGCACTAACCGAAGTGGTGCAACCGGCGTGTAGCTTAAGCTCCTAACCTAAGTCGTGCGTGACTGGTTGAGGCATTATAAGGCAACTCTAAATATTTAGTGTTCACATACGAATTAATCATACATTGAGATAGCGAATTTTTATAAATACCTTAAAAATTATTAAACGAATCAAAATTTAATCATGCATTCTGATTACACTAATCATGGGAGATGAATATGATTACATGTATCATAATAATAATAAGCTCCGTTTTCACTGATTGACATAATTAAACAAATAGTATTTCTTATTATTGTATGATAGGGAATATCACAATAATTTTATAATGATTTCTATTATTATAATATGGTAAAGGCAATCATGTGTTTATCATATTTTTTCTGAGTGTAGACGCTGACTCATTTTCTATATCAGTATATAGGTTTAAATGGAGCTTGTATCGTGAAGAATTACATTTGTACATTTTGCTTAGAAGGAAAATTATGCAAATCATTGATCGAAATATTAAAAGTGTTTGTCTCATGAATTCCTTATTCAATCAGTAAAGGGTGTGTTTTATAGCTTCACATCGTTAAGTTTGCAACATTGTTTTGTTTGACAACCGAGTTTACAGCTAACATTTGCTTTGTCATTAGTTTGATTTGCCATTTCATAATGAATAAACTTATGCCATAGCACTGCTTGCCAAATCGGCCAATCGGCTGAAGCACTAATTCTATTGATGTTGATTTTCCAAACAAAATTTTGTTCAACGATGAAGCTCAATTTTTGTTGAATGGGTACGTTAATAAACAGAATTGGATTTGGAGTGAAGATAATCTAGAAGCCTTTGCCTTTGAAACACCATTATATCCATAGAAAATCACTGTTTGGTGCGCTTTATGGGCCGGCGGACTCTCTGGTCTATATGTCTTCAAAAACGATGACGGGTGGTATCTTACAGTGAACGGTATAGAGACATGATTTCTAACTTTTTTGTACCCCAATTGGCTGCCATTAATCTTGCTGATATGTGGTTCCAACAGTACGGTTCCATAAGCCACACAACGCGGAATACAATTAATTTACTCAAAGAAACATTTTATGAAAGACTAATTCAACATAATAGTCCTGTTAATTGGCCGGTCGGCGATTGAACGTCGTAGAGGAAAGACGTGTTTTTTGTCTCTCCTCTAAATAAATAAATAATTTATAATTTAAATGTGTTTTAATTATCTAATCAATTAACTAATATATTATATCCATATATGTCCATAAATAAATAATAATATTTTGTGGAATTTAATAAGTAAAGTGAAAAGTTGTACGTGTTGTACAGTTATATTAATTTGTGTTTGGTGCGTTTGCAATGGTGTAGAATATGTACATAACAATTTTCGTTTATATGTACTTATTTTGATACCGTTGCTTGAATGCATCTTATGCATTGTATGTAATTCTTCAATATGTAAGACTTTTTTTTATTCCAAAGATGTCCAAGATAAGTGTTCTTTTATTTTTTTTCATTGTTTTAACACATATTTTAATACATATTTTTACAAATAAATTTTAAGTATATAATCATAATAACTGTATTAAATAACTCATAAAGGTGCAGAGTGCTAGTATTCTCTTCTCGTAGGTTATTCGAGTATAGTTTGCGCAAGAAAGCGTTTTCAATTCTGTTGTTTTGTTTTGTCACACTGGCTAACAATTTTTGTTGTTGTTTTTGCTGGACGAGTATTTTTTGTTTTTTGCTGCTTTTGGTAATTTTGTTTGAATCCTATCTTTAGTTTTATATACGAATTTACTCGTAAGTACATATTATATGTATGTATTATATTTACATGGAAATTAGCATTGGAGGTGTACAATGAGATGTACATTTCGATACCCACGAAAATGTGGTTTTGCGATGACGTATATAGCTTGTTATATGCTTCTAGCTGCTGTGTTATGTGTGAGTATCGATAGGTATACGAAGAAACAATGTACGAGATCAGGGCAGTTTTGTTTTCATTTTATTTTATTTACTTCATTTTATATTATATGGCTAATTATAATATATTTATTATATATTTGCTTTTTATGCGTGTTTGTGTGAATGTTTTGCTTAATGAAAGGACACAAAAATCAACGATTGAATCTTAGATCTTAGATCAATATACACTCGCTACTGTGAGGATAAATAATTAAATTTTTTACAATAAATTTTTATTTCATATTAGATTGCTTTAAATGGGTTTTGCATATTATGGGTAGTAGTTCAGCAAAATGTTTCTCAGCTTATACGGAAGGTTGTATTCATATAATATATGCTTTGTTGTTACCTATATTTCTAAGCTATTTTTGGTTATTTTAAATTGTTTTGTTGATGTAGTTATGTATTATTAATATAAGAAGTCAAATTTGCAGTGTTACACAGAATTCCTGTCTGAGCTTTAGATTTACATGTCCAAATTAGTCTCTTTACTGAATATTATAGATTCTTTTGTTGAAGTTTGGCGTCAATTTAGCGCGAGTGGAATCATTTTTGAAATTTAGGATGATCAGTCGTACGCTGAAATTTTTGAGCTATAGGATTACCACGATACGTTTATAATCTGTCGTGGATTCATTGTGGCTTTGTAAAGCATAAATGTTGTTGATTAGAGATGTTAGCGGAAGATCGCTTGGTAAATAGTAGAGGTTTCACAGGGAGAAGATGATTTGATTTTTTTGTTTTTGGTTTGATTTTTTATTCTAGAAAAGCGTGTATCGAGTACTCCTGGATAAACATTACATGTTGTTCTTGATACACTTTACTATCATTGGGGTGTATCCTCTGTCCGGTCGCAGGTTAATTATTTGCGGTCAGAGGTATGGTTACTGGATTTGGTTTGCCATGCCAATTGACAATTTTTTTTTTATATTTGGGTTTGTTTTGCGATTGTGAGGTGGAGATCCACGGAAAGACTGCTACGCCTTTTCCGAGGTCGCAGTCTTTTTATGTATTTCTAATTATGTAAATTTAAAAAAGATGTAAGGATTTGCAAATCTAGTGGCCCTGTTTCTGATGGGGTAATTGACTTGCGACCGGATGGAGGATATACCCCATTGTTTATACAAATGATTCTTTCCACAATTTGATTTCTAATAATTTGCTAATATTCCTTCCTTCTAACTAATTTGATAATATTCCTTCATCCAATTATTCAGAATTTGTGTATTAAATTATAATTTTTTTATATTTAAATTTAACGAGCAATTTAGAGTTATCGAGATTTATCAGGTCTTTATTATTAATACTATTATTCATTACAGTTCCTGATTAAGCTAATTTATTTTACCCTAATGGAAATTTTTGATTACAGAAGTTATTTGAAGCCATAATTAGAAAGCTAATTAAAAATAAAATTTTAATTTAAATGTCAGAAGAGCAGACAAGGCAGGAATCATAATGGCTATCGGATTGCTAATAAATTTGATATTTCAGAGGGTATTTGACTTTTCGAAATTACAGATAGCTTGGAAGCTACAGAGTAAATTTGAAATGCAGTTAAATATTGCTGTCCTTAGATGGTTTTTCAAGGATCGTGGCATTTATTTAATTAAATTATTTTCTAGGTTGTTTCGGGAGACTGTAAATTGGCGAGGGTTTTAATTAGCTTGTTCTAGGTTGGATAAATAATTACCGCTGATTGTTCTTTTTATTTGATACAGTTGACGACAATAAATTATTTTCGAATGTCTTATTTTAATATTTACTGAACCATTTATTTTACAATTCAAGCGTTAAATAATCGGTTATCAAGGATCCGATCCTACAGTTGTGTTAGCTACTTATTATTAATTCTCTCATCTTACAGATTCCTGATTACTTAAGTTTTATTTAATTCTGGTTTAATTTGTTTATGTAGTGGGGTTCTTAAACTGTACCGAACATCCATTATTGATATATTACCTTACAGATTTCAAATTAGCTGTTTTTGAAAACAGATTTCATTTGGTCATTTTTTATTTTTATAAAAAACATATTTGTGTTACATTAGGGATGGCAAGGACAAGTGACCATCACATTATATAATTTTTTTATTTAACAATATTTATAAATAAATCCTTTAAATCAACAGATTCACAAAGATTATATCCGTTGAAGATAAAATGGTAGTATACCTTCCTTTCCTGCTTTGATATGAGTACTACAATATTTGGTGATTTATGGATTCCATTTATTTTATTCTGTTTTGTTTTATGTAAACCAAATTAATTTAGTTAATACTAATCATAACATTACTTTTATTTTGTTCAAGTATAATTTGACTCATAATAATGACATTTTATTTCTTGAAATTTACTGAAACCTAAGTAATTATAATCTTTTTTAGAATGCTGATTGCTGAATATTTATATAAAAAAAAAAAAATTGTGTTGTCTTGTGCTAACCGTCTTATATTACATTTCAACTAACAATTTACTAACTATTGACTACTTAGGTGTCTGAAACCGGGTCAATTTCCATAATAATTAATAAACCTTTCCTATCCCTCCATCTTGTTATATGTAAAAGAGTGTGCGGATGGGCCCGGCGTCAACCGGGAATCTTACTTAGGTTTGGTCGCACATTCCAATCAATCAATCAATCAATCAATCAATAATAGTCCTGTTAATTGGCCACCGAGATCGTGTGATCTAACTCCATTAGATTATTTTCTTTGGGGATATGTTAAGTCACTTGTCTACGCTTGCTGCGAAAAGTGTGTGAAAATTGGACATGCAGATTGCGCCATCTACGCACCAGCCACATGGCCACAATCATATTCAAGCATTAATGGCATAAAATTATCAATCCAATAAAGCTTGTTTCACTGCTATTCAAAATATTTTTCTTTGTTTTATTGTAGTTCAAAATTATGAACTCGTTTTAAATTAATTAATTTTATTTGAATTGCGTTCGAGTATTTTCTGGACTTCCGTGCGGTGTTCGTGATCTTATCTTTGATTTATGTCATCAGGCAGGAGGCCTTATACAAAAAATATTTATACTACGAACTCTTTAAACATGTCGAGCAAGTTCAGCCTACTGAAGTCTTACCAAAAACAAAGACATGTTTCATAAAAGGTTTAATGAGGCCTCACTAAAATCTGTGACAATCTCAGTAGACTATATATGACTAAAGTATGTCATGTATGGTATGGTGATAGATTACTACACATTAATTAAATACATTTACATAACCACCAGTTTCAGAAAATTCACTTGGTGCTGGGCATATTAATGTAATAAATTAATATTTAGTACAGGAGAAGATAATTACTGAAAAATAACTGTTCAGAAAATATTTTGCTCCAAGTCCGTAGTACATATTTCTTAAAATTTATTTAAATTTTCAGAAGTTTAGGAGAATTTAAACATTTGATAGTTATTTATGATTTTTAGGAATTGAAATCTTAGATGAAACCAATTATTAGGCAGTATGTTATTTAGGTATTCGTTTTTTCTGAGTTATGCCTGTTGCTGTTGTAGATTCCAGGTTAGCTCGCACATCTTCAAACTTTCGAGGCTGTCACTAAGATCGAAATCACTAATTCTAAAACGTTTATACCAATAATTACACGTTTCATAAGACACAAGGTCGGCACCAAGAACACTACAAATTGATTCCCGTGCCTTAGAAGCATTTTTTCCTTGTTGGAATTCGTATAGAATGCAGTGCCGAATGTGCTGTTTATCAGTTGTAATCGTAAACTCTGCTATTCTGAGAGGTTATGTAACTCACGTAAACTTGTCGTTCGTTGTTCTGAAACCTTGCGTCCGATCCTACAAAAACCACAGAATACCGTGAAAAAAATCTGTAGAAATTAAGTTATATACCTAATAAATAAAGTGGGTGGCTAAATAAATTTGTTTCCATGATTTAAAGTTCCAAGTTACAACTTAAAAATCGAATTGCACTTCTGATGAGGATTATAAAGCGATACTCGATATCCGATATTGAAATGTCTATTTTTGAAATTGTCAAAAAAGTGGCCATTTATTCTAGAGAAATTTGGGGTAGTTTTCATGATAAGTGGTGGTTGGTATCTGAAAAATTGCAGTGTACTTATAATGTAAGCTTGTAACTCGGTTGAAAACAACAAAAAACGAAATTTATTTATTTTCATTTTTAAACCTTAGGATGGTTTTTACTTGGGGTTAGAAGTTTAAAAATGGAATTCCAAGGATGTTGTGTATACTCATAATTCTATATATCACAACCGAGTGCGAAATATTAATGTTTTTGCAAATTTGGTTAAAATCAATAACTAGCTTTTATTTGAAACAATTCAAATACTATACTATGCTTCAGATAATATGGAATAAGGGGAAAGTGTTAACAAAAATGTACTATATATGCTTGACCAATTTTTTAGATGCAAATCCAAATACATAGTACATCCTCCCTAAGGCATCTTTCCGCTCTAAGCTGATTTTATTATTTTTCTCAAATTTAAAATCATTTATAAAATTGTTAGGAATTTTAATATTATTGAATTTAGAACATATATCAATCATCCTTATAGTACACTTAGTAAAAATTAAGTAATGAATGTATGTATTTAATTTCGACCAATCAGTATAGATAGGCATATAAAATATACATAATGTAACTAAACACAAATATGTAATATGTATATCTAAATGTTTACTGCGATCACTAAAAACAATTTAATTATAATATTTTTCCCTTTCGTTCATAAATTTCTGATGTTTCGTATCCTTTCCTCCAAATATTTGTTTCTTTTTTATAAACTATATTTCATGCAGCACACCAAACCATAATCAATGTATATACGTATATATATACGTACATACAACGTATATACGTACATATATACATACATCCATACATCGAAAATAGAGCCTCTTTCTTTTCATGATCACATGTTTTTTAAATTTTATATACCTAAACGACAAGAAATTATCGATCGTGCACACATTTTATTTTAAATAGTACATATGTATATACATCTAGTATATGTATAGTATATACATAATACGTGCGTTTTAGTTTTCAAAACATTCTGTTTTATTAAATTTAAAACATACAATAAGAGAAAGGATATTTTCAAACGAAAATAAAAAACAGGTTGAATTTGTATTTTTCCGTTTGTTTCTTTTATACTGTACACACAAATAAAAAAAAATTATTTTGTCGCGCGCGTTGAATAAATATATTGAGCGAGATGTATATTGAGCACATAGAGTTTGAGTTTTAGCTAAGCATTTCTACTAACAGCCGCTCGAAATATTTTTCCATTTGTAACGACATCGAGAATTTGATTTACACATAAAGTTACTATTGGTTTGCAGGTCTGATTGCTATTTTGTTTGTGCTTTAATGATTCGCACAGTATTTGGATATAGCATAGTTTCAAATATGTAGTCCACTGTAAGCACAGCAAACAAATAATGTTTTTGTCACGGGCGCGAGGCACCGTTACAACAGCCTTAAAAAGAAGTTATTGTAAATAAGACTTATTATTATTGTTTTAAATTTAATCAAAATAATTTTTTTTGAGTTGTATGCAACATTGTTATTCGTATTATTAAGCGATAATTTTTTAATCCGTGGATAATTGATAGTAGGGATAATAAATATGTAGATTATATTTTTTTAATTTTAAAACTAAGGAAGCATACATGTGCTAATTTTATTTTGTCCTTATAAGTGTGTTTTTTAAAAACGCATATGAAAAAAATCGAACTTGAACTAGTTTATGAACTAGACATTTTCGTTTTATAAACTTATTCTTAGTGTGGACTACCGTCGATGACGTAAACTAGTTCAACGTTGCACTTTTTATTTATTTATTCTTGCATCGATTGGTTTTGCTTTTTAAATGAATGAATGATAGATTTTTTGTTTTAAAATAATAAGTTGGAACTGGTTGCATAACCAAATTTAACAAATGATTACTTTTGGATTATTTAACCTTCGTGTCAACACGACACACCCGGGTATGTATTTTGGATTTCAAATGCATAATTGACTTTGATAAAAAGGTCCTAATAAATTGAGCTTTTGAGTAGTTCTCCAGAAACGGGAAATAATAGTAAACAGTACAAAATAGAAATTTATGAAAACTGAAACTTTAAGAATTCCATTTAGCCAGGTACATCTTACAATCAACACGAACACACCCGGCTTGGTGGAAGTAGGAAAATACTCGTGTTGACTTAACGATTGTTATTTTTATGAATTAATTTTATGAATTTTTAAAATTGGTGCAATAAAAGAAAGAAGCTTGGGATGAAAATTAAAATTTATTATTTTATTTCCAGTAAAATTTCATAATACGAGTTATAAGTAATCATGTTCCTAACATTTACGAGTATATTATATAAAGGAAACTTTTGTTGACATTTTTTGTAAACATTACGCAAGAACGCCGGCGTTTCCGTGGCAAATATTATTGGCACAAAGTGCATTAATGCAGAAAAACTTGTAAACAATTAGAGTGGTGAATATGTTGTGGCCAACACCAGACTTTTTTTTACCACGAATGTATACATAGATCTCGAATACACCCCACTTGATTTCTAAAGCGAAAAATTAAAGTTACTTTTCTTTTGGTAAAACTGTTTTGCACAATCAAAAATCATAACTCCTGCGTAAATTTCAGAAAATCAACAAAATCAACCCTTGTTGAAAACTTAATCTTTAAATCTATAATTTTTTAACATCAGTTAAGAAATTGAAAAACCCCCGTGGAAGCTGCCACTTCTGGTACACAGATTTCCACTAAACTTCGCAAGAATCTCGCAATTAATACAAAAACGTTAAGTATGAAGATTTATTCAGAATAGTCAATCCGACTGGGCTATATAGATGTCGAACTTTGGTGAAATAAGGTTTTAAACGTTATCATTTCATTTAAAATAAATTTATTTTGTAGGCGGAATATATTCCGAAATCTGGAAAAAAATGCATTTTAAAGATATAAGTTTCAAGATATATAGCGTTGCTAGCTTTCGTCGTCACTACAATTTTGATTGCGGGTTTTTCCTTTTTTAATGGTGTTGTCCAAGATCAGCCAAACGGACCGTTTTTTAAGAATAAACGCATCAATTGATATATCCACCGAGATCATGCGATTTAACGCCTTAAGACTTCCTCCTTTGTGGCAATCTTAAATTGCAGTTCTATGCGAGTAAACCGCAAACAATTGATGCCCACAAAGTAAACATAAGGAACGCCATTCAGCAAATTCAGCGAGATTTATTCGATTCATGGGATTCATTTTTTCACTGAAAAAAAAAAAAATATTGGACCTTCCCAAAACGTCCCACGAAGCAAAGCCCCGGCGGACATTTGAACGACGTTATATTTCAAGCTTAAATACTATAAAATATTCTTCAAACCAAAAAAAAAATTGAGTGGACATCTCACCCAACATGTTTTATTTACATTTAAAAATCGAGCATCCATTAATTATTTTAATTTTAAAATCTGAGCCATATACCAATAAAAACCTTATATATTATTGGCTCATAAAATATTTTTTTTTAATTGGTTAATTTTTAATTTATAGAGGAAATGATGACTTTTTCTAAAATAAAACTTTATTTCACCAAAGTTCGACATCTATATAGCCCAGTCGGATTGACTATTCTGAATAAATCTTCATACTTAACATTTTTGTATTAATTGCGAGATTCTTGCGAAGTTTAGTGGAAATCTGTGTACCAGAAGTGGCAGCTTCCACGGGGGCTTTTTCAATTTCTTCACTGATGTTAAAAAATTATAGATTTAAAGATTAAGTTTTCAACAAGGGTTGATTTTGTTGATTTTCTGAAATTTACGCAGGAGTTATGATTTTTGATTGTGCAAAACAGTTTTACCAAAATAAAAGTAACTTTAATTTTTCGCTTTAGAAATCAAGTGGGGTGTATTCGAGATCTATGTATACATTCGTGGTAAAAAAAAGTCTGGTGTTGGCCACAACATATTCACCACTCTAATTGTTTATAAGTTTTTCTGCATCAATGCACTTTGTGCCAATAGCAATTGTTATAAAATTAATTTACAACATGGTGGTGTGTGAACGATTGTTCGCGGCACTTTCACGGTATTTGATTGTAGGTGGCGAAATAGCTATATTGAACAAAACGAGCAATGCCTCGTAATTATGCGGCGCGGTGTATAAATAGTTTTGCTACGTGGAGTGCTAGGAAGTGAAAAGGTTTTTGAGCCGCTACAAATCCCCAATGGCTAATTGTTTTGATTCGCTGCAGTTTCCGTTGGAACCCACGCTAGTATTTTGTGGCTTCTGTACCCTATCCGTACTAGCTAGACAAGAATTAGTTTATGATTGAAGATATAATTCCAAGGTCAGTTATGATATTGGTTTGATGGGCTGTGGCAAGTTTTTCCAGTTTCCTAATGTTTCGGTTATTAGGGTCATGTATTTCTAAGTTTAGCTTAATTCCCGGTTGAGTGATGTTTGCTTGAAGTAATGGAGGTAGTATTTGAGAAGTTCGCATCTCCTTGTTGGTGAACGTCCGCCTTTAATTTTCAACGTCTCGTTCTGATACTGGAGTAAGTAATTTCCATTTAGATTTCTTTCCGATTTATTATATGTTATAAGTCCGTTGAAGTTATTTTAAAAAAATGTTTTCGTTAACTGTTTCAATTATTTTGTTTTCATTAATGAAGTGTTTATTATACGAGTATTTATAAAATTTTTTATAAATATTTAGAATTTTTTGTAAATTTTAATTATAGTTCCAAATAACGCTGTACAATTTTGATTTTTACATATGAGAGATTTAAATTTGACGTGTTTTACAACAATTATTTTCCATAAAATAAAATTTGTAAGATATTGTATAATTTTGTATGATTTTCAGCTGTCTCAGTATCCGTTGCTGTGTGGACGCTAGTAGCTATATCATTGGAACGGTATTTCGCAATTTGTCGTCCATTAACATCACGCCGGTGGCAAACCCAGTTTCACGCCTACAAAATGATATTGTTAGTATGGATTATAAGCTTTGCGTGTAATTCACCTTTACTTATAGTACAACAATTACAACCGATGGCAAGAAGTAAGTAGCTCAGTTAATAATATATATTTAAATAATATAAAACCAATACTATAAAAGCAGTGTTTGTTATTTTTGAAACTATTATAGTGTTTGTACGATGGTGATGTACTTGATTGCAAATATGTACTTTAAATGCAAACTCCATATGGCTAATTTATAGTAAAACTCATTCCTGTAAATAGTCGCTTATTGTGATATTGTTACGCGAACCATACGTTAATAGCGGTGTGAATTGATATTTAGGTAACAACTGTATTCGTGGTTAATTACGCCTATTAGATGACAGATGATTTGGTGGAAAAGGTGTCTTCGCTAGATAATGAAACACATCAATATTATCAAACGTGATTTAGGCGAATCAATATTTTTATTATTTTCTTTAGTGATGATTTCTTGTTTTACATAATGTTACGATTTTGCCTTGTCACTCAAGGTTCGAATCACTGGATTGTGAATAAATACAACTGCTTCAAATTTGAACTCACACAATTTATTTACACAACACGATTTATTATACAACACAAAATTAACAATTAATTATTGCAATTATAACACACTTTAATAATCACTTTAATAATCTTTCTATTTAACCTTCACTGTATCACGTTTAAAATAAAACTCATCATTCCACGTCAACGCGCGCCTTTATATACCAAAATATTTGTTTCTGGAATAATCCCAAATGTTCTCATCAATTATACACGTACATTTCATAATAATCCCGAATGTTGTCCAAAATTTATACGAGAACGTTCTAGTAAATACCGTAGTATACAAATAGCGCCTAAATGTTGATCCATACCAAATTAAAATTGAGCAACTTATTAAAATAACTTATTCTACTCTAAACTAAATGTCACCGTAACACTACCCCTCACCCAAGCCTGTTCGTCCCGAACAGGATCCAAATCACCTCCTCTGTAGAGCGCCAAACACTCTAAATGCACCACCTTTGGTTTACCTCTCCGTCCTTTCTGAATGCGATAAACCATGTCGTTCATCCTTTTAATGACAGTGTAAGGTCCTTCCCATGTAGGTTGCAACTTCGGTGATAATCCCTTCTTCCGTTGTGGGTTGTGAAACCATACCAATTGCCCTTCCTCGAAGCCTTGATTGTTTGCTAGTATGTCATATCGAGCCTTCATTCGATGTTTTACCATTGTGGTTCTCCCATTATTGTCCGATGTACTGCAGAATATTGGCATGTACCGCTCGAGCAATTGTTTTGCCAAATTTTTCTGTTCCATGGTAAGATCTTCGGTCCATTTCTCCATGAGTTGATCTATAATCTCTTTCTGCACTTGCGGGTTAGCCGTCTTAATCGGATTTTTCTGCTCGCACTTCACTATCGCAGATATTTCTTTGCATTTTCCGATTATTGTCCCTTTCTTGATGGTTTTCGTCTTATCCGAGAGATTTAGAGTCCTAATTGGTACTCTATTATCGCTGTCTGGTTTCACCAGAACTTTCCCGATCATACTTTCTCTGGCTCCACTCTTCGCTTCATTGGCTTCCACAACCCACAACCTGGGTGACCCAAAACCTCCCTCCAATCTTGTCCATACTATTGTTTCCGAGTTTGGTGGCAGCTTCTCCCGATGATCCATTATAATTTGCCTGGTCGTTTCTCCTATAGCACTAACGTGAAGTGGCAACTCGATTTTATCATAGGTTAATACACCCCGTCCAACATCCACCACGAAGCCATTTGTTCTCATGAAGTCCATCCCCAAGATGACTTCGTCTACAATATCTGCAACCAGCACCTCGTGTTGAAAGTGATTTCGCCCAATCCTTATTTTTACGACCTTTTTCCCTTTTATTGCTGAATTTTCTCCAGTCGCCGTTCGTAATTTCATTCCATTAGCTGGTTCCATAATTCCATCGATATTATCCTCACGAACAAACCGCTCCTTGCTATTCTCGAAACATGGATGGAGGTTATGGGGCAATCGGTTGTGGGAGTCAGCTTCTGCCCTGCAAACTGATTCTTTTTAGTTTAACGACTCCGCTGAATGCGCGAACCGCTCAATTGCCGATGAAAATTCCTGTAGCGATTCTCCTCCTCTTTGGTATCGACCCTTCAATTCCATGCGATAGATTACTCGCTTATGGTCACTTCCATATTTTCGATCTAGCGCCTTCATAATTTCGATGTAAATGTTCCGTTCTTGCTTGGGAATGATTTGTAGTGTTTCCGTCGCTTCGCCTTTAAGAGCCACAATTAACGCTCCAACAAGTTGTTCTTCATTCCACTGATTTTGTTTAATCGCCGTTTCGAATTGGAAATAAAAATACTGAAGGATGTTGTTCCATCAAATGTTGGTGGTTTTAACTTAACTGCATTAACCGTCTGGATCACTTGATGTGTCGTTCCATTTGCCTTGACATCTTGGAGCTCCTTCTCGATACGTTGAAACTCCCCTTTAACATTTTGAATTTCTGCGTGTACTTCTGTTTGCAGTTTCTCCACTTTACCGTGTAGTGTAGATGATAACTCCAGAAACCTCTCGTCTATTTTCTTTTGACCAACTTCTATTTGATTTTTAATGTCCGCTCCTTGTTGCTTCACCTGTTGTCCCATCATATTCATAGCAGCCATCAACTGCGAAAAATCGAAACTTCAAGATGGGTTTTGTATTGTTTCGACCACCGTTTGTACGTCTTTTTCTTTCTTATCCATACTGATCTCATCCGTTTTTTCCTCCTCGAAATCATACACGTCTGGATCTAAACCTTCTTTCTCCATGGCCTCACGTAGTCGCTCCACCAAACTAGCTTTTGTGCCTTCACTGGCCAAACCTCGCCGTGTCAGTTGCTCCTTTAATTGCGCAAACTTTAATCCGTAGAGAATCATTTTCCTTATTATTCACAATCCCAACGCTGTCACCAATTGTTACGATTTTGCCTTGTCACTCAAGGTTCGAATCACTGGATTGTGAATAAATATACAACTGCTTCAAATTTGAACTCACACAATTTATTTACACAACACAATTTATTATACAACGCAAAATTAACAATTAATTATTACAATTATACGAGCATGAAGTTTCTGGCATCTTTCTGGCAAACCTTATAAATCCTATTAAACTTCTAACAAACGTTATAAATGTAAATAAATCCTGACAAATGCAAATTGACTCATGATGCAATCTAATATTTAAATTTAATTTACAGATGTTTTGTAGACCACAATCTGAGTTGAATTTCAAAAACAAATAATCTAATTACTCGAGACTACCAAAAACTAATTTACTTATCAATATCGAGTAAAAAATTAATTAACGTTAAGGTAAAATTAAGATGATTAATAATATCATTAAACAACGAATTATTAATGCCATTAAGGAAAGTTTACACAAACAGCCAACAAACAAATTAACCATAAAGTTATAGGCAAACAAAAACACACTTCAGGTTTTGGAAATACAGAGAAGGGGATCGGCCACGTGGCTTCAAATAAGACAGATATTGCTTCAAATGACGTCACTAACAGCTTGTTAATTACCATTTACTAAAGTTTACACGAACAGACACCATATACAAATTAACCATAAAGGTCTAGGCAAACAAAAACACACTTTAGGTTTTGAAAATACAGAGAAGGGGAGCGGCCACGTGGCGTCAAATAAGACAGATATTGCTTCAAATGACGTCACTAACAGCTTGTTAATTACCAATTACTAAAGCTTACACGAACTGCCACCATATACAAATTAACCATAAAGGTCTAGGCAAACAAAAACACACTTTAGGTTTTGGAAATACAGAGAAGGGGATCGGCCACGTGGCTTCAAATAAGACAGATATTGCTTCAAATGACGTCACTAACAGCTTGTTAATTACCATTTACTAAAGTTTACACGAACAGACACCATATACAAATTAACCATAAAGGTCTAGGCAAACAAAACCACACTTTAGGTTTTGGAAATACAGAGAAGGGGATCGGTCACGTGGCTTCAAATAAGACAGATATTGCTTCAAATGACGTCACTAACAGCTTGTTAATACCATTTACCATTTACTAAAGTTTACACGAACAGACACCATATACAAATTAACCATAAAGGTCTAGGCAAACAAAAACACACTTTAGGTTTTGGAAATACAGAGAAGGGGATCGGCCACGTGGCTTCAAATAAGACAGATATTGCTTCAAATGACATCACAAACAGCTTGTTAATTACCATTTACTAAAGTTTACACGAACTGCCACCATATACAAATTAACCATAAAGGTCTAGGCAAACAAAAACACACTTTAGGTTTTGAAAATACAGAGAAGGGGATCGGCCACGTGGCTTCAAATAAGACAGATATTGCTTCAAATGACGTCACAAACAGTTTGTTAATACCATTTACCATTTACTAAAGTTTACACGAACAGACACCATATACAAATTAACCATAAAGGTCTAGGCAAACAAAACCACACTTTAGGTTTTGGAAATACAGAGAAGGGGAGCGGCCACGTGGCTTCAAATAAGACAGATACTGCTTGAAATGGCGTCATTGGCAGCTTGTTAATTACCATTTACTAAAGTTTACACGAACAGCCACCATATACAAATTAACCATAAAGGTCTAGGCAAACAAAAACACACTTTAGGTTTTGGAAATACAGAAAAGGGGAGCGGGCACGTGGCTTCAAATAAGACAGATATTGCTTCAAATGACGTCACTAACAGCTTGTTAATTACCATTTACTAAAATTTACACGAACTGCCACCATATACAAATTAACCATAAAGGTCTAGGCAAACAAAAACACACTTTAGGTTTTGGAAATACAGAAAAGGGAAGCGGCCACGTGGCTTCAAATAAGACAGATATTGCTTCAAATGACGTCACCAACAGCTTGTTAATTACCATTTACTAAAGTTTACACGAACAGACACCATATACAAATTAACCATAAAGGTCTAGGCAAACAAAACCACACTTTAGGTTTTGGAAATACAGAGAAGGGGAGCGGCCACGTGGCTTCAAATAAGACAGATACTGCTTGAAATGGCGTCATTGGCAGCTTGTTAATTACCATTTACTAAAGTTTACACGAACAGCCACCTAAAGTGTGTTTTACCTAAAGTAAGTAAAGTAACCTAAAGTGTGTTTTTGTTTGCCTAGACCTTTGTGGTTAATTTGTATATGGTGTCTGTTCGTATAAGCTTTATTAAATGGTAATTAACAAGCTTTCAATGACGTCATTTGAAGCAATATCTGTCTTATTTGAAGCCACGTGGCCGATCGCCTTTTCTGTATTTCCAAAACCTAAAGTGTGTTTTTGTTTGCCTAGACCTTTATGGTTAATTTGTATATGGTGGCAGTTCGTGTAAACTTTAGTAATTGGTAATTAACAAGCTGTTAGTGACGTTATTTGAAGCAATATCTGTTTTATTTGAAGCCACGTGGCCGCTCCCCTTCACTGTATTTCCAAAACCTAAAGTGTGTTTTTGTTTGCCTAGACCTTTATGGTTAATTTGTATATGGTGGCTGTTCGTGTAAACTTTAGTAAATGGTAATTAACAAGCTGTTAGTGACGTCATTTGAAGCAATATCTGTCTTATTTGAAGCCACGTGGCCGATCCCCTTCTCTGTATTTCCAAAACCTAAAGTGTGTTTTTGTTTGCCTAGACCTTTATGGTTTATTTGTATATGGTGGCAGTTCGTATAAGCTTTATTAAATGGTAATTAACAAGCTGTCAATGACGCCATTTCAAGCAATATCTGTCTTATTTGAAGCCACGTGGCCGATCCCCTTCTCTGTATTTCCAAAACCTAAAGTGTGTTTTTGTTTGCCTAGACCTTTGTGGTTAAATTGTATATGTAGGCTGTTCGTGTAAACGTTAGTAAACGGTAATTAACAAGCTGTTAGTGACGTCATTTGAAGCAATATCTGTCTTATTTGAAGCCACGTGGCCGCTCCCGTTTTCTGTATTTCCAAAACCTAAAGTGTGTTTTTGTTTGCCTAGACCTTTTTGGTTAATTTGTATATGGTGGCATTTCGTGTAAACTTTAGTAATTAGTAATAAACAAGCTGTTAGTGACGTCATTTGAAGCAATATCTGTCTTATTTGAAGCCACGTGGCCGCTCCCCTTTTCTGTATTTCCAAAACCTAAAGTGTGTTTTTGTTTGCCTAGACCTTTATGGTTTATTTGTATATGGTGGCAGTTCGTATAAGCTTTATTAAATGGTAATTAACAAGCTGTCAATGACGCCATTTCAAGCAATATCTGTCTTATTTCAAGCCACGTGGCCGATCCCCTTCTCTGTATTTCCAAAACCTAAAGTGTGTTTTTGTTTGCCTAGACCTTTATGGTTAATTTGTATATGGTGGCTGTTCGTGTAAACTTTAGTAAATGGTAATTAACAAGCTATTAGTGACGTCATTTGAAGCAATATCTGTCTTATTTGAAGCCACGTGGCCGATCCCCTTCTCTGTATTTCCAAAACCTAAAGTGTGTTTTTGTTTGCCTAGACCTTTATGGTTAATTTGTTTATAGTGGCAGTCTGTGTAAACTTTAGTAATTGGTAATTAACAAGCTGTTAGTGACGTCATTTGAAGCAATATCTGTCTTATTTGAAGCCACGTGGCCGCTCCCCTTTTCTGTATTTCCAAAACCTAAAGTGTGTTTTTGTTTGCCTAGACCTTTATGGTTAATTTGTATATGGTGGCTGTTCGTGTAAACTTTAGTAAAGGGTAATTAACAAGCTGTTAGTGACGTCATTTGAAGCAATATCTGTCTTATTTGAAGCCACGTGGCCGATCCCCTTCTCTGTATTTCCAAAACCTAAAGAGTGTTTTTGTTTGCCTAGACCTTTGTGGTTAATTTGTATATGGTGGCTGTTCGTGTAAACTTTAGTAAATGGTAATTAACAAGCTGTTAGTGACGTCATTTGAAGCAATATCTGTCTTATTTGAAGCCACGTGGCCGCTCCCCTTTTCTGTATTTCCAAAACCTAAAGTGTGTTTTTGTTTGCCTAGACCTTTTTGGTTAATTTGTATATGGTGGCATTTCGTGTAAACTTTAGTAATTAGTAATAAACAAGCTGTTAGTGACGTCATTTGAAGCAATATCTGTCTTATTTGAAGCCACGTGGCCGCTCCCCTTTTCTGTATTTCCAAAACCTAAAGTGTGTTTTTGTTTGCCTAGAGCTTTATGGTTAATTTGTATATAGTGACGTCATTTTAAGCAATATCTGTCTTATTTGAAGCCACGTGGCCGCTCCCCTTTTCTGTATTTCCAAAACCTAAAGTGTGTTTTTGTTTGCCTAGACCTTTAAGGTTAATTTGTTTATGGTGGCAGTTCATGTAAACTTTAGTAATTAGTAATTAACAAGCTGTTAGTGACGTCATTTGAAGCAATATCTGTCTTATTTGAAGCCACGTGGCCGCTCCCCTTTTCTGTATTTCCAAAACCTAAAGTGTGTTTTTGTTTGCCTAGACCTTTATGGTTAATTTGTATATGGTGGCTGTTCGTGTAAACTTTAGTAAATGGTAATTAACAAGCTGTTAGTGACGTCATTTGAAGCAATATCTGTCTTATTTGAAGCCACGTGGCCGCTCCCCTTTTCTGTATTTCCAAAACCTAAAGTGTGTTTTTGTTTGCCTAGACCTTTATGGTTAATTTGTATATGGTGGCTGTTCGTGTAAACTCTAGTAAATGGTAATTAACAAGCTGTTAGTGACGTCATTTGAAGCAATATCTGTCTTATTTGAAGCCACGTGGCCGCTCCCCTTTTCTGTATTTCCAAAACCTAAAGTGTGTTTTTGTTTGCCTAGACCTTTATGGTTAATTTGTATATGGTGGCTGTTCGTGTAAACTCTAGTAAATGGTAATTAACAAGCTGTTAGTGACGTCATTTGAAGCAATATCTGTCTTATTTGAAGCCACGTGGCCGCTCCCCTTCTCTGTATTTCCAAAACCTAAAGTGTGTTTTTGTTTGCCTAGACCTTTATGGTTAATTTGTATATAGTGGCAGTTCGTGTAAACTTTAGTAATTGGTAATTAACAAGCTGTTAGTGACGTCATTTGAAGCAATATCTGTCTTATTTGAAGCCACGTGGCCGATCCCCTTCTCTGTATTTCCAAAACCTAAAGTGTGTTTTTGTTTGCCTAGACCTTTGTGGTTAATTTGTATATGGTGGCTGTTCGTGTAAACTTTAGTCAATGGTAATTAACAAGCTGTCAATGACGCCATTTCAAGCAATATCTGTCTTATTTGAAGCCACGTGGCCGATCCCCTTCTCTGTATTTCCAAAACCTAAAGTGTGTTTTTGTTTGCCTAGACTTTTATGGTTAATTTGTATATAGTGGCATTTCGTGTAAACTTTAGTAATTGGTAATTAACAAGCTGTTAGTGACGTCATTTGAAGCAATATCTGTCTTATTTGACGCCACGTGGCCGCTCCCCTTCTCTGTATTTCCAAAACCTAAAGTGTGGTTTTGTTTGCCTAGACCTTTATGGTTAATTTGTATATGGTGGCTGTTCGTGTAAACTTTAGTAAATGGTAATTAACAAGCTGTTAGTGACGTCATTTGAAGCAATATCTGTCTTATTTGAAGCCACGTGGCCGATCCCCTTCTCTGTATTTCCAAAACCTAAAGTGTGTTTTTGTTTGCCTAGACCTTTATGGTTAATTTGTATATGGTGGCAGTTCGTGTAAACTTTAGTAAATGTTAATTATCAAGCTGCTAATGACTCCATTTCAAGCAGTATCTGTCTTATTTGAAGCCACGTGGCCGCTCCCCTTCTCTGTATTTCCAAAACCTAAAGTGTGGTTTTGTTTGCCTAGACCTTTATGGTTAATTTGTATATGGTGTCTGTTCGTGTAAACTTTAGTAAATGGTATTTAACAAGCTGTTAGTGACGTCATTTGAAGCAATATCTGTCTTATTTGAAGCCACGTGGCCGATCCCTTTCTCTGTATTTCCAAAACCTAAAGTGTGTTTTTGTTTGCCTAGACCTTTATGGTTAATTTGTTTATGGTGGCTGTTTGTGTAAACTTTCCTAAATGGCATTAATAATTCGTTGTTTAATGATATTATCAATCATCTTAATTTTACCTTAACGTTAATTAATTTTTTACTCGATATTGATAAGTAAATTAGTTTTTGGTAGTCTCGAGTAATTAGATTATTTGTTTTTGAAATTCAACTCAGATTATGGTCTACAAAACATCTGTAAATTAAATTTAAATATTATATTGCATGAGTCAATTTGCATTTGTCAGGATTTATTTACATTTATAACGTTTGTTAGAAGTTTAATAGGATTTATAAGGTTTGCCAGAAAGTTGCCAGAAACTTCATGCTCGTACAATTATAACATACTTTAATAATCACTTTAATAATCTTTCTATTTAACACTGTATCACGTTTAAAATAAAACTCAGCATTCACGTCAACGCGCGCCTTTATATACCAAAATATTTGTTTCTAGAATAATCCCAAATGTTCTCATCAATTATACACGTACATTTCATAATAATCCCGAATGTTGTCCAAAATTTATACGTGAACATTCTAGCAAATACGTTAGTATACAAATAGAGCCTAAATGTTGATCCGTACCAAATTAAAATTGAGCAACTTATTGAAATAACTTATTCTACTCTAAACTAAATGTCACCGTAACAATGATGTACTTTGCGATGGTCAATATCGGATAAACATATGTATGGTCAGTAGGAAATAGATTAGTACATAGTAACACTCAATTAAACTGGTAAATATGTATAGGGTAAAAAGAGATGTTTATGAGTTGCAATATATCTGCAATTGCTAGACAAACAAATTCAGTTAGATGTACATTTTGGTGTTTCGTAGAATTTATTTCTGTTGAGGCAGCCGCAAGATAATGTGCAAATTTCTGTAATAGTTAATTAAAATCAGTGAAAATATCTTAATTACTGGTGTTATATTAGATTGCCAGTTTTGCATCCGACGCAAATCCTACCAAGGTGAAAGTTGAACTAGCTGCTTTACAATTCAACAATAATTGCCTCGTTGGTAAATCTGTTTTGTTTTTGTCCATTAGAACTAAAATAGATCGGTGAGTTATTATATAGTGTCAGAGTAAAGTTTATTTTCTAACAGTATCAGTGATCGTTTACCTTGGGAATACCAAAATCGATACACAATTAAAGTAAAAGGCTCTTGGTCGCTTAAGATTATCAGTTGGCAGTCAAACACGCCCGATCGATTGTGAGGATCGTTATTAGCGGGGCCTCAAGAAAAATAATAATCTTGTGATATATAAATTGGAAAAAGACAAATTAAGGGATTAAAACGCGCGAGAGGAAAATTCACCGTTTCACAACCGTAATTCCGGAACTCGCGTTTATTGTGTATAATTATAGTATATAGTGGAAAGATTAGAATGTCCGATTAGTCGTAGTTTTATTTATTCAAAATCTAAGCAAAAAATATCTATTCTCAAATTAAAATATAGTCTTATTAAGTGATTTTTTTTTGTGCATGCTAAAATAAGAAAATTTTTGTGTTATTGGGATTTGTAATTTAAGCCTCCCAACTGTATTTTAAAGTACTTAATAAACACATTTTTATTAATCACTTGTTTTTTGTTCCGCAGAATATTTTGAATGTCTTTCAAAAAGTTTAAAAAATCACTCGATCGATTTCGACTTGTTAGGTCATCATCAGGAGTATCTACTCCTGTAGATACTCCTGATGATGACCTAACAAGTCGAAATCGATCGAGTGATTTTTTAAACTTTTTGAAAGACATTCAAAATATTCTGCGGAACAAAAAACAAGTGATTAATAAAAATGTGTTTATTAAGTATAAGTGTGTTTCGCCAAGTGCCTACGGCAAATAGCGTTAAATGTATTTTAAAGTGTTAACGTTTATTTTTGCGATACGACTGAGTGCCGTGTTAAATAAGTGCGCGTGACGAACCAAATAATTATATTTAAGAAAACTTTCAGTAGCCCGTTTCATGAACATCCCAGGAGTACTCTTTGGAACTGTAATGAGATGGTAAGTCATTTATTTTATTATATTGCCCATTTTATGAAATTATTTGGTTGCTCTTCAGTTATTAAATACGATACTAGCGTGATTGATATTAGTAATCCTAAACGATAGTTAACACCAAAAGAAAAAATAATAATTTTATATTATATCTCTAATTTATATTCTTCGTTAATGATTATATTTATTAAATAAGAATGTTAAACCCGTTTAATATGGAGTAAAAGAACTCTTTTTATTGATGATGATCTAGTGGATTAAATGTGAATCAAGTGTGATGGTATTATTGGTTTTCACTGTAGGTTAATACCCTTGACAGACTAGGATTAGCTAAACGCGTTTAACCATTTTTTCGAGTTTATCTCTTAATGTGTCAACTTCGAGATTAACTAAACGAGTTTTGTTTTAGGTTTAGTAACTAAACCGGTTTAGTGCACAAATCTCTCAATATTTTGAAGTTTATCGCATAAAAATGGGTTTAGCGAGAGCGCCATCTAACAATGAAGGTGAAAATTTATAAATAGGACAATGCCATTTAGTACTGTGATACAATGATAGATGCAGCTTCGAGTTCAAAAAAGTTTTTTTGCGCCAATTTAAGTTCAAAATACACAAATGTGTATGTAAATAATGACAAGTCGTAATGTCTTCCGTATTTTAACGGGTCTTAGTTCAATGGGAATTCTTGAAAAAAACTTAATAATTTGATAACGCATCAATTAAATAACATATTAATTATTTCTTTTTCTTCTTCCAATAAGAATAGTCAGATGTACCATTTGATTTTCGTAGTTTTTCCCTTTATAAAACAGTATTACATAATGGTATAACTCGAGTTATGCCCTTTTGTATTATTGCCACAGAATATATTCATTTATATTGTTTACATTTCTATGTTGTATTTGTATTTAAATGGAATAGGAATTTTGGGATACAATTAAAACACAAAGTTTAGGTTTTATAAATTAAATTGCGTTTAATTAAAATATTTTTTTATTTGTACTACAATAACATTTGTTTAGTACCGATTCCGGACAAACATAGCGCTACCGTATTTTATTATTGAAACAGGGTTTGCTAAACTTCATAGTGTGTCAACCTAATTGGATTTGTAGTAGATTAACTAAACTAGTTTAACTAAACGAGTTTAGCTAAATCCTAGTCTGTCAAGGGTATAACTCAACACGATGATTTGTTTTAATGTTTTTTTTTTGTATTCTCGCCGACAAAGAATCCCCCAATTTTCACAGAAGCTACCCCAAACCAAAATTTAAAAACGTGTTGGTGGACGAAAAGATTCCGTAACAAAATGGCGCCGAAACAGAGACCTGAAGGTTATATACCTCATGGTCCAACAGTTTTTCTTTAAGATAAAGGTCATACTATGGTAGCGGACCAGTCAGTGTGTTAGTAGTATTATTTTTTTCAAAACCTTTCAGTTTTCCTAATTATTTTTGGTCGTCTTTGTAGATCCAAGCAGCTTCTCTGCTCAACAGATGCATTCACTACTTTCTCTAATTTTTCTTTATTAAATAGTTTTTTTTGGTATATTTAAGTGATGGTCATTCTGATTTAATTGTTTTTAGGCAATCGGGAGATTGTACATAGACTACATGGTGTTCAATCAATGGTCGATACATGATGATTTCTTGAGTTTTTGTTTATTGTACACTGATGTATTCTGCATAGGTATTCTTTTGATTGTTAGTTGATTGAAATTTCGCATTTATAAATTTAAATTTTTTGTTTCTCCTTTATGGCTCATGCTGATTAGAATTCACTTTAGTTTTTTTGAAAGTAGACTGCATAGTTATTCTATGGTTAACATCCTTTCAAAATTCGAAGGCGAAGTCTCATTATGAGATGTTAAAGGAGATGAACTTTTCAATTATCTTAAATACTACTAATGCATTTAGAATAACAAGCCATTTACACTTGATAACAGTTGAACATTGCATCATCATGAATTATTTATTTCATCATTAACTAAATAAAATCCTCGAACTTACCATTTATGTATTAAAAATTGTCAATATCGTCAAAATTATATATTACCATATATTATTTAAAAAAAAAATTATTTGCGCTTAACTTGGCATTAGTTAGTAAATAGTATAGTGAAAATATTGCAGCCACATTTTTTTGGGCTAGTGTTTATTTTCGTGAATTTCGTTTTCTACCATTCCAATTTTACATTTGTAACTAGCAACTCAAAACATTACAAATATGGACCCAAAAATGTATTTAGAAAATTTATCAACCTCTGAACGCGAAGTGGAATATGAAGTTAGAGGTTTGTCTAGTAAAGCAGTTGACTCAACTACGATTCTGCTCGATTTATTGGAAGCGGAAAATTCTGATGCTAGGTTGAGGTCCATGAGGACACACATAAAAGGTGACGCTAAAGAAGAAACCGCTAGATATGAACAAATAACTTAGTCAATCCTAGATCAGGAACCTTCATTACCTTTCGATTTCGTAATCAAAACTTTTCCTCGGTTAGCCCATTATAAATTCAGAGTAGAAAGATTAAAAAATAGTCTCAGTGACAATACACAAATTTCTCATCTATTCAGCAACATTCTCAGAGATTTCAATTCTTTTGCAAAAACCTATAAAGAGTACATTGGAAAACGTTTAGCGGCGGGACGAACTTCCATCGAGCGCCCGGATCAAATTATTCAGGAGCTTCTTTTAAAAAATCAAAAAGCCCTAATCGCAATAGCTATGAGCAGCAATCAACGGGCGAGTGGGTCTCTCGTACATACTCATGCAAATGAACTGGAAGTAAACTCAACAAATCCATGCGGGCTATCCGCAGAAGCACTAAACGAAATAATAACCATGAACCAGACAATCAACAGAATAATCCATTTGATTCTCCAAACAATCACGATGAAACTTTGAATCTACGCACGTGGATGACCGATGCCGCAAGGAAAACCCAAAGGGAAGAGAATTACGACAGCCGAATTTTCAGCCTTTAAATAATTACTCAATATTAACAGAATTGGAACTTGTCGTTCGATGGCGGTAAAGCACATAATGTCCATGGTTTTGTTTATAAGCTAGAGCAATTAGCAACTTGCGATGTGGTTCATACTAATGTTCTGCCAAAGATAATTCATTTATTTTATCGGGTAAAGCAGAAGACTGGTTTTGGTTATTTTGTCGAGATCATCCTAAAGTTACCTGGCTAGTTCTAAAATCCGTCCTGCTATCATATTTTAGTAGTTTAGATTTTGAAGATGAGATCTTGGAACAAATATTATATCGACAACAAGGCCCTCGCTCGGGAAACATGTTCCGATTTTGCTTTGTGTGTCCAAAAACTGAACAACAGACTTCAAAATCGTATGTCTGAAAATTGCATACTATATCGGCTATGCAAAACATGATTCCTGCTGCTTTGAACCTGATCAGACTAATCCGGATAATCCGGAATGCAATGCCTTTAGTCGAAAACCACATAAACCGGATGAAAATGCAAATATAAGATTAGTCTGTTGGATCTGTAGGAATTTAGGACATCGTTATCATGATTGCCCAAAAGAGACGTATTTTGTTTTGGATGCGGAGCTGCCAACGTACGTAAACCGAACTGTCCTTCATGTCAGTCAAAAATGAATTCGGAAAACTTTCACCCGAGTGTGAATATTCAGAGGGGGTCACGCTCAGGAGGGAATTCGGGCCAACAAGTGAGGCGGTAAAACAACAAGAATTCGTTACCCTCAATAACAACAAAATTTGAGTGACGTGGACTACGTCAACGTATGAGTGGTACGTTGACGTAGTCCACGTCCACAAAAAGCCAAATCTTATCGAGCGTACGCCTATTCTCAAAACAAAATTAAAAAAAATAAAAAAAATGTTCGTTCAATTATTATTTCTAAAATGTTTTTAGAAATAAACGTAAAACAGTCAAAAAATGCATTGCTTCTGTAATTAGATGCTTTTCTAACACTGACCCTCGTCCACATGTAGACGTGTTAGTAGCCACAAAACCTTTTAATGGTCTGCTCGCTAGTGGAGCATCCGTTAGTGTACTCAGTAGGCTAGTGTACTCAGGTGCTTTGGAATTTCTTGATTCCATCAATCACAGTCAAATAACAATCAGTTATGTAAACCAAAGGAAAATTTATGTTCAAATCAAATTCTCGATGTCGTTACAAATGGAAAAATATTTCTAGCGGCTGTTAGAGAAATGAATAGCTAAAACTCAAACCCTATTTCGTCTATCTTGCTCAATATATTCATATTTCTCGCTCAATATATTTTTTCAATAAGCGCACGTAAAAATATAAAATTTTATATTTGTGTGTACAGTATAAAAGAAACAAATGGAAAAATACAAATTCAACGTATTTTTTATTTTCGTTTGAAAGTATCCTTTCTCTTGTTGTATATGATTTAATTTTAATAAAAGAGAATGAAATGAAAACTAAAATGCACGTATTATTTATATACATAGGCGATGCCACATACACATTTCTATGGACGACAACTAAAAACAGATTTCGCATTTACGAATTAGTTAGAGCATATTTTTGACTCAAATCAATGAGATAATATGTAAAATATCTCAAGTTAGTAGCTAAAGTAATAAATTTGGAATTATTTAATAATTTTAATTGAAAAATTATCAATTTTCTATTTAGCCGTTCCTAGAAACGATTTTTTCTCTGAATGGTATAATTTTACACGTGAACGAACGCACAAAAATCTAAAACGATTTCCGAACTCATCAAAAAATTTTAAACGATTTTTTTCTCTGTTGTCTATGAACTTCAACAAATGTCAAAAAATTCCAAAATAAAATATGATCCACGTAGGTTCACGGAGGCCTATGCTTCACGCCGCCGAATCATTAACGGATTATGTAACGAGGTGGAGAACTTGGATAGCAACTTAACGGGAAGAGGAAATACCAAAAGCTTTGAACCTGATCAGACTAATCCGGATAATCCGGAATGCAATGCCTTTAGTCGAAAACCACATAAACCGGATGAAAATGCAAATATAAGATTAGTCTGTTGGATCTGTAGGGATTTAGGACATCGTTATCATGATTGCCCAAAAGAGACGTATTTTGTTTTGGATGCGGAGCTGCCAACGTACGTAAACCGTACTGTCCTTCATGTCAGTCAAAAATGAATTCAGAAAACTTTCACCCGAGTGTAAATATTCAGAGGGGGTCACGCTCAGGAGGGAATTCGGGCCAACAAGTGAGGCGGTAAAACAACAAGAATTCGTTACCCTCAATAACAACAAAATTTGAGTGACGTGGACTACGTCAACGTATGAGTGGTACGTTGACGTAGTCCACGTCCACAAAAAGCCAAATCTTATCGAGCGTACGCCTATTCTCAAAACAAAATTTTCGAATAAAAAAAATGTTCGTTCAATTATTATGTCCACATGTAGACGTGTTAGTAGCCACAAAACCTTTTAATGGTCTGCTCGCTAGTGGAGCATCCGTTAGTGTACTCAGTAGGCTAGTGTACTCAGGTGCTTTGGAATTTCTTGATTCCATCAATCACAGTCAAATAACAATCAGTTATGTAAACCAAAGGAAAATTTATGTTCAAATCAAATTCTCGATGTCGTTACAAATGGAAAAATATTTCTTGCGGCTGTTAGAGAAATGATTAGCTAAAACTCAAACCCTATTTCGTCTATCTTGCTCAATATATTCATATTTCTCGCTCAATATATTTTTTCAATACGCGCACGTAAAAATATAAAATTTTATATTTGTGTGTACAGTATAAAAGAAACAAATGGAAAAATACAAATTCAACGTATTTTTTATTTTCGTTTGAAAGTATCCTTTCTCTTGTTGTATATGATTTAATTTTAATAAAAGAGAATGAAATGAAAACTAAAATGCACGTATTATTTATATACATAGGCGATGCCACATACACATTTCTATGGACGACAACTAAAAACAGATTTCGCATTTACGAATTAGTTAGAGCATATTTTTGACTCAAATCAATGAGATAATATGTAAAATATCTCAAGTTAGTAGCTAAAATAATAAATTTGGAATTATTTAATAATTTTAATTGAAAAATTATCAATTTTCTATTTAGCCGTTCCTAGAAACGATTTTTTCTCTGAATGGTATAATTTTACACGTAAACGAACGCACAAAAATCTAAAACGATTTCCGAACTCATCAAAAAATTTTAAACGATTTTTTTCTCTGATGTCTATGAACTTCAACAAATGTCAAAAAATTCCAAAATAAAATATATATTATTCATAAATTTAATATTTTTATAAGGCTCATCATGAATATGGTATGGTAAACTTATTTAATTATAAAATGAATTAGCTGCTTATGTATTATGAAAATTTTATAAAGAATTGTTGTTGTAAAAATCGTCTGTATTTTTTTGGTATGTGGCAAGGCAAAATTAATTTACGCACGAATCGTCTGTTATTAGATGTGTATGTGGCAACGCTTTAATACAAAGTGTTTTTTTATTCATTCCAAAGAAGGAATAGAAAGAATATAATACTAATCACGTGACTTAAAAATATTCCAAACAGAATGTAATAAAAAAACGCTTTGGAAGGAATGGAATACATTTTTGACAGTAGTTTTTTTTAGTTGTTTTATATGTTTATATATTTTATATATTTTCATTGCTATGATTATTATTCTTCATTTTTAATTTATTTTATTTTATTTTATACCACTTCTATTTTTTATGTACATGTGCATTCAACAAAACAGGCCATTATAGTAAAGAAAAGGGTGTACCAAAAAATTCGTTCGGATTGTTTTGTTTGCTTATTATTAAAAATATAAATAAAAATAATTAATTTAAAACTAATATTATACTTTTGATACATTTTATTTTGAATTATATATTAAATTATATATAATTATATTTTAAATTAATTATTTTTAATTATAAATAAGCAAACAAAACAATCCGAACGAATTTTTTGGTACCCCCCATTTTATAGCCACAAAACACACAATTTGGTTGGTTCCGGTATACAATATGTAGGCTAATATTAAAAATATTCTTTTCGTTCTACCTTTTCATCTAGTACGAAAAGAATACGTCCAGAACGACTAGAATAAATAAAAAAAATGGCAAAGAAAAGGAATAGAAGGAATGGAATGAATAAAAAAACATAATATGTCATGTTTGGAACGTCCAGAATATTTGGAATGAATAAAAAAAACACTCACATACTCGTATATACATATGTACTATTTAAAATAATATGTGTACACGATCGATTTCTTGTCGTTTAGGTATATAAAATTTAAAAACATGTGATCATGAAAAGGAAGAAGATCTATTTTAGATGTATGTATGTATGTAGTTATTTTGATATAGTTTGGTGTGCTGCATGAAAACAAAATAAAAATTTGGAGGAAATGATACGAAAGATCAAAAATTTATGAACGAAACAGCCATGCTAGGGCCTGTGAAATATTCCATAGATTTTTCCATAGATTAAATTCGTATACGTATACAAATCTAATTGGAATTCAGCTAATTCCAATTGGAATTTTAAAGCCTTTCTATGTAGTTGTGTGGAGTACACTGTTATGATTTTTAATTTGCGAAATTCTTAATGAAAAGTAAAATATTATGTTTGATTTTACATTACATATTTTAAATAGTTTAGAAAGCATAGAACAAATTTTTATATAAATTACAAAATTTATACATAATTTTAATTCAAATCATTGAAATAAAATAAAAGTGAGATAGAAACAAGAGACAGATATATATTCATTGAATTGACGATATTTAAAAAATAAGCACATCAAGATAAGTTTAATGAAATCGAGCAAGTTTTATCAGTATATTTATAAGACGTATATCAAATTGTCTAAATTAAAATGGCAGAAAAATATTGTATTTTCTAAATAAAGTAAAAATTAAAATTTTAATTGATAAATTACGAAGAAAATAATATTACTGTAACATAACCATAAATGTTTAACCAAAGCGTTGTACTAAAACAGTCGGGACGCAAACCAAATATACTGAACTCAAACCAATTATGAATTTCTCATTGATTTCTAATAAGAAAATTCCAGAGATTTTTCCAGAGATTAAAAAAATATATCCAATCAACTTAAGAATTTTTTACTTTTATAAGCAAATAAGAATGTCCTTTTATAGCAGTAAAATTTAATAGAAATTGGTACCAATCAACCAGACGCAGTGCATTAAAACAAGATGGGTATAGGTAGGTGTTTAATCAACTACTTCACGAATTAGCGAGAACTGAATCACGATCTCCAGATATGATCGTCACTGGCCATCAAAATTTAGCAAACAAAACCAAAAAAATCAACTGATAGGTGACTCTGACATGAATCACAAACATCAGAAATGGCTATTATTGGCAATCTAAATTTGGGTAAAAATGAAACAGTACACTAAGAATATAAAAAAATCGTAGCAATAAACCCCAGGTCGAGCATTATTAGCCGTAGGTGGATTTAGTTAGGTGACTCAATGACCAACATCATTAACTAGCTAGGCCTGAATCACGAGCTCTGGGTATAGCCGATGATGGTCATCCAAATTTGAGTAAAAATGACATCTTAACATGTAGAACACCAAAATTCGTAGCAATAAGCCCGAGGTCGAGCATTACTTGCACTAGGTGGTTTTTGTTAGGTGACTCAATAACAAACATCTTTTACCAGCCAGACCTGAATCACGATCTCTGGGAATGGCCGATAATGGTCATCCAAATTTGAGTAAAAATGACATCTTAACATGTAGAAAATCAAAATTCGTAACAATAAACCCGAGGTCGAGCATTACTTGCACTAGGTGGTTTTTGTTAGGTAACTCAATAACAAACATCTTTTACCAGCAGACCTGAATCACGATCTCTGTGAATGACCGATAATGGCCATCCAAATTTGAGTAAAAATGACATCTTAACATGTAGAACATCAAAATTCGTAGCAATAAACCCGAGGTCGAGCATTATTTGCACTAGGTGGGTTTGGTTAAGTGACCCAATGATTAACTTCTTGTACTAGCCAGACTTGAATCACGATCACTGGGAATGGCCGATAATGGCCATCCAAATTTTAGTAAAAATGACATCTTAACATGTAGAACATCAAAATTCGTAGCAATAAATCCGAGGTCGAGCATTACTTGCACTAGGTGGTTTTTGTTAGGTGACCCAATGGTCAACTTTTTGTACAACCCAGACTTGAATCACGATCTCTGGGAATGGCCAATAATGGCCATCTAAATGTGAGTAACAATGACATCTTAACATGTAGGACATCAAAATTCGTAGCAATAAACCCGAGGTCGAGCATTACTTGCACTAGGTGGTTTTTGTTAGGTGACCCAATGGTCAACTTTTTGTACAACCCAGACTTGAATCACGATCTCTGGGAATGGCCGATAATGACCATCCAAATTTGAGTTATAATTGACATCTTAACATGTAGAACATCAAAATTCGTAGCAATAAACCCGAGGTCGAGCATTACTTGCATTAGGTGGTTTCTGTTAGGTGACTCAATAACAAACATTTTTTTCCAGCCAGACCTGAATCACGATCTCTGGAAATTCCCGATAATGGTAATCCAAATTTGAGTAAAAATGACATCTTAACATGTAGAACATCAAAATTCGTAGCAATAAACCCGAGGTCAAGCATTACTTGCACTAGGTGGTTTTTGTTAGGTGACTCAATAACAAACATCTTTTATCAGCCAGACCTGAATCACGATCTCTCGGAATGGCCGATAATGGCCATCCAAATTTGAGTTATAATGACATCATTATTCAGTACATCTAGAACATCAAAAGTCGTAACAAAAAAACTGAATTCGTCGATTGTTAAGAATAGCCTATTAAGCTTAGTTTTTACCTTTATTTATCCAAGACAATGACGTAAATCTGGATATTTGGAAAGGGGAATTTTCGTTATTTATAACTCTATAAAAAAATTAACTAGAGATTTTAATATTTTTATAATTGTTCTTATTTGATTTAGAACTAATTAATCTATCACATACCCAAACCGTAATCGGCATTTTCAAGTCGAAGTACTTTTAAATTAAATTCGTTTAAGTAGATGTATTTAAAAAACAAATATAGGTAGATATAGTAGAACGATTAGATGTTACTGAAATGCGTATATGTAGTTATATATTTATACGCCTACTAAAGCAATAGAAAAAGAAATAGCTTATATGAGAAAAAGCCTCATTCCATTTTTCGCTTAAGGTGACTGGCATCTGACGGAATATTTTTAGAACTAGAGTGGATTTATCAAAAAACTAGTTTTAATACAATATAAACCTCAAAGTTGACTGAAGTTCGACTGAATATTTTGAAAAATGTTTAATTAGTAATTTACAATTCATATAACAAATGCTGAAATAAAAATAAAATGAAATAAGGCTTTTACTAATACAAATCGCTTAGAAATTGGCTAGGCGGCGTTTTAAACGGTTAATAATCATTTCATCAATTCCGCTATATATATGGCCACGATAAAATAAAAAAAAATATTGAATTTGTGTTAGTGTCAGACATACCCGATTATACATTGCCATAGAAAACAATTCCTACTATACGAGATTTTTTGTTAGGCAAGTTTAATTTTGCTTTTTTTTATATTATATGTATTTAAAATGTGTTTTGTATTATTATATCAAATTTAACAACTTTTATTTTAAAATTTTATTTTATTTAAAACTGTACCCTATTTTCAGACATAATTTATTACTGTTTTTCTCTTGTTTATGTTTTTTGCTGCATTTGGATTGCTCATTGCTAGTCGTGTGAACCAATTAGGTCTTTCTTTACGTGTTTTAGAAAATGTTATAGGGTGTTGAATATTTTGTTTAAGCTTCATGGCGAAAACATATGTACATATTTAATTTTATGAAAATTGTAAATACGTCGATTAAAAATTTTAATCGAGTTGTAATAGTGTAAGCCTTCCATAAAATAACCTGTTTCAAAAAAATTTTAGTAAAATATTCTTTTACTAACAATTTTAGTTTATTTAATTAATGCCATTTATAATAAAAATTGGGAACAGCTTTATATCGTTTTCACTGGCACAAAAATCCACATTTTTTTCTGATTGGAATCAATTGGAAATGGATTTTTTTAGATTTTTTGTCTTTTTTTTTTTTTTAAAAAAAAAATCCAAAAAATTTGTTGGATTTTTTTTTACGTTTACTCACACATATACTAAACGTCATGTCAATTGTCAAAAAAGACGTCGCGCCATTTATATTTTATTATATTTGTGATATTTGTTTAAGCAATTTGTGTTTTTATTAAATTAAATTTTGTTTAATTCAAAGTGTTGTTTTATAAAGATTATTGCGTGTGCACCGATAACAATGTTACAACAAATAACTTTACAACTTTTGCATTTCATCCGCTGTAAATTATAGTAAATAGCGCAAACTTGAAAGCCGTGTTTTTTTCTTGTTTTTATTATAGATTTTACTATATTTTATTAAATAATTTATTTATAATAATGTCTGACGAATCAAATGAAAGTGAATGTGGTTAAAATGGATAATAATCGAACTAAAATTATCAACAAGCCTCGAAGAATATGAAAGTTTGCAAAAATTATTTAGACGGGCTCTTCGTGACTACTACAGCACGGATATTGATATCGAATATGCTAAATTAACCGTTTTATGGGATAACGATGAAATCTGGGATGAAATATTATTATCAAAATATGCCTTTAACTGTCTTAATGACTCTCAGCTGTTTCAAAAGCAACTTAATCATTTTCAAATTAAATTAGATGGATAAGAGAGTGTATTTACATTCATTTGAGGTATTCACTAAATTGTCTTCTAATTTCAGCTCTCCAGAAATTATAAAAAAAAATGTTAAACATTTACCAAGCCGAATGTAAACTATCTCTTATAGAAGTTGAAACAGTATACAAAGAATTCGCTAAAAAACATGATACGGTAAGTACAACGGATTTTGACTGGGAAACGGTGGATCGTAGTTATAATCGTGCGATTAATATACTCCGTAAAATTCTTCCATTTGAATTAAAATTAAAAAATCTTGACGCAAAAAAATATAGCGAGAAGGAGCGCTTATACTTGTAGTACATAAATGACTGTGAATATCTCCTGAAAGATAATTTTCTACAGGCGATATACGAGCGTATGATGACCGACTATTTATGTGCAAATGTTTATTTCGAGTACATGGAATTTATTGATTCATTATTAAATGATAGTGAAGAAGAGGAGGATGAATTTTCGATAATACGAATTTTTTCTATATAAAACTCAGAATTCCATATAATATTTCGCAATGCTTATTCAATTACATCCAGTTTCGTAACACCGACTGCTTTAAATCATCCTCCTCTTCTTCACTATCATTTAATAATGAATCAATAAATTCCATGTACTCGAACCAAACATTCGCACATAAATAGTCGGTCATCATACGCTCGTATATCGCCTGTAGAAAATTATCTTTCAGGAGATATTCACAGTCATTTATGTACTACAAGTATAAGCGCTCCTTCTCGCTATATTTTTTTGCGTCAAGATTTTTTAATTTTAATTCAAATGGAAGAATTTTACGGAGTATATTAATCGCACGATTATAACTACGATCCACCGTTTCCCAGTCAAAATCCGTTGCACTTACCGTATCATGTTTTTTAGCGAATTCTTTGTATACTGTTTCAACTTCTATAAGAGATAGTTTACATTCGGCTTGGTAAATGTTTAACATTTTTTTTATAATTTCTGGAGAGCTGAAATTAGAAGACAATTTAGTGAATACCTCAAATGAATGTAAATACACTCTCTTACCCATCTAATTTAATTTGAAAATGATTAAGTTGCTTTTGAAACAGCTGAGAGTCATTAAGACAGTTAAAGGCATATTTTGATAATAATATTTCATCCCAGATTTCATCGTTATCCCATAAAACGTTAATTTAGCATATTCGATATCAATATCCGTGCTGTAGTAGTCACGAAGAGCCCGTCTAAATAATTTTTGCAAACTTTCATATTCTTCGAGGCTTGTTGATAATTTTAGTTCGATTATTATCCATTTTAACCACATTCACTTTCATTTGATTCGTCAGACATTATTATAAATAAATTATTTAATAAAATATAGTAAAATCTATAATAAAAACAAGAAAAAAACACGGCTTTCAAGTTTGCGCTATTTACTATAATTTACAGCGGATGAAATGCAAAAGTTGTAAAGTTATTTGTTGTAACATTGTTATCGGTGCACACGCAATAATCTTTATAAAACAACACTTTGAATTAAACAAAATTTAATTTAATAAAAACACAAATTGCTTAAACAATTATCACAAATATAATAAAATATAAATGGCGCGACGTCTTTTTTGACAATTGACATGACGTTTAGTATATGTGTGAGTAAACGTAAAAAAAAAATCCAAAATCGTGTTCTGTGGCAAAAAATAAAAAATCCAAAAATTTGGATGTGGATTTTTGTGCCAGTAAAAACGACATTAGTATCGCAGTCAAATTTTTCTGACAGTCTGAGCTACGGTAGCGCCACTTTGACCAAGAGCAGAACTGTTTATAACTAAAAAATTGCCTTTGCTTAGCATTTTGGACCTAGCGCCATCTATTGGAATAAAAACGAACTAAAATTTTAAATAAATACGTTAAGACGTGCTACAAAAAATTTAATAAAAAAATATTGAATCTCATTTAAAAATAAATGAAATTTAATATTTTTTTATGAATATATTAAATTGAGAGTGGGAGTCGCACTGCGTGCCGCACGTAGGAGCAGATTATATAGAATCTATTAATGACACTTACGCTCCTCCCCGTAGCCCTGCGGGGCTCATTATATTTTAATTTCGGAGGGCGTAGGAGCCGGGATCTTCAAACATGTCGCACTGTGTGCCGCACGTAGGAGCGGATTATATAGAATCTATTTATGACACCTACGCTCCTCCCCGTAGCCCTGTGGGGCTCTTAAGATTTTAATTTCGGGGGGCGTAGGAGCCGGGATCTTCAAACATGTCGCACTGCGTGCCGCACGTAGGAGAGGATTATATAGAATGTATTAATGACACCTACGCTCCTCCCCGTAGCCCTGCGGGGCTCTTTAGATTTTAATTTCGGGAGGCGTAGGAGCCGGGATCTTCAAACATGTCGCACTGCGTGCCGCACGTAGGAGTGGATTATATAGAATCTATTAATGACACCTACGCTCCTCCCCGTAGCCCTGCGGGGCTCTTTAGATTTTAATTTCGGGGGGCGTAGGAGCCGGGATCTTCAAACATGTCGCACTGCGTGCCGCACGTAGGAGCGGATTATATAGAACCTATTAATGACACCTACGCTCCTCCCCGTAGCCCTGCGGGGCTCTTAAGATTTTAATTTCGGGGGGCGTAGGAGCCGGGATCTTCAAACATGTCGCACTGCGTGCCGCACGTAGGAGCGGATTATATAGAATCTATTAATGACACCTACGCTCCTCCCCGTAGCCCTGCGGGGCTCTTTAGATTTTAATTTCGGGGGGCGTAGGAGCCGGGATCTTCAAACAAGTCGCACTGCGTGGCGCACGTAGGAGTGGATTATATAGAATCTATTAATGACACCTATGCTCCTCCCCGTAGCCCTGCGGGGCTCTTAAGATTTTAATTTCGGGGGGCGTAGGAGCCGGGATCTTCAAACATGTCGCACTGCGTGCCGCACGTAGGAGCGGATTATATAGAATCTATTAATGACACCTACGCTCCTCCCCGTAGCCCTGCGGGGCTCTTTAGATTTTAATTTCGGGGGGCGTAAGAGCCGGGATCTTCAAACATGTCGCACTACGTGCCGCACGTAAGAGTGGATTATATAGAATCTATTAATGACACCTACGCTCCTCCCCGTAGCCCTGCGGGGCTCTTTAGATTTTAATTTCGGGGGGCGTAGGAACCGGGATCTTCAAAAATGTCGCACTGCGTGCCGCACGTAGGAGCGGATTATATAGATTCTATTAATGACACCTACACTCCTCCCCGTAGCCCTGCAAATGAAAATGTCATAATTTTCCCGGAAAATGTGATAATTTTTCCGGAATTATACACAATCCTACAAAAAAAACATTTTAAAAAGTTTTCATCTTATCCGATTTTCGCGATTTTTCCGATTTTAAATTCAAATTTATTTTATTTATAAAAACATCTCTAAGATGGCAGTCAATCAAATTAACAATTTTTTAGTTAAAATTATAACCACCTAAAAAAATTTTAGATAAATTTTATCCAAAAGCGGAAAAAATTATAAATAATATATAAAAAATTGAAATTTATCTAACAAAAGCGGAAAAAATTATAAATAATATATAAAAAATTGAAATATATCTAAGATGGCGTCTGTAATTTTTACATTTTTAGTTAAAATTACGACCATTTTAAAAAAAATGTTGCGACAGTCAATTTTGACTGCGATACTAAAGGCTAGCCAAAAATTGTTTAATACAAAAATTTAATTAATGCAAGAATTTCATTTTACTTTTTTTTTATATAAAAATACCAACATTAAATATAAAAATTAATGAGCACTCTGTTAAAGCAAAAAACGTAAACACAAGCTAAATGTGATAGTATGCAATCAGGCAAAACGCACACTGTGTCAAAACGTGTTGACACGGCCATATTTTTACGTATACTGATTTATTATTACATTAAAGACGATGATACATGCACTGATTTTACATCTAGGCAAAACCAACAACAATATAAAGCCATGCTAGTGCAACAAATACCGAAAAAACTACACTTTAGATAGTTGTATTAGAATATATGTTTACATCCGGATCCGCTCGTAACGCGATATTTCAAAATGCGATATTTCAAAACGAGACATGACAAAACGAGATATGGTACAAAATGCAATATTTCAAAATGCGATATTTCAAAACGCGATATGGTACAAAATGTGGTATGGTACAAAACGCGATATTTCAAAACGCGATATGGTACAAAACGCGGTACGGTACAAAATGCGATATTTCAAAACGAGATATGGTACAGAATATGCGTTGCGAAGCGGCGGGAGCGCAGCGACCCACCTGATACCGATCCTATATACTGTCGCTCCTATCGATTTTTAAATTCCTATAAACTGAAATTAAATTTTCCCTTCACCCGCCTGATATAACCCGATCCTAAACTCCCGTTTTGTACCATACCCCGTTTTGTACCATATCCGTTTTGAAATATCGCGTTTTAAAATATCGCGTTTTGTACCATATCGCGTTTTGTACCATATCGCGTTTTGAAATATCGCATTTTGAAATATCGCGTTTTGTACAATATCGCGTTTTGTACTGTATCGCGTTTTGAAATATTGCATTTTGAAATATCGCGTTTTGTACCATATCGCGTTTTGTACCGTATCGCGTTTTGAAATATCTCGTTTTGAAATATCGCGTTTTGATAATTCGCGTTTTAAAATATCGCGTTTCAAATGGGACCCGTTTACATCGTATGCTCACTAGTTTAATGCGGTGCGAAAGAAAAAATTAACATGGGATTGCTGGTGTAACCAACACAATCTGCTATAGTTTGTTGTATATTGGTATCTGCGTTTCAGACTTTGTTCAGGGTTTTAAATTGTTGTTTGTTTTGATTTATGACATACAAAATTTTGCGGGCTGATTTGTTAAGTTTCAGCCATCTTAAATTGCCTTAAACGCAAAACTTTAAAATTTAAGAATTCTCAATCCTCATTTATAAGGTAAATTTTCTAAATCTCAAAAAGTGACAGCTAACAAAAAAAAAAACCATAATAAACCACCGTCAATGGTGGTCAAGTCCTCATTAACTAGATTTTATGTAATAATATGAAAGTAATGAAATAATGAAAAAATATTCCGAGGTATTTTTTTACTTATAATCCAACACTACTGTTGGCAAAAGTATAGGTTAAAGTGAAGGCGATCGAGTAAAATATTCGAATGTTTAACTTATCGAAAGAATATTTTCATTCCAACGATAACAGCCCATTTAAGTTCACAAATTTACATTCAACATTGAATTAATTTTATAAATTTTTATGTAAGGTATCGCAGTTAATTAAATTGTTAGAGCTCAAGCTTATTTAATTCTAAAATTAAACTATAAACTAAAACATAAATTAGTGCAATTAATTATTAATAATATCCAAACGAAAGCCTTTTACACATTCAAGTAAAGTTATTCAACGTTAAGTTATTGGAGATACTTTTTGACATAAATTTATCTTGCCACTTTACCTTTTGTCATGAAAAATATTTAGTGAATGCAAACTTACTGAATGCAGGCCAAAAACGAAGAACTTGCTTTGTTTTCGTGGCCGCGCTTCAGCATAGAAAAACAAGGGATCCTAAGTATCTATCATGCGTTCCCGAACAATGAAATTATGAACAACCAATGCCTTTGTAAGAACCGAGTAAGTTATGCCTGCTCGGCATTGTTACGCTTAACAGCGGTTCCACAGCTCATGTGAAATACTGATAGGAGGTAGATAAAGGAATCCAACTCATATAAAAGAACACACACGCCAAGTTTGGTTAGTTTTTGTTAATTGGGAATAATTTTTAAATATCGAGATCATTCAGAGCGTTCTGCCCATTTATTTGGGCAGCTAGGACATCATCAATTGTGTTCATTAATACTCGTGCAATCTATTCAGTTCATAATACACCACCCAGTCCTTAGTCTATACAGTCTTCTCAGTCCATTCATTTAAATATAGTTCACCCAGGCTATTTGTCCAGTTCATTTATATTTACCATTAAGTTCATTCAGTTTAGCACTTCAAACTGTAAATGGAGTAACATATATTGAAATCAAACTAAATTCAAATTTATCAACTATAAACGCGAGTTTCTTCTAGTTCCTATCGAAGATCAGTGTTAATAAAAATAATTATCTGAAGCTAATAATATTTAATAATATAAGAGGCTCCTATAATTTAGTAATATTCTTGCTTCCTAAATACCTGACTGGTTCAAAATTGGGGCCCTTTTATGAAATTTTATCATTGTCAGATTTATTCGGTATCAAAACCAATCGGTCCAAGAATAAATAAATAAAAATTTTTTTTATTTATAGCTAGAACTAGTTTTACGTCATCGACGGTATTCGACTAAGTATAAGTTTATAAAACAAAAATGTCTAGTTCATAAACCAGTTCAAGGTCGATTTTGTTTATATGCGATTTTGAAATACACACTCGTAAGGACAAGATAAAATTGGCACGTGTATGCTTCCTTAGTTTTATAATTAAAAAATTATAATCTACATATTTATTATCCCTATATCAATATCGACGGATTAATAAATTATCGCTTAATAATTCGAATAACAAAGTTGCATACAACCAAAGATGATCAATTTACATAGATAGAAACCTGCGAACAAAATGCATTTTTCATACAAATCAGCATACTCACCCACATTCTAATAAGAAAATCATACGAAGAAAATTTTTTTAAAATAAAAATGTTTTTATGCTCTTTGTTGTCTGTTCTCTCTCTTCATACTTTTTTTATTATGGTGGTGATCGATACCGATGATCACGTTGTTGGTTTGTTCCCAGCAAACAAACGCTGATAGCAGAATGAAATAGATGGAAACTTTTGCACACGTCGGAGCGAGAAAACAAATAAAATAACTTCGGTTTCTTCTATGCACTGCATTTTTACCCCCACCTAATCTCTTGTTTATCAATTTCGTTTCAAAAATTGTTTTTTCATTTCTATTTCTATCAGTCTCCATATTTCAGCTGAAGGAAATAGAAGTGCGTTGTTGAAACATATTCAATGCGTACGTATGGCGATGTTTGTAAATGTTTTTCAGATCAGCTATGCTACACACAATTTTGGTTTCTGGATTCAAACTATTGCGCAATAGATTTTATTTTTTAATTTTAAACCCTTATTTTAAATTAAATCATTAAATTTTTTTGTCTTGTTTTATTCTGTTCTCTCGAAAAAAAAATTTAAACAAAAATCTACATCTAAAAAATGTCCTTAAATTTTTTTATTTTCATTTCAATTTTTTTCATTTCGGATTCACGGACAAAAATTTTATTACGCAGCTGCGACGTAAAAATTTTGACCGTATTAAACGGTATTAAATAAAGTGATGGCCGATGACTTTGTTTTACAACATGCGTGATATCTCAGCTTATAATGGATTCGTGCTTTGGGGTAAAATACATCTAGAATGACAAATTGGAAAACTATCAAAGGACGTTTATTTTTAGAAGAGCTGGGAAGAAGTTTAGTAGAGCCATTGATTAGAATACGACTCATACAACAAATGAATTCAACACTAGTCAATACCGGAAATATGTAATTTATGCCCATCATCAAATGGGCAAGACAAAACAAGTACAAGAAAAGTATTACATGTAGTCATGCGCGAAATAATTATACAAGCCGCTTGTATGTCATTTTTGCCCAGCTTGTAAAAATACAGAATTTTTATTTTTAATATTTTAACATATTTTTATTATTATTTTTATTTGCTGAATTCATGATTTAATAAAATAATATTATTATTTAATTTAATAATTTTTTCATTGTGCACAATGTTTAAATTGATTCAATGAGATTAAATAAAAGTTCGGGTCATATTGACCTGAAATACAAAAAGTGTATAAATTATTTGGGGAAAGTAGGAAAGTTAATATTAGTGAACTATCTCCATGTTCCAGCAAATCGCTTAAATAAGTGAAATAATCCCAACTAAACCAACTAAGTTGAAATTATTCATTCGTCAAAGTATGCGTAATCAGCATTAATTTTAAGGATCCAATTTCGAGGTATCAAATTTTCATTACATAAATCAATCATCTGTTCAACCGCTAAGAAATATTAAAAATTTAACTAATTTGCCCATATTTCAGTTCATACTTAAATCGTAAAATAATTGGCTAGCTGCATTTTTAATGTACATATTACATCTATAATATATATGTATGTAATATTATCATCTATATCCATGTTAATATTTTGCAGTCGAAAGTACACGATCATTGTAACATAATGAAGAAACAAAAAAGGAATTTAAAATTTCGTTTTCTGTTCATAATATTTAAAGGGCGAGGAAAAATAAATTTGTGGATACAACAACACATGATAATTATATTCTACTATTACGTCATTTTCTAAACAAAAAAAATTTGAATGTGTGTACGTATTAAATGAAAGTTTATTATAGCACATACATTCATAGGAAAAAATAAAAAATTATTTTCATAACATTCATTCATTTAAAAAGCACAAAAAATAAAAATTTATATATTTGCTCGTCTCTTCTATTTCCATTATCATATTTCTACCAAAAAATAAATAACAAACCAACATGATCATCGGTATCGATCGCCACAATAATAAAAAAAATATGAAGAGCGAGAACGGGGCTATTTGGGAATTCGATTCGATAACGAGAGTACAAGATTCATATTTGATTTGAATGTGATTCGAACGTTTTTATTTAAAATCCAATATGAATCTTGTACTCTCGTTATCGAATCGAATTCCCAAATAGCCCCCCAGACAACAAAGAGAATAAAAACATTTTTATTTTAAAAATTTTTTCTTCGCATTCTTTAAAAAATTTTTCTTATTAGAATGTGGGTGAGTATGCTGATTTGTATGTAAAATGCAATTTGTTCGCAGGTTTCTATCTATGTAAATTGATCATCTTTGATACAACCAAAGATGATCAATTTACATAGATAGAAACCTGCGAACAAAATGCATTTTTCATACAAATCAGCATACTCACCCACATTCTAATAAGAAAATCATGCGAAGAAAAAATTTGTAAAATAAAAATGTTTTTATTCTCTTTGTTGTCTGTTCTCTCTCTTCATATTTTTTTATTATCGTGGCGATCGATACCGATGATCATGTTGTTGGTTTGTTATTTATTTAGTAGACAAAATATGGAAGAAGACGAAGAAATATATAAAAAAAATAAATTTTTATATTTACTTTTTAGATGAACGAATTGTTTGAAAATATTTTTTATTTTTCGTTTGAATGTATGTAATGGAATACAGTTACATTTTTCATACACTATTTTGGCTTTGTCGTTCAAATATTATGATAAGGAGAACAACGATCTAAAGCTATTTTTGATTGTTAAACTTCATAATTACGAGTACGCTCTAGTATTTACCCATTTTGTTTGGTGTTTTGAATTATATTGGTTGTATGATTTCGAATTCAATTAGGACATAAGGAACATGTACATAATAAATGAAATAATTAGACTGAATGATTTTACTGTAAACAGATTTTGTTGATTATAAGATTGCAGATAAGGCTATTATCGGACGAATGAAATGGAAAACGTGATAACAGGTCTATATCAAATTAGCTTGGTTGTTTAACAAATTTTCTTTCGGAATTGTTGTCGTAATAAAAAATCTTTGTTTATTTGAAGATTGTTTAACTTTGAAATAAGGCCACAATTAAAACGGAATTTTAAAATAAATTTTCCATAAAGTTATGGAGTATCATCATAATAAATCGACTACCCAAATTGTCCGGGCCTCCAAACATTTATAAATAAATTATAAATCTATTATATTTATTTATTATATAATTGATCGTTTTGGGATTACGATTATCGGATGATTGGATATGGGATATGTATTTCTTAGGGAATTAGGGTTATATATCCCTTTTTCAACCAAAAAAAAAATGTCTTCATTATATTCCAAACCACACAAATGTGTGACTTCAAAATCATAGTATGTAATGGAGTTTTTGATAAAAAATTTCACTTGTGTTGAAGTACAACCAACACAATTGTGTGTATAGTTATAGTGTTTTTTTCGAACGAAAATAAGTTTAAAAGGAATACACAAATATGTAAGTTGGTTCAAAACACATACAAAAATAAATTTTTGACATGCTACTTCATGCAGTACCCACACAATTGTGTTAGTAAACCAAAAGGGATATACGACAGTTGAATTGCATTTTTGAAATTGGCGAGGTTAAATAAAAAATCGGCGTGCAATTGGTGTGCTGTAAATTAACTTTGTTTATGATAAGACATAGTGAAATGGAACTGGACAATTTATTATTTCTAACAACTCTAACGAAATTCAACATACATATTTTATATAACTTAAACTTTAAGGAATTAATTTTAAATTTTACATGAAGGTGAAAATAATGAGTGAATCTTGAACTTTAATGGAGTATCGATATTTAGAATACATATTTATTTTTATAAATTCATTTTATTGTACTATTTCTATTATATATTGTAAAAACATAATCAATTATTTAAAAAAAAATTATTGTTTTAATATTGGCATTTTTTCCTTGGTGTTATTTTTCTTATTTGCCCATTTACAATGGTTCCGGAGAATTACAAGAATCTATGTGATCTATGTATATGATCTACCATTTTTAAATGATGCTCGTAGCATTTGTTGCACTGCTCGTAGCATTTGTTGAATTGCACCTCCTTCAATCAATTCGAGAGATTTTTTTATAATTCAATTTTTAATATTATTGAAGTGTGGTGTTTTACTAAACACCTCATAAAAAAATTAATGTAAAGTGTTTTGCGAGTTGAAGAAATTCCTCTGTTGGAGGATTTTTTTTTCAAAATCTGAATTCGCTGTATAATTTTTATAGTAAATAAAATATTCAGTATTTGTTGTCATCTTTTCATTAGATTTAATTAATAACCCTTGACAATCATTACACTGTTCATATTTTTTAATTCTATGGAATATGTAACCCATAAAATATTTTAGTGACGCATCGTTGTTATACTTGTCGTCATATGCAAATTAGTTTTCCAAAACTATGTTCTCTATTCATTGAATATCGTCTAATTCATCTGGGAAATTGTGGTTGTTGATTCCTCTCATTGCGCGCAATTTAAGTAAATTGTCGATATCTATCGGATCGTTGTGCTGAAGATCTTCAACGACCATTAATAATCCGTCTTCATCATCAATACAATTAGATAAGTTTGCGTTTTTTAATAATTCTATACACGATATTTGTACAAAAATTCTGCTAAGTTCTAGGATTGACGGATTTCTACAATAGCCTCCTCTTCCTCTGGTAACTGCGAATGTATTTTCTTTAAAAAGTTCATCAGCCAAATTTAAAATTCCATTTAATGTCATTATCAACCCGTCAACAAACAAATCTTTTGATTTTTTATTAAATTGATTTTTTTTAATATTTTGCGTTTTCTTAAATATTTAAATAAACGGCATTGTTTTGTCTTAGAGGCTATTTGTTTGGGTTTCTCGGAAGAATGTCGGAACTGTTTAGATTATTCCAAAGCTTATTCAATTTTTCTACAAAGTTTGCGGTTCGTATTACAAACGGTTTTAGAATAATTTGTTCGTATTGCAACCGCTACAGTGTTGCCAAAAATTTGGACAGAAGTGCAAACCATCATTTTTTGCATGTTTGTTGGGTTAATGTGTTTCTCCCGCAATTTTGGGCAGAGCTTGGTGATACTATGACGTTCCATTTCATACAACTCTTTTATAACCTTCCAACTTCCGGTGCCATCTAGTGTTATTATATCGACTATTAAATTATTCCGAATTGTCTTAAATAATACCATCATAAAATGCCAACACATTTTTACCTTCGACATTGAAAGAAGGTTTATTAGATGGTACTCCCAAAGATTTGTATTTTGTAATTATGTAATTTTGTTACCCGATTTTCATGGGTATCGATATTTAGTAACGATTCGGCGGAAGAAGTGCTAGGTGAAGGCAAACCTTGGTCAGGAAGAGCATTTTTTTAATCTACCTTTACCTTTAGATTCAGACCTGAAATGCACTTCAATATAATCATTTAATAAATTTGGTTATAAAACCAGTTCCATTTGGTTTGAACTTATTAATTTAAAACAAAAAATCATTGATTCTATTTCCTGCCATCAAATCAGATTTTTCATTGACCCGAAGTTCATTTTAGTTGTTAATAAAATGTTCTTTTTGAATTAAGTACGATTAACTATTAGTGACTTTTCATCAAATACTTTATTTTCATGTTGAATTAAAACAAAGGATTATTTATCAGTTTATGGTATAATGTGTGTTTGTTACACATATGGATCATTCATTTGTAGAAATATAAATTTCATATAAGTTCAACATTTCTAAAGAACATACAATACATAACACATATTTATTTATTTGTAATGTGTAAACATGTTCAATCCCAATAATCTATTGTTCTACAAAAACCCGATAATTCCGATTTTTCACAAAAATCCTGTTCCCAAATTAATTGGAAAAAATAATTTTTATTATCCTTATCAGTCTGTGGTAAATTGTAACGGTGAGTGGAACTATAATATACTACGAAGCATGTCCGTTCATTTGAAAATGGATAGTGATTTAGACGAGCATTTATACACAACTGATGTTGACGATAGTGATTCTTCAGAAGTTGATGACCATATGTCAGAGTTTATTACTGACGAAGAATTTTATGACGATGAATCAAATAATCATACATCTGAAGTACCAGTAGATGAGGACTTTGTGTTATCCCAAAATGGCGATACTCATTGGAAAACAATTCCTCCTAAAGCCGAGTTTCAAGTGCTAATGTAATAAATATAAAACCAGGTGTCAGAAGGTATGCAACTTCCAGAATCACGAACATAAAGACAAGCTTCTTTATACATTTGAGTGAAATATACTGTCTTAAATAATAGAAATGACAAACAAAGGAGTTTCTGAATTACAAGCCGAATTGAAACCAATATCTACACGGGAATTTTTAACAAACATCAGTACTAGTAGCTGGTGTGTATAGCTCACGTAACGAATCAACTCAAAGCTTGTATAATTCTTCACTTGGTCGCCCTATATTCAGACTGCTGTGTTTAAAAAGATTTCATGCTATATCACGGGTTGTAAGATTTGACGACAAAGATACCAGAACTGAACTGTGCCAAAGGGACAAACTTGCGCCTATTGAGGAAATATCGGATAAATAGGTTGAAATTTTGCCAGATCATTATAACCACAAGGTAAATCTTACGGTAGATGAGCAGCTGGTGTCATTTTGCGGGCGTTGTCCCTTCCAATAATATATTCCAAGCAAGGCTTCTAAATACGACATAAAAATATGGGCATTGTGTAACTCAAAAAATGCTTATGTCTGCAAGTTATAAGTTTATAAAGCATCGGGAGCTTTACCAGAAAAAAATCTAGCTTTGAGAGTGGTTTTGGACCTTGATAGTGGACTAACTAGAGAGTATAATATACCATGTGATAATTTTTTTACGTTGTATCTATTGGCACAAATATTGCTAAAGAAAATTTTGGCAATCCTACGCACCATCAGAAAAAATAACTGAATTACCAATAAATTTTACGGATAACAAAAAAGAAGTTTATTCTTGAAAATTTTTCTTCAAAGTAAATGTAGCCATTGTACCTCATATACCTAAAAAACAAGTCGGTGCTGTTAACGAATATAATCCACAGAGAAGCCGGTGTAAGTTCCAGAGATGACCAGAAGCCAAACATGATCCTGTGTTATAATAAAACTAAAGGTGCCGTTGATACCCTAGGGCCTAGATAAGTTAGTCTTTACATATACATGCAGAAGACAAATAAAGTGATGACCGATGACTTTGTTTTACAACATGCGTGATATCTCAGCTTATAATGGATTCGTGCTTTGCGGTAAAATACATCTAGAATGGCACATTGGAAAACTATTAAAGGACGTTTATTTTTAGAGGAGCTGGGAAGAAGTTTAGTAGAGCCATTGATTAGAATACGATTCATACAATAAATGGAGTCAACACTAGTCAAAACCGGAAATATGTAATTTATGCCCATCATCAAATGGGCAAGACAAGACAAGTATAACATGTAGTCATGCGCGAAATTTTTATACAAGCCGCTTGTATGTCATTTTTGCCCAACTTGTGAAAATACAGAAAATTTTTATTTTTAATATTTTAATATATTTTTATTATTATTTTTATTTGCTGAATTTATGATTTAATAAAATAATATTATTATTTAATTTAATAATTGTTTCATTGTGCAAAATGTTTAAATTGATTCAACGAGATTAAATAAAAGTTCGGGTCATATTGACCTGAAATACAAAAAGTGTATAAATGATTTGGGGAAAGTAGGAAGTTTAATATTAGTGAACTATTTCCATGTTCCAGCAAATCACTTAAATAAGTGAAATAATCCCACCTAAACCAACTAAGTTGAAATTATTCATTCGTCAAAGTATGCGTAATCAGCATTAATTTTAAGGATCCAATTTCGAGGTATCAAATTTTCATTAAATAAATCAATCATCTGTTCAACCGCTAAGAAATATTAAAAATTTAATTAGTTTGCCCATATTTCAGTTCATACTTAAATCGTAAAATAATTTGCTACCTGCATTTTTAATTTATATTAGATCTATAATATGTAAGTAATATTAATTATCATCTATATACATACTAGCTGACCCGGCGAACTTCGTACCGCCTCAAAATCAATAAATGTTTTTTAAAGTTATTAGCTTAATAAAATTGAGTTTTTTATTAAGATTAAATAAATTAAATGAATACTCCAAATTAATTAAATTCAATGAAATTACAAAAATCAAAATGAAATATATTTTAATTAATGTTTTAATAGTTATTATGCTATTCGGAACGGAGTCAAATCCAACAAAATAAAGATCATAAAAATCGGTCCAGCCGTTCTTCAGTTATAAATGGTGTAACTAACCCGACTTTGTTTTATATATATATATAGATAAGTAGATGAAATAAAAAAAAAATTGGATAAAAAATAAAATGGTAAATGTGCATGCAGCCTCCAGTCGGATTCGTATCCAGTACCTTGCAATCCAAGCGCCGAAGCTTTAACCACTGCACCACTCGTCACATAGAAACTACACCTACAAAATTCATATAAAAAAAGTTTTTTTATTAGATTTTTGGGGCTTCCCTTTTGAGTTTTTCCGACCTTTCTTTTTTCCTAAACCACCACTGTATTGAGACGAACAAAATAAAAAAAAACAAAATGTACTAAATATATGAGAAAATGAATTTTCTTGATAACTTTTTTTTTGGTGAACTTTTCCAATGTTTTAATAGCTATTATGCTATTCGGAACGGAGTCAAATCCAACAAAACAAAGATCATAAAAATCGGTTCAGTCGTTCTTCAGTTATAAATGGTGTAACTAACCCGACTTTGTTTTATATATATAGATAAGTAGATGAAATAAAAAAAAAATTGGATAAAAAATAAAATGGTAAATGTGCATGCAGCCTCCAGTCGGATTCGTATCCAGTACCTTGCGGTCCAAACGCCGAAGCTTAAACCACTGCACCACCCGTCACATAGAAACTACACCTACAAAATTCATATAAAAAAAGGTTTTTTTTATTAGATTTTTGGGGCTTCCCTTTTGAGTTTTTCCGACTTTTCTTTTTTCCTAAACCACCACTGTATTGAGACGAACAAAATAAAAAAAAACAAAATGTACTAAATATATGAGAAAATGAATTTTCTTAATAACTTTTTTTTTAGTGAATTTTTCCAATGTTATAATAGTTATTATGCTATTCGGAACGGAGACAAATCCAACAAAACAAAAATCATAAAAATCGGTCCAGCCGTTCTTCAGTTATAAATGGTGTAACTAACCCGACTTTGTTTTATATATATAGATTATATCATTATTAATAAATCGGTCCAAGCGCCGAAGCTTTAACCACTGCACCACTCGTCACATAGAAACTACACCTACAAAATTCATATAAAAAAAGGTTTTTTTTATTAGATTTTTGGGGCTTCCCTTTTGAGTTTTTCCGACTTTTCTTTTTTCCTAAACCACCACTGTATTGAGACGAACAAAATAAAAAAAAACAAAATGTACTAAATATATGAGAAAATGAATTTTCTTGATAACTTTTTTTTTGGTGAATTTTTCCAATGTTTTAATAGTTAATATGCTATTCGGAACGGAGACAAATCCAACAAAACAAAAATCATAAAAATCGGCCCAGCCGTTCTTCAGTTATAAATGGTGTAACTAACCCGACTTTGTTTTATATACCTATATAGATTAATATTTTGCAGTCGAAAGTACACGATCATTGTAACATAATGAAGAAACAAAAAAGGAATTTAAAATTTCTTTTTTCTGTTATAATGTTTAAAGGGCGAGGAAAAATAAATTTGTAGAAACAACACATGATAATTATATTCTACTTTTACGTCATTTTCAAAACAAAAAATATTTGAATGTGTGTACCCAATATGCAATGCCGACGGAATTCCATTTACATTCGCGTTCTAAAACCACACTGCTTCTATGGAAAGAACCATGTGTATCACGCGGAAATTCGTACTCCCAGCCAAAGAAAAGTGTCACAAAAATTCCGGTGTCGGTGTGAATCCCAACTAAAAAGAGAAAAAAATCACAGAAACAAAAGGCACGTGTTTGTATATATTTTCCAATTGGAATAAATAATAATTCTTATCCGAAATAAAACAAAATTTTCCATTTATAATAAAATAAATATTAATATTTTATTCTTATTATTTTTTATTTGTGTACACATATTTAAATTTCATAAATTGAGTTTTGTATTGCAGCCGCCACGTAGTATTGCATCCGCCACGTTGTATTGCATCCGCCAGCATATTGAGATCTTGAAAAAAAATATTATTGAAAATTTACTACGTAAATGCATTTCGCGATGACGCCATTGTGAGACAGATCTCTATTACCTTTTTAGTCCAAATTTGCACATCGCGATTACTAAATAAGTTAATAATTATTATTATATATTTAAATTTAAAATTATTTACTTTAACAAATCGAAAAACATTATAATGAAACACAACACTTTAAAGTAAAAAAACTAATTATGTAGTGCAACCGTGCACGTCGACTTGTCAGAAGAATCTGAAAATAAAAGATCCAATCGAAACTTATAAAACGAAAATAATATTACCGCGAAATAGAAAGAGAAAAACAATTATTTTTCTCCAAAATCAATATTTTTGTGTCTGATATTTTACCTTTATGAAGTTATCCCGTAAAGTCATCCCGGAAAATGGTTATAGTTAAGTATGGCAACACCATTATATATTTTAGAAATTATAATGAAACTACAACTATCACGATATAAAAATATAACGATAGTAAAAAAAATTATTATGAAATATAATACACGAAATGGCGGCCATTATAAATAAAAACCGATTGACATATTTAACTTGCGCTATATATAGCTAATCACTATAGCAAAATAGGAATTATATAATTTATATAGAAACGAGTGGGTTTATTGATATAATAAGTAATAATTAAATTTGTAAAAAATAACAATGTCACAAAAATTTATTTTCTTCTAAAAAATTGTCAATATTCCAGTTTAATTAATATTTAATAAATACACTTATGAATATAAATTACTGTGTACTTCAAAGTATTGTAGTACAAGAATTGGCCTGTTTAAACAACAAGTGGCAAAAAAATTCTATGATTTAGAGCTTCACTATAGTCATCTGAATTCGTAGTAGATGTCCATTACCAGAAAAAGGACTGTATAGGTTTGGTAGTTCAGGGGTTGACCTGTTTAAATAATAAGAGACAAAAAAATTCTATGATTTAGAGCCTCGCTATAGTCGTTTGAATTTAAATAACAAGAGGCAAAAATATTCTTTGATTTAGAACTACGCTATAGTCATCTGAATTAGTAGTAGATGTCCATTACCAGAAAACGGACTATATAGGTTTGGTAGTTCAGGGGTTGACCTGTTTAAATAATAAGAGACAAAAAAATTCTATGATTTAGAGCCTCGCTATAGTCCTTTGAATTTAAATAACAAGAGGCAAAAATATTCTTTGATTTAGAGCTACGCTATAGTCATCTGAATTAGTAGTAGATGTCCATTACCAGAAACCGGACTATATAGGTTTGGTAGTTCAGGGATTGGCCTATTTAAATAATAAGAGACAAAAAAATTCTATGATTTAGAGCCTCGCTATAGTCGTTTGAATTTAAATAATAAGAGGCAAAAATATTCTTTGATTTAGAGCTACGCTATAGTCATCTGAATTAGTAGTAGATGTCCATTACCAGAAACCGGACTATATAGGTTTGGTAGTTCAGGGGTTGACCTGTTTAAATAATAAGAGACAAAAAAATTCTATGATTTAGAGCCTCGCTATAGTCGTTTGAATTTAAATAACAAGAGGCCAATATTATCTTTGATTTAGAGCTACGCTATAGTCATCTGAATTAGTAGTAGATGTCCATTACCAGAAACCGGACTATATAGGTTTGATAGTTCAGGGATTGACCTATTTAAATAATAAGAGACATAAAAATTCTATGATTTAGAGCCTCGCTATAGTCGTTTGAATTTAAATAACAAGAGGCAAAAATATTCTTTGATTTAGAGCTACGCTATAGTCATCTGAATTCGTAGTAGATGTCCATTACCAGAAACCGGACTATATAGGTTTGGTAGTTCAGGGATTGACCTATTTAAATAATAAGAGACAAAAAAATTCTATGATTTAGAGCCTCGCTATAGTCATTTGAATTTAAATAACAAGAGGCAAAAATATTCTTTGATTTAGAGCTCCGCTATAGTCATCTGAATTCGTAGTAGATGTCTATTACCAGAAACCGGACTATATAGGTTTGGTAGTTCAGTGATTGACCTATTTAAATAATAAGAGACAAAAAAATTCTATGATTTAGAGCCTCGCTATAGTCCTTTGAATTTAAATAACAAGAGGCAAAAATATTCTTTGATTTAGAGCTACGCTATAGTCATCTGAATTAGTAGTAGATGTCCATTACCAGAAACCGGACTATATAGGTTTGGTAGTTCAGGGATTGACCTATTTAAATAATAAGAGACAAAAAAATTCTATGATTTAGAGCCTCGCTATAGTCGTTTGAATTTAAATAACAAGAGGCAAAAATATTCTTTGATTTAGAACTACGCTATAGTCATCTGAATTAGTAGTAGATGTCCATTACCAGAAACCGGACTATATAGGTTTGGTAGTTCAGGGATTGAGCTATTTAAATAATAAGAGACAAAAGAATTCTATGATTTAGAGCCTCGCTATAGTCGTTTGAATTTAAATAACAAGCGGCAAAAATATTCTTTGATTTAGAGCTACGCTATAGTCATCTGAATTAGTAGTAGATGTCCATTACCAGAAACCGGACTATATAGGTTTGGTAGTTCAGGGATTGAGCTATTTAAATAATAAGAGACAAAAGAATTCTATGATTTAGAGCCTCGCTATAGTCCTTTGAATTTAAATAACAAGCGGCAAAAATATTCTTTGATTTAGAGCTACGCTATAGTCATCTGAATTAGTAGTAGATGTCCATTACCAGAAACCGGACTATATAGGTTTGGTAGTTCAGGGATTGACCTATTTAAATAATAAGAGACAAAAAAATTCTATGATTTAGAGCCTCGCTATAGTCCTTTGAATTTAAATAACAAGAGGCAAAAATATTCTTTGATTTAGAGCTACGCTATAGTCATCTGAATTAGTAGTAGATGTCCATTACCAGAAACCGGACTATATAGGTTTGGTAGTTCAGGGATTGACCTATTTAAATAATAAGAGACAAAAAAATTCTATGATTTAGAGCCTCGCTATAGTCGTTTGAATTTAAATAACAAGAGGCAAAAATATTCTTTGATTTAGAACTACGCTATAGTCATCTGAATTAGTAGTAGATGTCCATTACCAGAAACCGGACTATATAGGTTTGGTAGTTCAGGGATTGAGCTATTTAAATAATAAGAGACAAAAGAATTCTATGATTTAGAGCCTCGCTATAGTCGTTTGAATTTAAATAACAAGAGGTCATCTGAATTAGTAGTAGATGTCCATTACCAGAAACCGGACTATATAGGTTTGGTAGTTCAGGGGTTGACCTGTTTAAATAATAAGAGACAAAAAAATTCTATGATTAAGAGCCTCGCTATAGTCGTTTGAATTTAAATAACAAGAGGCCAATATTATCTTTGATTTAGAGCTACGCTATAGTCATCTGAATTAGTAGTAGATGTCCATTACCAGAAACCGGACTATATAGGTTTGGTAGTTCAGTGATTGAGCTATTTAAACAATAAGAGACAAAAGAATTCTATGATTTAGAGCCTCGCTATAGTCCTTTGAATTTAAATAACAAGAGGCAAAAATATTCTTTGATTTAGAGCTACGCTATAGTCATCTGAATTAGTAGTAGATGTCCATTACCAGAAACCGGACTATACAGGTTTGATAGTTAAGGGATTGGCCTATTTAAATAATAAGAGACAAAAAAATTCTATGATTTAGAGCCTCGCTATAGTCGTTTGAATTTAAATAACAAGAGGCAAAAATATTCTTTGATTTAGAGCTACGCTATAGTCATCTGAATTAGTAGTAGATGTCCATTACCAGAAACCGGACTATATAGGTTTGGTAGTTCAGGGGTTGACCTGTTTAAATAATAAGAGACAAAAAAATTCTATGATTTAGAGCCTCGCTATAGTCGTTTGAATTTAAATAACAAGAGGCCAATATTATCTTTGATTTAGAGCTACGCTATAGTCATCTGAATTAGTAGTAGATGTCCATTACCAGAAACCGGACTATATAGGTTTGGTAGTTCAGGGATTGAGCTATTTAAATAATAAGAGACAAAAGAATTCTATGATTTAGAGCCTCGCTATAGTCGTTTGAATTTAAATAACAAGAGGCAAAAATATTCTTTGATTTAGAACTACGCTATAGTCATCTGAATTAGTAGTAGATGTCCATTACCAGAAACCAGACTATATAGGTTTGGTAGTTCAGGGGTTGACCTGTTTAAATAATAAGAGACAAAAAAATTCTATGATTTAGAGCCTCGCTATAGTCGTTTGAATTTAAATAACAAGAGGCCAATATTATCTTTGATTTAGAGCTACGCTAGAGTCATCTGAATTAGTAGTAGATGTCCATTACCAGAAACCGGACTATATAGGTTTGGTAGTTCAGGGATTGAGCTATTTAAATAATAAGAGACAAAAGAATTCTATGATTTAGAGCCTCGCTATAGTCGTTTGAATTTAAATAACAAGAGGCAAAAATATTCTTTGATTTAGAGCTACGCTATAGTCATCTGAATTAGTAGTAGATGTCCATTACCAGAAACCGGACTATATAGGTTTGGTAGTTCAGGAGTTGACCTGTTTAAATAATAAGAGACAAAAAAATTCTATGATTTAGAGCCTCGCTATAGTCGTTTGAATTTAAATAACAAGAGGCCAATATTATCTTTGATTTAGAGCTACGCTATAGTCATCTGAATTAGTAGTAGATGTCCATTACCAGAAACCGGACTATATAGGTTTGGTAGTTCAGTGATTGACCTATTTAAATAATAAGAGACAAAAGAATTCTATGATTTAGAGCCTCGCTATAGTCCTTTGAATTTAAATAACAAGAGGCAAAAATATTCTTTGATTTAGAGCTACGCTATAGTCATCTGAATTAGTAGTAGATGTCCATTACCAGAAACCGGACTATATAGGTTTGATAGTTCAGGGATTGGCCTATTTAAATAATAAGAGACAAAAGAATTCTATGATTTAGAGCCTCGCTATAGTCGTTTGAATTTAAATAACAAGAGGCAAAAATATTCTTTGATTTAGAGCTACGCTATAGTCATCTGAATTCGTAGTAGATGTCCATTACCAGAAACCGGACTATATAGGTTTGGTAGTTCAGGGATTGACCTATTTAAATAATAAGAGACAAAAAAAATCTATGATTTAGAGCCTCGCTATAGTCATTTGAATTTAAATAACAAGAGGCAAAAATATTCTTTGATTTAGAGCTCCGCTATAGTCATCTGAATTCGTAGTAGATGTCTATTACCAGAAACCGGACTATATAGGTTTGGTAGTTCAGGGATTGACCTATTTAAATAATAAGAGACAAAAAAATTCTATGATTTAGAGCCTCGCTATAGTCCTTTGAATTTAAATAACAAGAGGCAAAAATATTCTTTGATTTAGAGCTACGCTGTAGTCATCTGAATTAGTAGTAGATGTCCATTACCAGAAACCGGACTATATAGGTTTGGTAGTTCAGGGATTGACCTATTTAAATAATAAGAGACAAAAAAATTCTATGATTTAGAGCCTCGCTATAGTCGTTTGAATTTAAATAACAAGAGGCAAAAATATTCTTTGATTTAGAACTACGCTATAGTCATCTGAATTAGTAGTAGATGTCCATTACCAGAAAACGGACTGTATAGGTTTGGTAGTTCAGGGGTTGACCTATTTAAATAATAAGAGACAAAAAAATTCTATGATTTAGAGCCTCGCTATAGTCCTTTGAATTTAAATAACAAGAGGCAAAAATATTCTTTGATTTAGAGCTACGCTATAGTCATCTGAATTAGTAGTAAATGTCCATTACCAGAAACCGGACTATATAGGTTTGGTAGTTCAGGGATTGGCCTATTTAAATAATAAGAGACAAAAAAATTCTATGATTTAGAGCCTCGCTATAGTCGTTTGAATTTAAATAACAAGAGGCAAAAATATTCTTTGATTTAGAGCTACGCTATAGTCATCTGAATTAGTAGTAGATGTCCATTACCAGAAACCGGACTATATAGGTTTGGTAGTTCAGGGGTTGACCTGTTTAAATAATAAGAGACAAAAAAATTCTATGATTTAGAGCCTCGCTATAGTCGTTTGAATTTAAATAACAAGAGGCCAATATTATCTTTGATTTAGAGCTACGCTATAGTCATCTGAATTAGTAGTAGATGTCCATTACCAGAAACCGGACTATATAGGTTTGATAGTTCAGGGATTGACCTATTTAAATAATAAGAGACATAAAAATTCTATGATTTAGAGCCTCGCTATAGTCGTTTGAATTTAAATAACAAGAGGCAAAAATATTCTTTGATTTAGAGCTACGCTATAGTCATCTGAATTCGTAGTAGATGTCCATTACCAGAAACCGGACTATATAGGTTTGGTAGTTCAGGGATTGACCTATTTAAATAATAAGAGACAAAAAAATTCTATGATTTAGAGCCTCGCTATAGTCGTTTGAATTTAAATAACAAGAGGCAAAAATATTCTTTGATTTAGAGCTACGCTATAGTCATCTGAATTCGTAGTAGATGTCCATTACCAGAAACCGGACTATATAGGTTTGGTAGTTCAGGGATTGACCTATTTAAATAATAAGAGACAAAAAAATTCTATGATTTAGAGCCTCGCTATAGTCATTTGAATTTAAATAACAAGAGGCAAAAATATTCTTTGATTTAGAGCTACGCTATAGTCATCTGAATTCGTAGTAGATGTCTATTACCAGAAACCGGACTATATAGGTTTGGTAGTTCAGGGATTGACCTATTTAAATAATAAGAGACAAAAAAATTCTATGATTTAGAGCCTCGCTATACTCCTTTGAATTTAAATAACAAGAGGCCAATATTATCTTTGATTTAGAGCTACGCTAGAGTCATCTGAATTAGTAGTAGATGTCCATTACCAGAAACCGGACTATATAGGTTTGGTAGTTCAGGGATTGAGCTATTTAAATAATAAGAGACAAAAGAATTCTATGATTTAGAGCCTCGCTATAGTCGTTTGAATTTAAATAACAAGAGGCAAAAATATTCTTTGATTTAGAGCTACGCTATAGTCATCTGAATTAGTAGTAGATGTCCATTACCAGAAACCGGACTATATAGGTTTGGTAGTTCAGGGGTTGACCTGTTTAAATAATAAGAGACAAAAAAATTCTATGATTTAGAGCCTCGCTATAGTCGTTTGAATTTAAATAACAAGAGGCCAATATTATCTTTGATTTAGAGCTACGCTATAGTCATCTGAATTAGTAGTAGATGTCCATTACCAGAAACCGGACTATATAGGTTTGGTAGTTCAGTGATTGACCTATTTAAATAATAAGAGACAAAAGAATTCTATGATTTAGAGCCTCGCTATAGTCCTTTGAATTTAAATAACAAGAGGCAAAAATATTCTTTGATTTAGAGCTACGCTATAGTCATCTGAATTAGTAGTAGATGTCCATTACCAGAAACCGGACTATATAGGTTTGGTAGTTCAGGGATTGACCTATTTAAATAATAAGAGACAAAAAAATTCTATGATTTAGAGCCTCGCTATAGTCGTTTGAATTTAAATAACAAGAGGCAAAAATATTCTTTGATTTAGAGCTACGCTATAGTCATCTGAATTCGTAGTAGATGTCCATTACCAGAAACCGGACTATATAGGTTTGGTAGTTCAGGGATTGACCTATTTAAATAATAAGAGACAAAAAAATTCTATGATTTAGAGCCTCGCTATAGTCATTTGAATTTAAATAACAAGAGGCAAAAATATTCTTTGATTTAGAGCTCCGCTATAGTCATCTGAATTCGTAGTAGATGTCTATTACCAGAAACCGGACTATATAGGTTTGGTAGTTCAGGGATTGACCTATTTAAATAATAAGAGACAAAAAAATTCTATGATTTAGAGCCTCGCTATAGTCCTTTGAATTTAAATAACAAGAGGCAAAAATATTCTTTGATTTAGAGCTACGCTGTAGTCATCTGAATTAGTAGTAGATGTCCATTACCAGAAACCGGACTATATAGGTTTGGTAGTTCAGGGATTGACCTATTTAAATAATAAGAGACAAAAAAATTCTATGATTTAGAGCCTCGCTATAGTCGTTTGAATTTAAATAACAAGAGGCAAAAATATTCTTTGATTTAGAACTACGCTATAGTCATCTGAATTAGTAGTAGATGTCCATTACCAGAAAACGGACTGTATAGGTTTGGTAGTTCAGGGGTTGACCTGTTTAAATAATAAGAGACAAAAAAATTCTATGATTTAGAGCCTCGCTATAGTCCTTTGAATTTAAATAACAAGAGGCAAAAATATTCTTTGATTTAGAGCTACGCTATAGTCATCTGAATTAGTAGTAGATGTCCATTACCAGAAACCGGACTATATAGGTTTGGTAGTTCAGGGATTGGCCTATTTAAATAATAAGAGACAAAAAAATTTTATGATTTAGAGCCTCGCTATAGTCGTTTGAATTTAAATAACAAGAGGCAAAAATATTCTTTGATTTAGAGCTACGCTATAGTCATCTGAATTAGTAGTAGATGTCCATTACCAGAAACCGGACTATATAGGTTTGGTAGTTCAGGAGTTGACCTGTTTAAATAATAAGAGACAAAAAAATTCTATGATTTAGAGCCTCGCTATAGTCGTTTGAATTTAAATAACAAGAGGCCAATATTATCTTTGATTTAGAGCTACGCTATAGTCATCTGAATTAGTAGTAGATGTCCATTACCAGAAACCGGACTATATAGGTTTGATAGTTCAGGGATTGACCTATTTAAATAATAAGAGACATAAAAATTCTATGATTTAGAGCCTCGCTATAGTCGTTTGAATTTAAATAACGAGAGGCAAAAATATTCTTTGATTTAGAGCTACGCTATAGTCATCTGAATTCGTAGTAGATGTCCATTACCAGAAACCGGACTATATAGGTTTGGTAGTTCAGGGATTGACCTATTTAAATAATAAGAGACAAAAAAATTCTATGATTTAGAGCTTCGCTATAGTCATTTGAATTTAAATAACAAGAGGCAAAAATATTCTTTGATTTAGAGCTCCGCTATAGTCATCTGAATTCGTAGTAGATGTCTATTACCAGAAACCGGACTATATAGGTTTGGTAGTTCAGTGATTGACCTATTTAAATAATAAGAGACAAAAAAATTCTATGATTTAGAGCCTCGCTATAGTCGTTTGAATTTAAATAACAAGAGGCAAAAATATTCTTTGATTTAGAGCTACGCTATAGTCATCTGAATTAGTAGTAGATGTCCATTACCAGAAACCGGACTATATAGGTTTGGTAGTTCAGGGATTGACCTATTTAAATAATAAGAGACAAAAAAATTCTATGATTTAGAGCCTCGCTATAGTCGTTTGAATTTAAATAACAAGAGGCAAAAATATTCTTTGATTTAGAACTACGCTATAGTCATCTGAATTAGTAGTAGATGTCCATTACCAGAAACCGGACTATATAGGTTTGGTAGTTCAGGGATTGAGCTATTTAAATAATAAGAGACAAAAGAATTCTATGATTTAGAGCCTCGCTATAGTCGTTTGAATTTAAATAACAAGAGGCAAAAATATTCTTTGATTTAGAACTACGCTATAGTCATCTGAATTAGTAGTAGATGTCCATTACCAGAAACCGGACTATATAGGTTTGGTAGTTCAGGGATTGAGCTATTTAAATAATAAGAGACAAAAGAATTCTATGATTTAGAGCCTCGCTATAGTCGTTTGAATTTAAATAACAAGAGGTCATCTGAATTAGTAGTAGATGTCCATTACCAGAAACCGGACTATATAGGTTTGATAGTTCAGGGATTGGCCTATTTAAATAATAAGAGACAAAAGAATTCTATGATTTAGAGCCTCGCTATAGTCGTTTGAATTTAAATAACAAGAGGCCAATATTATCTTTGATTTAGAGCTACACTATAGTCATCTGAATTAGTAGTAGATGTCCATTACCAGAAACCGGACTATATAGGTTTGGTAGTTCAGGGATTGAGCTATTTAAATAATAAGAGACAAAAGAATTCTATGATTTAGAGCCTCGCTATAGTCGTTTGAATTTAAATAACAAGAGGCAAAAATATTCTTTGATTTAGAGCTCCGCTATAGTCATTTGAATTTGTAGTAGATGTCCATTACCAGAAAACGGACTGTATAGGTTTGGTAGTTCAGGGATTGAGCTATTTAAATAATAAGAGACAAAAAAATTCTATGATTTAGAGCCTCGCTATAGTCGTTTGAATTTAAATAACAAGAGGCAAAAATATTCTTTGATTTAGAGCTACGCTATAGTCATCTGAATTCGTAGTAGATGTCCATTACCAGAAACCGGACTATATAGGTTTGGTAGTTCAGGGATTGACCTATTTAAATAATAAGAGACAAAAAAATTCTATGATTTAGAGCCTCGCTATAGTCATTTGAATTTAAATAACAAGAGGCAAAAATATTCTTTGATTTAGAGCTCCGCTATAGTCATCTGAATTAGTAGTAGATATCCGTTACCAGAAACCGGACTATATAGGTTTGGTAGTTCAGGGATTGGCCTGTTAAATAACAAAATTTAGAGTTATGGACTTAAGTGACAGATTAGCAGGGAACACATATAATAAAGTTTGATTTAACGTGAAGTGAAAGATCTTTATTTACATTGCAAATCGTTATAACATTCCAGGACAGTACGCATGCATAAATTGCAGTGTTGTTATCCCAGCAGCTGACTGAGACGGGTCAACTGCTTTATTAACTTGGTTGAAATAACGAAAAAAAATTTCGCGTCCACCTCAGCTGGTTGGCTAAAAATATTTTTAAGATTTGAAGGTAAAAATAAATAATAAAAAATGAACAAATTCAGACAAAAATCAACATTTTAATGTACAAGTTTTATTACAATTTTACAAAATATAAACTAAGCGCCACCATACAAAACAAACTTCATAGAAGTGTATATGTACTTCATAGAATATATCTATATAGTATATTATTCATCGATGCAAACTTAGATTTAATAGTTAAAATTCTTCAGGAAGCTCACGGCTAGTGCATATTCCAAATGAGGTTCTAATTGTAATGAATCACCTAGACTTAGGCAGCACTCAGCAGCTTATTCAATTTTTTTGTGGAGTAAAATTAAACTTTAATTCTGCCTTATTAACATCGTCAGTTATATTATCAAATGGATATTCAATGTTAATTTGGAATATAAACGAACCATCGTCTTTAGTACATACTAGCCTCAGAATACAATTTGGTGTGAAAATTTTTATTTTATGGACATTTTCTAGTCCTTCTGTCCCATATCGTACTCCAGTAAGTAGTAAATCTTCCAACACGATAAATTTGGCTTTCCTCAAAGACGATTTTCTCCAAACAACTACAATATGATTTACAGGGTTTTGAAATTTCCAAGTTGTTGGTAAGCCTTGCCACAATTTAAAAAAAAATAAGCAAATTCACGATCCCTGAATAACTCCACGTTCTCTTGTACACATTCTATCAGGTTTTGGTGAGTCATGGCCCCCAATCCGTATTAGGTTTAAAGACTTCTTGCTTTCCTTCAGATAAACTGAGCTCATTATCCTGGCAGGAACATTTAACTCATCGCACGAATAAACTAAATATTGTATATTCATCCATCACAGGTTCAACATGTTCGAATTAGGCGGCCGCTTCAAATATGTCTCGACTCTCGAGCCGAGCCAACAAATTTAAAATGTGTGATATTAAAACGGCGGTACAACAACAATTGCATTACAATAACAATAATTTACAACAACAATTTGCATTATATATCATATTCACACATTTTTAACTTTGTTGGCTCGGCTCGAGATTCGAGACACATTTCATGCGGCCGCCCTAATTTTGGTCGTAATACTTGTGGTTTAATCCGCCTTTCCCCACTTCGATTCTTTCGCCATCACCAACAAACTGTTGTTAGTTTGTTAGAATGAAAGTGTGGAATGGTTAAAAGTTTGGCGATGCCAAAATTCGTTTTAAATCGCCTGCAATTTGACAAGTAACTTGATCCAATACATGTGGGTAATCCTCTTTGATGCTAAATTGAAACAAACTTAATAGTAACGACAAATCTTCACAGCACAGTAATCGATTTCACAGTTTGATCACTTTATACGTTTCGCTAACGCCAGTAATTCTAATTCAATATCATTACGTATGCCACATCATCCGTATATCAATTATTATTGTTGTAGCTCTATGTTTCTTCCAACTGATTTTCAAAAACCGTGCTACTTTATCAGCTCCAAAGAATGAGCGTAAATGATTTTGTCGTGAATAGTAAACTGGACGTCGGATAAAAATTTGTTGTAAAATATTTTTTTTGATCTTCGACAAATCAGGCGAATGAATTGGTTTCATCTTACGATATTCGCATTCCCGGATTTAAATTTGGCGTAATCTAGTTAAGATTGTTAAATTATTGGATCTACTACCTAAATAGTATGATTACTACATATTTTACGATGCAACAAGAAAATTAAATTAAATTGGTAATAAAAATTAACACAATGCTACAGCTATATTTAACTAAAATGGTAAAACACACTAATAAAGTAGATGTTTTATGGTGTTACGGCGTTACGGCATAACTGTCAAAATATTACAGGTTTGTACATCAAAATTGCAACAGGTTCGATATTAAATGTCGGTTGTTATTCAGTTAAAGGTTGAAACACAACAGCATCGAACAGTAAATAAGTCTCTCCACACTTTGACTCTTTCGTCGTGATACAATGATTTCAATGAAATTATGCTTTTTGATTTGTTCGTATAGTAAAATATGGTTATTATTTGCTGCGAAAACTGCTTCCTTGGTTGAAAAAATATATTTTTACTACAAAAATTAACCCAAAAACGACAAATAAACAAGGTGTCTTTGAAATATTTATCTTCGCAGTAGTACGAGAATCAGTTGAATTAAAAAAAATGTTGCTGAAAAAAGAATAAAAAATTTCCCCGCAAAAAAGGGATTTTCTTGGTGAAGGGGAAAGAAACGAGGAAAGAATCACGACGAAAGAATCAAAGCGTGGAACCACGGATTACACGGAATCCCCAATAGAATTCCTTTCCAATGGCCCCCTGCACACTGTGCTTCAAAGAAGCAGCTTCATCTTCTTTCTTTCCCCGTTTAACTATGAAAACGGTTTTAATTGCGACTCATTTTTCAATCAAAATTTTTCCGGTGAAGCAGCACTAACACAAATAGAAATGAAATATAAAAAAATTTAAGGCGATTTTTAACATGTAGATTTTAGTTTAAATTTTATTAAACAAAGTTAAAAATGTATGACATATAATGCAAATTGTAAATTATTGTTGTTGTAATGCAATTGTTGTACCACCGTTTTGAGATCACACATTTTTAACTTTGTCCAGCTCGAGACAATTTTCATGGGACAGCCGTCAAAGTAAACAGCAAAAGTTAACTTGGAGTCAACTCGACTCAATCCAAAACATTTCTTAGGCCGAGTCGAAAAACAACAGCAAAAATAAAACTGAAATAAAAAAACCAAAAAAAAAAATTATTAATTTGAATTTTTTTGTGTGAGCAGTGGTACTCGTAGGTATCTAAATACGAAAGCAAGTTTTTGGTGTTTTTCCGATTTTAATCTATTAAGTCTTCCCTAAAATTATTGCATTCATCTAGACATTTTTTTAAAATTTTAGACTCGATCCAAAGATAATTAACTCTGCCAATATAAACACTAGTAGAACGACATAATGTTTGTTTGGAATAGGTAGAGATCGCAATAGAAGCAACGTAATTAAAAATGAAAAACAGATAAATTTAATTTGTGATGAAAGAGATGTAAATTTCGATGGTATCGAAAAAAGTGATGTTACAACATCCCACCCTTGATGATAACTAGAAGTTGACTCGATGCGCCATGTAAACCGCATATTTGACTACGCTTTTCTTTTCAAATCTAGTCACAACCAAAAAATATATTCGTTTTTCAAACAAAAAAAAATGGCTCAATTTAAGTCCAAACCACACAAATGTGTGAGTAAAAATCATAGTATGTAATGGCGTTTTTGATAAAAAAATTCGCTTGATTTGAAGTAAAACCAACACAATTGTGTGTATGGTTATAGTTTTTTTCAGGCTAAAATAAGTTTTAAAAGAATGAACAAATGTGTAATTTGGTTCAAAACACATACAAAAATTAATTTTTGACATTGTAGTTTTGCCGTACCCACACAATTGTGTTACCGGACAGGAAAAGGGATATACACTAAATATTTAGGTTATGTTTTACTGCTGTCAAAAAATTTCTCGTTCCACTTTCATTGGTTATCTATTCATAAGCATAGAATTATATACTATAGAATGAGTGTTTAGTTGTTCACACCTCCTTTTTCTTGTTATGACTCCAGGGGAATATTATAAATTAACATTATATTCATCATTTGAATTTCTTCGATTAATCTTTGAAAAATGTGTATCTCCAAATATGCACTTATTGTTTAATAAGAGTGGTTCCAAAAATATGCACTTCTCTCTGCACAAAAAATCCGTGAGTTTGTATGCAACTTCCAATAATTTAATCTCATATATTTTTGTGGTTTACCTTTTAATGTTGACAATGTTTAAACGGTTTGAAATTTCTAACAAAACATACCAACAAATACATTTCACTATGTTACAAATATAAATTGCACATATTTATTTTTTAAAAGTTCATTTATTTTTACAAAATAATATTCGTGAATTTAATCTTGAACAATGATTAAATCAAATACACTTAATATATGTAAAATTATTATATGTATTATATATTATATATATGTAATGTATTAATATATGTAATGTAAAATTTGCTATTTTATGAGTCTCAAGTCAGAGCAGAATGGTTATATAATAAATGCATATGGTGGACTATATATAAAACTTGATAAAATTATCAATGGCTTTCTGTAATTTTTTACACAAATACACTAACTATTTTATAATATATTAATTATCTTAGTTAATAATTTCAATATTTTTTAAGATGAAATTTTGCTGCCAATGTGAACAAAACCAAAGAAAAAACTATAGAATTAGATTTAAAAAAACGGGAAAAATAAAAACCAACTAGTTTCGTTGGTTTTTGGTTTTTGCCATGGTTTTTTTTAAATCTTATTCAATGGTTTTGTTCAAAGTGGCAGCAAAATTTCTTACTCTCAAAAAATATTGAAATTATTAAAAAATTTATTAAATTATTATTTTTGTATGTGTTTTGAACCAAATTACACATTTGTGCATTCCTTTCAAACTTATTTTCGTCCGAAAAAAACACTATAACCATACACACAATTGTGTTGGTTTTACTTCAAACCAAGCGATTTTTTTTTTTATCAAAAACGCCATTGCATACTATGATTTTTTAGTCACACATTTGTGTGGTTTGGACTTAAATTGAACCATTTTTTTTTGTTTGAAAAACGAATATATTTTTTGGTTGTGACTAGATTTGAAAAGAAAAGCGTAGTCAAATATGCGGTTTACATTGCGCATCGAGTCAACTTCTAGTTATCATCAAGTTAACTTGTAGTTAACTTCTAGTGTTTATATTGGCAGAGTTAAGGTCGAGGCACGTAGTTTTCGTTCCGTTCCGACCTTTAAGTTGAATATGTCAAAATGTGTGGAAAACCGAAAACATGCTCACAATGTTAAGTTTAAGGCGGAACCAAACCGAAACAGTTGATCAAATTTCAATAAAAACTTATACAATAACCTCAAATTATTTATTTTGGCATTTATGGTTATCGTTTTTCTGTCAATGTGTAAATCTTCACTCATTATTAAATCAATTGATATGAAATTATAAATATTGATTGAATTGAAACAATATTGTGAGAAATTAAAAAGTTCGATTTATCAAATAACACAAGAACAACTCAAATCGAAACGAAAGCTATGTGCGTGAGAATTTAAAAAAACTTATTGAAAACGAAACGAATCGGAACGGAACGAAAACCATGTGCCTCGACCTTTAATTATCTTTGGATCGAGTCTAAAATTTTTAAAAAATGTCTAGATGAATGCAATTAATTTTAGGGAAGACTTAATAAATTAAAATCGGGAAAAACACCAAAAATATGCTTTCGTAAGGCTGTTTTCCAAACGAATACTTATTTGAGGAATCTAACTTATTCAATTAAGTAACCTAGCGAGGTGACTTATTTTCTGTCCCTTTCTTACCCAAAAATTTAAATTGGTTGTCAATTTTTTGTTGTTATTTATATCAATTTATGACTTTTAGAGTTTGGATAATAACTATTTCTAGATAACGAATTGATCTTTGTAGATTAAGATCTAATTTAAGATAAAAAAAAAATTATCATCATAAAGATATAGCATCCAATTTACATAATGTATGCATGTCTTACACAAATGAATTGAGGTCAGCTACAGAACTAGCAAGACCACACGGCGTATTAATACATTCTAGCATTACGGAACAATTAATACATACTGATTAGACAGACATAAAATATATATTTACATAAATTATATACATATTTTCCTTTTAAATGGGGCCCATTCGAACTTCTTTGATTGTCTGTCTAAACGAAAATTGAAATATAAAAATCCAGCCGAATCGTATACCTAAAAATCATATAAACATTTTTGTATAGATTTAAACATTATTTCTAAGTTTTTCTTTTTTAAAGTGTCGCCAATCCTTTTAATTGCATAAACTTGCATACAATAATTGTTAATTTATTAATATAAATTAATGTAAACGAAAGTACATTCCTCGAAGAATTTTGCGATGAAAACAATCAATGTTTTCATGTTGATGTCAAAATAAGTATGTCAACTCAATTGGAATGGGTTTATTTACTTATTCAAGATGGCATCAAATAAGTCAATAAGTCTGAAATAAGTATCCGTTTGGAAAACAGCCTTAGTTACGAGTACCACTGCTCACACAAAAAAATTCAAATTAATAATTTTTTTTTTTGGTTTTTTTATTTCAGTTTTATTTTTGCTGTTGTTTTTCGACTCGGCCTAAGAAATGTTTTGGATTGAGTCGAGTTGACTCCAAGTTAACTTTTGCTGTTTACTTTGACGGCTGTCCCATGAAAATTGTCTCGAGCTGGACAAAGTTAAAAATGTGTGATCTCAAAACGGTGGTACAACAATTGCATTACAACAACAATAATTTACAATTTGCATTATATGTCATACATTTTTAACTTTGTTTAATAAAATTTAAACTAAAATCTACATGTTAAAAATCGCCTTAAATTTTTTTATATTTCTTTTCTATTTGTGTTAGTGCTGCTTCACCGGAAAAATTTTGATTGAAAAATGAGTCGCAATTAAAACCGTTTTCATAGTTAAACGGGGAAAGAAAGAAGATGAAGCTGCTTCTTTGAAGCACAGTGTGCAGGGGGCCATTGGAAAGGAATTCTATTGGGGATTCCGTGTAATCCGTGGTTCCACGCTTTGATTCTTTCGTCGTGATTCTTTCCTCGTTTCTTTCCCCTTCACCAAGAAAATCCCTTTTTTGCGGGGAAATTTTTTATTCTTTTTTCAGCAACATTTTTTTTAATTCAACTTTTTTAATTCACCTTGTTTATTTGTCGTTTTTGTGTTAATTTTTGTAGTAAAAATATATTTTTTCAACCAAGGAAGCAGTTTTCGCAGCAAATAATAACCATATTTTACTATACGAACAAATCAAAAAGCATAATTTCATTGAAATCATTGTATCACGACGAAAGAGTCAAAGTGTGGAGAGACTTATTTGCTGTTCGATGCTGTTGTGTTTCAACCTTTAACTGAATAACAACCGACATTTAATATCGAACCTGTTGCAATTTTGATGTACAAACCTGTAATATTTTGACAGTTATGCCGTAACGCCGTAACACCATAAAACATCTACTTTATTAGTGTGTTTTACCATTTTAGTTAAATATAGCTGTAGCATTGTGTTAATTTTTATTACCAATTTAATTTAATTTTCTTGTTGCATCGTAAAATATGTAGTAATCATACTATTTAGGTAGTAGATCCAATAATTTAACAATCTAAACTAGATTACGCCAAATTTAAATCCGGGAATGCGAATATCGTAAGATGAAACCAATTCATTCGCCTGATTTGTCGAAGATCAAAAAAAATATTTTACAACAAATTTTTATCCGACGTCCAGTTTACTATTCACGACAAAATCATTTACGCTCATTCTTTGGAGCTGATAAAGTAGCACGGTTTTTGAAAATCAGTTGGAAGAAACATAGAGCTACAACAATAATAATTGATATACGGATGATGTGGCATACGTAATGATATCGAATTAGAATTACTGGCGTTAGCGAAACGTATAAAGTGATCAAACTGTGAAATCGATTACTGTGCTGTGAAGATTTGTCGTTACTATTAAGTTTGTTTCAATTTAGCATCAAAGAGGATTACCCACATGTATTGGATCAAGTTACTTGTCAAATTGCAGGCGATTTAAAACGAATTTTGGCATCGCCAAACTTTTAACCATTCCACACTTTCATTCTAACAAACTAACAACAGTTTGTTGGTGATGGCGAAAGAATCGAAGTGGGGAAAGGCGGATTAAACCACAAGTATTACGACCAAAATTAGGGCGGCCGCATGAAATGTGTCTCGAATCTCGAGCCGAGCCAACAAAGTTAAAAATGTGTGAATATGATATATAATGCAAATTGTTGTTGTAAATTATTGTTATTGTAATGCAATTGTTGTTGTACCGCCGTTTTAATATCACACATTTTAAATTTGTTGGCTCGGCTCGAGAGTCGAGACATATTTGAAGCGGCCGCCTAATTCGAACATGTTGAACCTGTGATGGATGAATATACAATATTTAGTTTATTCGTGCGATGAGTTAAATGTTCCTGCCAGGATAATGAGCTCAGTTTATCTGAAGGAAAGCAAGAAGTCTTTAAACCTAATACGGATTGGGGGCCATGACTCACCAAAACCTGATAGAATGTGTACAAGAGAACGTGGAGTTATTCAGGGATCGTGAATTTGCTTATTTTTTTTTAAATTGTAGCAAGGCTTACCAACAACTTGGAAATTTCAAAACCCTGTAAATCATATTGTAGTTGTTTGGAGAAAATCGTCTTTGAGGAAAGCCAAATTTATCGTGTTGGAAGATTTACTACTTACTGGAGTACGATATGGGACAGAAGGACTAGAAAATGTCCATAAAATAAAAATTTTCACACCAAATTGTATTCTGAGGCTAGTATGTACTAAAGACGATGATTCGTTTATATTCCAAATTAACATTGAATATCCATTTGATAATATAACTGACGATGTTAATAAGGCAGAATTAAAGTTTAATTTTACTCCACAAAAAAATTGAATAAGCTGCTGAGTGCTGCCTAAGTCTAGGTGATTCATTACAATTAGAACCTCATTTGGAATATGCACTAGCCGTGAGCTTCCTGAAGAATTTTAACTATTAAATCTAAGTTTGCATCGATGAATAATATACTATATAGATATATTCTATGAAGTACATATACACTTCTATGAAGTTTGTTTTGTATGGTGGCGCTTAGTTTATATTTTGTAAAATTGTAATAAAACTTGTACATTAAAATGTTGATTTTTGTCTGAATTTGTTCATTTTTTATTATTTATTTTTACCTTCAAATCTTAAGAATATTTTTAGCCAACCAGCTGAGGTGGACGCGAATTTTTTTTTCGTTATTTCAACCAAGTTAATAAAGCAGTTGACCCGTCTCAGTCAGCTGCTGGGATAACAACACTGCAATTTATGCATGCGTACTGTCCTGGAATGTTATAACGATTTGCAATGTAAATAAAGATCTTTCACTTCACGTTAAATCAAACTTTATTATATGTGTTCCCTGCTAATCTGTCACTTAAGTCCATAACTCTAAATTTTGTTATTTAACAGGCCAATCCCTGAACTACCAAACCTATATAGTCCGGTTTCTGGTAACGGACATCTACTACTAATTCAGATGACTATAGCGGAGCTCTAAATCAAAGAATATTTTTGCCTTTTGTTATTTAAATTCAAATGACTATAGCGAGGCTCTAAATCATAGAATTTTTTGTCTCTTAATATTTAAATAGGTCAATCCCTGAACTACCAAACCTATATAGTCCGGTTTCTGGTAATGGACATCTACTACGAATTCAGATGACTATAGCGGAGCTTTAAATCAAAGAATATTTTTGCCTTTTGTTATTTAAATTCAAATGACTATAGCGAGGCTCTAAATCATAGAATTTTTTTGTCTCTTATTATTTAAATAGGTCAATCCCTGAACTACCAAACCTATATAGTCCGGTTTCTGGTAGTGGACATCTACTACGAATTCAGATGACTATAGCGGAGCTTTAAATCAACGAATATTTTTGCCTTTTGTTATTTAAATTCAAATGACTATAGCGAGGCTCTAAATCATAGAATTTTTTTTATCTCTTATTATTTAAATAGGTCAATCCCTGAACTACCAAACCTATATAGTCCGGTTTCTGGTAATGGACATCTACTACGAATTCAGATGACTATAGCGGAGCTTTAAATCAAAGAATATTTTTGCCTTTTGTTATTTAAATTCAAATGACTATAGCGAGGCTCTAAATCATAGAATTTTTTTGTCTCTTATTATTTAAATAGGTCAATCCCTGAACTACCAAACCTATATAGTCCGGTTTCTGGTAATGGACATCTACTACGAATTCAGATGACTATAGCGGAGCTTTAAATCAAAGAATATTTTTGCCTTTTGTTATTTAAATTCAAATGACTATAGCGAGGCTCTAAATCATAGAATTTTTTTGTCTCTTATTATTTAAATAGGTCAATCCCTGAACTACCAAACCTATATAGTCCGGTTTCTGGTAATGGACATCTACTACTAATTCAGATGACTATAGCGTAGCTCTAAATCAAAGAATATTTTTGCCTCTTGTTATTTAAATTCAAAGGACTATAGCGAGGCTCTAAATCATAGAATTTTTTTGTCTCTTATTATTTAAATAGGTCAATCCCTGAACTACCAAACCTATATAGTCCGGTTTCTGGTAATGGACATCTACTACGAATTCAGATGACTATAGCGGAGCTTTAAATCAAAGAATATTTTTGCCTTTTGTTATTTAAATTCAAATGACTATAGCGAGGCTCTAAATCATAGAATTTTTTTTATCTCTTATTATTTAAATAGGTCAATCCCTGAACTATCAAACCTATATAGTCCGGTTTCTGGTAATGGACATCTACTACGAATTCAGATGACTATAGCGGAGCTTTAAATCAAAGAATATTTTTGCCTTTTGTTATTTAAATTCAAATGACTATAGCGAGGCTCTAAATCATAGAATTCTTTTGTCTCTTATTATTTAAATAGGTCAATCCCTGAACTACCAAACCTATACAGTCCGTTTTCTGGTAATGGTCATCTACTACAAATTCAGATGACTATAGCGGAGCTCTAAATCAAAGAATATTTTTGCCTTTTGTTATTTAAATTCAAATGACTATAGCGAGGCTCTAAATCATAGAATTTTTTTGTCTCTTATTATTTAAATAGGTCAATCCCTGAACTACCAAACCTATATAGTCCGGTTTCTGGTAATGGACATCTACTACGAATTCAGATGACTATAGCGGAGCTTTAAATCAAAGAATATTTTGGCCTCTTGATATTTAAATTCAAATGACTATAGCGAGGCTCTAAATCATAGAATTTTTTTTGTCTCTTATTATTTAAATAGGTCAATCCCTGAACTACCAAACCTATATAGTCCGGTTTCTGGTAATGGACATCTACTACGAATTCAGATGACTATAGCGGAGCTCTAAATCAAAGAATATTTTTGCCTCTTGTTATTTAAATTCAAATGACTATAGCGAGGCTCTAAATCATAGAATTTTTCTGTCTCTTATTATTTAAATAGGTCAATCCCTGAACTACCAAACCTATACAGTCCGTTTTCTGGTAATGGACATGTACTACAAATTCAAATGACTATAGCGGAGCTCTAAATCAAAGAATATTTTTGCCTTTTGTTATTTAAATTCAAATGACTATAGCGAGGCTCTAAATCATAGAATTTTTTTTGTCTCTTATTATTTAAATAGGTCAATCCCTGAACTACCAAACCTATACAGTCCGTTTTCTGGTAATGGACATGTACTACAAATTCAAATGACTATAGCGGAGCTCTAAATCAAAGAATATTTTTGCCTTTTGTTATTTAAATTCAAATGACTATAGCGAGGCTCTAAATCATAGAATTTTTTTTATCTCTTATTATTTAAATAGGTCAATCCCTGAACTACCAAACCTATATAGTCCGGTTTCTGGTAATGGACATCTAAACTACAAATTCAGATGATTATAGCGGGGCTCTAAATCAAAGCTTTTTTGCCGCTTTTATTATTATTTCGGTATATTTTGTGTTTTCATACTTGTATACTTAATTTTCCTATATTATTAGATTTATATATCATTACATGTTTTTTTGTCAAAAATTATTTTTTTCTTGTAAGGAAATTTATTGTGACATAATCTTTTCCGGGTTGGCATCAGTTTTCAAACAAATTGTTTATAAATTTTTATGAATTGATATAGTAAAAAACTGTCATGACATATTTTTTGCCGGGATGACATTCAAAAATATCGTGATATAAATATTTTTTCGGGATGACATTGAAAAATATCGTGATATTTGTATTTTAGTGTTGCCATCGCATTTTTCCGGGATCGTTTACGGGCTAACTTCACAGACATTGATATTTTGTAGTAGGGAATTTTGTACGACATTTGAGCAGTTTTTTCCTCACAGTGGAATAATTGCATACTGGGTACGTATTAAATGAAAGTATATTATATAGCACATACATTCATAGGAAAAAATAAAAAACTATTTTCATAACATTGATTCATTTAAAAAGCAAAAAATAAAAAAATATTTATTTGCTCGCCTTCCTTCTATTTCCATTATCATATTTCTACTAAAAAATAAATAACAAACCAACAACATGATCATCGGTATCGATCGCCACGATAATAAAAAAATATGAAGAGAGAGAACAGACAACAAAGAGAATAAAAACATTTTTATTTTATAAATTTTTTCTTCGCATGATTTTGTTATTAGAATGTGGGTGAGTATGCTGATTTGTATGAAAAATGCATTTTGTTCGCAGGTTTCTATCTATGTAAATTGATCATCTTTGATACAACTCAAAAAAAATTATTTTGATTAAATTTAAAACAATAATAATAAGTCTTATTTACAATAACTTCTTTCTAATGGATTCTATCGTATCATAAAATATTTTCACAGCTCATTCATTAGGTAACATAGGACACAAAATAATTTTGTTTTAAAAGGACACAAAACAAAAAAAAAATATTTTACGAAAAGTAAAAACCATTGATAAAATTCAAAGTTGATCTTGCTTCTTGTTTACGTTTTTATTTAACGAGTATGTATGTATGTTACATCACAAACAATAAAGCTATCAGATATGAAAATTAGAACAAAATATTTTTTTTTAGTTTTTCTTACTTAAACTCCAATCCATCTATGTAATGACTTGCAACTAAAGAAAACTTTCATCAAAACTTTTGTAAATGTTATAAATAAAATGTTTCTGAACCTTGCCTAAATGTGTGACGACACAATTAAGCTTTTAAGATGTTTCTTTATTTTTATGACGGAGTTAAATAAAGTAAAATGAAAATATAAATGTATGTTATATATAACGGGTGATTTTTTAAGAGCTTGAGAACTTTTTTTTTAAAAAACGCATAAAATTTGCAAAATCTCATCGGTTCTTTATTTGAAACGTTAGATTGGTCCATGACATTTACTTTTTGAAGATAATTTCATTTAAATGTTGACCGCGGCTGCGTCTTAGGTGGTCCATTCGGAAAGTCCAATTTTGGGCAACTTTTTCGAGCATTTCGGCCGGAATAGCCCGAATTTCTTCGGAAATGTTGTCTTCCAAAACTGGAATAGTTGTTGGCTTATTTCTGTAGACTTTAGACTTGACGTAGCCCCACAAAAAATAGTCTAAAGGCGTCAAATCGCATGATCTTGGTGGCCAACTTACCGGGCCATTTCTTGAGATGAATTGTTCTCCGAAGTTTTCCTTCAAAATGGCCATAGAATCGCGAGCTGTGTGGCATGTAGCGCCATCTTGTTGAAACCACATGTCAACTAAGTTCAGTTCTTCCATTTTTGGCAACAAAAAGTTTGTTAGCATCGAACGATAGCGATCGCCATTCACCGTAACGTTGCGTCCAACAGCATCTTTGAAAAAATACGGTCCAATGATTCCACCAGCGTACAAACCACACCAAACAGTGCATTTTTCGATGCATGGGCAGTTCTTGAACGGCTTCTGGTTGCTCTTCACTCCAAATGCGGCAATTTTGCTTATTTACGTAGCCATTCAACCAGAAATGAGCCTCATCGCTGAACAAAATTTGTCGATAAAAAAGCGGATTTTCTGCAACTTTTCTAGGGCCCATTCACTGAAAATTCATTATGAAATGTCTATTCATTATGAAATGTCAAAGCATACTGAGCATCTTTCTCTTTGACACCTTGTCTGAAATCCCGCGTGATCTGTCAAATACTAATGCATGAAAATCCTAACCACAAAAAAATCACCCGTTAAAAAACAAAAACATATAAACATGTGAAACAACCATTCGCACACTGTATTGTGATTTTGTGTGTATGTATGGTAAATATTTGGAACACGTGCACGAGGATTAATTGTATATATGTCCATACATTTTTATATTTATATGTTTGTACAAGGGTTTCTCAAATGGCTCGATCGATTTTCATGAAAATTGCTAAAACGAGGTTTTCGAGTACCAGAAATCAGGGAGTCCTCCAGTGGTATCCGGATTCCATTTTTCATATTTTTTTCTTAGCTTAAACGAGTTTCATGAGGGAGGTTTCATTTTTCATTTTGGTTTTATAAAAATTGTTGACAGGGCGTTTTAGAATTTCCGGAAACCAAATGAGATGAATCCCTGTTTCGAGGAAAATTCATTTAAGGGTCATCCGGTGGGGACCGGATTCCATTATTTTTGGTCGGCTCCCATGATTTTGATAAAAATTAGTGAAGATGGAATTTCAAATGCCAGGAATTGATTTTGTTGAGTGGTAATTTCAGGAAAATTCGTTTAGTAGGTCATTCGATAGGGCGCAGTTTTAATATTTTTCGGCTTAAACCATTTTGATAAAAAATGCGGTGATAAGGGTTATTTGGTGAATGGAATGGATTGCAATGTGTCTCAATTTCGGGAAAATCCATTTATGAGGTCCCCCGTTGGATCTCATTTTATGAAAATAAATTTAGCTCGAATAATTCCGATATAAATTGTTCAGAGAGGGGAGGGAGGAGGTTCGAGTACCAGAAGTCGATTACGATGGGTCCTTATTGGGGGGTTTTTGGTTGGGTTTGTGGCTTTTAACATTTTATTTGGCTTGAACGATTTTGATAAAATTTAACAAACGGGGTTTTGAATTGCAAGGGAACGATTACAAGGGGTCTATTTTTTAATTCAACCCGAGCAAGCAGGCTTACCCCGGGTAGTGTACACCGAGCAAAGGTTGCACTGGGAAAAATTATCCGGTGTGCCTAGAGTAATAATTTATTTTTTTTACTTTGCACACTCTTCGTACACTGACATTAATTTCAGAGTAAAATTTGAAGATCCGAGTATGCCCGGTGTAAGTACAGTTCACAAATAAAAACACAGTGTGCAGAGTAAAATTACTCAGGTTGAATAAAAAAACACAGTATTTTTTGACAGCGCACTGCTTGCTCAGGTTGAATTAAAAAATAGACCAAAGGAGTTCTGATTTCCGGAAAATTCATTTGGGGGTCTGTGCATTGCATCAGGTCGCATAATATTGCACCTTGTTGCAATATGTTGTGCCATGTCGCGTGATGTTGCATTACGTTGGATTACGTAATGGTTGGATCTTGTTTAGGGTGATGTTGCATTACGTAATTGTTGGATTTTTTTAGGAATGTTGTGTGATGTTCCACTATGACGCGTCACATTGCATAATGTTGTAGTGTTGCGTTAGTTGCTAATGTTGCGTTAAGTTGTTGCGCGTTGAGTCTTGCGTTAATTAGATGTCTCGCGTTATGTTTCATCATACTGAAGAATGTTGCGCCATGTTGGGCTGATTGCGTTACGGTGACATGTTGTATGTTTTCGTTAATCGCGTCTTTTGAAAATGTTCTTTGTATAGTAACAATATTGATTTGCAGCATTCACATTTAATTAATGGTACGAGCTAGGTCCCTTTTCACATATTCTTCTGTTTCAAATGATGTTGATGTTATCTGGCGGGCCCGGAGTCGTTTCATTAATTTTTGCTAGGCTCGCACGGTTTTCTAAATTACTGAGAGGATGCTTTCGAGTATACCAGACACTGATTGCTATGGATTCTGATCTCATTTAGAGGATATCCCGAGACTATTTTTTAAATGTTTTTCAACTCGAACGATTCTCATAACAATTGCGTTGATAAGGGTGATGAGTAGATTTTCGGAAAATTTATTTAATGGTTTTCGAGTCGAATGACTTATAAATGAGGGGGTTTTCGAGTTCTAAGTATAGATTATCATGAGTTTTAAACTCGGAAATATTGGTTCAGGGGGTTCTCAGATGGGGTCCGACTCCCTTTAAGGGGGATTAAGATTAATTAAAATATTGTCCTTCGCTGCTTACGACTTTTTCCACCTCTCAGGCAATTTACAAATCCCATCTCGGAAAAACGTTTCGTCTTTTGAGGCGATCCAAGTTTGAAGCGAATTTTCAATATTTTCGAAAGAAGTGAACCGGTGACCTGCCAAATCGTGTTGCATCCGTTGGAACAACCAGTAATCAGAAGGAGCAATGTCCGGAGAATACAGCCGGTGCGGTAAAATATCCAACTCAAGCGTATCCAAATATTTTTTTTACGACTTTTGCAACGTGAAGCCGAGCGTAGCCATGCAGAAAAATGACTTTATCATGCCTTTCCTCATATTCCGGTAGCTTTTCTCATAATGCACGGCTCAAACTAATTAATTGTAGTCTGTATCGCTCGCCCGTAATCGAATCGTCAGATTATTGCAGCTCGTATGGTGTGCCTCTTTAGTCCAACCAGATACACAGCATAACCTTCGAACTATGAATGTTCGCCTTTGTTGTTGATGTTGAGGTCGATGGCAACGATTGGCTGAGCAAAGTGTAGTATTTTTCCTCTTAGGGTTATCGTAGAAGATCCACTTCTCGTCACCAGTCACTATCCGATATAAAAAAAACCTTTTCTTGTTTGCCTTTGAAGCAACTGCTCACAATTGCCCAATTGCCAGGGCGGGGACCCAATTGCCTTGCTTTTGCATCATGTCCATTGATTTCAATCGTACGCAAACTGTTTGTTGAGTCACCTCCAATGTACCGACAAGCCCCTCTTGCGTTTGAGTGGAATCTTCATCGAGCAATGCCTCTAATTCATCGTCTACGAATTTTTTGCCTATCCTAAGCGAGGCTTATCTTCAACTTTGCAATCATCATTTTTGAAGCGTTGAAACCATTACCTACATGATTTTTTGGTAGAAGCATTGTTATCGGAAACTTCCACAAGCATTTGATGTGCTTCAGCTTCCAATTAAAATAAAAAATTAACATTTCCCGCAAATGCTCTTTAGTTATCACAAAATTCGACATATTCAACACCGTAAAAACTCGTTTTGTATGAGACTCAAAGTAATGCAAATTGAAAGTTAGCGACAGATGTCTTATCTGTCTGAAACAACGGAAATCAGCTATCACTATAAAAAAATTATTAGTCAGAGCCACGTTTTGAAAACGGACCGAATTAATTTGTAGCCTTTCCTTTGAAAGGCCTTCGAAAATTCGCCCAATCTTTGGTGTAATTAAAGTTGCGAACAACGAATATCGGATTCGTATAAACCAAGAAAAAAAGCAACTCCTCGGAGGTAACGATACTGTCGGTTTCATCAAATCCAATCGAGTGAGATGACTCGGCAACGTTACAAGGTCCCCACGACAACAGATGATCAATAAAGTGTTTCACCAACAACCAGTCGGATGCGTCGTAGAGGAAGACCTCGACTGCGCTGGCGTGACGATGTCTACATATACTAGGATATCGAAACTAGAGGACGAGAGCGACAGACCGAGATGGATGGAGGACCATAGTGCGGGCGGCAAAATCTCTTTATGGGATGTGAAGGTAAAGAGAGAGAGAGAGAGAGAGAGAGAGAGAGAGAGAGAGAGAGAGAAAGAATATTTTACTTTAGGTTTTCGATAGCAATGGTGTTTGTGATTGTTCCGTATATTGGTCTGTTTTCAGTATTCTCGAATTAAATACACAACCGTAGGAAATTACTTCCATTTGCGTCAAACTGTATGACAACGCCTATGATTCAAATTTATACGCGATCCGGCGTTAATGGAAAGAAAAGTATGGGGTGGTTGGGAAGTTGATTGTGTATAAGTAAGTGTCGATAATCATAGGCGTTGTCATACAGTTTGACGCAAATGGAAGTAATTTCCTACGGTTGTGTATTTAATTCGAGAATACTGAAAATAGACCAATATACGGAACAATCACAAACACCATTGCTATCAAAAACCTAAAGTAAAATATAATATAATTCGTAAACACGAAAAAGTTAATTGCAAAAGTAGAATATAGATGATAAATGTAAAAAAAAATCGAATTTCGTACGCTACGCAGTAATTCGCTAGTAGTACAACTACATGGTATTGCTCTATATATAGAAACAATATTCCAATGTAAATAATACAACGTCAGTCGTCGCGACCTGATGAGAAGACTGATTTTTTCAAATCAATAATCTCATCCGTTCGAAACTGATTGTTGGGATTCTTACACATTATCAAAATTCAGAGAAAGAATAGTCATTAACATTATATTAAAAATTACTTTAAAACCCATTAGTATTTAACCCTTAAATTGGCAACCACGAAATGAATTTTTTATTTTTATTATTTCAAAAAGTTGCAAAAAATATGTGAGGCATCACAAAGACAATGGTTCCCGGAAAACTATCAATGTTATTCAATGCCAGATTAACTACCGGATTGGATATTTCAAATAAATTTAGATTATTTCGCAAAAATTTCAAATGTTTTATTAATTTTGGTCACTAAAGAATTTTCTTATAATTACCAACTATAATTATACTGCACGGGACATATTTATGCCATGCTCAATGTAACTTTACCATTCCTCAATCAACTATCGTCAAATATGCTATGCAGAATTGGATTGGCATTCTAACATAATGCTCAATGGAACTAGGTCACCTCTCTCAACAAATGATGGTTAAATTCGGTGTGCAAAGCTAAATTTGACGAAATTTTGGGATTCAGCTCTAATGAATGGAACCAGGCCGTTTCCTAATCGATAACTTTCCAATTTAGTTTTTTAGAGCTGGACTAGATTTTTAATTAAAAATGTCAACTTGTTTTGGGATTTTTAATGTGTCTTATTAATAAAGTTCTACAATTTAACCATTTTGAATGGAACTTCGTCATTTCCCAAAAAATTATTGTCACAGGTATGCAGAATTGGGTCATGGATTATTGGTATTACTGAAGTGATGGTATTACTGCACGGAAAAAAATACTCTCTAACACGAAGAAAATAGTCAATGATATAAGAAAAATGAGCTCTTCATTTTCAGCTAAGAATTTTATTTCACAACATAAACTTTAATATTCTTGATTTAATGTTTAATTTATACGTTGAAACAAACTTTAAACGTTTGTTAGAAGAAATTTAATATACAAAATGAAGAAAATATGGTTTCTATTCAGAATATTGTCTTTGTTTTTACTAATAATTAGTTCTTCGGTTAAGAATTATTATACAATTTAAAGAAATGATTCTTAAAACGATTGCGTAACTATTTTATTTTAAAAGTAAACATTCTTGTATTGATCTATAAATCTCTTCAAATATTATCATTAGTTTCTTGTTTAGAGATAGGATATCTGGACATAAGTTTATATTTTCTTGAAAATATGTATTAATTTTTCTTACAGAAAAAAGTTTTTATTATATATAATCGTACTAATTTCTTCTAGAGAATAAACTTATTCTTGATCAAAGAAAACATTCTTCTTGCCCACTTTAGCATATTTCTTGTTATAAGAAATCATTTCCTTCTTTATTCTTGATTGAATAACATTCTTCTTGTCTACTTTTTTCTTATTTCTTGTTACCAGAAATATTTTTCTGCATTCTTATTGGATAAATTAAAAATACAATTCAAATTAATATTCGATTTTATTTCTTAATCCTTATAAAATAAATCTTATAACTAAAATTTATAGTTTAATACAAAAATTGCCGCTTATAATACGAAATAATATATATGTACATGTGAAATCATTTATAATTAATTATTAAATATAAAATTAAAGCTATTATGAAACATTTTCATTCATACAAGTTGAAGGGCAGTTGTCCTGATACTGAAATCTACTATTAGTGTGCAATTTATGAATTATTTTTAAATAACTTATAAGATTATCAACTTCTAAAAATTTCATTTTACATATAAAACATGAATATATTGTTAAAAATATAATAATAGAATAAAATTAGAATTTTCAATGTTTAGTTTTATTAATACAGTGAATGAAAAATGTAATAAAAATTAATATATGTATACTATTCAAATTCCATTGATTCAGCGAAAAATTTAAATGATTTACATTAAAATATTTAAAGATTAGTTATTCAATTCAGTAATTAAAATTAAACTTTCGGTATCAATTTTATCGCACTTTGTGTCGATTTTGTAAAAATATTTTTGTTTAAAATACATTACTTTCTCACACTCCACGGAGAATTTTAAATTAAATGCAAAGTTAGATTTAAAACACAAATCAAAAGAACTTAAAAAACTATCGAGCAAATAAAAATTTTCGTCGATTGACAGTGCGTATTTGCCTACGGAATCTTCCTGGTACATAACAATAAATGGCTGTACGCTTAAATTATATTGTGTATACAAGGCCCGCTTCTCCGAAATAAGTCGCGAAATATCTGTTAAGTATGGAACCTCTGTTACTAAGGCTTCGATAGAATTTCCAACTAACGGTTTCCAAATTAGTTTGGTTGTTGCGCTTCTTACTCTCACACTAGGCAATAAATAGTGTAGGCACGAAAACAATTTTAGGTTAAACGATGAGCCTGAAATAGAAAAAATAATTCAAAATGAATTATTATCATTTAAAAATATATTTAAAAAATGGGAATAACATTAATTAATTTAATAATTTAGTTAATTCAATTAATTTAATTAGGTAAATTAATGAATCAATTTAATTATATAAATCGATTAAATTAATTTAATTAATTATATTAATTAAACCATAAGTTTTGGAGTATACCTTATCGTATTTGGAAAGTACTTACTTCTGTCACCATCCTCGTCCAAAAATTTTATTAAATTGATATTTTTAATTTTTTTTTTTTTTTTAAATTGGAATAATTTTAAAAACGAAATTATCCTAATTATCCGTATCTCGGGTACAAACAATTAAATTCCAGATCAATCTGAAACAAATTAGAAAAATTGTTACTATTTGAAAACATAACTTTGATTTGTTGTTTTTACCAATCGAAAGCTATCTGCATGCTTTAAAATTGGTCATTCATCAAAAAAGTTTATAATATTAATATTTTTTTCAGCTTGGAGATTACTTTGTACGCCTCTCGACATCGTCCCATGGGCTAGAGAAATGGTACAACCATTACTTAGATCCTTCGAATTCCTGACTTACTTCTGAAATGAACAACAATAGAACAAATTAATATTGATTTATAATATCTAGAACAAGTTAGTTTTACCTGTATTCGTTGCAGTTTGTAGTACAAAATTCCAGACGTCTTCGGTCCACCTCTATAATACAACTTCTGAAAAAATGAATAATTTTTATTTTTACTCATTTACATTACATTTATATCGGCGTAGTAAGTATTACCTTATTTTCTCTAGGAAAAAATGTCGCTATATCTTTAAAAAAAATTTCAATATTATCGTCGATACGGGGCTTTCTACTAAACAATCGACGATCGAAGTAACCAATAGGTCTCTTGCGTCTTCATCCAGGTATGGCGGGTCGCTGTTGCTAAATATTTGTAAAATTCTAGAACCTTTTTTGGTTTTGAGAAATTCTTGCAGATTCTGGAAAATAAAAATGTAAAATAATTATATAATAATTAGTAAGATTTTCACCTAATCTGGGTAATATTTCCAACAAAATCTGATGTTGAAACTTTTCCTGTTTCTGTGGAAGATCCCGAGAATGATTGGCTTTTGATCCAATCAGATAACTTGGAAGTTCCTGACACGGTCGAACAATTGGGAGATGGATACAGATTAGTCGTTGAATACCCCAGAAAATAATTATGCAACTAAGCATTAAGTTGTATATAACAGCTACGTTTTTGTGGAAAATAATCGGGTCGAGTTTGCGATAAATCTTTTCAAGTTGATCTAACGCTAAGTTGGTTGACGAATAAGTTAGACCAAAAAGTCTTCTAAACATAACAAAAAAAAAATGTTCAGAACTCAAAATAACGATATTAAATATTGAAGACTTCTTTTTCGATCTTATTCGACTTAAAAAAAAATAAATGGTTATTTTAAATTGGACCAACTTGAAAAAAGCTGTATGAACTCAACTCGATGGTTTTTCAGAAAAATACAGCTAACATAGGTTAAATTTTACATTTTATATACGCCATTGTTCAATCCTAAACCTTAATTGAGATTTTGTCCTTAATTGACTTAAATCTGGAAACATCTGGTCAAGGTCTAAAAAGCTTATCGCTTGAAGGTCTGAAATTTTGTGGAAATCACAGTCTTTACAAAAAAATTAAATGATTACTGAGTTAGCATAATGTATATCAAAATTAAATACTATCTAATTTTTCTCCTGCTAGCGCCAAATCCCACTCAGTCATTTTGGATTTTAACTCGCTCGTCACAATTGCAGTGGTGTGTGACATTTCTTGCGACCCAAAGAACTCTAAAACAGCACCATCTAGAAAAAATATATTAAAAACATTTTAGATTTTTTTTTTAATGGCGACTGTGATTTTTCGAACTCAGGCTGTGTGCCAAACTTAAGATAAATCGTTTACTACGGTAAAAAGTTGCTGTTTTGTTGTACCAATTTTTCGATCAGTTTGCCATCAGAGCTTTTGAAAAATAATTGAATTTACCGAAAAATTGGCTTAAAATTGCCTTTTACCTCAAGTTTGGCGTGCAGCCTCAGTATCAAAATGAAAAGTAATTTTATATGTTAAGTTACGTTAACTGCACTCAAAAACAAATTTCAGTAAAAGCAAGTTTCACTTAGCAACACATATTAAATTTTTAGTTTTGTTAACAAATTACGCCCGGTGAAACTTTTTTGTAAAGCAACTTAATTTTGTAGTAGAGATATCTTTTAAGAAAATTTGTTTTTTCAGTGTATAGTGGATAAATAATTATTATATGTATAGATAATTTAATAATGCAAGAATAGACAAGCGATGACCCATCTAATATGGTTTGTTCAGCCATTGTTCTAATACGAAAATTAAAATATGTTAACACAAGAATATGTTACACAAGAATATGTTACATGTACTCATCACGAAAACATTCTCACTTAATCGCAAAATCCAAAGTAAAACAAAAGGAAAATGTGAATTTATAACTCTATTTTTTATCGAAATTACTATACACAATTGCAAATGAGTGCTTATAAATATTTTTCATAAAACAAGAATTTAATATTTTTGAATCCAAAATTTTTATTATTATTAATCAACAAACACTCATAATATTCAACAATTTTTTTTATTTTATCGTGGCCATATATATATAGCGGCAATGATGAAATGATTATTAACCGTTTAAACGCCGCCTGGTTAGCGCCACTTTCTAAGCGATTTGTTTATACTAGAAAAAGCCTTATTTCATTTTATTCTTATTTCAGCATTTTTTATATGAATTGTAAATTACTAATTAAACATTTTTCATAATATTCAGTCGAACTTCAGTCAACTATGGACATTTATATTATATTAAAACTAGTTTTTTGATAAACTCGCTCTAGTTCTAAAAATATTCCGTCAGATGCCAGTCACCTTAAGCGAAAAAATGAAATGAGGCTTTTTCTCATATAAGCTATTTCTTTTTCTATTGCTTTAGTAGGCGTATAAATATATAACTACATATACGCATTTCAGTAACATCTAATCGTTCTACTATATCTACCTATATTTGTTTTTTAAATACATCTACTTAAACGAATTTAATTTAAAAGTACTTCGACTTGAAAATGCCGATTACGGTTTGGGTATGTGATAAATTAATTAGTTCTAAATCAAGTAAGAACAATTAAAAATAAAAATATCTAGTTATTATTTTTATAGAGTTAAATAACGAAAATTCCACTTTCCAAATATCCAAATTTATGTCGATGTCATGGATAAATACAGGTAAAAACTAAGCTTAATAGGCTATTCTTAACAATCGACGAATTCAGTTTTTTTTGTTAAGACTTTCGATGTTCTAGATGTACTGAATACTGATGTCATTATAACTCAAATTTGGATGGCCATTATCGGCCATTCCCACCGATCGTGATTCAAGTCTGGCTGATAAAAAATTTTTGTTATTGAGTCACCTAACAAAAACCACCTAGTGCAAGTAATGCTTGACCTCGGGTTTATTGCTATGAATTTTGATGTTCTACATGTTAAGATGTCATTTTTACCCAAATTTGGATGACCATTATCGGCCATTCCCAGAGATCGTGATTCAGGTCTGGATGGTAAAAGATATTTGTTATTGAGTCACCTAAGCAAAACCACCTAGTGCAAGTAATGCTCGACCTCGGGTTTATTGCTACGAATTTTGATGTTCTACATGTTAAGATGTCATTTCTACTTAAATTTGGATGGCCATTATCGGCCATTCTCAGAGATCGTGATTCAGGTCTGGCTGGTAAAAGATGTTTGTTATTGAGTCACCTAACAAAAACCAGCTAGTGCAAGTAATGCTCGACTTTAGGGTTATTGCTACGAATTTTGGCGTTCTACATGTTAAGATGTCATTTTTACTCAAATTTGGATGGCCATTATTGGCCATTCCCAGAGATCGTGATTCAGGTCTGGCAAGTAGGTATTGTTTGTCATTGAGTCACCTAACCAAAACTACTTACTACAAATAATGCACGACCTCGGGGTTATTGCTACGAATTTTGATGTTTTAGTTGTTAAGATGTCATTTTTACCAAAATTTGGATGGCCATTATCGGCCATTCTCAGAGATCATGATTCAGATCTGGCTGATAAAAGATGTTTGTTATTCTAGAATTTTGATATTCTAGATGTTAAGATGTCATTTTTACTCAAATTTGGATGGCTGTTATCAGCCATACCCTGTGTCTGTTACAGACATATGTTAACTTTCAATATTAAATAAAACACAAGGATCTCCATTACATTTACAAACAACTTTAATCAACACACAAATTACACGTCACTGGTAAACAAGGTTGATTTAATATCGACCTTGACATTGAAATATTTCCAAGCTGAAAAAGACAAATTTTTGTTACAATGTAATAGCAAATATGTATACTTACCAAACTTCAATATTTAGGTGAAGTCATCTCTGTTTATTAATATCTAGATTAGGATTAAATTAAATAATTAATGTACTTAAATTAAATTAACACAAATAATTTATAATTAATTACTTACGAATTCTTGTTTACATAAAGGTGACAGCTGTTTTGAATTCAGTAATTCTAAAACTTTCAGTACTCAATATAATTTGGGTGCACTCTATAATTAGTATAATTACGTAGACATTTAAGTATGAAATTTAAGACATTGTATACTAACTATTTTCTTTATGTTATACAAAATTGAGTTCGGTCTCTTTTTCATTGACGTTCATACGAGACGGATGGCTTTGCTGTATTAATCTTAAATAAAAACTTACTGAAAATAAATTATTGTGGTTTGTATTACAGCGTGGTTCAATAAAGTTTATCGTAATTAGCATTTTATTTGTTGCTTCCGTGTGCTGGATATTATTAACTCCGTGGGAAATAAACCAAGCAATTTATTCACTTTTGGTGGTTTATTTCTAGTTCATCGTAATATCTTCGGTTGTGCGAACATTATTTGGTCCTTCGAGCCGGATCTGCTGATCCGTTCATTACTTTAATTTCGATAAACGTGTTTGTGAACATAGAGTGACGCCACATGGCTCCAGAAACTGGAAAAGGTGATACTAGTGCTAGTGCGGTAATCGATATTATCGATGGTTTAGTTAAACGATTAGAAAAATTTGAAACGAATTTTAGGAAATCTCCTAAATTACGCCTTACTCAAAGTCATCTCAAAACGCGGTTAAATCTAGTAAACGAACTTTGGATAGAGTACAAAAATGTGTATTCGGAAACGAATCGCGCTGGCAATTTTGACGACCGTGAGTTAGATGCATATTCAGCTGGAGAGGAACAATTTATCAATTTGATAGCTGATATTTCGGAGCTGCTTGAACAAGGAACACCAACTACACCTATACCCACTCCACAACCACAGGCAATTGCAAAATCTGAGATTAAACTACCACGGATCAGTTTGCCATCATTTGCTGGAGATTATTTAGTGTGGACATCGTTTCGAGACCTCTATAAAACACTGGTTCATGATAATAAGTCTATTTCTGCAGTAGAAAAGCTGCATTATCTTAAATCGAATTTGTCTGGTGAGGCGGAACACCTCCTTCGAAACATCGAAACCACCGACTCGAATTATGAAGATGCTTGGCAAACTTTGGTGAAGCGTTATGACAACAAGAGAGTCATAGTTTATCACCATTTTAAATGCTTAACTTCCCAACCCAGCTTACATACCGAGTCGTCGGCAGCCATTAAGAAGTTGTTGGATACAACAAGTGAGACGCTGAGGGCATTAAAAAATATTGGCTTACCTACTCAACATTGGGACGATTGGATCGTTTACATGGTGATACAGAAATTAGATGGCGAAAGTTTGAAACAATGGGAGATGACGAACGCACCTAATGGTGAACTTCCAACGTGGGAGAAGCTGCAATCATTCCTTCACGACCGGTTTAGAGTACTTGAAGTCATAGCACCGACTAAACCTAAGCCAACCGTTAAACGTACTCCAGATTCGTCTTCGGTGCCGATCAGAATATTACACACCACTTCATCAATGTCTTGTGTTTTATGTCAAAAAACTCATCCTCTCTATTCTTGTTTTAGGTTTCAAAAGATGAACGTAGATGCCCGACGAGACTTCGTGAGAATTAACCAGCTATGTTTTAATTGTTTAAGAAGTGGTCACTACAATACTGAATGCAAAAGTATTAAAAACTGCTCACGATGTAATCAACGACATCATTCATTGGTGCACGAAATTACTAAGACGGAATCAAATGAAGATAAGCAGACCGTAATAGTACCACAAAAACCCACTGAAGATACTCCATTCGTCAACATACTCAGTGCTCATGTTGCACCTACTGCGGATACACAAGTTCTACTGGCAACAGCACTGGTTAAGGTTCAGTCTGCATTTGGCGTGCAAGTGGCACTACGAGCTCTTCTAGATCAAGGTTCTCAGGCAACCTTTATAACGGAGGAAGCAGCAAGCAAACTGGGGCTACAACGAAGGTTAATAAATATTCCAATTGTTGGAGTTGGGTCAGTAAATACTGGCAAAGCAAACCATGTAGTCAAGCTCGAAATTCAATCTATTGTAAATCCGGATTTCAAGTTATCAACGAGTGCGCTGGTACTTAAAACTGTTACGGCTCAACTTCCCACGAAAACGGTGGCTACATCAACATGGCCTAACTTATCAAATCTGCAATTAGCTGACCCGTTCTACTGTAAACCAGGTGCTGTTGACCTGCTGATTGGTGCAGATGTGTTTGGTGATTTATTACTGGACGGTATCATTAAAAGTCAAAACGGATCGCCCACAGCCCAAAACACAACTCTGGGGTGGATATTGTCTGGGAGAACTCTACAAGTAGTTGAGAGTTTGCCTGCTGCAATCATGAATTTCCATTCGTGCTGCGATATTTCAAACCAGTTAAAATCATTTTGGGAGATAGACGAGTTAACAACTAAGGTGTACTCAGCAGATGAATTAAAATGTGAAGAGTTGTATTCGAACACGCATAGAAGATCGTCAGAAGGTAATTATGTCGTTAATCTTCCGTTTATTCATTCTAGACCAGATGAAACCACCTTCGGTACTTCACGAAATGGAGCAATTGCTACACTATTGTCATTAGAAAGGCGGTTTCGTCAGAATGTTAATCTTCGTGAGGAGTACTGCAAATTTATGAAAGATTACCTCGATCAGCGACACATGGAGATTATTAATGACCCATTTATCAACATCAATCGTTCATTTTACATGTCACACCATGCAGTCTTTAAGCAGAGCAGCACTAGTACGAAACTTCGAGTGGTCTTCGATGCCTCTCGAAAATCATCAAATGGAATATCACTGAATCAAACATTAATGGTGGGACCTACTATTCAGCCGGATTTGATTTCAATAATAATGAATTGGCGCACGTACAAGATTGCATTTACGGCAGATATTAAACAGATGTACAGGCAGATACGGGTGAGCGACAATGATACGGATTTTCAACGAATTGTGTGGCGTTCAAATCCTGAAGACCCAATCATTGACTTTCGGTTAAATACGGTAACCTATGGCACGGCGAGCGCTCCTTACTTGGCCATAAGAACACTGATGCAGTTAGCTTCCGACGAAAAAGAAAAGTTTCCATTGGCATGCAGAAGTGTTCAGCATGAGATGTATGTTGATGACGTTATGTCTGGTGGTGATTCTATCGAGTCGGCGCAACAACTACAACGAGAATTAATCAAGCTTCTCAAATCAGGTGGCTTTGAGCTGCGAAAGTGGTCATCGAACCATCCTGATGTTCTAAGATCAATTCCAATAGAACTTCACGAAACTAAATCACCACTGGATATTCATGAAGATGGTGTAGTAAAAACTCTTGGCATTTCTTGGAATCCGACGACCGACGAGCTTGGCTACAACATTTCTACGTCCAATAATGAAAACATAACCAAACGAAACATTCTGGCTGACATATCCCGGCTATTTGACCCTTTGGGTTGGGTTTCTCCATGCATTATCATTGCAAAAACCCTTTTACAAAGGCTCTGGTTGGCTAAAGTAGGGTGGGATGATCCAGTACCTGAAGAAATCAAACAGACTTGGCTCAGTTACCGAGATGACCTTCCACACATTTCTCAGATCAGAATTCCAAGATGGCTCAACTCTAATTTAACGCAGCAAGATTGTGAACTGCATGGCTTTAGTGACGCGTCCAACGCAGCATATGCAGCAGCTATTTATTCTCGAACAGTGTGTGCTGATGGCACTGTTCGCATCGGATTAATATCGGCAAAAACCAGAGTTTCTCCTATAAAGCAGGTATCATTGCCTCGGCTTGAGTTGTGTGGGGCTCTTTTAATGGCAAGATTGTTCAGCAAGGTGACATCCGTTAATGCGTATCAACATTGTGTGATGCATGGTTGGACTGACTCCACGATTGTTTTACACTGGCTAAAAGGACATCCTAATCGTTGGAAGCCATTCATCGCAAACCGAGTGACTGAAATACTCAATATAAACATTGCGCAGTGGAGACATGTTTCTTCGGAAGATAACCCGGCCGATTGCGCTTCCAGAGGCGTATCGCCTAGTTTATTACAAAATCACCCACTATGGTGGACTGGTCCTACCTGGTTGGCTCTGCATTCATCTCAATGGCCGAATAAACAACAAATAGTAAATCAAGACATTGACCTCGAAGAACGCAAGTTGGTGAACTCAACGCTGGTCAAGAACGATTCATGGGACTTGGTTCATAAGTATTCGTCCATTTCGAAGTTGGTCAGGATAACTGCATATTTGCTACGATTTCGGCATAATGTAAGTAATCTTACCAATTCAAATAAAAAACTGGGTTTTCTATCCATAGACGAGCTCAGTAAGGCGTTAGTATTTTGGTTGAAACATGAGCAGCAGACATATTTCCAAGGAGAGATTAAATGCTGCACAAGCAATGTACCGATTAAAGGGACATTGGCATCACTCAACCCCTTTTTGGATGACGATGGTCTATTAAGAGTTGGCGGTCGGTTAGAACATAGCTACTTACCATACTCAACGAAGCATCCTATCATCGTACCTCGTAACAGTCCGATTACTATAATGATTATTAGTCAAGCGCATAGCAACACACTGCATGGTGGTATTACCCAGACGCTCGGATATACACGTCGCAAATATTGGATCATTAACGGCCGCAATCTGGTAAGGCAGTTTATCCACAAATGCCTCAAATGTATCCGGTATTCAAAAAACGCACGAAGTCAATTAATGGGGAATTTACCTTCTCCTCGCGTCACCCGAAGTCGACCGTTTCAACACTCTGGAGTCGATTATGCTGGGCCAATTTTATTGAGAATGTCTCCAGGAAGAGGAAGCAAGGCATATAAGGGCTATATATGCATATTCGTGTGCTTTTGTACCAAAGCAGTTCATTTAGAAATCGTAAGTGACTTAACCACTATTGCTTTTATTGCAGCATTTAAGAGGTTTACCTCACGACGTGGCAAAATCACTGATATTTATAGTGACAACGGCACTACATTCGTGGGAGCAGCAGCAGAGCTCAAGGTTAATCACCTCAAAGCCATGAGGCAATTACAATTCGACATTGCTGAAAATCTAGCAAACGACGGAACAAGATGGCATTTTATTCCACCCGGATCTCCTCACTTCGGCGGTCTCTGGGAAGCGGGTGTAAAGTCGATTAAGTTCCATCTTAGGAGGATCATTGGCGACAACAAATTAACATATGAGGAAATGAGCACCGTACTTACGCAAATTGAGGGTGCGCTAAATTCAAGGCCATTATGTCCCATCAGAAATGATCCAAATGACCTCACACCAGGTCATTTTCTAATAGGTGATGCTATTAATTCGATTCCTGAACCGAGCATGCTCAACTTGAACGAGAATCACTGTTCCCGATGGCAATTGACCCAGAGGATGTACCAGCATTTTTGGAAACGCTGGTCTTCAGATTATCTAAGTCGTTTGCAACAACGGCCGAAATGGATGCACAAGGAACCGGAAATAGAAGTCGGCGATCTGGTTCTTTTAAAAGATGAAAATTTCCCACCATCTAAATAGCCTTTGGCAAGGGTGTTGGAAAAACATCCTGGGCCAGACGGTATAACACGAGTCGTTACACTTCAGGCAAAATCAAAGTGCATAAAGCGACCAGTTACCAAAGTATGTCCACTACCAATTAACACTACTGATGAGTTTGTAGATTCCATCGTAGCAGCAAAGTGAGTCGGAGCACTATATCTCCCAACGTTCATCAACACACTACACTCTCCTCATTAGATTAATTGTGTCAACGTTGTTGACAGTGGGCCGGTATGTCTGTTACAGACATATGTTAACTTTCAATATTAAATAAAACACAAGGATCTCCATTACATTTACAAACAACTTTAATCAACACACAAATTACACGTCACTGGTAAACAAGGTTGATTTAATATCGACCTTGACATTGAAATATTTCCAAGCTGAAAAAGACAAATTTTTGTTACAATGTAATAGCAAATATGTATACTTACCAAACTTCAATATTTAGGTGAAGTCATCTCTGTTTATTAATATCTAGATTAGGATTAAATTAAATAATTAATGTACTTAAATTAAATTAACACAAATAATTTATAATTAATTACTTACGAATTCTTGTTTACATAAAGGTGACAGCTGTTTTGAATTCAGTAATTCTAAAACTTTCAGTACTCAATATAATTTGGGTGCACTCTATAATTAGTATAATTACGTAGACATTTAAGTATGAAATTTAAGACATTGTATACTAACTATTTTCTTTATGTTATACAAAATTGAGTTCGGTCTCTTTTTCATTGGCGTTCATACGAGACGGATGGCTTTGCTGTATTAATCTTAAATAAAAACTTACTGAAAATAAATTATTGTGGTTTGTATTACAGCGTGGTTCAATAAAGTTTATCGTAATTAGCATTTTATTTGTTGCTTCCGTGTGCTGGATATTATTAACTCCGTGGGAAATAAACCAAGCAATTTATTCACTTTTGGTGGTTTATTTCTAGTTCATCGTAATATCTTCGGTTGTGCGAACACCCTGAGATCGTGATTCATGTCTGGCTAGTGCACGATGTTGGTCATTGAGTCACCTAACCAAAACAACCTACTGCTATTATAGCTCGACCTCTTTATTGTTACGAATTTTGATGTTCTAGATGTTAAGATGTCATTTTTACTCAAATTTGGATGGCCATTATCGGTCATTTTGGCCTATAGTACACGAAGTTTTTCATTGAGTCTTCTTAGTAAACCATTTTGTGCTTACACAGCTTGACTTACGGTTTTTTGATACAAAGTTTTATTTTCTATGATTTATTCTAATCGTTTTAAAGTTATAATATGTTTTTAAAAAAATCTCGATTATTTCTACACCACGTATTGTTGAGTTTGTTTATAATTTTTTTTTTTTTTAGAAAATATTATATATTTTTTATTTAAATTGATGTTTGAGTCATTTTCTAAAACAGACTCATACTTATATGATTGTACTAAAATTTCCAATATGATTCATTTTTTCCTATTTGAATTTGAATTAGCAGTGTGATACTCATACATACATAACATCTATGGAAAGTCTGGAATAATTCACACCCGTATATACATAATACATACTCGTAAATACATATGTACTATTTAAAATAATATGTGTACACGATTGATAATTTTTTGTCGTTTAGGTATATAAAATTTAAAAACATGTGATCATGAAAAAGAAGAAAATCTATTTTAGTATGGATGTAGCTACATTGATTATGGTTTGGTGTGCTGTATGAAATATAATTAAAAACAAAACAAATATTTGGAGGAAATGATACGAAAGATCAAAAATTTATGAACGAAAGGGAAAATATTATAATTAAATTGTTTTTTAGTGATCGCAGTAAACGTTTAGATATACGTATTACATATTTGTGTTTGGTTACATTATGTAAATTTTATATGTCTATCTATACTGATTGGTCGAAATTAAATACATTCATTACTTAATTTTTCCTAAGTGTACTATAATGATGATATATGATCTAAATTCAATAATATTAAAATACCTAACAATTTTATAAATGATTTTATTTTTGAGAAAATGAATAAAATCAGCTTACACCAGAAAGATGTCTTTGAAAAAATGTACTATGTGTTAAGACACAAACAATAAAGCTATCAGATATGAAAATTAGAACAAATTTTTTTTTTTTAGTTTTGCTTACTTAAACTCCAGTCCATCTATGTAATGACTTGCAACTAAAGAAAACTTTCGTCAAAATTTTTGTAAATGTTATAAATAAAATGTTTCTGAACCTTGCTTAAATGTGTGACGACAAAATTAAGCTTTTAAGAGATGTTTCTTTATTTTTATTACGGAGTTAAATAAAGTAAAATGAAAATATAAATGTATGTTATATATAAAAAACAAAAACATATAAAAATGTGAAACAACCATTCGCACACTGTATTATGATTTTGTGTGTATGTATGGTAAATATTTTGTACACGTGCACGAGGATTAATTGTATATACATAAATACATTTGTATATTTATATGTTTGTACAAGGGTTTCTCAAATGACTCAATCGATTTTCATGAAAATTGCTAAAAGGAGGTTTTCGAGTACCAGAAATCAACTGCGAAGGGACTTGGTTTGAGGAAAATTCGTTTAGGGAGTCCTCTAGTGGGACCCGGATTCCATTTTTCTTATTTTTCTCTTAGCTTAAACGAGTTTCATGAGGGAGGTTTCATTTTTCATTTTGGTTTGGGTTTTTCATTTTTGAGGGACGTTTTTCGAGTACCGTCATGATTTCGGAAAAATTCACTTTGAAAGTTATCCGGTTGGAGCCCGAGTCCCGTTTTTAATTTTTTTTGGCTCTCCCGATTTTAATAAAAATAAATGAAGAGGAGAGGGGTTCAAATTCGAGGATTTTGGTGATTGGTGCTGATTTCAGAGCAAAAGTGTCCCACAACTTTTATGAAACACGGTAAGGAGGGTTTTTCGTCCTATAGGAGTCAATTGAGATGGGTGTTAAATTCGGAAAAATCCATTGAGAGAGTCGTACGATCGGGCCCGGTTCCTTTTTTTATTATTTTTGTCGGGGGGCACGATTCTATAAAAATTGTTGACAGGGCGTTTTCGAATTTCCGGAAACCAATTGAGATGAAACCCTGTTTCGAGGAAAATTCATTTAGGGGTCATCCGGTGGGGACCGGATTCCATTATTTTTGGTCGGCTCGCATGATTTTGATAAAAATTGGTGAAGATGGAATTTCAAATGCCAGGAATTGATTTTGTTGAGTGGTAATTTCAGGAGAATTCGTTTAGTAGGTCGTTCGATAGGGCGCGGTTTTAATATTTTTCGGCTTAAACAATTTTGATAAAAAATGCGGTGATAAGGGTTATTTGATGAATGGAATGGATTGCAATGTGTTTCGGGAAAATCCATTTATGAGGTCCCTCGTTGGATCTCATTTTATGAAAATAAATTTAGCTCGAATAATTCCGATATAAATTGTTGAGGGAGGGGAGGGAGGAGGTTCGAGTACCAGAAGTCGATTACGATGGGTCCTTATTGGGGGGTTTTTGGTTGGGTTTGTGGCCTTTTAACTTTTTATTTGGCTTGAACGATTTTGATAAAATTTAACGAACGGGGTTTTGAATTGCAAGTAAACGATTACATTCATTTGGGAGTCTGTGCGTTGCACCAGAGGCCCAATTTTTGTTGAAAAACTGGAATAAAATTTATGAGTATTACTTTTGTTTCACGTACGTACTAGACGTAAATATTGAATTTTTCCTCTGTTTGTATCAAAAAATTATACGGTTTAATGTTTTAGGTCTAGTAGGTAAGTAAAACAATTGTAATTCTCATAATTTTTATTTCCATTTTTTGACCAAAATTCGGCCCCAGGTCGCATAATATTGCGCCTTGTTGCAATAAGTTGTGCCATGTCGCGTGATGTTGCATTACGTTGGATTACGTAATGGTTGTATCATGTTTAGGGTGATGTTGCATTACGTAATGGTTGGATTTTGTTTAAGAATGTTGTGTGATGTTCCACTATGACGCGTCATATTGCACAATGTGGTAGCTGTTGCGTGAGTTGCTAATATTGCGCTATGTTGCGTCAAGTTGTTGCGCATTTAGTCTTGCGTTAATTAGATGTCTCGCGTTATGTTTCATTATATTGAAGAATGTTGCGCCATGTTGGGCTGATTGCGTTACGATGACATGTTGTATGTTTTCGTTAATCGCGTCTTTTGAAAATGTTCGTTGTTATAGTAACAATATTGATTTGCAGCATTCACATTTAATTAATGGTACGAGCTAGGTCCCTTTTCACATATTCTTCTGTCTCAAATGATGTTGATGTTATCTGGCGGGCCCGGAGTCGTTTCTTTTTTTTTTGCTAGGCTCGCACGGTTTTCTAAATTACTGAGAGGATGTTTTCGAGTACCAGACACCGATTGCTGTGGATTCTGATCACATTTAGAGGTTATGCCGAGACTATTTTTTAAATGTTTTTCAACTCGAACGAAAGAAGATCCAAAGCGGATTTATTTTATTTTGTATTTTTACATTAATATTTTTCAAGTCAAATTTGAAGACTTATTTCAATATAAATTAATAAATAAGAAAGCTTATTTAATAATACACCTACATCAAGCCACCGATCTTTTCTGATTTCTACACGACATGATGTCTCATTCAGAAAAAAAATACAAGTCCATCCGTACGTACGATGTGATTGGCGCTATACGATCCTGGTAATGGACCATTTAATTTAAACTGTACATTTAAAATTTAAATAAACACATTAAATGTTTAATAAACACATTTTATTAAACACTTGTTTTTTATTTCGCAAAATTTAGCGCAAAATTTTGCGAAATAAAATACAAGTGTTTAATAAAATGTGTTTATTAAGTATAAGTGTGTTTCGCCAAGTGCTTACGGCAAATAGCGTAAAAAGTATTAAATGAATGGTCACATGGAACCTAAAATAATGTGAACAATTTCATTTGGTATCGATAAGAAATGATGTTCACTATACACACGAAAAAAATCCCAAGACCAATCGTCTGTTAGAATTGGCACTATGGTATTTCCATTTACAAATATTTACTTTAGCGCCAATTCTAACAGACGATTCGATTGGTCTTAGGATTTTTTTCATGGGCACAATACCCACCATTTCTTATCAATACCAAATGAAATTGTTCACAAAATTTTAAGTTCAATGTAGCCATTCATTCTGTATTTATTTAAATTTATGATCTCTAAGAACTTAAAATTTCGTCACCGATCTCTCCTGATTTCGTTACAACATGATATCCAATATCTACCAAAACAATCCTAAAACCAACCGTATGTTGAGATTGGCATAATATACTCATATGTGTATGGGACATTCAATTTGTGTATAATCTAATTAAATGAAAGATTAATAGCAAAATCGTTTCTCAATATGTATTTACTCGAGTACAGATATAAAAATTCAATCGGTATGCGAGAACATCACGAAAAATTTTCAAACGATTTACTTCTAGCAAAAATTATTCTACTATGTATGCATTAATGGGGATAGTTCAATGCCTTCTATACTTAGTTTAGAAGGCATTGGATAGTTACCCCAAAACCAAACACAATCATATTATATATTGTGTTTGGTTTTGGTTACAACGCAATATTGTCATAAAAGCAAACACGTTCACAGACAGCAAATGAATTTACTTTCAGAAATGATTAAACGAAAATACATTTAGCACTATGGCTTACATTGTGATAGAAATATAAACATAAAGTCCCGTAAACGCTGTTTCTTATTGGATGGTTTGATTTTTTTATTTTCTTTATAACAAAATGTGTTTTTTGCATCTTGCTTTGTTGCATAAGGGCAAACGAAAAATAATATGTAACAACCACGCCGTATGAACCCAAAAATTTTCCGTACAAATCTAAAATAAAATTTCGGCTCACACTTCTGTCAGTTGAAATGCGTTGAAATCATATATTTGGTTCACTCTTACTTAAACAAAATATTTAGAATTCATATTCTCCTTTTCTCGCATTTTTTTCTTTTTTTGTCGCCATGTTATCGCTTTACCTCTGCGGCATTGTCAAAAGAGTTTATAGTTTTGAAATCATAAACAATCAAAGTGTTCTTGTAAATAATACTGTTTTAGTGCGTGTATAATTTAAAATAGATTATTAAAAAAATTATTTAAAATTAAATCAAGTGATTATAATTCCTAAAAATGAAGTGCATTGTTCCTACGTGTAAAAATCACGACTCAAAAAAATTGAGTGCTCTAAGTTTTCATAGGTAAACAATTTTCGTATTTTGAGCCTATTTGTGAATTAATTTAACCGTAATTATATCTTAAAATGTTAAGTAAACTATTTGAATATAAAAAGGATAAGTATTTTTATGTGGAATATTAATTTTTAATAAAATTTTGATCTATTTAATAACCCGTCATACTCAAAAAGATGGTGCCAAAACAAAAAAATCGTAATTTTTTAGTGTCGCAAAAGTTATATATATTTCATAATAAATTGTGTTTTTCGTGTTTATAACCAACACTTATAGTTTATTTTAATTAGTTTAATTGAAAATATTTAGTGTTAAATGGAAATTGTTTAGAAATCTTAAGTTTTAAAAATCATACATTTCCATATTTAATACTTATTGGAAATTTTTTTATTTTTTATTTTTTGACATTGCGACGTATGGTTTTATCCATAAGCGTCGTATTATTTAATTAATTTAAAGGGTCAATTTCCTATTGAGAAATTAATCAAAATTGAAAAAAAAATTCTTTTAATGCTCTTCGTGACAGATCCAATTTTAACTTTCTTTTTTTCTGAGATACCAAAATTAATAATAATAATTTTAATAAATAGGATACATTTATTTATAAAAGCTCTTAACCAAAAACTGATCAAAATTATTCAATTTTCATATTAACGTATTAATTTAATTTTTCTTTAAATAAATTTAATTAAAAATGTTAATTAAATATTCAAATGTTAGGTATTTTTATATGTCATCCAAAACAAAACATCTAATTTCAGTTAGAAACCACCTTACTCGAATCGCTATATTTAAAAATATTTAAGTTTAATTTTATCTATGTATATAGCTTTATTAAAACAATATTATATTATGTAATTTATAAGTTTTAAGATAAATGTTTAATTAATTATTAGTTTAATGATCGTGAAATAAACAATCCCTCCTTTTTAAGTTTTTTGTCTACGTCTTTTGCTCCCCTATAACGCATCCAACGCTTCCCCTACATTTTGACAGATTTGCAAGCCGAAAAAAATTTACACCATAATCTATCCTTTTATATTCTTGTATCGATGGTAACAACATAATTTTTTTTAAATCGATTTATTTTCGTGTTATGAGTGAGAAGCTTTTACCCGAGACAATTTTTATTTTTTTATTCTTTTAATACGATAGATGTTGCTGATTGTACAAATGGAGTTTAACTTAAATATTGAACTACAGAACTTTTACTTGTTGTTTTCATATCTGATTTAATTTATTGTTTGTGGTTAAGATTTGCCTCCAAAAAATTAGTCAAGCATACAAATTTTTGTTAACATTTTCTCCTTATTCCATATTATTTGAGGCATGTTAGTAATTGATTTGTTTTGACTAGATTTTGTACACATTTTAAGACGTTGAAAATAAAAGCTAGTTATTGATTTTAACCAAATTTGAAAAAATAATATTTCGATGCCGGTTGTGATATATAGAATTATGAGTATACACAATATCCATGCAATTCCATTTTTAAACTGTTAACCCTAAGCGTGAAAACCATCATCTGATTTTACAATGACAATATATAAATAATTCGTTGTTTGTGTTGTCAATCGATTTACAAGCTCACATTAAAAGTATACTGCAATTTTTCAGATACCAACCACCCCTTATCATTAAAACCGCCCCAAATGACCACTTATTTGAAAATTTCAAAAATATACATTTCAATATCGGTAATGGGCATAGCTTTAAAATCCTCATCAGAAGTGCAACTCAATTTTTAAGTTGTAACTTTAAATCATGGAAACAAATTTATTTAGCCACAGTTTATTTATTAGGTGTATCACCTTATTTCTACAGATTTTTTCTTCGACCTTAAAATTTTATTTAAAATAGAAATATTTTCACGGTGTTTTGTAGTTTTTACAAGATCGGACGCAAGGCTTCGGAACAACGAACGACAAGTCTACGTGAGTTACATAACCTCTCAGAAAAGCAGAGTTGACGAATGCAACTGATAAACAGCACATTCGGTACTGCTTTCTATACGAACTCCAAGAAGGAAAAAAATGCTTCTAAAGCACGGGAATCAATTTGTAGTGTTCTCGGTGCCGACGTTGTTTCTTATAAAACTTGTAATTATTGGTATAATCGGTTTAGAAGTGATGATTTCGGTCTAAGTGGCTCCCACATGTGTAGACCGAATACAACCTAGGTCAACGTATGAACGAACACATGTCTTTTACTGCTAGCCCGACAACAAAAACATAATTTCTTGTGGAAAATAGTGACGGGTGATGAAAAGTATATTTTTTACTAGAATTCCAAATGTAAAAAGTTGTGAATAGATCCCGGGTAACCCAGTACATGGACACCAAAACAGAACATCCACTTAAAGGAGGTTCTCCTGTGTATCTGGTGGAACATGAAGGGTGTGCTTCAATACGAACTTCTGGAAACTGGTCAGACTGTGACTGCAAAACGGTACAGCCGACAACTGAACAAACTGAGCAAAGAAATTGATCAGAAATTGCCATTTACTGGGCAAGGAATACTGATGCATGTAAACGCTCGTCGATGACCTTATCGCGTTGAAGCTTGCATGTTTCTTTCGCGGCGGCATTCGCATGTTACCTGAGAGATGGCGTTTGGTCATAAAAAACGATAGACAATATTTCTAAGATTAAATTCGTTCTAGTCTATTTGTTTTAAATAAAAAAAAATGCTTAAAAATCTGTAAAAATTAACTCATACACCTACTACGCATTTAATTTCATTGCTAACTGAACTTCTCAACAATTTTTGTTGGAAGATTTTGAGATCTCATATATATCTGTGCTGATTTTATTTTCTCTTTGACGATGTTTAGTGTTTAACTGGGACAAATTTCACGAGCAATATTCTATATTTTCCATAACTTATCGTGGGAGGTGCTTCAAGTTGGAACGCAAGGGGGACCACTCTCGCCGCTGAAAACACCAAGCTTTTCACAAATAATGACAAAAAATGTTCTATTGCCGCCTTAATATAATAGGAACCCCGCTTAAGAATCCGGAGAAGTTATTTAGGACTAACACGTAGTATTTTCAGTCTCTAACAGAGAATATTGAATGGAACTTGTTGCTCTCCAAGAAACTTGATTGTCTAAACCTAACCACTAAAGTTTTTGTTCGTCTGAGTATTTTCTAGACATTGGGTAATATGTAATATTGCGAAAGGAATTGCTAATACATCATACCAATAATCAAAAATCTCGGAATATCTAAGCATAACCAATAGGATACAAGGTGTTTGGCAGGTAGACCAACAAAATGTTTTGGCAGATTGGGGGAGAAGGCGGTTGTCATTTGGAAGCTTTCATCGCATGGAACTGATGTCCTAAGTGTCGCGGAATCTGAGATATGGTATTTTAAATTTTTTTTTAAATTACCCAAAGTCTCACTTTTAAATGGTCATAACGTTTTTGTTTGTAGTCGTGAAGTCACGAAATAACTTTTATTGTATTGTGCAATGTGATTTTATTGTAAATATATCATTATTTAATATATTTGGTTCAAGAAAAATTTGTTATGGGCTTCCAAGTCCTTAAAAATGTGTAGACGTACGAAAAATGTCACCATCTAAATTTATTTAAAGAAAACTAAAGGTTGTTTTGCGAATAACTTTTTTTTTTAATTCTCTAGTTTATGCCCTCCCTTTCCAATAGTATGCCATACAAATCTCTCATTTTGTGGATGAAATAAGAGATACGATTTTGTCAGGGTTATTTGTGTCAGGCTTAAGAAAACACATTTTAAGTTATTCATAAAATAATAATCATTTTGTCCAAAATGACCTCCACCACTCAGTATACATGCACGGTACCTTTTTTTTATCTCCAAGGATGTTGTGCGAAGTTTCATTTCATTTTTCGTTTGTTTAAATGCTTCGCTTATCTTTTTAATTAAATTTTCTTTTGTGGATACGTCTGTTGCGTACACCAATTCCTTAGTACGTCCCCAGACGTACAAATCCAGAGGTGTGAGATTTGGATACCATGCGGGCCAAGGAATAGGGCCACCTCTACCAATCCATTAGATTGGGAATGAATCATCCAAGTATTCTCTTACCGTTCATTGTTAATGTGCCGGACAGCTGTTATTTTGAAAAACAATTAGCACATCTTCTTCTATAAAACTAGTAAAATTAGCTCAGGTAGCGAAGATAAACACAGCAAAACGTTTTTATCAATTTAACACGAACAACGTGAAAACGGAACGAGAAAAGAATCACGACCAAAGAATCAAAGTGTGGAACCACGGAATTGGTATTTTTCCGTTTGTTTCTTTTATACTGTACACACAAATATAAAAATTTTTATTTTTACGTGCGCGTTTTGAGAAAATATATTGACCGAGAAATATGAATATATTGAGCAAGATAGACGAAAATTTGGTTTGAGTTTTAGCTAATCATTTCTTTAACAGCCACTAAAAATATTTTTCCATTTGTAACGACATCGAGAGTTTGATTTGAACATAAATTTTCCTTTGGTTTAGACAACTGAGTGTAACTTGACTGTGGTCTGAACTTGAATTCTATTGAAATTTAACAAAAGTTTACTAATTAAATAATATTTGTTTTTTTTAATTAAATAAATGTATATTAATTTGTTACGTACACACTTAACTAAATAAAATAATGATATGTAATAGTTTCTGTATAAACATCCCACATCATAATTTATGTAGACTGTTCAGAAGATCGAATAATTGTAGAGTTATAATTTAAGTACATATCCGAATACTCGTAGTTTTGACTAAAACTATAGTTATATATGTGTATAATAGAATTTATTTGTATGTACATCATAAATTGTCGGAAATGATGAGATCGATTATAACAATTAAAATTCACATATTGTTGTAGAACAATCCCACAAACCAACATATTTCCTTCCCACGCAACAAAGAAATTACATTCCCACGAAATGTAAGGCAACACGTGCGTGTATAAAATCAAGGAAATTACAAAGTAAGAAATTACCAAACATAAAAATTAGAACATAAAAATATTTCCCATCAAAGAAAACAAAGTAAATTAATTTTACGCAAATTAACCCAAAATTAATTAAAACATAAATATGTAACGATAACCCACAAAACCAATAAAAAACAAATTTTGATGACAAAAAACTTTACGAATGGAAAAACACTCGATTCCATAATGTATGTACGGAAATAAACAAAAAATAAGAAACAGAAACATTATATAAGCCGAAAAACTTAAATTTAGGACGTTCGTTATATTTTAAAATTCAACATAAAAAGTTGTGTGGTAGACATTCAAATCTTAGTGTGTAAAACTTAGTGTGTAAAACTGTGAAATCAAATTAATTATTGTAACATTTCCAAAATTCAAATATTTTAATAAAATCTAGCTAACAAATCTTAGTGTGTAAATCTTAGTGTGTAAAACTGTGAAATCCAATTAATTATTGTAACATTTCCAAAATTTGAATATTTTAATAAAATCTAATTAACAAATCTTAGTGTTTAAACTTGTGAAGTCCAATTATTTATAGTAAGAAATTCAAAATTCTAGTGTATAATAAGTATTAAAATCATTAATAAAAAGAAAAATAAAGTTTTAGTGAAAATATATTCGTGTATTAATCAAAATTCCACAAAAGAACTGAGTTATTCTATTTAGCGAGCTTATATTGACGCATATCATCCAATTCATATTCAACAATCAGGTAAGAATTTTACATATCAAATTTTTAACACATTAAATTTATTAAATAAATAATTAACAATCTTAAATAAACTTATATTTCAAACTATATAATTAATTCTGAATAATTATCTTCAAATCACATATACTAAACGAACTAGACTCAATATAATTAATAATTACGGGAACTCAATACAAATATACTTAATTACTATAAAAGATAAACTTACGGCACATAATCTTAAATACCTTAATTATAAATTATCAACATATACAATATTATATGTCTCATAATATCAATTATATAATATTACTAACAAATACAACAACATAATATATATATTATAGAAAAAATATATAATCCTAAATTAAAACATTTTATAATATATCTTCACATATAAAACATTCTATGAAAATACAAATCAGTTATAAAACAATATTTTCGTACTGGATTATTTTTTAAGCTGAAACTTTCAAATATCTCAGAAATGTCCATTATCAAAATTTAATCATTCCGGCGGGGACATACATTGGTGCTCAAACTAGAACCCTTCCCCCCCTTCTTGTAGGTGCGGCAGGGGGTAACTTTGAAATTAAAATATGAACCCCTATTTTTTATTGCAGATTCGAATTCTACGGCTTAAAGTATTTTTTTATGATTTCTTTGACGTGTACGTTTACATTATGTTCTTGAATAAGTGTTTTTGATTCATCCAAATTTTCGTTTTTTTGTAGCCCTTATGATAGTTTTCGGCTTCTCATTCTTAAGGGTGTATGTGAAGTGGGATGCATGAACTTCTTTCAGTACTTCTTTCGCTTTGTTGCACACCTCCATGTTATCCACTTCCAAAGTGTGTTTATTGCTGCTAACTCGTTTGATGTAGAAATTTGGAATCATTGACCCTTTAATTACCTTTATTGTGTCGCTTATTTGTTGACTGTGGATATTGTAACAGTTTGCTGTTCCAGATTATTCGTTTTGTGACATTAAACTTGGCAAATCTTGAACATCACACAGAGCCCCGGTCACCCAATAATTCGATTAATACTCTAGTAGCGTAGTGTACTAAATATAATTACGAGAACGCACAACTCCTACAATCAAGTTTGTTGATACCATTGTATAGTAGATGGGGAAACTTGTTTTTTTATTTCCCCTTCATGCTAAAGAAGGTTTATTAAATTAAATCGGTATTGTCATTATGTGATTAGCCGCCGCAAGCTAACATAGCTGTTTAAAGTAAGGATTTAAATTATTTTTATTTAAAAAAATAAAACACAAAAAAAAACAAATTAAATACCATAAAGTGAACAAACATTTATGTGCTGCCTAACAGACAAGTTACAAAGTGTTGGCAATTAATTAACAATCATACCGGTGGATATTTTCTTAAATTTTCGGAGCCGCTTAGCAAGGTATTTTCATTAAATTTCATTTTATTAAGTGTGTGTTTATAAGTTTTCTTTCTCGTGTTATTAATATTTTAGAAACGAAAAACAAAACTTTTATAATCATACGCATAGTACAATACGTGACGTGCAGATCCGTTTTAATCAATAATATCAATTAATAAGATCCGTATTTTTTTTTATATACTCAAAATTTTAAAACACAATTGATTACATATTAAAAAAATAATAATTTCGACTGCTAAACGACATCAATACCACAAACATTCGGTACATAATATAAAATAATATTGGGTCGTAGCGAATATAATGGCGATTTGCGACGCCAATAACATGAAAATTTGAATGAAATTTTTTTTGGAACAAATTTAATTCATTCTTATAAGTTTATTAATTTCTTTCAACTATTAAACATTAATTTATTATACATATATTTATTTTGATTTGATTATTATATATTATATTAATTTATTATTTATATAACTTATTATATCTATTATAAAAATTATTTATTTTTCTCATATATATAAAATTAGTTTTAACCCTTAAAGAACCATGGTTCAAAATTTAAGCATGTGTAGAAAAATGATAAAATATTTGCTAATTATTTATTAAATTATATTTATTGATTATCTATATTATATTTATATATTTATTTATTATATTTACATTAAATATCATTTGAACGTGAGCATGCAATTTAATTTATTTATTTATTAAAATTTATTAAAATATCAATCGTAATTTTTGTGGATTTTCTAACTCCATTTTGATTTACTTTGGAAGTTGTGCGTTGGGAAGTTATCGTTCCGCTTTTTTTTTTGAAAGTGTGTGATGTTCGGGAATATTGTTTTAAGTGCAAAGTGATTATAAAAAAAATGTCTAACTAAATTAAAATTTAAATACGATGAGTTGAGTGTCCACCATACCATGGGAAGATTTCATTTTGAAGAAATCCGAAAGGAGGTGTGGGATAAGATAACCAAAACAGGTACGGTTATCCAACCTAGTATGGCGGATCAAAAGTGAATCTGAAAGGGTTAACGGTAAATTGTTGTACGGCTAATTTTATTCATAATAGTGAAATCCTATTTAGAAGCAGCATTTTCAAGCTCTTGGTAAATGGTGAAAAGTACCCACCCGACGACTGCCACCTAGCCGGCAATATGCTGCATCACCATAAACATGCTAAGAGTCTGTTAACGGTATTGATTGTGTCATGACGAAACAAACAAAAACGTTACAATATGTATCGGTGGTGGCCGAATATTTTTTTTTAACTGTTGTAGTTGTTGCTGCTACCGTTGTACTACCGTTGTACGGTCTCCTTCTGGTCGACCCCTTGCTTGGTCACCCGTTAAGTTTTCGCGTGAGCTTGACCTTGTATCACGTTTTTCTACCGCGTTAGTGTTTGCTGCTTCGTTAGGCATCTCATTTTTTCCGTTGACTTTTCCACAATTATCTTCACTATCACTTTCACTATCTAAATGAATTACTTTAGCGGGCTCTTCTTCATCTCTGCCATGAGCTCTTTTGATAGTGGACCTGGACACGCCCTTAGGCTATTTGTTCGACCGTTAACTTCGCCACGTTGGCTGAGTTTTTATTTGTAACTGTTTTTTCACTAATGTTTGGGTTTTTTTATTTTTTTTATTTTATTACTGGATTATCCACTTAATAATTAATCCACTCACCTACCGTTCTATTTCAGAGCTTTTGTGATACTTTGCACCGTTATGTTTACCGTTGGTTCTCAAAAATGATTTTGTGACCACTTTTTTTTTTTGAAATTATTCACTAAGAAAATCTTTTATACTTGTTTAACAACACGGAATGTTTCTGTTCCTCACTATTTTTAGTTTTCACTGTTGTCGACTTAAAACACTATAAGTTTTTTCCTTCGCGAATGATTTACAATTGTGTACGCTACATACACTAAAGTCTGTGTAGAGGTATCACAAATTTATCTTTTAATCACTATTTAGTTGTTTATTATCCCACTATATATTTTAATTAAAACCATAACCAAAACTTATTCACTATATTTAAATTAAATTAAATTTAATTCATTAAACACAAATGAAGAGAAAAAAAAATACTTCGCACCGGTTAATCACTTTTATTATTTTATTTTTATTACTTTTAATAAACACATTTTATTAAACACTTGTTTTTTATTTCGCAATATTAGATTTTTTGAATATTTTAATTAAAAAAAGAGTGAGTCCATTAGTACTCTCAAGGAGATGTGTAAACCTGGCGTGTGTATAGTGCGTGTGTACAGTTTACTTTGAAGGAAGAAAGAATGCAATTTTTTACTAACCAGAGTTTTCATTTGTTTATTATCGCTAAATTGGTATATTACTCTTAATCGACGCAATTGGATTATGGTAGCTAAAATAAGATACACATACTGTAAACTCTAACTTTTCTAATTTTCATTGAAAAACTGCACAATGGTCGTTCCATATCTCGTAGTAGATATATTTCGATCTGAAAATCCGTCTCTCAGGAAGTTTATAAGTGGTTCAGCTTGAGGAACAGCAAAAGTAATATTGAAATATCCGCTCATAATCATTGGCAAAAGATGATAGTCTCTTTGGATAATTTTTGAAATTCTTTTAGAAAATGGAGCAAGGACGAAATGTATGAACTTCATTATATCTTCGGCAGATTTATTCGGCGAGGTGAATACAACTACAGAAAGCATCTTATTCCCATTGCGAAGCTAAGCGTGTATGATATATCATCAATGGGTTGTGTTGTTACGCTCATACCTGTTGTTTGTCCAACGATGATTTCCTTATTCGAGGTGACTGTATAAGTTCAACTTGTATTTTTATATATTGCTACTTTGACAGCCCACTGGCCATCTTTCCTGAACTGAACGCAGCATTCAGAATTAATAATATTAACATGCTCGCCATTGCGTAGCCAGATTTTGGAAAGCAAGAAAATTGACCATCTCCGCGTGACTGTATCAGCTAGGTCAAGGTGATGTGAACTGATACTCTGGCCGTTTAATGTTAAAATCTGGACGTCATTATTATCTCGTACAAAATTCGCCATTACAACCTGAGCTATACTTAGCAGATTTGTAGTGAGGCGCGAAAGTTCATTTTGAAGAACACCTATTGAGATCCAATTTTTACGTCCATGGTATAGAAGACATGATCATTGATAGCCGACGTGATGAACAGGCCTTCGAGACTCGTTACTCGTGATGAAGCGAAGCCCCCAATTTCAAGAACGTCAAATGTTTCATCGATTCAAAAAGTGGTAGCAATAATGAAGGAAACTATATCATTTTTCTTCGAAAAGACAAAACGTTTTAAAAAAGTTACGTCTTCTGAGCCTTTGTGAAACACGTTGGGTAGAACGGCATGAGTCCGTCTTAAAATTTAAATCGAACCTTTAAGAAATTGTTGATGTATTAAAAATTATATCTTTGTGGAACGACTCCAACACTGCATCAAAAGCAGAATCACTAGTGAATTCATTCTCTACACCTACTTTCATTATGTCAATTTGCGCCTTGGCGCATTTACTTTCCACATCTGTCAATTTAAGTAAATTATTAAAAAAAAAAAAAAAATAGATAAATATACAGCTGAGACTTCCATAAAAAAGGTTATTGGTGTTTTGGAATCGAGACGTACTGAGGTAGGTATTATTTATAATGAAATTTTCTTAGAAGCTGAGGGAATATTAAAATCAATGGATATAGAGATGTTAATTCCAAACTACGCTTTGAGAAATGTGAGATTTCAACAAGTTGGGGCTCAAAGTTGTTTCAAAATACATTTATATATTCCAATGCTTGACAATTTAATCGGCGATTTGAAAGATCGTTTCAATGAAAAAGTGTTTAATTTATTTGATTTAAATATTATATTACCTAATATAATCCAAACCAAGAATGTTACTGAAACAAACAGTACCGTCAACAATATTTTTAAAATCATATCACCATTTGCAGACGATGTAGACATTTTACAAAGTAAACTTAAAGCAGAGATGGAGTTGTGGAAAGAAAATTGGAAAAATAGAAAGGACATTGATTTTTCAGCCGATATTTTAGTTGTAATCAATGTATGTGATGAAGATTTATTTCCACATGTTAATATGATGGCTGCCATTTTGATTACTTATCCAATAAGCATAGCTAGTGCCGAAAGGAGTTTTTCCGCACTTAAAAGAATCAAATCATGGCTCAGATCAACCATGGGAGAAGAAAGATTAAGCGGTTTAGCAGTGCTTCATATTAATCGTGAAATAACAATTGATATCGATGAAATTATCACAATATTTGCGAAAAAAAATAGAAAAACTGATTTTTTACTTTAAAAATGACATATTTTTTTATGCAGTGCAATATTTCTTAGCTATACTGAATTTGTTATAGTACTATATTTTTAAAATTTGTTTATGAACTAAAGTTTTATTATTTATTATTAATTATTATTTAAATGAAAATCAAATTATATTGTTCTATATTAATTTTCTATATTTTTATTAATTAAAATCGGGTTTTGTTACTCAAAAAACAAAATGTGTTGCTTTTTAATTATTAACCTGTTCCTATAAAAGACATTTCTGTGTATATATATAATAATTACCCATGCATTATTTACCTTACAAATAACCCCCCCCCCCCCAACTAAAATGCTGGATCCGCCCATGCATCCAACTTTAAGCCGCCTGACCTTCTTCCCAACTTTTGAATTTGTACCGAAATCCATTCAGAGTCGTTTGACATTTTTTATTGTTGACGTTTTCATCGTTCTCGTTGTCCTGGTCAGGATGGCTGCATTTGATATACCTCAGACAGCAAATAGTTCCATTCCCAGTCCGTATGTTACGTCAGTTACCATCAGTATTGGTTTTGAGAAAGTAAAGCCGACCTATGACAAGTACGGCAAATAATTTGTATCCACTATGCTCATTTTATGGATCGTTTGACGGAATTGCTACTCCATCAGCCCAATGACCATCTCTCTTGAACTGAACGCAACATTCAAACGTAGGAATATTAACATGCCCATCATTGCGCAGCCAGGTCTCGGAAAGCAAATGAATTGAGCATACCTGCGTGACTATCACCTGAGACTGCGGCAGTTCAATCTTAAAAACGAGACGTTATTATAACCCCATTTAATATAAGACACGATCATTGATAGCCGACATGATGAACAGCGCCTAGAGACTCGTTTCTCGTGATAAAGCAACATACACAAGTTGTTGACTGTCTTTTTAATCGTAAGGGTATGGAAATTACATACATATACGAAATATGAATTACGTAATCGTAATTCGTACTGTATTTTTTTTTTTTTGATTTTTCTGATCGATGGAATTGTCGATGGTTTCTATTTCATTTTTTAAATTAGTTTTTTTTATTTTCCCTACTATTAAAATATGGTATACATAAACAAGCATGCCATGTATAGTACAAAATTGTTTTTATTGAGTTTGATGCTTTTTTCAAACGTAGTAGGTACGTCATTTCCGTTCGTTTCATTTACAAGTTTACTCTAATACAAAAATTTTTGGTAGGCGCGAGTAAAGATGTTTACACATCAAAAATTTGTTCAAAAAGTTTAAAAAATCACTCGATCGATTTCGACTTGTTAGGTCATTATCAGGAATATTTACTGATTTGTAAAAGTAAAAATTTGTTATATGTAGCAGAAAAAAGCAAAAAATAAACAAAAGAAGGAGGGACAAAAAATAAGTAATAAAAAGCAATAAAAATTAATCTATTGATCGCGCAGGTGGGCGATAAGTCATCGGCTGAGTAACAAAATTCAAGGTATATTGAAGTACATTTAATTACCCGAGGTATTAGTCAAATTATAGAAAAGGGCGGGGTCTGTAATTGGTGAGAAACGAATTTTTTTCTGTTCGTTAAGGATACTTTGGTTAAGAAATATTGATTTTCGAATTTCGTAAGACTCTAAGGTATCTAAACGTCTGCCTTTAGGTTGTATATGAAATATGTCCTAATTGTTCAAGCTAGCTGTATGAGTTTCTAAAGTTAAATGGTTATGGAAAGTTGATTGATTGCAACCAGATAAATATTCTTTAGCTCTAACTCCAAAATTGCACCCAGTCTGGCCAATATAGGAGAAACTACAATCATTGCAATTAATCCTATAAACACAAGACTTGGAAAGGCGATCAACTCTAGGTTTATTGTTAAAAATCATTTTCTTTATTGTGTTATAATTATAAAAAGCAATATATCTAAATTGTTCAAGCTAGCTGTATGATTTTCTAAAGTTAAATGGTTATGGAAAGTTGATTGATTGCAACCAGTAGTTGCGCCTAGTCTGGCCAATATAGGAGAAACTACAATCATTGCAATTAATCCAATAAACACCAGACTTAGAAAGGCGATCAACTCTAGATTTATTGTTAAAAATCATTTTCTTTATTGTGTTGGGATGGGTGTTGTTTATTGTGGGGGATGGGTGTTGTTTTGGTGTTTTGGGTTTGGTGTGGAAATTTCGGATTTGGTTGGTGAGGGTTTGTGTGGAGGAGAGCTTAAAGAACATTTATCTGGTTGCAATCAATCAACTTTCCATAACCACTTAACTTTAGAAAATCATACAGCTAGCTTGAACAACTTAGACATATTACATATACAACCTAAAGGCAGGCGTTTAGATACCTTAGAGTCTTACGAAATTCGAAAATCAATATTTCTTAACCAAAATATTTTTAACGAACAGAGAGAAATTCGTTTCTCACCAATTACAGACCCCGCCCTTTTCTATAATTTGACTAATACCTCGGGTAATTAAATGTACTTCAATATACCTTGAATTTTGTTACTCAGCCGATGACTAATCGCACACCTGCGCAATCAATAGATTAATTTTTATTGCTTATTTTTCTTCCTCCTTTTGCTTACTTTTTTGCCTTTTTCTTCTATATATAAAAATTTTTACTTTTACAAATCAGTAGATACTCTAACAAGTCGAAATCGATCGAGTGATTTTTTAAATTTTTTGAACAAATTTTTTAATTAAAATATTCAAAAATATAATTTTGCGAAATAAAAAACAAGTGTTTAATAAAATGTGTTTATTAAGTAATTTAAATGATGGTGAATAACGATTGAAATAAATGAAAGAAACGTGTGTATACGAATGTTATATTGATCCCCAGCAAACAAACGCTGATAACAGAATGAAATAAAAGGAAACGGTTTCTTCTATGCACTGCATTTTTACCCCCACCTAATCTCTTGTTTATCAATTTCATTTCAAAAATTGTTATTTCATTTCTATCAGTCTCCAGATTTCAGCTGATGGTTAAGACGATTGTAAATGTTTTTCAGATGGATATACATGGATAACATATAAAGTAAGTATACATACAACCAAAACCAAACATAATCAATAATATATCATTGTGTTTGGTTTTGATACAACAAAATACATTAAAAAAATATTATTTTCTGGTAAACCAAAGGTTAACAGTTATATATTATACTGAAATCGAAATGAAAGAGAGATAAATTAATTTTTAAGGGAAACAAAGCCGAGTTTACGATCGACAACAATACGAATAGCATGGAATTAGGTGCATCACTTTGAAGTAAAAATTGAGCGCTCTAATTATATGCTGTTTTCGCGCTCTTTGTGTGCTGATTTGTACTACTGGGGAATGTAAGCATTTTTCGGTTTTCAATTATTTTTCCCCTCCGCTTACAATCAATGTCAATATGTATAAATACCGCGAAAAATTATTGACTAAGGGGGACAGTTTTTTTGGTGCCGTTGAGGGAACAGTTGTTGTTTAGCGCCACATTCAGGGGGTTAACTAAAATAGGGTCGGAAAAGCTCTCTAGTTAACAGCTAGCTTAAGGCAATAAGCAGTAAAAGTAAAAGTTTGTAATTTTAAAACTTAATTGGAATTAAAGAATAATAAATAAAAGGAAAAAGATATTTTTGTAAATAATTGGAATTTTTTTTTCTTTCGGTCCGAGATTGCTGATATGGATGAGTATAAGGCAAAGTGTGACTAACATAAAAGGTACCAATCAATAAAGTGGGGTTAGCTGCCTCATTAGAAGCGTAAGCACAATAGGATTTCACGCTCTGGGCTTACTTTCTGCTAGCAAAACTTTATTGATTTAATTATAACTTACTAACCATTTTAAAAATAAAATCATTTTACCCAAGAGTGTTAGCGTGATTATGTTCCCCTAGAAACCCTTTGCAAATAACCACGGGTAGGTTGGATCCACCATCCAATCTAATCTTCTAATTTTTGAGTTTTTTTTAAGGCATTATGCTCTCTCATACCCCATCCCTTATAAAATGCGGTAATCTAGGTGCTTGTCCTAGCACCAAACCCCCACGACCACTTGTAACCTGATGTTTATTTTGAGTTGTTGAAGAGACAACATCGATAAACGAGGATTAAATAAAAAAAACAAAAAAAAAATTTAATCAAATAATAATAAGAACTTATAAAATAAAAACTGAATATTGTCATTTCAATAATACAGTACTAAAAGTTAATATAATAAACTAAAATAGTGCTCAAGTGACAAGTTAGTTTAAGATTGTAAAAAAAAAAATCTCAACAAAAATCGTAACATGCGGAAATTACAGTTAGTCAATAATGGAAAAATCGGATATTGATAATTGGCAAAATCCCATAAATACGACAATAATATCAGAATTTAACAATGAAGAAGACTCGAGAATGAATTGGACATATGAGACAAGCGCGAAACGCAAATTAGCAGATTCGGAGCAAATAATATCACCAACAAAAAAGCAACAGCATAGGATGACAAACGTAACCCAGTTAACAATTGAAAACAAGTTACTAAGAGAAGAAATAACGCTACTAAAACAACAAGTAGAACAACTGTTGGAGGTGAATCATCAATTCTTGAACAATGAAACAGGCCAAAAAGACAACAAAATCATAAACGAATACAACACCAACGAAATGAATGAATATGCTGAACGAACAAACACTAAGGAGACGAAAATAATTACCAAAACAATACCGGAGCGTAAAACAGTACGTGCTAAACCAAAACCAACAGAAAAGCTACAACAAATAGGAGGAACTAAAAATACTAACGAAGACCAAAAGTTATTAAAAATAGAGAGACCAACACCATTAAATATTCATCAACAAACCATTGCTGATTCAATCAAAATGATAAAACAACACCAGATTACTGATGTGCAAATAGTAAGAATAGACAAAAACAAACATACAATATACCCTAAAAGTATCCCATCATACAATAAACTGAAGCAATCATTAGAGGAAGCAGCTACACCATTCTATACTTATACTCTTAACCAGGAAAAACCGAAATCAGTAATTCTAAAAGGATTAACAGAAGATGAAAACTTAGGTGAACTAATGGATATTCTTAAACAATATGAATCGGAAAAGCTAAAATTTATAAAAGTATTCCAAATGGAAACATCAAGATCTAAAATGGAAAAAAGGAAAATACCTCTTTACGTAATACAAATAACAGCAAATAGCGATATAAACAAATTAGTGCAAATAAAATCAATAAATTATCAAACAATTTGTTGGGAGAAATTACAACATAAAGAGGTATACCAATGCAAACGATGTCAAAGGTTCGGGCATACAGCGATTAATTGTAAACTGAAATACAGATGTGTTAAATGTGAGGAAACACATGAACCAGGAGATTGTAAAAAGCAAAACAATATGAATGTAGAACCATTTTGCATTAATTGTAAAATAATTGGACATCCTGCATCATACAAAGGCTGCATCGTTTATTTAACAACATTAAAAAAACTAAAACAAATTAGAGAAATGAAACGTGAAAACACCAACAAAAAAATCAGTACAATAGAACAACAAACAGCCAAAATGTTCACATCAAGCTTCAGGAAACCAAACATATCATTTGCGGAATTATTCAATCAAAGTCAAACAAAAAGGGAAAACAATAAGACGGAGAATGAGGTAATTTTAGATTTAAGAAGTAATCAAAATTTGTTAAAATTAGAATTAAATAATTTTATAAAAGAGACTAGAGATAAATTTGATAGTTTAACCACAATGCTAGAACAAATAGCAAAAAAATTATGAAAATGTACACCATTATAACATTAAACTTCAATTCCATCAGACATATTAGTCGAAGACTAAATTTAATAAAATTTATCGAAGTTCAACAACCGGACATTATGATACTAACAGAGACGAAACTGAATCACAAACATATTTTTAATATAAACGGATACAATACTGTTCGAACAGATAGACCAAATACTGAATCAGCTGGAGGAGGGACCGCAATCCTAATAAAAAATCATATTAAATTCACAAAAATAGACATATTGAACAAACATAATATAGAAATCGAGACCACTACAATTGAATTAAAATTAAAAAATAATCAGAAACTTATCATTGTCAGTGCTTATGCACCCGTTACAACTAACGACAAATTTATAAAAAGTTGGGAAAAAATAATTCATGATTTAAACTTTCAAGAAAGTAACACTTTTTATTTACTTACGGGTGACTTAAACGCAAGACATACAGATTGGAGAAACAACACTAACAACGCTAGAGGTTGCAAAATTAAAGATTGGTTAGACAAATATCGACATATATATAAAATGAATTATCGAACATCAACAGATAAACCAACATATATACCAGCAGAATCATTTTTAGATTTAATAATCCATGACATAAGATTAAACATTAGCCAAGAAATTAAGACAATAAGATATGACAGTGATCACAGAGCATTTTATTATAAAATGAAATTGGACTTAAATAATATTGGAAATGAGCTTAAACATAAAGACCAAAGTAACTACAACCAAGATATCAATTGGAATAAATTTGCTAAACTGATTGAGCGAAATTATAATAACTGCGTAATGTTAAATTGCAAAACAAATATTATAGATGATCATAGAAACTTAAATCAGAATGAGATAGATGAAGGACTTGCCACAATAAATGAACTGATCCTAAAGGCCTTAAAAGAAAGTAAAATATCAAATATTAACAAAAAATCACTAAAAGACATATATAGCAATCCCATAATAGAAAAATTGTATCAAAATAAACAACTAATAATTTCCGAATTGAAAAAAATAAAAAGAAACCGTAATCACATGCACCACGATAATCACTCGCACATAAACAGATTAAAAGCATTAATTAGAAACATAAATATATTAATCAAAGAAAATGTTACAAAGCAAATAAATAACATATGGAAGAAGAAATTAGCAAATATCAAACCAGGAAAAAATCGAAATTTCTTTAAAGACGTTAATAGATTATTTAGACCAAAGGAGCAATTCAAGATACATAATTTAGAGCTGGATAAAAACAAAGAAGAAGATATGAAATTATGGGTGGATAGTAGAATAGATGAAACAAATATTAGAAAGGAACGGGATAAATACATTATTACATCCAATACAGATAAACTTAAAATATTAGGTGGCTACATACAACAACGTTCAAAATATACAGGACAATTGACGGATCATGCAAAAAATCTGATGAAAGAAATCGAACAATGGAACAAAAGGAATCTAAATAACGATAGGTTAGTAAATTTTAACGAACAACTCAGATCAAACGATAGCAACAAGTTATTAAGAATTTCAGAAATGTTTATAACACAACATGAATTAATAGCACTATTTAGGAACACAAATAATAAAAAATCCAGCGGACTAGACGCAATTCCCAATAAAGCATTAAAATTAATACCCGAAACCATAATAAACGAATACCAAGTTATATTTAATAATATGATAAATACAAATTACATTCCACAAAAATGGAAATTGGCGAAAGTCATTACTAATTTTAAAAAAAAATAAAGAGAAAAATAAAATGTCGAGTTATAGAGTGATTAATTTACTTCCTAATATAAGCAAAATCTTCGAAAAGATAATACTAGATAGGATTAACGAATTTGCCATTACCACTAATATTATACCAGAGAATCAATTTGGTTTTAAAGAGGGGACATTCAACTGTGAATGCAATTCTAAAATTAGTATCGGATATTACAATAGGTTTAAACGCAAACGAGGCTACGGGCGCAGTTTTATTGGACTTGGAACGAGCATTTGATTCAATTTGGGTAGAGGGTTTAATATCTAAATTAATAAAATATAACTTTAATAAACATCTAATAAAAATTATATTTAACTTATTAACCAATAGAAAATTTAGAATAACTGATGGAATAAATATCACAGAAGATACGTACAACTTTCATAGCGGAATTCAACAAGGAATGATTTTATCGCCAATTATGTTTAATATATATACGGCCGAATTACTAAACTCAAGTGAAATAAACTCAGCCAGCATAAAAGCAATAGCATACGCGGACGATATAATATTATATTCTTCAGATAAAAGAATTGAAATAATACAAAAGAACTTACAAAAAGCGGTAAACGAAGTAAATAACTGGCTAAGAAATTGGAGAATACAAATAAATGAAAATAAATGTGAGGTAATATTATTTAGACGTCCATTATGCTATCACGGTAGAAGCGTAAGAAAAAATTGGAAACAATTAACAATAAAATTAAACAACAAGGTAATTGAACAGAAAGAAGGAGTAAGATATTTAGGATTGAATCTAGATCAATACTTATACTTCACAATTCATATTAATAAACAATTAGAAAAAGCTAGGAATATGATGGGGAGGTTAGGGAAACTGTTCTTCAACAGAAATATATTTATAAAAACGAAACTAATTTGTTATCAAACACTAATTAGACCACTGCTAACATATGCATGCCCAATATGGTTTAATATGAGTGCCGCCTACATGGAAAAAATGAGAGTATTTGAAAGACGATGTCTGAGAGCTTGTACATCACAATACAGAGAAATAAATAATACACATAAAATGATATCAAATAAAAAATTATATAGTAAAGCGAATATAACCAGAATAGACTTATTCATAATAAATACGATACGTCGGCATTTTAAAAGAGCTACAAATGATGTTGAACATTCCATGATCTCGTCTCCATACTTACTTCCGGATATAACTCAAACATATACTTTTGAAAACCAAATTCCAACTCCTGAAATGTTTACTACAATGGATCATAACAATGTAATACAATTATCAGACGGTACACCTATACTATATCATACCTTTAGAAGAACGAATAATAAAAATATAAAAATAGATGACACAAACAACCCAGAATTAACAAGATACAAAATAGATATGTTAAGCAAAGATAAAAATGATTATATTTCAAATTTAAATAAATACCAATTCTGGTGGAAAGACGGATTAATGTGAAAATCAAAGCAAATTAGAAAAATTATAAAGATCTAACTTATGTAATAAATGTAAATAACTTGAAGGTGGAGGGTAGTATTTAGGCGTTTTTAGCTTTATAAGTTAAATTTAGTAAGAATTAGTTTTAAATCCAATTTCTAATTCGAAGGTAAAGATTTATAATAATAAACAAACAAAAAATATATAAATATAATATTTATATACATAAAATGATGAAAGATATAGAATATAAGAAATAAAAATTATTAAATTTTAATGAGTCCTGAAATTGGCATATTAAAAAAAAAAATATAAGTATTGATAAATTATAGTTTGTTTCAAATAGCTTTAAGATTACAAAAAAAAAAAAATGTTATATTTAAATGGATTAATAAAAGCTAAAATTATAAATTAAAAAAATTAAAAAACCACTTGTAACCTCTACCGACTAGACCTGGGGGAGTCAAAGCCGCGTTGGTGCATCCATGGATAGGGACAATTTCTTATGTGGCCAGATTCTTGCAAGGGATTAATCTCAAGCATAAAGTCACGGTTCCAAGGTGGCGCCCAAATGGAGCACAACACCAGTTCCAAATTAAAAATATTTTAACAAATCATTTAAATAGGCACCACTGTTTCAAGTGGCACCCAAAATCGGACCTAACAACATCAGGTCTAATTTATTTATATGTAGGCATCACTGTTTCAAGTGGTGCTCAAAACTGGAGCACAACATTCGCTCCATTCTATTTATATGAGCTTCACTATTACAAGTGAAGTCACATACAGCTGAATTCTAATTGAATAATTTGTGGGTTAAATATGAAAAAATGGAAAAGCTTTTCGGTGTGAGTGTGGCCGCGGTTTGGCTTTCGAGACAACCTGACCAGATACATTGTTGGGTCACACACATACAGAAAAGGTTTTGTAATTGTCGAGTTCCAGCGCATCGTTTAATTAGCTCATCCTTGTTTAATTAGCTCATTTGTGGCTTTGTCTCAACCCGCACTCCGGGGAATGAACTGATATTCGTGGTAGCATCTGGAATTTGATGAGCCATTTTTATTATGTTCAGTTACAGATTATTTATTCATTCATTTATCAGATTGTGCGGTTTTCGGTACCGTGTACAATCAACAGTTTATGCGTTGCATTACCAGCAAGGGAGAATGATGCGAAGAATGATCGGCAAGAAATTACCATGAGCCGTAAGAGAAATTTATTTGCGTAAAAATATGGATTCCGTAAACCACAATGTATAGTTAGGTATTGCGTAAATTTCACAGTATTTTATTTAAATTTTTCATCCTCCGGGATGTGGTTTGCCAGTCTTCTCATTGTTAGATTTAGAACGTCCAGGGTTTAACTCATTTAGTTGTTCAGACTTAGGTTCTGTTAGTGGATGAATATCGATCCAAGTTTGGATATAAACTAAATGTAGTTATTCTACACAGTGTGTTAATCTTTATAGTGATAATCGGTGTATTGTCACATGTATATGAATTTGGCCCAAATTCTAACCCAAAAAAAGTCGATGGCAATACTAAAATATACACTTTGACTATAGGCAAGTGTCAGCCCAAAAATGTTTAAAAATACTCTATTGATGTGTAAACATCTTTACGCGCGCCTACCAAATTTTTTTTGTATTAGAGTAAACTTGTAAATGAAACGAACGGAAATGACGTATACCTACTTCGTTTGAAAAAAAGCAAGAAACTCAACAAAAACAATTTTACTATACATGGCATGCTTTTATGTATATGTATAATAATAGGGAAAATGAAAAAATTAATTTAATGAATGAAATAGAAACCATCGACATTTCCATCTATCAGAAAAATCAAAAAAAAATTACGATACGAATTACGATTACGTAATTGCATACTCATACGATTAAAAACACAGTCAACAACTGCTGTATATTGCTGTATATCACGAGTGACGAGTCTCTAGGCGCTGTTCATCACGCCGGCTATTCTACTGAATGGGGTTATAATGACATCTCGTTTTTAACATTGAACTGCCAGAGTCTCATGTCACAGTCACGCAGGTATGCTCAATTCATTTGGTTTTCGAGACCTGGCTGCGCAATGACGAACTTGTTAATATTCCTACGTTTGAATGCTGTTTTCAGTTCAATAGAGATGGTCAGTGGGCTGCCGGAGTAGCAATTCCGTCAAAAGATCCATAAAATGAGCATAGTGGACGCAAATAATTTGCCGTACTTTTTCAAAACCAATATTGACGTAACAAATGGACTGGCGAATGGAACTATGGGCTATCTAAAGTATATCGAATGCATAGGCATCCTAACCAGGACAACGAGAACGATGAAAACGTCGACAGTAAAAAATGTCAAACGACTCTGGATGGATTTTGGTTCAAATTCACAAGTTGGTAAGAAGGTCAGGTGGCTTGAAGCTGGATGGGCGCAGAAAATGAATATCGACCGATGTTTGGTGCCCATTTCTAGAAAAAGCTCAACTATTAATCGAAACAACAATTAATGTTAAGCATAAACAACAATTAATGTAAAGCGTCGTACCTTCATGTGCCACCACAATTCATGCATCACTGGGTGGTACCTATAACGAGATAGTCAGTATATACTCTTACGATAAAAGACACAGTTAATAAATTGTGTATATTGCTTTAGCACGAGCAACGAGTCTCGAAGGACTGTTCATCACGTCGGCTATCGATGATCATGTCGTCTACCATGGACGTAAAAATGGGACCTCAATGGGTCTTCTTCAAAATTAGCTATCGCGCCTCACCACAAATCCGCTTTATCCGTTGTAATGGCGAAATTTGCACGAGATAATAATGACGTCTGTTTTTTACCATTGAACTGTCAGAGTCTTAGGTCATACACATCACCTCGATCTAACTGACACAGTCACGCAAGGATGCTCAATTTTCTTGCTTTTCCAGATCTCCGTTCAGTTCAAGAGAAACGGTGAGTGAGCTGCCGGAGTCACAATATATAAAAATTCAAATAGAATACTCATACCATACAGTCACCTCGCATAAAGAAATCATCGTTGGACAAACAATTGGTATGAGCGTAACAACACAACTCATTGATGATATATATACGGCTGAACTTCAGCTTCTCAATGGGAATAAGATGCTTTCTGTAGTTGTATTAACCTCGCCGAATAAATCTTTCGAAGACATAATGAAGTTCATACATTTCGTCCTTGCCCCATATCCTAAAGAATTTCAAAAATTCTCCAAGGACACTATCATCTTTTGCCGGTGATTATGAGCGGGGATTTCAATATTAATGTTGCTGTTCCTCAAGCTGAACCACTTATAAACTTCCTGCGAAACGAATTCGATTTGCACATGAACTCAGATCGAAACATATTTACTACTAGATATGGGACGACCATATTGTGCAGTTTTTCAATGAGAATTTTTAAAGTTAGAGTCGACAGTATATAATATATCTTATTTTAGCTACCAAAATCCAATTGCGTCGATTATACCGAAAGAGTAATAGACCAATTTAACGATAATAAACAAATGAAAAACTCTGGTTAGTAAAATTACATTCCTTCTTCCTTCAAAGTAAACTGTACCCACGTACTATACACACGCCATGTTTACACATCTCCTTGAGAGTACTAATGGACTCACTCATTTTTTTTTTGTTTTTGTAATCCCGTTGTATATTCGCTTTCTCTTTTACCCTCCAAATTTGTGACGCTTGACAGTTGCTTATTTCCATTCTCTACATTTAATTTCTTTGCAAAATACATAAAATATGTATATCACTTTGGACGGCAGTCCAAACGAGTGACGAAAGCACCTACTGTGCTGGAAGTCGAACGAAGTATATTATACAGCAAGTTTCGAACTTTTTCACTTTGAGGCCGCCAGGATCATGTTATATACCATTGGAAAGGTCTTGAAAAATAAACCTAAATAATGTATAAAAACATGAATTTCTACCAACATTGAATGGAGATATGACCTTCCAAAAATTGCCCCAAAAAATCAGTTTTTGGCGTATAACTGCCCCAAAAAATGCCCCAATTATTTTCTAACTGGCAAATTATGATTGTAGACGTCAATACCAATTCAACGACACCTCAAACGTCCAAAACGAATGATTTTGGCCAAAGTTATGACAATTTTAAATTTTTCTATGACGTCACCAAATAATCTTGCTTTGGTATATATGTTTGTTTGTCCGTACCTCTTTTATTTGATCTCATATTTTCAGGGGTTGTAGTACTTAAAAAACTAAGCAACTTTTGTTCTACAACTTTTTGATTTGGCCGCCATGTTGGCCGCGGCCGGTCTCTGAATGGCCATTTTTGGCCATTTTGCCAGGTCCACAGTGCTGAATCTATTCGACATACCCTGGACATATGCATATCGTTAGAAAGGTATTGACGCCAGCTATGAAATAGCAAAAAAAAAGAATTCAAAAAATTAGGTTGGAGGGTCATTTTGGCCAAAAAACTGAAAAATGCGAAATCGGCCGGCCACATTAGGCCGAATTGCTAAAAAATGAGCCCAAGACATTTGGTTCATATTTTCAGGATTGTTAGCCACAAATCTCACCTACAATATGACATCAACCGTTTGTCCTAGAAAACTCGTATATTTTAGATATTGACCTCCATAACTTAAAAGCCACCTTAACTTTTTGCAAAATTTCATTTTTTGGCTCAAATGCACCATAATATCGGTCCGTTGCAATTCATAATGATAGTGAATCAACGTATTACAATGAAACAAATCGTCGCCTCAGTATTATCTTGTCGTAAGTCCAAATATGTAATTTTTGGGAAATTGAGTTTTAAGTTTGAAAGCTAATTTAGATAGTATAACATCGAGAAGTTAATAGAATAATTCCAAACCTATCATACCATATATTGATTACCACTTCCTACACTTTAGATGAACCCACTAGTTTTTCCAGAAAATCACGAACAGTTTTCCAATTTGTCGTATAATTTTCGAAGTTGTACCAAACAATGGACTTACGATAAAAAATTTGCTCATACGACAAACACCTTCTGACTAACAAATACATAAATCACATTAAAATTTATGGACTTACGATAAAATTTGTAAAAATCTTAGGAGACGTAAGATTATTTTATAAAAATGAACGTTTGACTGTTAATGGTACAAATTAGAAAGCAACTAAAACATTCGTAAACATCGTCTGAATGTATCTTTTATTTTCAAAAACAAATATTCAGTAGTTTCAAAATAAAATAACATATTAAAAAAAAATTCAAAATAAACAATAGGAAATAAAAAATAACCGCGATTTGCACCATTCAATAATAACCAGGATACTGAATTAAAATTGCGATTAACCTTTATATATATTCCGCTCACGTGGTGGAGTATTGTGATCTTATTGGTTTATTTTGTGACAGAAAAAAATTGGACGTATATCAAAATATTTGTTTATGCTGGACATACGACATTTGTATTATAAATGTGTGTTAGCGACTTTGTCGTATCTCCTGAATTTGTGACATACGATACAAATATAAAGTTTATGATGTTGTGTGGATTTACTGTAACTCAGAAACCATATAACCTAGGATAAAATGGATTGTAGATTTAGAAAGAGGAAGAAAAACTAAAAATACTAGTATAAAAAACTGAAAAACGACATTTTGGTACTTACGACAAGATAATACTGAGCGGACGAAATATAAATACATCATATTATTATCATTGCTAAGAGAATTTTTACCAGTGACTCTTTTTTCATAACAAAAAAAACGAAAAAACTGACAAATTGATGTGATCGAAAAAATCACCAAAAACATTGAACATTTGAGTCTCCTTGCATAAAATCGATATTTTTTTATCATTATGATGATTTCTTTGAAAAATAGATCTTATCTCCCCTCCCATCGCATGAAGATGGAATATCAGCGAGAGGCTAGCTACCATTAACTTTTATTTCCAACTAACAGACTAAAATATGTATATTTTATTGTATTGTTTAAGGAATCAAAAATGAATAGTAGCCGCATGCAGTTAGTTACAAAACAGCAAGGAACATGCAAAACAAATTGTTGAATTACTCAATCGAATTTCTACCAAAAACACATGCATCTGGGCTAAATTTTTACTACTCTGTAACATACACTAAAAACTAAACTACAAATGTTCAGCCGATAGCCTACGAGAACCGGGTGTGTAATAAGATCACACCCGGCATGACCTGTTTGTGGCATGTGGTAAAGGATTCTGAAATAAAATCTACTAAAAGACTACAAAATGAAGATTGAAAAATTGCATGCAAAATAAAGAAATAGAATCGTCTTCCACACACTAGAAACAGTACACCAGAACGTAGGTTATTGTGCTGAACATAATAAAAAAAAACTACCTACTTGAACCTAATGATGAGACCTGACCCTACTTTTCAACATAAAAAAGATAATATAAGTCTTTACTATTTCGAGGCCAAGAGCATATACTTTCCAAACATAAATCGTATTGAACCATTCTTCAATAGAAACAATTTTGTTTTATTGTTTTCCATTTTTTTATTGAAACAGTTTCGTTCTATTGTTTTACGTTCTATTGTGCCTCATACACAGACGCAGGCCACTGGAGTGACGAATATCGAGAGAAGAAGAACGAATCATTCTCACTCCGTAGTCCGTAACACACAGCCGGCAGCTGTGTGAGAGTATGCGTAATTCGTTTTTCGCGAAACGAACAACAATTAAGCTCTGAACAAAGTCTGAAAAACAGATGCCAATATCAACAAACTACAGAAGATTGTATTGGTTACACTAACAATCCCATGTTAATTTTTATCTTTCGTACCACTACTTATTAAACTAGTGCCCACATACGATGTACACATATATTCTAATACAACTATCTACAGTGTAGTTTTTTCTGTATTTGTTGCATTAGCATGGCTTTGTTGTTCGTTTTGGTCATTTCAATGCCGCGCATCTGTGTATGAGGCACAATAACACGTAGCGGCCACTTGTGTGCTATCGTGTGTGTGTGAACTCAAAGTCGAAGTCAAAACGACTGACAACAATAAAACGAATCGCAATTCAATTCATTTTCAATTTGCCTTGCCAAAATCATTGATATCAAATAAAAAACCTCTTAACGAGGTAAATGTTCGAGTGACGAAAGCCGAATTCAATTCACAAAATTTCTGATATCAAATTTGTGCCGAAAAAAACAATTGTATTCGATTTGTCAACGATTTTTCGGAATGTTAGTGCATTCGGCGCGTTTGTTTACATTTTGCTTTCTAGCTGTCAAGAATAACGATTGCTAACGATTTTTTGGAATGTTCAACAACAACGCGCTGAATGCATTAACATTCCGAAAAATCGTTGACAAATCGAATACAATTGTTTTTTTCGGCACAAATTTGATATCAGAAATTTTGTGAATTGAATTCGGCTTTCGTCACTCGAACATTTACCTCGTTAAGAGGTTTTTTATTTGATATAATATACTACAAAATGATTATAAGAAATATTCAAAATAAATTACAAAATTAATTGAATTTTAACTTAATTCTATTTTCAGTAAAAAATGTAAAAAGTTCCGTATCGAATACAATCGGAAATATTCTGCTACCACAAATTATGGGCGAATTATAATCGTAAATCCTAACTAAAATCGAAAGGAAGTAGTTGACTGAATACCACGTCGCCGTTTCACCGTATGGATTTTGGAGAACCACCTATAAAGCGTACGACTACCAGTGCATCGGGATATGTAGTAAGCGCGGTCTAATATCTCAGCGATACACGAAATTAACGATGCCATTGAATCTCTATGTAAAGGGAATTACTATCGTTGTCAAATTATACAAGCAAACGGATGATCCGTGCCCAGCTGGAATTTTTGATAAGTGGTCGGAATATTTAATGTTTTGTAGAAATTTTGTAGGATTAGGGCTGCTGTAAGTGATTTGGCATCTTTATATCCACTTATGTTTCAATATATACTTAATATAAAATAAATCTTGATGTTACCGCTATCAAAATAATATTTTTTTAATTGGAAAATACAAAACCAACCAATTCTCATGAAAAAAATTCTTATGGGGTTTTTTGACATTAGTTATGGGTTTTATTTTCTCAGTCATTTAACAGGAATCGCTTTTCTGGGTTTTTATACCAATTGCATATTTTCGACTAATAAAAACCATAATGGTAAATTTACCAACGAACCGGAATTTGGCCGCAGGGGCGATATGTTGTTCCATCACTATGAATTGAAAAAAGTCGAATTCGAAAAAAGAAGAATCGAAAAAGTGAAAATTGTATCATTTTTGCTTTTCGAAAATCATATAACATACCGCCATTCGACTTTTTTCGAATTTCTACAGAATATTTATGAAATTCATGATCCAGCCCGTGACAGATGAAATAGCAAATTTTATATGGGGAAAAGATAAATTTCTACTCTGTAGTTGTTAGTGTAACTCTATGAAAATTTGCTATTTCATCTGTCACAAGCCAGTACAGGATGGTTATATAAAAAATGTATAAAGTTTACTCATATCTTAGAAATAAGAAACCGTCAAACAAGTTTTTGTTGTTGTACGAAGTGACGTCTTAATTTTGCGTAGTAAAATTATAAATTATAAATTTTTAAAATTATTAATTAAAATACATTTCAATAATAGAAACAATTTCAAATAGTTAGTGGTTTGTGTAGTATATACTGTTAGTGCAATTATTTGATAATAAAAATTACAATTTTTTATATAAAATGAAGTGTATTGTGAAAAAATGCCAAAATACGCCTAAGAAAATACAAAATCGAATATCTTACCATCAGTAAATTTACCAAGTGTTTATATAAAATAAAATGTATATTATGTTAAGAAGCTAGTGATTTGTGGTAAATTTATTCTTAATTTAATTTATAAATCAGAAAAAATTAAGAAAACAATTTTGGTTCTATAATATCTGTGGCGTGGGGTTCTTATTTCGTTTTTGATGTGTAAACATCTTTACGCGCGCCTACCAAATTTTTTTTGTATTAGAGTAAACTTGTAAATGAAACGAACGGAAATGACGTATACCTACTTCGTTTGAAAAAAAGCAAGAAACTCAACAAAAACAATTTTACTATACATGGCATGCTTTTATGTATATGTATAATAATAGGGAAAATGAAAAAATTAATTTAATGAATGAAATAGAAACCATCGACATTTCCATCTATCAGAAAAATCAAAAAAAAATTACGATACGAATTACGATTACGTAATTGCATACTCATACGATTAAAAACACAGTCAACAACTGCTGTATATTGCTGTATATCACGAGTGACGAGTCTCTAGGCGCTGTTCATCACGCCGACTATTCTACTGAATGGGGTTATAATGACATCTCGTTTTTAACATTGAACTGCCAGAGTCTCATGTCACAGTCACGCAGGTATGCTCAATTCATTTGGTTTTCGAGACCTGGCTGCGCAATGACGAACTTGTTAATATTCCTACGTTTGAATGCTGTTTTCAGTTCAATAGAGATGGTCAGTGGGCTGCCGGAGTAGCAATTCCGTCAAAAGATCCATAAAATGAGCATAGTGGACGCAAATAATTTGCCGTACTTTTTCAAAACCAATATTGACGTAACAAATGGACTGGCGAATGGAACTATGGGCTATCTAAAGTATATCGAATGCATAGGCATCCTAACCAGGACAACGAGAACGATGAAAACGTCGACAGTAAAAAATGTCAAACGACTCTGGATGGATTTTGGTTCAAATTCACAAGTTGGTAAGAAGGTCAGGTGGCTTGAAGCTGGATGGGCGCAGAAAATGAATATCGACCGATGTTTGGTGCCCATTTCTAGAAAAAGCTCAACTATTAATCGAAACAACAATTAATGTTAAGCATAAACAACAATTAATGTAAAGCGTCGTACCTTCATGTGCCACCACAATTCATGTATCACTGGGTGGTACCTATAACGAGATAGTCAGTATATACTCTTACGATAAAAGACACAGTTAATAAATTGTGTATATTGCTTTAGCACGAGCAACGAGTCTCGAAGGACTGTTCATCACGTCGGCTATCGATGATCATGTCGTCTACCATGGACGTAAAAATGGGACCTCAATGGGTCTTCTTCAAAATTAGCTATCGCGCCTCACCACAAATCCGCTTTATCCGTTGTAATGGCGAAATTTGCACGAGATAATAATGACGTCTGTTTTTTACCATTGAACTGTCAGAGTCTTAGGTCATACACATCACCTCGATCTAACTGACACAGTCACGCAAGGATGCTCAATTTTCTTGCTTTTCCAGATCTCCGTTCAGTTCAAGAGAGACGGTGAGTGAGCTGCCGGAGTCACAATATATAAAAATTCAAATAGAATACTCATACCATACAGTCACCTCGCATAAAGAAATCATCGTTGGACAAACAATTGGTATGAGCGTAACAACACAACTCATTGATGATATATATACGGCTGAACTTCAGCTTCTCAATGGGAATAAGATGCTTTCTGTAGTTGTATTAACCTCGCCGAATAAATCTTTCGAAGACATAATGAAGTTCATACATTTCGTCCTTGCCCCATATCCTAAAGAATTTCAAAAATTCTCCAAGGACACTATCATCTTTTGCCGGTGATTATGAGCGGGGATTTCAATATTAATGTTGCTGTTCCTCAAGCTGAACCACTTATAAACTTCCTGCGAAACGAATTCGATTTGCACATGAACTCAGATCGAAACATATTTACTACTAGATATGGGACGATCATATTGTGCAGTTTTTCAATGAGAATTTTTAAAGTTAGAGTCGACAGTATATAATATATCTTATTTTAGCTACCAAAATCCAATTGCGTCGATTATACCGAAAGAGTAATAGACCAATTTAACGATAATAAACAAATGAAAAACTCTGGTTAGTAAAATTACATTCCTTCTTCCTTCAAAGTAAACTGTACCCACGTACTATACACACGCCATGTTTACACATCTCCTTGAGAGTACTAATGGACTCACTCATTTTTTTTTTGTATATACCGACCCAAAATTTATTCTGTCAACGAAAGAAAATCGGCCATGTTTTAATGTCAGCCCAAAATAAATCTGTCGTGATACTATCATTAAACAAAAATATTACTGTCATCCCAAAAAAACTTAAATAAAACGAAATATGTAATTTAATTTTAATTCAGTACATATCTGATAAATTTGTGTATGACCTCTGAATATGAATAGCTTTAAAGTCAAAGGATACATCAGAGTATTAAACGACATAAACAGTTGTTGGGCAATCGGAGGTTTAAGAGCTCCCCATAGTAATCATTCAAATGATGGTACCATTCAACGAAATATGTAATTGATTTAAACTCTGTATGGGATTAGCTTGAATATGGCCCCTGAATATGAACAGCTTTTAAGTCAAAGGATACATCAGAGTATTAAACGATATAAACAGTTGTTGAGGAATCGGAGGTTTAAGAGCTCCCCATAGTAATCATTCCGTTGATGGTACCATTCAACGAAATATGTAATTGGTTTAAATTCTGTATGGGATTATCTTGAATATGGCCCCTGATTATGAATAACTTTAAAGTCATAGGATACATCAGAGTATTAAACGACATAAACAGTTGTTGGGGAATCGGAGGTTTCAGAGCTCCCCATAGTAATCACTCCGATGATGGTACCATTCAACGAAATATGTAATTGGTTTAAATTCTGTATGGGATTATCTTGAATATGGCCCCTGATTATGAACAGCTTTTAAGTCAAAGGATACATCAGAGTATTAAACGACATAAACAGTTGTTGGGGAATCGGAGGTTTAAGAGCTCCCCATAGTAATCATTCCGATGATGGTACCATTCAACGAAATATGTAATTGATTTAAATTCTGTATGGGATTAGCTTGAATATGGCCCCTGATTATAAATAGCTTTTAAGTCAAATGGATACATCAGAGTATTAAACGATATAAACAGTTGTTGGGGAATCGAAGGTTTAAGAGCTCCCCATAGTAATCATTCCGATGATGGTACCAATCAACGAAATATGTAATTGATTTAACCTCTGTATGGGAGTAGCTTTAATATGGCCCCTAAATATGAATAACTTTAAAGTCAAAGGATACATCAGAGTATTAAACGACATAAACAGTTGTTGGGGAATCGGAGGTTATGATGATCGGTCGACCCCTTGCTTGGTCACCCGTTAAGTTTTCGCGTGAGCTTGACCTTGTATCACGTTTTTCTACCGCGTTCGTGTTTGCTGCTTCGTTAGGCATCTTATTTTTTCCGTTGACTTTTCTACAATTATCTTCACTATCACTTTCACTATCTAAATGAATTACTTTAGCGGGCTCCTCTTCATCTCTGCCATGAGCTCTTTTGATAGTGGACCTGGACACGCCCTTAGGCTATTTGTTCGACCGTTAACTTCGCCACGTTGGCTGAGTTTTTATTTGTAACTGTTTTTTCACTAATGTTTGGTTTTTTTTATTTCTTCTATTTTATCCCTGGATTATCCACTTAATAATTAATCCACTCACCTACCGTTCTATTTCAGAGCTTTTGTGATACTATGCACCGTTATGTTTACCGTTGGTTCTCAAAAATGATTTTGTGACCACTTTTTTTTTGAAATTATTCACTAAGAAAATCTTTTATACTTGTTTAACAACACGGAATGTTTCTGTTCCTCACTATTTTTAGTCTTCACTGTTGTCGACTTAAAACACTATAAGTTTTTTCCTTCGCGAATGATTTACCGTTGTGTACGCTACATACACTAAAGTCTGTGTAGAGGTATCACAAATTTATCTTTTAATCACTATTTAGTTGTTTATTATCCCACTATATATTTTAATTAAAACCATAACCAAAACTTATTCACTATATTTAAATTAAATTAAATTTAATTCATTAAACACAAATGAAGAGAAAAAAAAATATTTCGCACCGGTTAATCACTTTTATTATTTTATTTTTATTACTTTTAATAAACACATTTTATTAAACACTTGTTTTTTATTTCGCAATATTAGATTTTTTGAATATTTTAATTAAAAAAAGAGTGAGTCCATTAGTACTCTCAAGGAGATGTGTAAACATGGCGTGTGTATAATGCGTGTATACAGTTTACTTTGAAGGAAGAAAGAATGCAATTTTTTTACTAACCAGAGTTTTCATTTGTTTATTATCGCTAAATTGGTATATTACTCTTAATCGACGCAATTGGATTATGGTAGCTAAAGTAAGATACACATACTGTAAACTCTAACTTTTCTAATTTTCATTGAAAAACTGCACAATGGTCGTTCCATATCTCGTAGTAGATATATTTCGATCTGAAAATCCGTCTCTCAGGAAGTTTATAAGTGGTTCAACTTGAGGAACAGCAAAAGTAATATTGAAATATCCGCTCATAATCATTGGCAAAAGATGATAGTCTCTTTGGATAATTTTTGAAATTCTTTTAGAAAATGGAGCAAGGACGAAATGTATGAACTTCATTATGTCTTCGACAGATTTATTCGGCGAGGTGAATACAACTACAGAAAGCATCTTATTCCCATTGAGAAGCTAAGCGTGTATGATATATCATCAATGGGTTGTGTTGTTACGCTCATACCAGTTGTTTGTCCAACGATGATTTCCTTATTCGAGGTGACTGTATAAGTTCAACTTGTATTTTTATATATTGCTACTTTGACAGCCCACTGGCCATCTTTCCTGAACTGAACGCAGCATTCAGAATTAATAATATTAACATGCTCGTCATTGCGTAGCCAGATTTTGGAAAGCAAGAAAATTAACCATCTCCGCGTGACTGTATCAGCTAGGTCAAGGTGATGTGACCTGAGACTCTGGCTGTTTAATTTTAAAATCTGGACGTCATTATTATCTCGTACAAAATTCGCCATTACAACCTGAGCTATACTTAGCAGATTTGTAGTGAGGCGCGAAAGTTCATTTTGAAGAACACCTATTGAGATCCAATTTTTACGTCCATGGTATAGAAGACATGATCATTGATAGCCGACGTGATGAACAGGCCTTCGAGACTCGTTACTCGTGATGAAGCGAAGCCCCCAATTTCAAGAACGTCAAATGTTTCATCGATTCAAAAAGTGGTAGCAATAATGAAGGAAACCATATCATTTTTCTTCGAAAAGACAAAACGTTTTAAAAAAGTTACGTCTTCTGAGCCTTTGTGAAACACGTTGGGTAGAACGGCATGAGTCCGTCTTAAAATTTAAATCGAACCTTTAAGAAATTGTTGATGTATTAAAAATTATATCTTTGTGGAACGACTCCAACACTGCATCAAAAGCAGAATCACTAGTGAATTCACTCTCTACACCTACTTTCATTATGTCAATTTGCGCCTTGGCGCATTTACTTTCCACATCTGTCAATTTAAGTAAATTATTAAAAAAAAAAAATAGATAAATACACAGCTGAGACTTCCATAAAAAAGGTTATTGGTGTTTTGGAATCGAGACGTACTGAGGTAGGTATTATTTATAATGAAATTTTCTTAGAAGCTGAGGAAATATTAAAATCAATGGATATAGAGATGTTAATTCCAAACTACGCTTTGAGAAATGTGAGATTTCAACAAGTTGGGGCTCAAAGTTGTTTCAAAATACATTTATATATTCCAATGCTTGACAATTTAATCGGCGATTTGAAAGATCGTTTCAATGAAAAAGTGTTTAATTTATTTGATTTAAATATTATATTACCTAATATAATCCAAACCAAGAATGTTACTGAAACAAACAGTACCGTCAACAATATTTTTAAAATCATATCACCATTTGCAGACGATGTAGATATTTTACAAAGTAAACTTAAAGCAGAGATGGAGTTGTGGAAAGAAAATTGGAAAAATAGAAAGGACATTGATTTTCCAGCCGATATTTTAGTTGTAATCAATGTATGTGATGAAGATTTATTTCCACATGTTAATATGATGGCTGCCATTTTGATTACTTATCCAATAAGCATAGCTAGTGCCGAGAGGAGTTTTTCCGCACTTAAAAGAATCAAATCATGGCTCAGATCAACCATGGGAGAAGAAAGATTAAGCGGTTTAGCAGTGCTTCATATTAATCGTGAAATAACAATTGATATCGATGAAATTATCACAATATTTGCGAAAAAAAATAGAAAAACTGATTTTTTACTTTAAAAATGACATATTTTTTTATGCAGTGCAATATTTCTTAGCTCTACTGAATTTGTTATAGTACTATATTTTTAAAATTTGTTTATGAACTAAAATTTTATTATTTATTATTAATTATTTTTTAAATGAAAATCAAATTATATTGTTCTATATTAATTTTCTATATTTTTATTAATTAAAATCGGGTTTTGTTACTCAAAAAACAAAATGTGTTGCTTTTTAATTATTAAAATGTTCCTATAAAAGACATTTCTGTGTATGTATATAATAATTACCCATGCATTATTTACCTTACAAATAACCCCCCCCCCCCCAACTAAAATGCTGGATCCGCCCATGCATCCAACTTTAAGCCGCCTGACCTTCTTCCCAACTTTTGAATTTGTACCGAAATCCATTCAGAGTCGTTTGACATTTTTTATTGTTGACGTTTTCATCGTTCTCGTTGTCCTGGTCAGGATGGCTGCATTTGATATACCTCAGACAGCAAATAGTTCCATTCCCAGCCCGTATGTTACGTCAGTTACCATCAATATTGGTTTTGAGAAAGTAAAGCCGACCTATGACAAGTACGGCAAATAATTTGTATCCACTATGCTCATTTTATGGATCGTTTGACGGAATTGCTACTCCATCAGCCCAATGACATTGGCCAGACTGGGTGCAATTTTGGAGTTAGAGCTAAAGAATATTTATCTGGTTGCAATCAATCAACTTTCCATAACCATTTAACTTTAGAAACTCATACAGATAGCTTGAACAATTAGGACATATTTCATATACAACCTAAAAACAGACGTTTAGATACCTTAGAGTCTTACGAAATTCGAAAATCAATATTTCTTAACCAAAATATCCTTAACGAACAGAGAGAAATTCGTTTCTCACCAATTACAGACCCCGCCCTTTTCTATAATTTGACTAATACCTCGGGTAATTAAATGTACTTCAATATACCTTGAATTTTGTTACTCAGCCGATGACTAATCGCACACCTGCGCAATCAATAGATTAATTTTTATTGCTTATTTTTCTTCCTCCTTTTGCTTACTTTTTTGCCTTTTTCTTCTATATATAAAAATTTTTACTTTTACAAATCAGTAGATACTCTAACAAGTCGAAATCGATCGAGTGATTTTTTAAATTTTTTGAACAAATTTTTTAATTAAAATATTCAAAAATATATATTTGCGAAATAAAAAACAAGTGTTTAATAAAATGTGTTTATTAAGTAATTTAAATGATGGTGAATAACGATTGAAATAAATGAAAGAAACGTGTGTATACGAATGTTATATTGATCCCCAGCAAACAAACGCTGATAACAGAATGAAATAAAAGGAAACGGTTTCTTCTATGCACTGCATTTTTACCCCCACCTAATCTCTTGTTTATCAATTTCATTTCAAAAATTGTTATTTCATTTCTATCAGTCTCCAGATTTCAGCTGATGGTTAAGACGATTGTAAATGTTTTTCAGATGGATATACATGGATAACATATAAAGTAAGTATACATACAACCAAAACCAAACATAATCAATAATATATCATTGTGTTTGGTTTTGATACAACAAAATACATTAAATAAATATTATTTTCTGGTAAACCAAAGGTTAACAGTTATATATTATACTGAAATCGAAATGAAAGAGAGATAAATTAATTTTTAAGGGAAACAAAGCCGAGTTTACGATCGACAACAATACGAATAGCATGGAATTAGGTGCATCACTTTGAAGTAAAAATTGAGCGCTCTAATTATATGCTGTTTTCGCGCTCTTTGTGTGCTGATTTGTACTACTGGGGAATGTAAGCATTCTTCGGTTTTCAATTATTTTTCCCCTCCGCTTGGATGGATGAGTATAAGGCAAAGCGTGACTAACATAAAAGGTACCAATCAATAAAGTGGGGTTAGCTGCCTCATTAGAAGCGTAAGCACAATAGGATTTCACGCTCTGGGCTTACTTTCTGCTAGCAAAACTTTATTGATTTAATTATAACTTACTAACCATTTTAAAAATAAAATCATTTTACGCAAGTGTGTTAGCGTGATTATGTTCCCCTAGAAACCCTCTGCAAATAACCACGGGTAGGTTGGATCCACCATCCAATCTAATCTTCTCATTTTTGAGTTTTTTTTAAGGCATTATGCTCTCTCATACCCCATCCCTTATAAAATGCGGTAATCTAGGTGCTTGTCCTAGCACCAAACCCCCACGACCACTTGTAACCTGATGTTTATTTTGAGTTGTTGAACAGACAACATCGATAAACGAGGATTAAATAAAAAAAACAAAAAAAAAATTTAATCAAATAATAATAAGAACTTATAAAATAAAAACTGAATATTGTCATTTCAATAATACAGTACTAAAAGTTAATATAATAAACTAAAATAGTGCTCAAGTGACAAGTTAGTTTAAGATTGTGAAAAAAAAAAATCTCAACAAAAATCGTAACATGCGGAAATTACAGTTAGTCAATAATGGAAAAATCGGATATTGATAATTGGCAAAATCCCATAAATACGACAATAATATCAGAATTTAACAATGAAGAAGACTCGAGAATGAATTGGACATATGAGACAAGCGCGAAACGCAAATTAGCAGATTCGGAGCAAATAATATCACCAACAAAAAAGCAACAGCATAGGATGACAAACGTAACCCAGTTAACAATTGAAAACAAGTTACTAAGAGAAGAAATAACGCTACTAAAACAACAAGTAGAACAACTGTTGGAGGTGAATCATCAATTCTTGAACAATGAAACAGGCCAAAACGACAACAAAATCATAAACGAATACAACACCAACGAAATGAATGAATATGCTGAACGAACAAACACTAAGGAGACGAAAATAATTACCAAAACAATACCGGAGCGTAAAACAGTACGTGCTAAACCAAAACCAACAGAAAAGCTACAACAAATAGGAGGAACTAAAAATACTAACGAAGACCAAAAGTTATTAAAAATAGAGAGACCAACACCATTAAATATTCATCAACAAACCATTGCTGATTCAATCAAAATGATAAAACAACACCAGATTACTGATGTGCAAATAGTAAGAATAGACAAAAACAAACATACAATATACCCTAAAAGTATCCCATCATACAATAAACTGAAGCAATCATTAGAGGAAGCAGTTACACCATTCTATACTTATACTCTTAACCAGGAAAAACCGAAATCAGTAATTCTAAAAGGATTAACAGAAGATGAAAACTTAGGTGAACTAATGGATATTCTTAAACAATATGAATCGGAAAAGCTAAAATTTATAAAAGTATTCCAAATGGAAACATCAAGATCTAAAATGGAAAAAAGGAAAATACCTCTTTACGTAATACAAATAACAGCAAATAGCGATATAAACAAATTAGTGCAAATAAAATCAATAAATTATCAAACAATTTGTTGGGAGAAATTACAACATAAAGAGGTATGCCAATGCAAACGATGTCAAAGGTTCGGGCATACAGCGATTAATTGTAAACTGAAATACAGATGTGTTAAATGTGAGGAAACACATGAACCAGGAGATTGTAAAAAGCAAAACAATATGAATGTAGAACCATTTTGCATTAATTGTAAAATAATTGGACATCCTGCATCATACAAAGGCTGCATCGTTTATTTAACAACATTAAAAAAACTAAAACAAATTAGAGAAATGAAACGTGAAAACACCAACAAAAAAATCAGTACAATAGAACAACAAACAGCCAAAATGTTCACATCAAGCTTCAGGAAACCAAACATATCATTTGCGGAATTATTCAATCAAAGTCAAACAAAAAGGGAAAACAATAAGACGGAGAATGAGGTAATTTTAGATTTAAGAAGTAATCAAAATTTGTTAAAATTAGAATTAAATAATTTTATAAAAGAGACTAGAGATAAATTTGATAGTTTAACCACAATGCTAGAACAAATAGCAAAAAAATTATGAAAATGTACACCATTATAACATTAAACGTCAATTCTATCAGACATATTAGTCGAAGACTAAATTTAATAAAATTTATCGAAGTTCAACAACCGGACATTATGATACTAACAGAGACGAAACTGAATCACAAACATATTTTTAATATAAACGGATACAATACTGTTCGAACAGATAGACCAAATACTGAATCAGCTGGAGGAGGGACCGCAATCCTAATAAAAAATCATATTAAATTCACAAAAATAGACATATTGAACAAACATAATATAGAAATCGAGACCACTACAATTGAATTAAAATTAAAAAATAATCAGAAACTTATCATTGTCAGTGCTTATGCACCCGTTACAACTAACGACAAATTTATAAAAAGTTGGGAAAAAATAATTCATGATTTAAACTTTCAAGAAAATAACACTTTTTATTTACTTACGGGTGACTTAAACGCAAGACATACAGATTGGAGAAACAACACTAACAACGCTAGAGGTTGCAAAATTAAAGATTGGTTAGACAAATATCGACATATATATAAAATGAATTATCGAACATCAACAGATAAACCAACATATATACCAGCAGAATCATTTTTAGATTTAATAATCCATGACATAAGATTAAACATTAGCCAAGAAATTAAGACAATAAGATATGACAGTGATCACAGAGCATTATATTATAAAATGAAATTGGACTTAAATAATATTGGAAATGAGCTTAAACATAAAGACCAAAGTAACTACAACCAAGATATCAATTGGAATAAATTTGCTAAACTGATTGAGCGAAATTATAATAACTGCGTAATGTTAAATTGCAAAACAAATATTATAGATGATCATAGAAACTTAAATCAGAATGAGATAGATGAAGGACTTGCCACAATAAATGAACTGATCCTAAAGGCCTTAAAAGAAAGTAAAATATCAAATATTAACAAAAAATCACTAAAAGACATATATAGCAATCCCATAATAGAAAAATTGTATCAAAATAAACAACTAATAATTTCCGAATTGAAAAAAATAAAAAGAAACCGTAATCACATGCACCACGATAATCACTCGCACATAAACAGATTAAAAGCATTAATTAGAAACATAAATATATTAATCAAAGAAAATGTTACAAAGCAAATAAATAACATATGGAAGAAGAAATTAGCAAATATCAAACCAGGAAAAAATCGAAATTTCTTTAAAGACGTTAATAGATTATTTAGACCAAAGGAGCAATTCAAGATACATAATTTAGAGCTGGATAAAAACAAAGAAGAAGATATGAAATTATGGGTGGTAGCTATGCGCTACACCACCAACGCAAAATAAAGGAGTCAAATAACTTGGTAGTAGGTTATTTAAACTTCACAAAAACAGAACTTTTATTTAATTTTTAATTTCGTTTATTTAGAAATATTATTTTTTTTTGTTGATGGTGCATGACACTGCACATAGAAATCACGATTGCAAGTGAAGTTTTTTCTTCTTTTTTTTTCTCTTTTGGTTGTCGCGATTTTATTACATTTTTTTGTTTACACATTTCGTTATGACAACAGTTTAATCTATACTCTAGTACAACCTTAAGTTTATGAATTTATACAAAGCAATCAACGTCAAATTATGCTGTTAACACAACAGCTTGAATTATTTAATTTATTTATTTTTACATTTAATCGACCAATTAAATTTATGGTTTTCTTGTAGAATTGAAGTAACATCAGAATGAAAGATAACCAGAAAACCCCAAAATATTCAATGCGTCGAGTAAAACCAGTCATTATTAGTTTCTGCATAAGTGTATCGAATTTTCTATATAACATAAATCTTATAATTTGAACATGAATAGTAGATTTGAGTTGTATTTTGTATTTTATTGTTAACTGTGTCATTTTATTGTTCGTGACATTGATGGTAATTTTCGGTCGCTACCAGACATACTCCCCTCCAAATAAAATTTAAATTTTATTTATAATTAATCGTGTGTTGGCAATCGAACTAATTTCGTAATCGGTCGTTTATAAGTTGATGATTTCGTTTGAACTGTGACCACTCTTACTAACCCATCTGTTCCAGGGTGAAGTTCCTTAATACGACCCAATAACCAAGTACATGGTGGTACATTTTTGTCATGAAGTAGGACAATATCGTTGATTTGAAAATTTTGGGTTTTTTGTTGCCATTTCGTTCGTTGTTGCAATGTGTTCAGATATGTTAGGGCATAGCGTTGCCAAAATAATTGCACTAATTTTTGTGTTTGTTCCCATCGATTCAATCTGGTCATTTGAATCTCATCGAAATTTGCATTAGGTAGTGCTGTGATTGGGCCCAACGTTAAGAAATGTCCCGGTGTTAGCGCATCGATATTGCTTGTATCCTCATTTGTAATTGCACACAGAGGCCGTGAGTTAAGAATGCCTTCAATTTGAATTAGGATTGTTTGTAGCTCTTCAAAAGTACGATGAGCATTTCCAACTACTTTAACCAAGTGACTCTTAACCGATTTCACCGCACTTTCCCAAATGCCTCCAAAATGAGGCGAGAGAGGTGGAATTAAATGCCATTTGATTTGATTGTGACTTGCGAATTGATTTATTTTTCTCTCAGTCTCGCTCGATGTTAGAACGGAATAGTATTCATGTAACGTGCGCTTCGCTCCCAAAAAATTTGAACCATTGTCAGAATAGATCTCCATTGGAACTCCCCTCCGTCCAACAAACCGCTCCAATGAATTGATAAATGCTTGCGTGGATAATGAAGATGCAACCTCGATGTGTAACGCCTTAGTAGCGAAACATACAAATATAACAATGAACGCCTTCATCAATCGTGCACCTCTTCCCGTTTTAGATAAAATTTGTATGGGTCCTGCATAATCAATGCCAGTTACAGAAAACGGTCGACTAGGCGTCACTCGCGCAGCTGGCAGACAACCCATTTGTTGAGTAGATTTTATTGTAGAATAACGACAGCAAGTAACACATGTATGAGTTATTCTTCGACATATTTCTCGAACTCCTAAAATCCAATACTTCTGACGTGATATTGCAGTTAAGAGTGATGGTCCAGGATGTAAATGTTTTTTGTGTAAATGCTGGAGGATTAAATTTGTAATTTCATGATGTTTTGGTAAAATTAGGGGATGTTTCGTTTCGTATGAACAAATCGAGTTTTCCAGACGACCGCCTACTCGTAATACGTCATCAGAGTCTATAAATGGTGCTAACTGTTTCAATTTCGATGCTGATGGTACTCGTTGGTACTTGATCAAAGACTTGATATCGCCTGCAAATTCGGTTCGCTGAACGTGTTTTATTATTCTAAGTTCCGCAGCGTTCAAATCAAAATCTTTCGATTGAATTGCCGATTTATTCTTGTGTTTCATAAAATAGATGACTTTTAAAACATAACACATTATCCGTAGTATTTTTTGCCAATTTGAAATTCGTTGAAGTAACTGATCTACAGGATTCGACTTATTCGGATGTATTGTTGCTTGGCATACCCTTAGTTCATTGCCGCGGAATTCCTGTTCTGTATCAATAATTACTGGCTTGATTGGCCAACTTGCTTCGGATTGTGAGAGCCATTTTGGACCCGTAAACCATAGTTCACTTTTTATTAACTCTTTCACTGTCACACCTCTAGTTGCTAAATCGGCAGGGTTATCAGTCCCTTTAACATGTCGCCAAATTGCTCTAGGCAATAAAGTATGAATAGCGCCTACTCGATTAGCAATATAGTTTTTCCATTTTCGTGGATGACTATTCAACCATGCCAAGACCACCATCGAATCGGTCCACAACCAAACCTCTACATTCTGTTTATCGTACGCGTATACTACAGCTTTCGTAAGTTTAGCTAATAGATGAGCCCCGCAAAGTTCTAATCGAGGCAGACTAATTTGTTTAATTGGGGCTACTTTTGATTTCGCTGTTAGTAACTGCACCATATAACTATCCTTGTATCGTGTTCTCACGTAAACTGCAGCCGAATAAGCTACCTCGCTGGCATCGCTGAAGCCATGTATCTGTATATCGTTAGAAAAATCACCAATAAATCGCGGTATTTTAAATTGATTTATCATAGGAAACTGATTGTACAATTTTTCCCACTCTTTTCGTAGAGCTTCTGTAAGTGGTTCATCCCATGACACCTTTCGCAACCATAAAGTTTGCATGAAAATTTTAATGTTAATTATAAATGGGTTTAACCAACCCAATGGATCAAAGATCTTTGACGCTATCGATAAAATATTCCGTTTTGTACACTTGTCTTGTGGCATATTGTTAATTTTGAACGAGAATTGATCTTCTTGAGAATCCCAAAGTAAACCTAACATTTGTGCCATTCGTGTCTCATCTTTTATTTCTGTCTTATCAATTGAATCATTTAACGATACAATATTCGAACGCCATTTTCTCAATGGAAACCCATTTGCAGCTAATAAGTTGACTAACTCGGTCTTCAGTTGCGTAGCTTCTGCTTCACTAGCAGCACCCGCTAGTAAATCATCAACATAAAAGTTCGTTTTTATGACCTTGGATGCTTCCGGATGTGTTCGCTTGCAATCCTCTGCTATTTGGTGTAATACACGAATTGCAAGAAACGGAGCTGAAGCGGTTCCGTATGTTACCGTTAATAATTCAAAATGGTCAATTGCATCGGTTGAACACTTCCGCCATAGAACTCTTTGCAGTGACGTATGCTCTGCGTTGACAAGAATCTGTCGATACATTTTTGCTATGTCCGCACAGATGGCTACCTTGAAACTTCGAAATCTTATTAAGATTGTCCATAACGTATCCTGTAAGGTTGGTCCGACCAATAAATTATCGTTCAACGATGTTGCCGTGGAGGTTGGTGCCGACCCATCGAACACTACTCTTAATTTGGTTGTGGTACTATTTTCACGAATTACTCCATGATGGGGCAAATAACATATTTCCCTGTTAAAATTGTCTACATCCTTCTTCACTACACGCATATGTCCCAATTTGACATATTCATCCATAAAATCCATATACATATTTCCAAATTCTTCGTTTCTCTGCATTTTCCTTTCCATTGCCAATAATCGTTGTAAAGCTACCTTGTATGATTCTCCTAAAGGCGATGGATTCTCTTTCAATGGTAATTCCACTACATAACGTCCCGTTTGATTTTTAGAATATGTCGCCTTGAAGTGGCGCTCACAAGCTTCTTCTTCGGTTGTCCATGTCGCTTTATCTTCGGTCACTTCTTCCTGTTCCCAAAACTTTTGTAAAAGTTTATCCAAACTGCAGCCATCGATTATAGTTGTGGTAAACATACTTTTTAATATTGGTGGATTTTCCATTTCACTCCAGTCGGTTTTGATACCTGCGATTACATAGCCAAATTGTGTTTCTTGTGCAATAAAATTGTTATCTAATTTTAATTGATTTGGTTTAATCACATGGAAGAAATAGTCAGCTCCCAGGAGTATATCAATCTCCTTTTTCCCTTCATAAAATCTTGAATCGGCGAGTGAGATCTGATTCAAATGATTTGCTTCATTGGCCAAAGTTTCCCGATTTCCTGTTAGAGTAGTGATTTTAGGGATTACTAACACTTTTATATTTAAATTATGAGACATGTCAAATCGTGAATAGATTTTGAGTTCTGTACTTCCAATAGTTGACACATTTGAAGTGGCAATTCCCTCAATTCGTAGACGACAACCGTTGATCTTCAGCTTCAACCTTTTGGCACAAGATAATGAGATGAAGGAAGCCTGAGATCCTGAATCTAAAAGTAATCTACAGAAACTCATAAAGCCGGCAGGATTTTTTGCCTTTACAATTGCAGTCGGTAGTATTGTATTTCCCGTTTGGCACGTATTGGTCTTAATTACGTTTGCTGATTTGATATTTACTTCGGCTGTCTCTTTGGATGATTCTGGTATCTCTTCAGTAGCTACTGTGGCTTGATTTATGCTTAGGTTCGAGCTAGTATCGTGCAAAAGAGTATGGTGTCGACGGTGACATTTTAAACAAGTGAATTTATTTAAACAAGAATTCGCACGATGTCTTTCAGATAAGCAATTGAAACATAATCTTAATTTTGCTGTTAATTCGCGTCGTTCACTTGGACTCATGTTTTTAAACTTCTCACAATGACACAGGCGATGTGATTCCTTACAATAAACACATTCAACGTTAGCGGAATTTTCGGATTTCAACTGATACGACTTGATAACTGTGCTTGGTTTTACTACTATTTGTCTCGCAGGTGTGCATGACTCCAATGCATCACATCGATTACACAAAAATTTTAAAAACTCATCAAACGACGGATAGTCCTGATTTACCGTCTTATGTGCCCATGCTTCCCGAGTGTCTGCGTCAGTCTTATTTAACAAAATGTGAATTAACCATGGATCTCGTTTTGTTGCTTCCCCACCTAATGCGATTATGCCTCGATTTACTTCATCGGACGAATTGTACAGTTGCCTCAGTTTCTTCACGGATGGTTGTTGCGTTGCTGGTTGTTCAACAAACGATTTGATTAACGAATTTAAGACGAGTTTTTGCTTATCGTACCTTTGACATATTTTATCCCAGGCTTGCGCGTAATTTGCATCCGACACGGTTATGTGTTTTATCAGTTCTGCAGCTTCACCCTCTAGCTGACCCTTCAGATACTGAAACTTTTGCACGTCATTAAATCCGATCTTGCTGTGTACCGAAGCTACAAAAATGTCTTTAAAACTAGGAAAATCTTCGTAATTTCCAGAGAATTTCGGCAGACGTAAAGTTGGCAGTCGTACGGAAATATGCGGATCATCCGTACTATTTTGTATTGTTTGGTTCAATGAACTGGTAAACGATGATGACAGCGTCGTTAAGAATTCATTTTGTTCTCGTAACAGCCTTGACATCATTCCTTCCACTTGCCCATGTTCCTGTTCCCGTTGCTCAGTCTTAACGATTTCCATGCATTTGGTTTTGATATTCAGGTATTTGGTCTCGTATTCCGCCAGCTCGGATGCGACATCGTGTTTTGCTAGTTTTGTTTCGCATTCAAGAAAATCTGCAAATGCTCTCTCAAGGTATTCCAGTCGCGTTATGATTTCACTTCTCGGTGTTCCGTCATTGATTCGATCGGCAAACGTTACTAATCGAGTTATGCAGCCTTTAGCCATACCACGCCTGGCTGTCAACTCCTTAATCTCCCTGTCTACCATTCTTCTACACGCAACTTGAGCCAATAAACCAACCTTTCAATGGCGTTAACGAAATTTATTTCACTTAAACTTGCAACCACCTTTTCACTAGCGTAACGAATTTGTTTTAGTTGAACTTGCAACCACCCTGTCACTAGCTTTAACAAATTCTGTTCTCTTGACCTTGCAACGACCTTCCCAACTGTTAACGAAATTTATTTCTTGCTGCTCAATTTCATATATGTAGATATTAAATACGAAACACTTGCTATGCAACCCTCCTAAATCGATACACTATGCTAAACAACAAATGATAATTCTGGTTTTACTTACGTGACAGCTTTTGATACTTCTAATTGACACTCCCTCGTTGGAATTCAATCCCGAGCAACACCCGGAATATAAATTCGGTTAAACAGTTTAATTGTCACTCCCTCGTTGGAGTACACCCTCCGAGAATACCCCGGAGTTGATACTCTATCCACTTAGCTGCTGTCACTCCTACGTAGAAGCTTCTGCTTGATCGCAACCTCACTCAGTTCACACACTTGCTGGAGTGTTATTTTACTCGATGATTGATTCGCCGAATATATTCGCTTTATTATTCGCCGTTGATCAACGTTAATATGGCGACACCTGCTCTCAAATTTCGCTTAAATAACGGCTTTGAATCCAAACACCCGTGGCTAAGAACTATCCCGCTGCACGACCTTGACTTGCTCTATTATAAATGAATAAGCTCAATGTGTGGTCGTCAAACGAACGCTGTAATACTACACGACACACAACTATATGCACTCTCGTAAACACGTATATAATTCCCTCACTGGAATTTCGATGCAATAAAACTTTTTCCCCGGAAATATTTGCTGATTATTCGCCGTCGTATTGTTTCCCTCACTGGAAATTCGATGATATAATAGAAATTTTCCTTCGCCTTATGTATACGAAATCGCAATAAAATTCTGAAATTTTAATTTATTGCAAATGGCGTCACCTCGTGTTTACGGCTTCTTGTGATGTGATCGACGTCTTGTTTCTTATTTTTTGTACGCCGATCCGGCTCGAAGGACCATAGCTATGCGCTACACCACCAACGCAAAATAAAGGAGTCAAATAACTTGGTAGTAGGTTATTTAAACTTCACAAAAACAGAACTTTTATTTAATTTTTAATTTCGTTTATTTAGAAATATTATTTTTTTTTGTTGATGGTGCATGACACTGCACATAGAAATCACGATTGCAAGTGAAGTTTTTTCTTCTTTTTTTTTCTCTTTTGGTTGTCGCGATTTTATTACATTTTTTTGTTTACACATTTCGTTATGACAACAGTTTAATCTATACTCTAGTACAACCTTAAGTTTATGAATTTATACAAAGCAATCAACGTCAAATTATGCTGTTAACACAACAGCTTGAATTATTTAATTTATTTATTTTTACATTTAATCGACCAATTAAATTTATGGTTTTCTTGTAGAATTGAAGTAACATCAGAATGAAAGATAACCAGAAAACCCCAAAATATTCAATGCGTCGAGTAAAACCAGTCATTATTAGTTTCTGCATAAGTGTATCGAATTTTCTATATAACATAAATCTTATAATTTGAACATGAATAGTAGATTTGAGTTGTATTTTGTATTTTATTGTTAACTGTGTCATTTTATTGTTCGTGACATTGATGGTAATTTTCGGTCGCTACCAGACAGGTGGATAGTAGAATAGATGAAACAAATATTAGAAAGGAACGGGATAAATACATTATTACATCCAATACAGATAAACTTAAAATATTAGGTGGCTACATACAACAACGTTTAAAATATACAGGACAATTGACGGATCATGCAAAAAATCTGATGAAAGAAATCGAACAATGGAACAAAAGGAATCTAAATAACGATAGGTTAGTAAATTTTAACGAACAACTCAGATCAAACGATAGCAACAAGTTATTAAGAATTTCAGAAATGTTTATAACACAACATGAATTAATAGCACTATTTAGGAACACAAATAATAAAAAATCCAGCGGACTAGACGCAATTCCCAATAAAGCATTAAAATTAATACCCGAAACCATAATAAACGAATACCAAGTTATATTTAATAATATGATAAATACAAATTACATTCCACAAAAATGGAAATTGGCGAAAGTCATTACTAATTTTAAAAAAAAATAAAGAGAAAAATAAAATGTCGAGTTATAGAGTGATTAATTTACTTCCTAATATAAGCAAAATCTTCGAAAAGATAATACTAGATAGGATTAACGAATTTGCCATTACCACTAATATTATACCAGAGAATCAATTTGGTTTTAAAGAGGGACATTCAACTGTGAATGCAATTCTAAAATTAGTATCGGATATTACAATAGGTTTAAACGCAAACGAGGCTACGGGCGCAGTTTTATTGGACTTGGAACGAGCATTTGATTCAATTTGGGTAGAGGGTTTAATATCTAAATTAATAAAATATAACTTTAATAAACATCTAATAAAAATTATATTTAACTTATTAACCAATAGAAAATTTAGAATAACTGATGGAATAAATATCACAGAAGATACGTACAACTTTCATAGCGGAATTCAACAAGGAATGATTTTATCGCCAATTATGTTTAATATATATACGGCCGAATTACTAAACTCAAGTGAAATAAACTCAGCCAGCATAAAAGCAATAGCATACGCGGACGATATAATATTATATTCTTCAGATAAAAGAATTGAAATAATACAAAAGAACTTACAAAAAGCGGTAAACGAAGTAAATAACTGGCTAAGAAATTGGAGAATACAAATAAATGAAAATAAATGTGAGGTAATATTATTTAGACGTCCATTATGCTATCACGGTAGAAGCGTAAGAAAAAATTGGAAACAATTAACAATAAAATTAAACAACAAGGTAATTGAACAGAAAGAAGGAGTAAGATATTTAGGATTGAATCTAGATCAATACTTATACTTCACAATTCATATTAATAAACAATTAGAAAAAGCTAGGAATATGATGGGGAGGTTAGGGAAACTGTTCTTCAACAGAAATATATTTATAAAAACGAAACTAATTTGTTATCAAACACTAATTAGACCACTGCTAACATATGCATGCCCAATATGGTTTAATATGAGTGCCGCCTACATGGAAAAAATGAGAGTATTTGAAAGACGATGTCTGAGAGCTTGTACATCACAATACAGAGAAATAAATAATACACATAAAATGATATCAAATAAAAAATTATATAGTAAAGCGAATATAACCAGAATAGACTTATTCATAATAAATACGATACGTCGGCATTTTAAAAGAGCTACAAATGATGTTGAACATTCCATGATCTCGTCTCCATACTTACTTCCGGATATAACTCAAACATATACTTTTGAAAACCAAATTCCAACTCATGAAATGTTTACTACAATGGATCATAACAATGTAATACAATTATCAGACGGTACACCTATACTATATCATACCTTTAGAAGAACGAATAATAAAAATATAAAAATAGATGACATAAACAACCCAGAATTAACAAGATACAAAATAGATATGTTAAGCAAAGATAAAAATGATTATATTTCAAATTTAAATAAATACCAATTCTGGTGGAAAGACGGATTAATGTGAAAATCAAAGCAAATTAGAAAAATTATAAAGATCTAACTTATGTAATAAATGTAAATAACTTGAAGGTGGAGGGTAGTATTTAGGCGTTTTTAGCTTTATAAGTTAAATTTAGTAAGAATTAGTTTTAAATCCAATTTCTAATTCGAAGGTAAAGATTTATAATAATAAACAAACAAAAAATATATAAATATAATATTTATATACATAAAATGATGAAAGATATAGAATATAAGAAATAAAAATTATTAAATTTTAATGAGTCCTGAAATTGGCATATTAAAAAAAAAAATATAAGTATTGATAAATTATAGTTTGTTTCAAATAGCTTTAAGATTACAAAAAAAAAAAAAATGTTATATTTAAATGGATTAATAAAAGCTAAAATTATAAATTAAAAAAATTAAAAAACCACTTGTAACCTCTACCGACTAGACCTGGGGGAGTCAAAGCCGCGTTGGTGCATCCATGGATAGGGACAATTTCTTATGTGGCCAGATTCTTGCAAGGGATTAATCTCAAGCATAAAGTCACGGTTCCAAGGTGGCGCCCAAATGGAGCACAACACCAGTTCCAAATTAAAAATATTTTAACAAATCATTTAAATAGGCACCACTGTTTCAAGTGGCACCCAAAATCGGACCTAACAACATCAGGTCTAATTTATTTATATGTAGGCATCACTGTTTCAAGTGGTGCTCAAAACTGGAGCACAACATTCGCTCCATTCTATTTATATGAGCTTCACTATTACAAGTGAAGTCACATACAGCTGAATTCTAATTGAATAATTTGTGGGTTAAATATGAAAAAATGGAAAAGCTTTTCGGTGTGAGTGTGGCCGCGGTTTGGCTTTCGAGACAACCTGACCAGATACATTGTTGGGTCACACACATACAGAAAAGGTTTTGTAATTGTCGAGTTCCAGCGCATCGTTTAATTAGCTCATCCTTGTTTAATTAGCTCATTTGTGGCTTTGTCTCAACCCGCACTCCGGGGAATGAACTGATATTCGTGGTAGCATCTGGAATTTGATGAGCCATTTTTATTATGTTCAGTTACAGATTATTTATTCATTCATTTATCAGATTGTGCGGTTTTCGGTACCGTGTACAATCAACAGTTTATGCGTTGCATTACCAGCAAGGGAGAATGATGCGAAGAATGATCGGCAAGAAATTACCATGAGCCGTAAGAGAAATTTATTTGCGTAAAAATATGGATTCCGTAAACCACAATGTATAGTTAGGTTGTTACGATTACCTGATCGTAACAAGCGCTGTTTGTATTTTATTTTTTATTTTCCTCGGGTTTGTGCCTCCACTTTTTATGTTTGCTCAGTGTTGGTATTTTTATTCATCTCGGTTGTTGTCCCCACTTTTGTAGATGTTTGTTCTATACGTATCTTTTTGTAAGGTGGCGCGAGGGTGAGAAAGATGTTGGGAAAGAGAGAACAGTGTGTATCGAGTGTGGTGTACAAAGCAAAACATTCCATAAGAATGTTTTTCTTATATGCCTCTCGTTTACATCAATGCGAATTGATGTAAACGAGAAACAGAGAAGAAAGACAATTGTTCTGGAATGTTTTGCGCGTCGTATTTCGGCGTAAGAATTTTTTTTGTAGGGTAGTCTAGTTTTGATTTTGATCAAGTAAAGTCTGTGATATGAAAAAGAAAAGTGTGAGTTTATGATTTTATAGACAGTAAAAGTAAAATCGCTTATAAATACTGTGGTAGTGAAGCCATTTTTTTTGAAATTTAAGTTTTTTATAATTTAATAATAAAAAATTTTCATGTGGATAAATAAAATAATAAAACGTGAATACTTATGTTATTTTGATAAATGCAAATTGGTTTTAAATGGAAAGTTAGTTGTGGAAAAAAAAAAACAAAAAACATAAAAATTTCGCTTGCTGATTTATTGGGTCACACATTGGTAGTGTCAAAATCATACGATACGAGTGGTTGGGAAGTAAATTTTTTCTAAAGGCAGTATAGTGCATATTTTCACAGCACACCGAATAAAACTCGAGTGCAATTGAAATTCAAGAGTGTAGTAAATCTACTGTGAGAACTAAAGTGTAATTGTGTGATTTACTACAATATAAAGAAGGAATTTATCGAATTATTCTCATTTTTTTTTGTATTCCAACAATTAAAAATACAAAAAAGATAAATATATCGAAACGCCACAGTTTATTTTAAAGTTTTATGTGGCTTCTCAATTAAACGGTTGCTACGGGATAAGGCGAAAGCACGCCCAACCTAATAGTGCCCAACCAGGCACGCGCTCGAGCGCTAAGGCGAGACAACGCCCAAGCAATTACCTACGGTGATCGGCACCAAGGCCGCAACGGTGAAATTTTTTTGGTTGCAGGGCGAGGGACGCCCAACGCATTTTGGGTGGCCAGTTGAGGCCAGCCATATTATTGGTAGCCAACCGGCTATTGTTGGTATTTCGGTATCGGGGAGAGGCCCCGCGACATTCGGGTAGCCAACCGGTTGCTTGTGTTCTGGTTATCGGTGGTCGGCCGCAACGTAACGGGTTGCCAACCGGCACCTCGTTTTGTTTTTGGTAACGGTGAAAGGCACCGCAACGGTCCGGGTGTGGCATATCACCTGTGGCATGACGGCATCAAGGCCGCAACAATAAATTTATTTGTAAGGTACATTTATTTTATTTTTTTTCTTTTTTCTTTTATTATTTCATTTTTTTTGTTGTTTTTTTTATTTTTTTTTCTAAATTTATTTTTTTTAAATATTTCTTTTTGATATATATATATATAAAATTTTTCTTTTGATTGTAATCGAGCGCCGAAATAACGGTCGCAAGTCGCGCGCTCGGTGTATATTGTTCTCTTTCTCTCTCGTTTTCTCACTCTCTCTCGTTTCTCTCTCTCTCTTCTGCTTTTACTCCTTTCTTGTTTTTCCGCGTGGGAAGGTGATTTCTTTATTTTTTTTGTTGTGTTTATATTAAAAAAATGAATTATTAAAGTTTTTCGGTGTGGTGTGATGAGGGGGGAATTCCCATCCTGTGTCGGCATAGTGATTGCGGTCCCTTGGTGCCCGCATCCAATTTCATAACCAGGGTGTAACCCTGTTTGAATTCGAATGGATGCGCGCACCAAGGCACCTCTACCGTTATTATTATTATTTTAATTTATTTTGATTATTCGGTTCGTTCCTCAGGTTCCGGCCGACGAATTTCGGCGGAACTCGGTTTATTATTATTTGCGTTATTTTTATTATTTTAAACTTTCTGTAATCATCACGGTGTAGGCCAGGAGCCCTGCATGCCTCAAACCCCACGACCTTGCACTTCTCCGCTGAGAACGTAGCCGGCAAAACATCACCGTAGAGGCCTTTGCAGGTGCTTAGTGAAAATCTGCAGGTTGGCAGTAGCCAGCCGGTAACAAGGTATTGCGTAAATTTCACAGTATTTTATTTAAATTTTTCATCCTCCGGGATGTGGTTTGCCAGTCTTCTCATTGTTAGATTTAGAACGTCCAGGGTTTAACTCATTTAGTTGTTCAGACTTAGGTTCTGTTAGTGGATGAATATCGATCCAAGTTTGGATATAAACTAAATGTAGTTATTCTACACAGTGTGTTAATCTTTATAGTGATAATCGGTGTATTGTCACATGTATATGAATTTGGCCCAAATTCTAACCCAAAAAAAAATCGATGGCAATACTAAAATATACACTTTGACTATAGGCAAGTGTCAGCCCAAAAATGTTTAAAAATACTCTATTTTGTATATACCAACCCAAAATTTATTCTGTCAACGAAAGAAAATCGGCCAGGTTTTAATGTCAGCCCAAAATAAATCTGTCGTGATACTATCATTAAACAAAAATATTACTGTCATCCCAAAAAAACTTAAATAAAACGAAATATGTAATTTAATTTTAAATCAGTACATATCTGATAAATTTGTGTATGACCTCTGAATATGAATAGCTTTAAAGTTAAAGGATACATCAGAGTATTAAACGACATAAACAGTTGTTGGGCAATCGGAGGTTTAAGAGCTCCCCATAGTAATCATTCCAATGATGGTACCATTCAACGAAATATGTAATTGATTTAAACTCTGTATGGGATTAGCTTGAATATGGCCCCTGAATATGAACAGCTTTTAAGTCAAAGGATACATCAGAGTATTAAACGATATAAACAGTTGTTGAGGAATCGGAGGTTTAAGAGCTCCCCATAGTAATCATTCCGTTGATGGTACCATTCAACGAAATATGTAATTGGTTTAAATTCTGTATGGGATTATCTTGAATATGGCCCCTGATTATGAATAACTTTAAAGTCATAGGATACATCAGAGTATTAAACGACATAAACAGTTGTTGGGGAATCGGAGGTTTAAGAGCTCCCCATAGTAATCATTCCGATGATGGTACCATTCAACGAAATATGTAATTGATTTAAATTCTGTATGGGATTAGCTTGAATATGGCCCCTGATTATAAATAGCTTTTAAGTCAAATGGATACATCAGAGTATTAAACGATATAAACAGTTGTTGGGGAATCGAAGGTTTAAGAGCTCCCCATAGTAATCATTCCGATGATGGTACCAATCAACGAAATATGTAATTGATTTAACCTCTGTATGGGAGTAGCTTTAATATGGCCCCTAAATATGAATAACTTTAAAGTCAAAGGATACATCAGAGTATTAAACGACATAAACAGTTGTTGGGGAATCGGAGGTTATGATGATCGGTCGACCCCTTGCTTGGTCACCCGTTAAGTTTTCGCGTGAGCTTGACCTTGTATCACGTTTTTCTACCGCGTTCGTGTTTGCTGCTTCGTTAGGCATCTTATTTTTTCCGTTGACTTTTCTACAATTATCTTCACTATCACTTTCACTATCTAAATGAATTACTTTAGCGGGCTCTTCTTCATCTCTGCCATGAGCTCTTTTGATAGTGGACCTGGACACGCCTTTAGGCTATTTGTTCGACCGTTAACTTCGCCACGTTGGCTGAGTTTTTATTTGTAACTGTTTTTTCACTAATGTTTGGTTTTTTTTATTTCTTCTATTTTATCCCTGGATTATCCACTTAATAATTAATCCACTCACCTACCGTTCTATTTCAGAGCTTTTGTGATACTATGCACCGTTATGTTTACCGTTGGTTCTCAAAAATGATTTTGTGACCACTTTTTTTTTTGAAATTATTCACTAAGAAAATCTTTTATACTTGTTTAACAACACGGAATGTTTCTGTTCCTCACTAGTTTTAGTCTTCACTGTTGTCGACTTAAAACACTATAAGTTTTTTCCTTCGCGAATGATTTACCGTTGTGTACGCTACATACACTAAAGTCTGTGTAGAGGTATCACAAATTTATCTTTTAATCACTATTTAGTTGTTTATTATCCCACTATATATTTTAATTAAAACCATAACCAAAACTTATTCACTATATTTAAATTAAATTAAATTTAATTCATTAAACACAAATGAAGAGAAAAAAAAATATTTCGCACCGGTTAATCACTTTTATTATTTTATTTTTATTACTTTTAATAAACACATTTTATTAAACACTTGTTTTTTATTTCGCAATATTAGATTTTTTGAATATTTTAATTAAAAAAAGAGTGAGTCCATTAGTACTCTCAAGGAGATGTGTAAACATGGCGTGTGTATAGTGCGTGTATACAGTTTACTTTGAAGGAAGAAAGAATGCAATTTTTTTACTAACCAGAGTTTTCATTTGTTTATTATCGCTAAATTGGTATATTACTCTTAATCGACGCAATTGGATTATGGTAGCTAAAGTAAGATACACATACTGTAAACTCTAACTTTTCTAATTTTCATTGAAAAACTGCACAATGGTCGTTCCATATCTCGTAGTAGATATATTTCGATCTGAAAATCCGTCTCTCAGGAAGTTTATAAGTGGTTCAACTTGAGGAACAGCAAAAGTAATATTGAAATATCCGCTCATAATCATTGGCAAAAGATGATAGTCTCTTTGGATAATTTTTGAAATTCTTTTAGAAAATGGAGCAAGGACGAAATGTATGAACTTCATTATGTCTTCGACAGATTTATTCGGCGAGGTGAATACAACTACAGAAAGCATCTTATTCCCATTGAGAAGCTAAGCGTGTATGATATATCATCAATGGGTTGTGTTGTTACGCTCATACCAGTTGTTTGTCCAACGATGATTTCCTTATTCGAGGTGACTGTATAAGTTCAACTTGTATTTTTATATATTGCTACTTTGACAGTCCACTGGCCATCTTTCCTGAACTGAACGCAGCATTCAGAATTAATAATATTAACATGCTCGTCATTGCGTAGCCAGATTTTGGAAAGCAAGAAAATTGACCATCTCCGCGTGACTGTATCAGCTAGGTCAAGGTGATGTGACCTGAGACTCTGGCTGTTTAATGTTAAAATCTGGACGTCATTATTATCTCGTACAAAATTCGCCATTACAACCTGAGCTATACTTAGCAGATTTGTAGTGAGGCGCGAAAGTTCATTTTGAAGAACACCTATTGAGATCCAATTTTTACGTCCATGGTATAGAAGACATGATCATTGATAGCCGACGTGATGAACAGGCCTTCGAGACTCGTTACTCGTGATGAAGCGAAGCCCCCAATTTCAAGAACGTCAAATGTTTCATCGATTCAAAAAGTGGTAGCAATAATGAAGGAAACTATATCATTTTTCTTCGAAAAGACAAAACGTTTTAAAAAAGTTACGTCTTCTGAGCCTTTGTGAAACACGTTGGGTAGAACGGCATGAGTCCGTCTTAAAATTTAAATCGAACCTTTAAGAAATTGTTGATGTATTAAAAATTATATCTTTGTGGAACGACTCCAACACTGCATCAAAAGCAGAATCACTAGTGAATTCACTCTCTACACCTACTTTCATTATGTCAATTTGCGCCTTGGCGCATTTACTTTCCACATCTGTCAATTTAAGTAAATTATTAAAAAAAAAAAAAAATAGATAAATACACAGCTGAGACTTCCATAAAAAAGGTTATTGGTGTTTTGGAATCGAGACGTACTGAGGTAGGTATTATTTATAATGAAATTTTCTTAGAAGCTGAGGGAATATTAAAATCAATGGATATAGAGATGTTAATTCCAAACTACGCTTTGAGAAATGTGAGATTTCAACAAGTTGGGGCTCAAAGTTGTTTCAAAATACATTTATATATTCCAATGCTTGACAATTTAATCGGCGATTTGAAAGATCGTTTCAATGAAAAAGTGTTTAATTTATTTGATTTCACAGAATCTTACTTGGGGATTTTAATATTGATTTATTTAAAGAATCACTTGTGAAAGATGATCTTTTGTTGTTGTGCTCTTCGTTTGGCTTAGATTCTCTTATGAATAGCGTTACGAGGCCTTGCTCAAATACGTGTATTGATCATGTGTTTTCTGAATCAAATATTTCAAGATATTCTCTTAAGGTAAAAAGTGTAAATCTTCAAGTGACGGATCATAATACTAGCATGTTATCATTAAATATATTTAATCCAAAAAAACAGTTTTCACGTTGTCAACCTCGATTGCAAACAAAAATTAGTTATTGCGACTTATTGATTACTTTAAATTCTTATGATTGGTCTGCTGTATTCTCTGCTAATGATCCAAATTTATCTTATTCCATTTTTATTAATAAACTGACTGGGGAGATAAATAAGAACAAATCGATAACTAAAATAAGAAGATCTGACTTCAAAATAAAACCCTGGATAACCACATCACTACTGAGTTTAATTAACTATAAAAACCATTTAGCTAAAAAACTAGCAAAGAACCATACTAATGTGATGTTGAGTAATAAACTTAAAAAGATTAATGGTAAATTAAAACGTTTAATTCCTCAAGCAAAGGAAAGGTATTTTAAGGCACAGTTTACTGCTGCAGAGGATTTAAAATCGAAATGGAAGGTGGTTAATAGTGTTCTGAACAACACACTGAGCACTAATAAAATTATTTCAATTGCGGCTGGAGATAATAAAATTGAAAATGATCCAACTAAAATAGCTAATATTTTTAATGAATTTTTCATCAATGTACCTACTGAAATTTTGAATACTAATCATGAAACCGTTTATATAGAGGAGTCTGTTAAAGATAACTTAACTTTCTCGAACTGCAATCATCAGAATTTTTTCTTTTTCCCAGTTTGTGAAGAGGAAATTTTTGCGATCGTTCGTGATTTAAAAAATAGTACTTCATACGGCTTTGACGAAGTTTCACATAAAATAATAAAAAATATAATTAGCAGTCTGGTTCACGTGTTGACTTTTATTTTTAATACTTGTTTGTCAAAAGGGGTTTTTCCGGATCTACTTAAAGTTGGTGTTGTAAAACCGCTTTTCAAAAAAGGTTCTCAGTTGGATAAAAATAACTACCGCCCTATTACTCTTTTGAGCACTTTTTCTAAAATCTTCGAAAAAATAATTAAACACAGATTGTTAGATTATCTTGATAAAATTAAGTTTCCCGACGTACGACAGTATGGTTTTATTAAGAATTCTTCAACGGAAAAAGCCTTATTAGCATTTTTGTCGCCTCTGCATAGTAATTTAAATGATAATTTAAAATCCTCAGCTTTATTCCTTGATATTTCTAAAGCTTTTGACACCGTTAATCATAGTGTTTTATTATCGAAGCTATGCAATATTGGTATAAGAGGTGTTGGTTTGAATTTGTTCAAATCGTATCTGTTCAATCGTAAGCAAACTGTTTGTGTTAATGCGAAGTTTAGTGATGAGAAACTAGTTAATGTTGGAGTTCCACAAGGATCAGTTCTGGGGCCATTGCTCTTTCTAATCTATTGTAATTCAATATTCAGCCTGGATTTACGTGGCAATATCGTCGCGTTTGCAGATGATATGGCATTACTATACTCTGCTTCCAATATAGATTCCCTAGAACATAATATTAAGCAAGACGTTATCTTGTTGAAAAAGTGGTTCTTTGTGCATAACATGATATTGAGTTGCAAGTCTAAACTAATGAATTTTTCCATTGGTGGCACAACGTCTGAACTTAATTCATGTTTAATTTATCATTCGTTATCTTGCAATCATACCAATTGTGACCCCCTTTGCATTCCAATTGAAACTGTGTGCTCTTTTAAATATCTCGGTTTACATTTGGACTCTCAATTAAATTTTAAGGGGCATGTGGATAATTTAAAAAGTAAGTTACGGATGACACTCAGAACTTTTTACTATCTTCGGAATATTTGTAGTCCGGAATTCCTAAAATGCATATATTATGCACTAGTTGACTCGCATTTGAGATATGGAGTTACTTGTTGGGGCGGAATTTACCTATCCAATATTAGACCGTTGATGTCCGTTCAGAAAGCAGTGTTGAGAATAATTAACTTTAAACCAAGATCGACTCCATCTTTCCCGTTATTTGTGAAATTCAAAATTTTGCCGCTTCGGTACCTATATGTATTTAAAGTATTAAAAGCTTTCTATTTAATTAGCGGTAATCGTATAGTTAGTAATTTGAATAGCGTATCATATAATTTGCGCAACATTAATAGAATAAATATTCCTCGTCCTAATAAGGAACATTTTAAAAAATTCTTCAACTATACCGCTCCTAAACTATATAGTCAATTACCGTTAACCTTTTTTTTAACAAATAATATTAATGATTTTTGCAAATTATTAAAGGATTGGCTATTAACTATTAGTAACATGGAAGTATATCTGTAATGAACATTTTACCATTTTGTTTGTGAATTTTATTGTTTAGTACCCGAATAGAAATAGTAATAATTTATAATTAATATTTAAAATTTGTAATAGTAATAATTTTACCCGAATAGAAATAGTAATAATTTATAATTAATATTTTAAATTTGTAATAGTGTAATTTAAATATTATTTAAATATTTTTTGTAATTGAATCGTAGCTCCGAAACATTATCTTTAATAAGGAGACTACTAAACTAGTTTTATTTCTGATTCTTTTCGTTGTATGTAATAATATGCTTTATATTTTTTATAGAAATAAAAACTAGGTAAAAAAAAAAAAAAAAAAAAAAAAAAAAAAAAAAAAAAAATATTATATTACCTAATATAATCCAAACCAAGAATGTTACTGAAACAAACAGTACCGTCAACAATATTTTTAAAATCATATCACCATTTGCAGACGATGTAGATATTTTACAAAGTAAACTTAAAGCAGAGATGGAGTTGTGGAAAGAAAATTGGAAAAATAGAAAGGACATTGATTTTTCAGCCGATATTTTAGTTGTAATCAATGTATGTGATGAAGATTTATTTCCACATGTTAATATGATGGCTGCCATTTTGATTACTTATACAATAAGCATAGCTAGTGCCGAGAGGAGTTTTTCCGCACTTAAAAGAATCAAATCATGGCTCAGATCAACCATGGAAGAAGAAAGATTAAGCGGTTTAGCAGTGCTTCATATTAATCGTGAAATAACAATTGATATCGATGAAATTATCACAATATTTGCGAAAAAAAATAGAAAAACTGATTTTTTACTTTAAAAATGACATATTTTTTTATGCAGTGCAATATTTCTTAGCTCTACTGAATTTGTTATAGTACTATATTTTTAAAATTTGTTTATGAACTAAAATTTTATTATTTATTATTAATTATTTTTTAAATGAAAATCAAATTATATTGTTCTATATTAATTTTCTATATTTTTATTAATTAAAATCGGGTTTTGTTACTCAAAAAACAAAATGTGTTGCTTTTTAATTATTAAAATGTTCCTATAAAAGACATTTCTGTGTATGTATATAATAATTACCCATGCATTATTTACCTTACAAATAACCCCCCCCCCCAACTAAAATGCTGGATCCGCCCACTTTAAGCCGCCTGACCTTCTTCCCAACTTTTGAATTTGTACCGAAATCCATTCAGAGTCGTTTGACATTTTTTATTGTTGACGTTTTCATCGTTCTCGTTGTCCTGGTCAGGATGGCTGCATTTGATATACCTCAGACAGCAAATAGTTCCATTCCCAGTCCGTATGTTACGTCAGTTACCATCAATATTGGTTTTGAGAAAGTAAAGCCGACCTATGACAAGTACGGCAAATAATTTGTATCCACTATGCTCATTTTATGGATCGTTTGACGGAATTGCTACTCCATCAGCCCAATAACCATCTCTCTTGAACTGAACAAAACATTCAAACGTAGGGATATTAACATGCCCATCATTGCGCAGCCAGGTCTCGGAAAGCAAATTAATTGAGCATACCTGCGTGACTATCACCTGAGACTGCGGCAGTTCAATCATAAAAACGAGACGTTATTATAACCCCATTTAATATAAGACACGATCATTGATAGCCGACAGGATGAACAGCGCCTAGAGACTCGTTTCTCGTGATAAAGCAACATACACAAGTTGTTGACTGTCTTTTTAATCGTAAGGGTATGGAAATTACATACATATACGAAATACGAATTACGTAATCGTAATTCGTATTGTAATTTTTTGTTTTTTTGATTTTTCTGATCGATGGAAATGTCGATGGTTTCTATTTCATTTTTTAAATTAGTTTTTTTTATTTTCCCTACTATTAAAATATGGTATACATAAACAAGCATGCCATGTATAGTACAAAATTGTTTTATTGAGTTTGTTGCTTTTTTCAAACGAAGTAGGTACGTCATTTCCGTTCGTTTCATTTACAAGTTTACTCTAATACAAAAATTTTTGGTAGGCGCGAGTAAAGATGTTTACACATCAAAAATTTGTTCAAAAAGTTTAAAAAACCACTCGATCGATTTCGACTTGTTAGGTCATCATCAGGAGTATTTACTGATTTGTAAAAGTAAAAATTTGTTATATGTAGCAGAAAAAAGCAAAAAATAAACAAAAGAAGGAGGGACAAAAAATAAGTAATAAAAAGCAATAAAAATTAATCTATTGATCGCGCAGGTGGGCGATAAGTCATCGGCTGAGTAACAAAATTCAAGGTATATTGAAGTACATTTAATTACCCGAGGTATTAGTCAAATTATAGAAAAGGGCGGGGTCTGTAATTGGTGAGAAACGAATTTTTTTCTGTTCGTTAAGGATATTTTGGTTAAGAAATATTGATTTTCGAATTTCGTAAGACTCTAAGGTATCTAAACGTCTGCCTTTAGGTTGTATATGAAATATGTCCTAATTGTTCAAGCTAGCTGTATGAGTTTCTAAAGTTAAATGGTTATGGAAAGTTGATTGATTGCAACCAGATAAATATTCTTTAGCTCTAACTCCAAAATTGCACCCAGTCTGGCCAATATAGGAGAAACTACAATCATTGCAATTAATCCTATAAATACAAGACTTGGAAAGGCGATCAACTCTAGGTTTATTGTTAAAAATCATTTTCTTTATTGTGTTATAATTATAAAAAGCAATATATCTAAATTGTTCAAGCTAGCTGTATGATTTTCTAAAGTTAAATGGTTATGGAAAGTTGATTGATTGCAACCAGTAGTTGCGCCTAGTCTGGCCAATATAGGAGAAACTACAATCATTGCAATTAATCCAATAAACACCAGACTTAGAAAGGCGATCAACTCTAGATTTATTGTTAAAAATCATTTTCTTTATTGTGTTGGGATGGGTGTTGTTTATTGTGGAGGATGGGTGTTGTTTTGGTGTTTTGGGTTTGGTGTGGAAATTTCGGATTTGGTTGGTGAGGGTTTGTGTGGAGGAGAGCTTAAAGAACATTTATCTGGTTGCAATCAATCAACTTTCCATAACCACTTAACTTTAGAAAATCATACAGCTAGCTTGAACAACTTAGACATATTACATAACCAAAATATTTTTAACGAACAGAGAGAAATTCGTTTCTCACCAATTACAGACCCCGCCCTTTTCTATAATTTGACTAATACCTCGGGTAATTAAATGTACTTCAATATACCTTGAATTTTTTTACTCAGCCGATGACTAATCGCACACCTTCGCAATCAATAGATTAATTTTTATTGCTTATTTTGCTTCCTCCTTTTGCTTACTTTTTTGCCTTTTTCTTCTATATATAAAAATTTTTACTTTTACAAATCAGTAGATACTCTAACAAGTCGAAATCGATCGAGTGATTTTTTAAATTTTTTAATTAAAATATTCAAAAATATAATTTTGCGAAATAAAAAACAAGTGTTTAATAAAATGTGTTTATTAAGTAATTTAAATGATGGTGAATAACGATTGAAATAAATGAAAGAAACGTGTGTATACGAATGTTATCAGAAAGCAGTGTTGAGAATAATTAACTTTAAACCAAGATCGACTCCATCTTTCCCGTTATTTGTGAAATTCAAAATTTTGCCGCTTCGGTACCTATATGTATTTAAAGTATTAAAAGCTTTCTATTTAATTAGCGGTAATCGTATAGTTAGTAATTTGAATAGCGTATCATATAATTTGCGCAACATTAATAGAATAAATATTCCTCGTCCTAATAAGGAACATTTTAAAAAATTCTTCAACTATACCGCTCCTAAACTATATAGTCAATTACCGTTAACCTTTTTTTTAACAAATAATATTAATGATTTTTGCAAATTATTAAAGGATTGGCTATTAACTATTAGTAACATGGAAGTATATCTGTAATGAACATTTTACCATTTTGTTTGTGAATTTTATTGTTTAGTACCCGAATAGAAATAGTAATAATTTATAATTAATATTTAAAATTTGTAATAGTAATAATTTTACCCGAATAGAAATAGTAATAATTTATAATTAATATTTTAAATTTGTAATAGTGTAATTTAAATATTATTTAAATATTTTTTGTAATTGAATCGTAGCTCCGAAACATTATCTTTAATAAGGAGACTACTAAACTAGTTTTATTTCTGATTCTTTTCGTTGTATGTAATAATATGCTTTATATTTTTTATAGAAATAAAAACTAGGTAAAAAAAAAAAAAAAAAAAAAAAAAAAAAAAAAAAAAAATATTATATTACCTAATATAATCCAAACCAAGAATGTTACTGAAACAAACAGTACCGTCAACAATATTTTTAAAATCATATCACCATTTGCAGACGATGTAGATATTTTACAAAGTAAACTTAAAGCAGAGATGGAGTTGTGGAAAGAAAATTGGAAAAATAGAAAGGACATTGATTTTTCAGCCGATATTTTAGTTGTAATCAATGTATGTGATGAAGATTTATTTCCACATGTTAATATGATGGCTGCCATTTTGATTACTTATACAATAAGCATAGCTAGTGCCGAGAGGAGTTTTTCCGCACTTAAAAGAATCAAATCATGGCTCAGATCAACCATGGAAGAAGAAAGATTAAGCGGTTTAGCAGTGCTTCATATTAATCGTGAAATAACAATTGATATCGATGAAATTATCACAATATTTGCGAAAAAAAATAGAAAAACTGATTTTTTACTTTAAAAATGACATATTTTTTTATGCAGTGCAATATTTCTTAGCTCTACTGAATTTGTTATAGTACTATATTTTTAAAATTTGTTTATGAACTAAAATTTTATTATTTATTATTAATTATTTTTTAAATGAAAATCAAATTATATTGTTCTATATTAATTTTCTATATTTTTATTAATTAAAATCGGGTTTTGTTACTCAAAAAACAAAATGTGTTGCTTTTTAATTATTAAAATGTTCCTATAAAAGACATTTCTGTGTATGTATATAATAATTACCCATGCATTATTTACCTTACAAATAACCCCCCCCCCCCCCAACTAAAATGCTGGATCCGCCCACTTTAAGCCGCCTGACCTTCTTCCCAACTTTTGAATTTGTACCGAAATCCATTCAGAGTCGTTTGACATTTTTTATTGTTGACGTTTTCATCGTTCTCGTTGTCCTGGTCAGGATGGCTGCATTTGATATACCTCAGACAGCAAATAGTTCCATTCCCAGTCCGTATGTTACGTCAGTTACCATCAATATTGGTTTTGAGAAAGTAAAGCCGACCTATGACAAGTACGGCAAATAATTTGTATCCACTATGCTCATTTTATGGATCGTTTGACGGAATTGCTACTCCATCAGCCCAATAACCATCTCTCTTGAACTGAACAAAACATTCAAACGTAGGGATATTAACATGCCCATCATTGCGCAGCCAGGTCTCGGAAAGCAAATTAATTGAGCATACCTGCGTGACTATCACCTGAGACTGCGGCAGTTCAATCATAAAAACGAGACGTTATTATAACCCCATTTAATATAAGACACGATCATTGATAGCCGACAGGATGAACAGCGCCTAGAGACTCGTTTCTCGTGATAAAGCAACATACACAAGTTGTTGACTGTCTTTTTAATCGTAAGGGTATGGAAATTACATACATATACGAAATACGAATTACGTAATCGTAATTCGTATTGTAATTTTTTGTTTTTTTGATTTTTCTGATCGATGGAAATGTCGATGGTTTCTATTTCATTTTTTAAATTAGTTTTTTTTATTTTCCCTACTATTAAAATATGGTATACATAAACAAGCATGCCATGTATAGTACAAAATTGTTTTATTGAGTTTGTTGCTTTTTTCAAACGAAGTAGGTACGTCATTTCCGTTCGTTTCATTTACAAGTTTACTCTAATACAAAAATTTTTGGTAGGCGCGAGTAAAGATGTTTACACATCAAAAATTTGTTCAAAAAGTTTAAAAAACCACTCGATCGATTTCGACTTGTTAGGTCATCATCAGGAGTATTTACTGATTTGTAAAAGTAAAAATTTGTTATATGTAGCAGAAAAAAGCAAAAAATAAACAAAAGAAGGAGGGACAAAAAATAAGTAATAAAAAGCAATAAAAATTAATCTATTGATCGCGCAGGTGGGCGATAAGTCATCGGCTGAGTAACAAAATTCAAGGTATATTGAAGTACATTTAATTACCCGAGGTATTAGTCAAATTATAGAAAAGGGCGGGGTCTGTAATTGGTGAGAAACGAATTTTTTTCTGTTCGTTAAGGATATTTTGGTTAAGAAATATTGATTTTCGAATTTCGTAAGACTCTAAGGTATCTAAACGTCTGCCTTTAGGTTGTATATGAAATATGTCCTAATTGTTCAAGCTAGCTGTATGAGTTTCTAAAGTTAAATGGTTATGGAAAGTTGATTGATTGCAACCAGATAAATATTCTTTAGCTCTAACTCCAAAATTGCACCCAGTCTGGCCAATATAGGAGAAACTACAATCATTGCAATTAATCCTATAAATACAAGACTTGGAAAGGCGATCAACTCTAGGTTTATTGTTAAAAATCATTTTCTTTATTGTGTTATAATTATAAAAAGCAATATATCTAAATTGTTCAAGCTAGCTGTATGATTTTCTAAAGTTAAATGGTTATGGAAAGTTGATTGATTGCAACCAGTAGTTGCGCCTAGTCTGGCCAATATAGGAGAAACTACAATCATTGCAATTAATCCAATAAACACCAGACTTAGAAAGGCGATCAACTCTAGATTTATTGTTAAAAATCATTTTCTTTATTGTGTTGGGATGGGTGTTGTTTATTGTGGAGGATGGGTGTTGTTTTGGTGTTTTGGGTTTGGTGTGGAAATTTCGGATTTGGTTGGTGAGGGTTTGTGTGGAGGAGAGCTTAAAGAACATTTATCTGGTTGCAATCAATCAACTTTCCATAACCACTTAACTTTAGAAAATCATACAGCTAGCTTGAACAACTTAGACATATTACATAACCAAAATATTTTTAACGAACAGAGAGAAATTCGTTTCTCACCAATTACAGACCCCGCCCTTTTCTATAATTTGACTAATACCTCGGGTAATTAAATGTACTTCAATATACCTTGAATTTTTTTACTCAGCCGATGACTAATCGCACACCTTCGCAATCAATAGATTAATTTTTATTGCTTATTTTGCTTCCTCCTTTTGCTTACTTTTTTGCCTTTTTCTTCTATATATAAAAATTTTTACTTTTACAAATCAGTAGATACTCTAACAAGTCGAAATCGATCGAGTGATTTTTTAAATTTTTTAATTAAAATATTCAAAAATATAATTTTGCGAAATAAAAAACAAGTGTTTAATAAAATGTGTTTATTAAGTAATTTAAATGATGGTGAATAACGATTGAAATAAATGAAAGAAACGTGTGTATACGAATGTTATATTGATCCCCAGCAAACAAACGCTGATAACAGAATGAAATAAAAGGAAACGGTTTCTTCTATGCACTGCATTTTTACCCCCACCTAATCTCTTGTTTATCAATTTCATTTCAAAAATTGTTATTTCATTTCTATCAGTCTCCAGATTTCAGCTGATGGTTAAGACGATTGTAAATGTTTTTCAGATGGATATACATGGATAACATATAAAGTAAGTATACATACAACCAAAACCAAACATAATCAATAATATATCATTGTGTTTGGTTTTGATACAACAAAATACATTAAAAAAATATTATTTTCTGGTAAACCAAAGGTTAACAGTTATATATTATACTGAAATCGAAATGAAAGAGAGATAAATTAATTTTTAAGGGAAACAAAGCCGAGTTTACGATCGACAACAATACGAATAGCATGGAATTAGGTGCATCACTTTGAAGTAAAAATTGAGCGCTCTAATTATATGCTGTTTTCGCGCTCTTTGTGTGCTGATTTGTACTACTGGGGAATGTAAGCATTCTTCGGTTTTCAATTATTTTTCCCCTCCGCTTACAATCAATGTCAATATGTATAAATACCGCGAAAAATTATTGACTAAGGGGGACAGTTTTTTTGGTGCCGTTGAGGGAACAGTTGTTGTTTAGCGCCACATTCAAGGGGTTAACTAAAATAGGGTCGGAAAAGCTCTCTAGTTAACAGCTAGCTTAAGGCAATAAGCAGTAAAAGTAAAAGTTTGTAATTTTAAAACTTAATTGGAATTAAAGAATAATAAATAAAAGGAAAAAGATATTTTTGTAAATAATTGGAATTTTTTTTTCTTTCGGTCCGAGATTGCTGATATGGATGAGTATAAGGCAAAGTGTGACTAACATAAAAGGTACCAATCAATAAAGTGGGGTTAGCTGCCTCATTAGAAGCGTAAGCACAATAGGATTTCACGCTCTGGGCTTACTTTCTGCTAGCAAAACTTTATTGATTTAATTATAACTTACTAACCATTTTAAAAATAAAATTATTTTACGCAAGAGTGTAAGCGTGATTATGTTCCCATAGAAACCCTCTGCAAATAACCACGGGTAATTCACCCAATGATGCGTGGTAGCATAAACTAGCAGGTTGGATCCACCATCCAATCGAATCTTCTCATTTTTGAGTTTTTTTTAAGGCATTATGCTCTCTCATACCCCATCCCTTATAAAATGCGGTAATCTAGGTGCTTGTCCTAGCACCAAACCCCCACGACCACTTGTAACCTCTACCGACTAGACCTGGGGGAGTCAAAGCCGCGTTGGTGCATCCATGTATCGGGACAATTTCTTATGTGGTCAGATTCTTGCAAGGGATTAATCTCAAGCATAAAGTCACGGTTCCAAGGTGGCGCCCAAATGGAGCACAACACCAGTTCCAAATTAAAAATATTTTAACAAATCATTTAAATAGGCACCACTGTTTCAAGTGGCACCCAAAATCGGACCTAACAACATCAGGTCTAATTTATTTATATGTAGGCATCACTGTTTCAAGTGGTGCTCAAAACTGGAGCACAACATTCGCTCCATTCTATTTATATGAGCTTCACTATTACAAGTGAAGTCACATACAGCTGAATTCTAATTGAATAATTTGTGGGTTAAATATGAAAAAATGGAAAAGCTTTTCGGTGTGAGTGTGGCCGCGGTTTGGCTTTCGAGCCAACCTGACCAGATACATTGTTGGGTCACACACATACAGAAAAGGTTTTGTAATTGTCGAGTTCCAGCGCATCGTTTAATTAGCTCATCCTTGTTTAATTAGCTCATTTGTGGCTTTGTCCCAACCCGCACTCCGGGGAATGAACTGATATTCGTGGTAGCATCTGGAATTTGATGAGCCATTTTTATTATGTTCAGTTACAGATTATTTATTCATTCATTTATCAGATTGTGCGGTTTTCGGTACCGTGTACAATCAACAGTTTATGCGTTGCATTACCAGCAAGGGAGAATGATGCGAAGAATGATCGGCAAGAAATTACCATGAGCCGTAAGAGAAATTTATTTGCGTAAAAATATGGATTCCGTAAACCACAATGTATAGTTAGGTATTGCGTAAATTTCACAGTATTTTATTTAAATTTTTCATCCTCCGGGATGTGGTTTGCCAGTCTTCTCATTGTTAGATTTAGAACGTCCAGGGTTTAACTCATTTAGTTGTTCAGACTTAGGTTCTGTTAGTGGATGAATATCGATCCAAGTTTGGATATAAACTAAATGTAGTTATTCTACACAGTGTGTTAATCCTTATAGTGATAATCGGTGTATTGTCACATGTATATGAATTTGGCCCAAATTCTAACCCAAAAAAAATCGATGGCAATACTAAAATATACACTTTGACTATAGGCAAGTGTCAGCCCAAAAATGTTTAAAAATACTCTATTTTGTATATACCAACCCAAAATTTATTCTGTCAACGAAAGAAAATCGGCCATGTTTTAATGTCAGCCCAAAATAAATCTGTCGTGATACTATCATTAAACAAAAATATTACTGTCAACCCAAAAAAACTTAAATAAAACGAAATATGTAATTTAATTTTAATTCAGTAAATATTTGATAAATTTGTGTATGACCTCTGAATATGAATAGCTTTAAAGTCAAAGGATACATCAGAGTATTAAACGACATAAACAGTTGTTGGGCAATCGGAGGTTTAAGAGCTCCCCATAGTAATCATTTCAATGATGGTACCATTCAACGAAATATGTAATTGATTTAAACTCTGTATGGGATTAGCTTGAATATGGCCCCTGAATATGAACAGCTTTTAAGACAAAGGATACATCAGAGTATTAAACGATATAAACAGTTGTTGAGGAATCGGAGGCTTAAGAGCTCCCCATAGTAATCATTCCGTTGATGGTACCATTCAACGAAATATGTAATTGGTTTAAATTCTGTATGGGATTATCTTGAATATGGCCCCTGATTATGAATAACTTTAAAGTCATAGGATACATCAGAGTATTAAACGACATAAACAGTTGTTGGGGAATCGGAGGTTTCAGAGCTCCCCATAGTAATCATTCCGATGATGGTACCATTCAACGAAATATGTAATTGGTTTAAATTCTGTATGGGATTATCTTGAATATGGCCCCTGATTATGAACAGCTTTTAAGTCAAAGGATACATCAGAGTATTAAACGACATAAACAGTTGTTGCGGAATCGGAGGTTTAACAGCTCCCCATAGTAATCATTCCGATGATGGTACCATTCAACGAAATATGTAATTGACTTAAATTCTGTATGGGATTAGCTTGAATATGGCCCCTGATTATGAATAGCTTTTAAGTCAAATGGATACATCAGTGTATTAAACGACATAAACAGTTGTTGGGGAATCGAAGGTTTAAGAGCTCCCCATAGTAATCATTCCGATGATGGTACCAATCAACGAAATATGTAATTGATTTAATCTCTGTATGGGAGTAGCTTGAATATGGCCCCTAAATATGAATAACTTTAAAGTCAAAGGATACATCAGACTATTAAACGACATAAACAGTTGTTGGGGAATCGGAGGTTTAAGAGCTCCCCATAGTAATCATTCCGATGATAGTACCATTCAACGAAATATGTAATTGATTTAAATTCTTTACGGGATTAGCTTGAATATGGCCCCTGATTATGAATAGCTTTTAAGTCAAATGATACATCATAATATTAAACGACATAAACAGTTGTTGGGGAATCGAAGGTTTAAGAGCTCCCCATAGTAATCATTCCAATGATGGTACCATTCAACGAAATATGTAATTGATTTAAATTTCAACAACTGTTTATGTCGTTTAATGCTCTGATGTATCCATTGACTTAAAAGCTATTCATATTCGGGGGCCATACTCAAATTAATTCAACACAGAATTAAAATCAATTACATATTTTGTTGAATGGTACTATCAACGGGATAATGACAAGTGGGGGTCCCTTAAACCTCCGATTTCCCAACAACTGTTTATGTCGTTTAATGCTCTGATGTATCCATTGACTTAAAAGCTATTCATATTTAGGGGTCATACTCAAATTAATTCAACACAGAATTAAAATCAATTACATATTTCGTTGAATGGTACTATCAACGGGATAATGACAAGTGGGGGCCCCTTAAACCTCCGATTCCCCAACAACTGTTTATGTCGTTTAATGCTCTGATGTATCCATTGACTTTAAAGCTATTCATATTTAGGGGCCATACTCAAATTAATTCAACACAGAATTAAAATCAATTACATATTTCGTTAAATGGTACTATCAACGGGATAATGACAAGTGAAAGCCCATTAAACCTTCGATTCCCCAACAACTGTTTGTGTCGTTTAATGCTCTGATGTATCCATTGACTTAAAAGCTATTCATATTTAGGGGCCATACTCAAATTAATTCAACACAGAATTAAAATCAATTACATATTTCGTTGAATGGTACTATCAACGGGATAATGACAAGTGGGGGCCCCTTAAACCTCCGATTCCCCAACAACTGTTTATGTCGTTTAATGTTCTGATGTATCCATTGACTTAAAAGCTATTCATATTTAGGGGCCATACTCAAATTAATTCAACACAGAATTAAAATCAATTACATATTTCGTTGAATGGTACTATCAACGGGATATTGACAAGTGGGGGCCCCTTAAACCTCCGATTCCCCAACAACTGTTTATGTCGTTTAATGTTCTGATGTATCCATTGACTTAAAAGCTATTCATATTTAGTTGCCATACTCAAATTAATTCAACACATAATTAAAATCAATTACATATTTCGTTGAATGGTACTATCAACGGGATAATGACAAGTGGGGGCCCCTAAAAACCTCCGATTCCCCAACAACTGTTTATGTCGTTTAATGCTCTGATGTATCCACATTGACTTAATGACTTAATGACTTAATGCTCTGATGTATCCATTGACTTTAAAGCTATTCATATTTAGGGGCCATACTCAAATTAATTCAACACAGAATTAAAATCAATTACATATTTCGTTAAATGGTACTATCAACGGGATAATGACAAGTGAAAGCCCATTAAACCTTCGATTCCCCAACAACTGTTTGTGTCGTTTAATGCTCTGATGTATCCATTGACTTAAAAGCTATTCATATTTAGGGGCCATACTCAAATTAATTCAACACAGAATTAAAATCAATTACATATTTCGTTGAATGGTACTATCAACGGGATAATGACAAGTGGGGGCCCCTTAAACCTCCGATTCCCCAACAACTGTTTATGTCGTTTAATGTTCTGATGTATCCATTGACTTAAAAGCTATTCATATTTAGGGGCCATACTCAAATTAATTCAACACAGAATTAAAATCAATTACATATTTCGTTGAATGGTACTATCAACGGGATATTGACAAGTGGGGGCCCCTTAAACCTCCGATTCCCCAACAACTGTTTGTGTCGTTTAATGTTCTGATGTATCCATTGACTTAGAAGCTATTCATATTTAGTTGCCATACTCAAATTAATTCAACACATAATTAAAATCAATTACATATTTCGTTGAATGGTACTATCAACGGGATAATGACAAGTGGGGGCCCCTTAAACCTCCGATTCCCCAACAACTGTTTATGTCGTTTAATGCTCTGATGTATCCACATTGACTTAAGAGCTATTCATATTTAGGGGCCATACTCAAATTAATTCAACACAGAATTAAAATCAATTACATATTTCGTTGAATGGTACTATCAACGGGATAATGACAAGTGGGGGCCCCTTAAACCTCCGATTCCCCAACAACTGTTTATGTCGTTTAATGTTCTGATGTATCCATTGACTTAAAAGCTATTCATATTTAGGGGCCATACTCAAATTAATTCAACACAGAATTAAAATCAATTACATATTTCGTTGAATGGTACTATCAACGGGATAATGACAAGTGGGGGCCCCTTAAACCTCCGATTCCCCAACAACTGTTTATGTCGTTTAATGCTCTGATGTATCCATTGACTTAAAAGCTATTCATAATCAGGGGCCATACTCAAATTAATTCAACACATAATTAAAATCAATTACATATTTCGCTGAATGGTACTATCAACGGGATAATGACAAGTGGGGGCCCCTTAAACCTCCGATTCCCCAACAACTGTTTATGTCGTTTAATGCTCTGATGTATCCACATTGACTTAAGAGCTATTCATATTTAGGGGCCATACTCAAATTAATTCAACACAGAATTAAAATCAATTACATATTTCGTTGAATGGTACTATCAACGGGATAATGACAAGTCAGGGCCCCTTAAACCTCCGATTCCCCAACAACTGTTTATGTCGTTTAACTGATGTGATGCTCTTTAGCATAAGTTCTAATGATAGTCAAAAGTTATTTCTCAAAATAAACTGCTACTGAACAAAAATGTATTACATATTTCGTTGAATGGTACTATCAACGGGATAATGACAAGTGGGGCCCCTTAAACCTCCGATTCCCCAACAACTGTTTATGTCGTTTAACTGATGTGATGCTCTTTAGCATAAGTTCTAATTATAGTCAAAAGTTATTTCTCAAAATAAACTGCTACTGAACAAAAATGTATTACATATTTCGTTGAATGGTACTATCAACGGGATAATGACAAGTGGGGCCCCTTAAACCTCCGATTCCCCAACAACTGTTTATGTCGTTTAATGCTCTGATGTATCCATTGACTTAAAAGCTATTCATATTTAGGGGCCATACTCAAATTAATTCAACACATAATTAAAATCAATTACATATTTCGTTGAATGGTACTATCAACGGGATAATGACAAGTGGGGGCCCTTTAAATCTCCGATTCCCCAACAACTGTTTATGTCGTTTAATGCTCTGATGTATCCATTGACTTAAAAGCTATTCATATTTAGGGGCCATACTCAAATTAATTCAACACAGCATTAAAATCAATTACATATTTCGCTGAATGGTACTATCAACGGGATAATGACAAGTGGGGGCCCCTTAAACCTCCGATTCCCAAACAACTGTTTGTGTCGTTTAATGCTATGATGTATCCATTGACTTAAAAGCTATTCATATTTAGGGGCCATACTCAAATTAATTCAACACATAATTAAAATCAATTACATATTTCGTTGAATGGTACTATCAACGGGATAATGACAAGTGGGGGCCCTTTGAACCTCCGATTCCCCAACAACTGTTTATGTCGTTTAATGCTCTGATGTATCCATTGACTTAAAAGCTATTCATATTTAGGGGCCATACTCAAATTAATTCAACACAGAATTAAAATCAATTACATATTTCGTTGAATGGTACTATCAACGGGATAATGACAAGTGGGGCCCCTTAAACCTCCGATTCCCCAACAACTGTTTATGTCGTTTAATGTTCTGATGTATCCATTGACTTAAAAGCTATTCATATTTAGGGGCCATACTCAAATTAATTCAACACAGAATTAAAATCAATTACATATTTCGTTGAATGGTACTATCAACGGGATAATGACAAGTGGGGGTCCCTTAAACCTCCGATTCCCCAACAACTGTTTATGTCGTTTAATGCTCTGATGTATCCATTGACTTAAGAGCTATTCATAATCAGGGGCCATACTCAAATTAATTCAACACATAATTAAAATCAATTACATATTTCGCTGAATGGTACTATCAACGGGATAATGACAAGTGGGGGCCCCTTAAACCTCCGATTCCCCAACAACTGTTTATGTCGTTTAATGCTCTGATGTATCCACATTGACTTAAGAGCTATTCATATTTAGGGGCCATACTCAAATTAATTCAACACAGAATTAAAATCAATTACATATTTCGTTGAATGGTACTATCAACGGGATAATGACAAGTGGGGGCCCCTTAAACCTCCGATTCCCCAACAACTGTTTATGTCGTTTAACTGATGTGATGCTCTTTAGCATAAGTTCTAATTATAGTCAAAAGTTATTTCTCAAAATAAACTGCTACTGAACAAAAATGTATTACATATTTCGTTGAATGGTACTATCAACGGGATAATGACAAGTGGGGCCCCTTAAACCTCCGATTCCCCAACAACTGTTTATGTCGTTTAATGCTCTGATGTATCCATTGACTTAAAAGCTATTCATATTTAGGGGCCATACTCAAATTAATTCAACACAGAATTAAAATCAATTACATATTTCGTTGAATGGTACTATCAACGGGATAATGACAAGTGGGGGCCCCTTAAACCTCCGATTCCCCAACAACTGTTTATGTCGTTTAATGTTCTGATGTATCCATTGACTTAAAAGCTATTCATATTTAGGGGCCATACTCAAATTAATTCAACACAGAATTAAAATCAATTACATATTTCGTTGAATTGTACTATCAACGGGATAATGACAAGTGGGGGTCCCTTAAACCTCCGATTCCCCAACAACTGTTTATGTCGTTTAATGCTCTGATGTATCCATTGACTTAAAAGCTATTCATAATCAGGGGCCATACTCAAATTAATTCAACACATAATTAAAATCAATTACATATTTCGCTGAATGGTACTATCAACGGGATAATGACAAGTGGGGGCCCCTTAAACTTCCGATTCGCCAACAACTGTTTATGTCGTTTAATGCTCTGATGTATCCACATTGACTTAAGAGCTATTCATATTTAGGGGCCATACTCAAATTAATTCAACACATAATTAAAATCAATTACATATTTCGTTGAATGGTACTATCAACGGGATAATGACAAGTGAGGGCCCCTTAAACCTCCGATTCCCCAACAACTGTTTATGTCGTTTAACTGATGTGATGCTCTTTAGCATAAGTTCTAATTATAGTCAAAAGTTATTTCTCAAAATAAACTGCTACTGAACAAAAATGTATTACATATTTCGTTGAATGGTACTATCAACGGGATAATGACAAGTGGGGGCCCCTTAAACCTCCGATTCCCCAACAACTGTTTATGTCGTTTAATGCTCTGATGTATCCACATTGACTTAAGAGCTATTCATATTTAGGGGCCATACTCAAATTAATTCAACACATAATTAAAATCAATTACATATTTCGTTGAATGGTACTATCAACGGGATAATGACAAGTGAGGGCCCCTTAAACCTCCGATTCCCCAACAACTGTTTATGTCGTTTAACTGATGTGATGCTCTTTAGCATAAGTTCTAATTATAGTCAAAAGTTATTTCTCAAAATAAACTGCTACTGAACAAAAATGTATTATTCATTTCGATAATTTTTCATTTTTGATTTGATAGAATTGACATAACTATCATGATGGTTTGATAGTTTCACGACATATATTTTTCTGGGCTGACATTAAAATATGGCGGTTTTGCTGTGGTAACAGAATAAGATGTGATTTAACATATCGGAAATACAAAATATTTGGCAGATACTTGATGCAGTAATTGTGTGGATATTTTATAGTACCTTAATAATTTTGGGGTTAACGTTTTTCGCCCAACTTCAAATACATAAGGAACCACAACAACATTTTAAAGATTAATCATTTTTCTATCTTAATTTTTTCTATCACGATAGTTTCATTTTTTCACGTCACTTGCATTAGTGTTGCCAATTTTAAAATCTTCCATTTTTTGGGCTAGAATTTTGGGCCAACTTCATATAGGTTATTGTCACTGCTAGTTGATAAAAATAGTAACTGTTGTTCGAGCGCTTAACCATTTAAAAAAAAAAGGAGTGAGTCCATTAGTACTCTCAAGGTGATGTGTAAACATGGCATATGTATAGTGCGTGTGTATGGTTTACTTTGAAGGAAGAAGAAATGAAATTTTACTAACCAGATTTTTCCATTCGTTTATTACCATCAAATTGGTCTATTACTCTTTCGGTATAACCAACGCAATTGGCCTATCGTAGCTGCAAGCATCAAAGACGTGGTCACATATCTCGTAGTACATATATCTTATATTTCTCACATATCTCGTAGAAGATATATTTTGATCTGAGTTCTTGTGCAAATCGAATTCGTATCGCAGGAAGTTTATAAGTGATTCATCACTGATATTAGGGAGCAGCTCATAATCATCGGCAAATCCCTGCTCATAATCATCGGCAAAAGATGTTAGCCTCCCTGAAGAATTTTTGAAATTCTTTCAGAATATGGAGCAAAGACGAAATGTATATACTTGATTATGTCTTCGACAGCTTTATTCGGCGAGGTGTATACAACTACCAAAAGCATCTTATATCGCCAATAGGTTGTGTTGTTACGCTCATACCAGTTGTTTGTCCAACGATGATTTCCTTATGCGAGGTGACTGTATGAGTTCTACTTGAAGTTTTATATACTGCTACTCCAACCGCCCGCTGACTATTTCTCTTGAACTGAATGCAGCATTGAAAATTAGGAAAATTGAACATGCAGGTTCTAGGAGAGCAAAAGAATTGAGCATCCCTGCGTGACTGTTTCAGTTAGGTAGAGGTGAAGCGACCTGAGGTTCTGGCAGTTCAATGTTAAAAACCAGACGTCATTATTATCTCGTACAAAATTCGCCATTACATCCTGAGCTATACTTAGCAGTTTTGTAGTGAGGCGCGTTAACTCATTTTGAAGAGGACCAATTGAGGTTGCATTTTTACGTTCATGGTAGAAGACATAATCATTGTTAGCCGACGTGATGAACTGCTACATACACAAGTTGTTGACTGTGTTTTTTATCGTAAGAGTATACTATCTCGTTATAGGTACCACTCTCTATAGTGCATAAATTGTGGTGGCACACGCTATTTTAAATTTTTTTATTTTTTCTGTTCGCTGAAAATGTCGATTCGTCGATTCGTCGTTTCTATTTAATTTTATAAATGTTTCTTTGTTTTCTTTCCATACTATTTATATATACATATACACTCAGACTATGTGTATAGTACAAAATTTATGTATGTATTTTGTTGTTTTTGTTCTTTTTTTATTATTTTATATTTTGTTTCTTTTTTTCAATGAAGATATTTAAACGTAGTACGTCATTTCCGTTCGTTTCATTTGAAAGTTTACTACCATACAAAAAATTTTGGCATACGCGCGTAAAGATGTTTACACATCAAAAAAGAGTGAGTCCATTAGTACTCTCAAGGAGATGTGTAAACATGGCGTGTGTATAGTGCGTGTGTACAGTTTACTTTGAAGGAAGAAGGAATGCAATTTTTGATGTGTAAACATCTTTACTCGCGCCTACCAAAAATTTTTGTATTAGAGTAAACTTGTAAATGAAACGAACGGAAATGACGTATACCTACTTCGTATAAAAAAAAGCAACAAACTCAATAAACACAATTTTGTACTAAACATGGCATGCTTTTATGTATATGTATAATAGTAGAAAAAATAAAAAAACTAATTTAAAAAATGGAATAGAAACCATCGACATTTTCATCGATCAGAAAAATGAAAAAAATAAAAATACGCTACGAGATACGAATTGTGTTTGTTGGTTTATCACGAGTAACGAGTCTCGAAGGACTGTTACTCGTGATAAACCGACTCACGTCGGCTATCGATGATCATGTCTTCTACCATGGACGTAAAAATGGGACCTCAATGGGTCTTCTTCAAAATGAGCTATCGCGCCTCACTACAAATCCGCTAAGTATAGCTCAGGTTGTAATGACGAATTTTGTACAAGATAATAATGACGTCTGGTTTTTAACATTGAACTGCCAGAGTCTCAGGTCACATCACCTCGACCTAACTGATACAGTCAGGCAGGGATGCTCAATTTTATCGCTTACCCAGATCTGGGGGGCTATTTGGGAATTCGATTCGATAACGAGAGTACAAGATTCATATTTGATTTGAATGTGATTCGAACGATTCTTATTTAAAATCCAATATGAATCTTGTACTCTCGTTATCGAATCGAATTCCCAAATAGCTTCCCTGGCTATAAGCAATGACGGGCATGTTAATATTATTAATTTTATTTTGAATGCTGCGTTCAGTTCAAGAGAGATGGTCAGTGGGCAGCCGGAGTATAGCAATATATAAAAATACAAGTAGAACTTATACAGTCACCTCGCATAAGGAAATCATCGTTGGACAAACAACTGGTATGAGTGTAACAACACAACCCATTGATGATATATACACGGCTGAACTTCAGCTTCTCAAAGTAGTTGTATTCACCTCGCCGAATAAATGTGTTCAACAGATGAAGTTCATACATTTCGCACCTTCTCCAAAAGTTAGAGTCGACAGTATGTCCCATTTGCTGCCTGGTAACACAATTGTGTGGGTGCGGCAGAAGTACCATGTCAAAAATTTATTTTTGTATGTGTTTTGACCCAACTTGAAAAAAAAACACTGTAACGATACACACAATTGTGTTGGTTGTACTTCAAATCATGCAAAAATTTTTATCAAAAACGCCATTACATACTACGATTTTTTACTCACACATTTGTGCGGTTTGCTCAACTTAAATTGAGCTATATTTTTTGACATTCCTTTTCAACCAAAAAAAACATAAAATCTTATTTTATTTTAGCTACTGCATAATCCAATTGTGTCGATTATACCGAAAAAGTAATAGATCAATTTAACGATAATAAACAAACGAAAAACTCTGGTTAGTAAAATTGCATTCCTCCTTCCTTCAAAGTAAACTGTACACACGCACTATACACACGCCATGTTTACACATCTTCTGGAGAGTACTAATGGACTCACTCTTTTTTTTTACTAACCAGAGTTTTCATTTGTTTATTATCGCTAAATTGGTATATTACTCTTAATCGACGCAATTGGATTATGGTAGCTAAAATAAGATACACATACTGTAAACTCTAACTTTTCTAATTTTCATTGAAAAACTGCACAATGGTCGTTCCATATCTCGTAGTAGATATATTTCGATCTGAAAATTATTCTCTCAGGAAGTTTATAAGTGGTTCAGCGTCAGGAACAGCAAAAGTAATATTGAAATATCCACTCATAATCATTGGCAAAAGATGATAGTCTCTTTGGATAATTTTTGAAATTCTTTTAGAAAATGGAGCAAGGACGAAATGTATGAACTTCATTATGTCTTCGGCAGATTTATTCGGCGAGGTGAATACAACTACAGAAAGCATCTTATTCCCATTGAGAAGCTAAACGTGTATGATATATCATCAATGGGTTGTGTTGTTACGCTCATACCAGTTGTTTGTCCAACGATGATTTCCTTATTCGAGGTGACTGTATAAGCTCAACTTGTATTTTTATATATTGCTACTTTGACAGCCCACTGGCCATCTTTCCTGAACTGAACGCAGCATTCAGAATTAATAATATTAACATGCTCGTCATTGTGTAGCCAGATTTTGGAAAGCAAGAAAATTGACTATCTCCGCGTGACTGTATCAGCTAGGTCAAGGTGATGTGACCTGAGACTCTGGCCGTTTAATGTTAAAATCTGGACGTCATTATTATCTCGTACAAAATTCGCCATTACAACCTGAGCTATACTTAGCAGATTTGTAGTGAGGCGCGAAAGTTCATTTTGAAGAAGACCTATTGAGATCCAATTTTTACGTCCATGGTATAGAAGACATGATCATTGATAGCCGACGTGATGAACAGGCCTTTGAGACTCGTTACTCGTGATGAAGCGAAGCTGCCAATTTCAAGAACGTTAAATGTTTCATCGATTCAAAAAGTGGTAGCAATAATGAAGGAAACTATATCATTTTTCTTCGAAAAGACAAAACGTTTTAAAAAAGTTACGTCTTCTGAGCCTTTGTGAAACACGTTGGGTAGAACGGCATGAGTCCGTCTTAAAATTTAAATCGAACCTTTAAGAAATTGTTGATGTATTAAAAATTATATCTTTGTGGAACGACTCCAACACTGCATCAAAAGCAGAATCACTAGTGAATTCACTCTCTACACCTACTTTCATTATGTCAATTTGCGCCTTGGCGCATTTACTTTCCACATCTGTCAATTTAAGTAAATTATTAAAAAAAAAAAAAAAATAGATAAATACACAGCTGAGACTTCCATAAAAAAGGTTATTGGTGTTTTGGAATCGAGACGTACTGAGGTAGGTATTATTTATAATGAAATTTTCTTAGAAGCTGAGGAAATATTAAAATCAATGGATATAGAGATGTTAATTCCAAACTACGCTTTGAGAAATGTGAGATTTCAACAAGTTGGGGCTCAAAGTTGTTTCAAAATACATTTATATATTCCAATGCTTGACAATTTAATCGGCGATTTGAAAGATCGTTTCAATGAAAAAGTGTTTAATTTATTTGATTTAAATATTATATTACCTAATATAATCCAAACCAAGAATGTTACTGAAACAAACAGTACCGTCAACAATATTTTTAAAACCATATCACCATTTCCAGACGATGTAGACATTTTACAAAGTAAACTTAAAGCAGAGATGGAGTTGTGGAAAGAAAATTGGAAAAATAGAAAGGACATTGATTTTTCAGCCGATATTTTAGTTGTAATCAATGTATGTGATGAAGATTTATTTCCACATGTTAATATGATGGCTGCCATTTTGATTACTTATCCAATAAGCATAGCTAGTGCCGAGAGGAGTTTTTCCGCACTTAAAAGAATCAAATCATGGCTCAGATCAACCATGGGAGAAGAAAGATTAAGCGGTTTAGCAGTGCTTCATATTAATCGTGAAATAACAATTGATATCGATGAAATTATCACAATATTTGCGAAAAAAAAATAGAAAAACTGATTTTTTACTTTAAAAATGACATATTTTTTTATGCAGTGCAATATTTCTTAGCTCTACTGAATTTGTTATAGTACTATATTTTTAAAATTTGTTTATGAACTAAAATTTTATTATTTATTATTAATTATTTTTTAAATGAAAATCAAATTATATTGTTCTATATTAATTTTCTATATTTTTATTAATTAAAATCGGGTTTTGTTACTCAAAAAACAAAATGTGTTGCTTTTTAATTATTAACCTGTTCCTATAAAAGACATTTCTGTGTATGTATATAATAATTACCCATGCATTATTTACCTTACAAATAACCCCCCTCCCCCCCCCCCCCCCCCCCCAACTAAAATGCTGGATCCCCCCATGCATCCAACTTTAAGCCGCCTGACCTTCTTCCCAACTTTTGAATTTGTACCGAAATCCATTCAGAGTCGTTTGACATTTTTTATTGTTGCCGTTTTCATCGTTCTCGTTGTCCTGGTCAGGATGGCTGCATTTGATATACATCAGACAGCAAATAGTTCCATTCCCAGTCCGTATGTTACGTCAGTTACCATCAATATTGGTTTTGAGAAAGTAAAGCCGACCTATGACAAGTACGGCAAATAATTTGTATCCACTATGCTCATTTTATGGATCGTTTGACGGAATTGCTACTCCATCAGCCCAATGACCATCTCTCTTGAACTGAACGCAACATTCAAACGTAGGAATATTAACATGCCCATCATTGCGCAGCCAGGCCTCGGAAAGCAAATGAATTGAGCATACCTGCGTGACTATCACCTGAGACTGCGGCAGTTCATTCTTAAAAACGAGACGTTATTATAACCCCATTTAATATAAGACACGATCATTGATAGCCGACATGATGAACAGCGCCTAGAGACTCGTTTCTCGTGATAAAGCAACATACACAAGTTGTTGACTGTCTTTTTAATCGTAAGGGTATGGAAATTACATACATATACGAAATATGAATTACGTAATCGTAATTCGTATTGTATTTTTTTTTTTTTGATTTTTCTGATCGATGGAATTGTCGATGGTTTCTATTTCATTTTTTAAATTAGTTTTTTTTATTTTCCCTACTATTAAAATATGGTATACATAAACAAGCATGCCATGTATAGTACAAAATTGTTTTTATTGAGTTTGTTGCTTTTTTCAAACGAAGTAGGTACGTCATTTCCGTTCGTTTCATTTACAAGTTTACTCTAATACAAAAATTTTTGGTAGGCGCGAGTAAAGATGTTTACACATGAAAAATATTTCATTGAACTTCAGTCTATATTTAATTTATGTTTAAGATATATGTTTGGCGTAAGGAAATATGACCACATTACATTTCCCATCTCACAAATTCATTACTGTGCTGTCCTTCGCAAGGGAGCAGTTTAACGAATTCAGAGTATGTTTGTACATGTTTAAGTTTCTGAAATGGCAACAACCTTGTTATATTCTCAACGAATTAACAACCTCTTCCAATCGCTGCAATCATCTCTTGGTACCTGCTATTAACAGCTGTAGGCTTATGAATTCCTCGTTTTTTGTTAGGATAGTATGCATATGGAACTCCTTGAATTGTGTAATTAAAAATTCTGTTTTATGTTTCGTAAAAAATATTTCTCATCATTCAATTAAAAACTTACATTTTCTTGGTTTTTTTTCAGATTATCGGTTACACTGTTATTATTATAGTGTTTGTTGGTATTAATTAAATTGAAATAATTATTCACAATACATAAAATTTCTTAATGTTAAAACCTGATGGAATAAATTCGTGAGAACTTAAAACATTTATAAATTGAAAAAAATAAATATATATTATTCCAGTGCGATATATTTACGATTTAAGTGCACTCATGGTAAAGTAATGTCGAGTGTTGGCCAAAACATAAACACCTTTCAATTTCTTATTTAATTCAACAATCCGCTCTATGATTGTTCTGAAATTAGCCTGTATTTGTATAGGGTAGGGGAAACAGTTCGTAGCCTTTTTCCTAGTAGATGGCTTTACATTCATATATTTTAACCATTGATCGTATCGGGCAATTCGCAATGTGTGTTTGAAAGGTGACATTTTAACTTGCACTTTAATATACGAAACAATAAAATCGGTGAAGTGAATAAAAAGTTACAACATTTTAAACATGGAGATAAATAATGAAAAAATTCGATATCTTTTACAGTTTTATTACGACAAACGTAAAAACGCGGCTCAGGCTTGCGAAAAAAATTGTGCTGTTTATGGATAAGGTGCTTTATCAAAATCAGCAGCAAAGAATTGGTTCATGCGCTTTCGTTCTGGAAATATGGATGTGAAAGATGCACCTCGCTCTGGTCGACCAACCACTGGAAAAGTCGATGAAATCATGCAGAAAATTAAAGAAGACCAGCATGCAATTTGTAAAGAACTAAATATTGATCACAAAACAGTTTTAAACCATTTGAAAATGGCCGGATACAAAAAAAACTTGACGTTTGGGTACCACATGAATTAACAGTTAAAAATTTAACGGACCGGATTTCTATCTGTGAAACGCTGCGAAAATGGAACGAAATCGAGCCATTTTTAAAGCGAATGATTACTGGTGATGAAAAGTGGATAAAGTACTAAAAAAAAATAGCATAGTGGATAAAAAACGGTATCAATGCCGGGATTGGCGCTAACATAGGTATTGAATATTAATAGGTATTGAACTCATTAAACAATATCTACCTTAAAACAAACATAAAGATGCCGGACATTACAAATATTCAAGGTGTACCTGGATGTGGTAAATCAACCTGGATTATAAACAACCATAATCTGGGCACTGATCTTGTTCTATGTGCTACAAAAGAAGGACTTGCTGATATTAAATTAAAGGTAACATCTCGTTGCGAGCACGAAAACAGTGTTTTTAATAACATTAAATTAAACTACAAAACGATTGCCTCGTATCTAATAAATGGTAACCGGACCTACGATACAGTTTTTATCGATGAGTACATGATGGTGCATGCTGGATATATAGGACTTGTAGTTACCAAAAGTAAATGTTCTAAATTATATCTTCTGGGGGATAAAAACCAAATACCATATATTGACAGATTACATCATGTCAATATGCAATTTTCCGATGCAAGTGCTTTCGTAACAAAGACTGAATACTTGAATGTAACGTATAGATGTCCAGCTGATGTTACTTCTGCTCTCAAAGAATACTACCCTAACATCACTAGTATGAACACAGTTGAAACTTCTACCGAATTTATAAACCTGCCACCAACGTTAGCGTCATTACCTGTGTTAGAGAACGCTTTCTATCTAACTTTTACCAGAGCTGATAAACAACTAATCTCCCAGCTTAAGATACCAGAAACCAGTAAAGTCTTGACTATCCATGAAGCACAAGGTTTAACCTCACCTAATGTAATATGTATAAGAACCAATTCTCAACCGCTTGAGCTGTTCAATAGTGTACCGCATGCCATAGTTGCAATTTCTAGACACACACAATCGTTTAAATATTTTTCTCCGGTGGCTAATGATAGACTACACTCACTTTTAATGAAAGCTCGAACTTATACTATTACTCAAAAGGTAATTCAACCCATAAAGTACAAGAAAAGATTGGTCTACGAAAAATGTGCAATTTACTATCAAAACGTAAACAAAATGGCATCAAAAGCATCCAAATTCTACAACTTCGTTTTAAAATCAAACTACCTCATTTATGTAATTTGTGAAACTTCATTAAAACCCGGCATTAGGAGCAATGAATTTTTTGGTCATGATTACGTTGTTTATAGATGCGATCGGTCTCCTGAAACTAGTTCAAAGAAATCGGGTGGTGGCGTACTGATAGCAGTACATTCTAAACTCTGGAATGCTCCAGTAACTTTAGCGCCATCGAGAGTTGAACAAATTGGTGTAAAAATCAAAATCAACCAAACCAATCTAATCATCTACGCAGCATATATACCACCTCAATCAAATAGTGATCATTATGCAACTTGCATCGATGCGATTGATGAAGTTATTAATACAACGAACTCGTCAGATTTAGTTCTTGTGCTTGGTGATTTTAATCTACCAAATATAACATGGAATTTGGACCCGGAACTTAACTGTATTTTACCATGCAATATAACAACAGATGCGGAATCTTTATTTGTGGACGCCATGCTTGGTTATAATTTGAACCAAATAAACACAATTGCTAATAATCGTGATAGATTATTGGACCTAGTCTTCAGCAACGACATTGACACCTTTAAAATTTCTGAATCCCTACTACCTTTTGTCATAAATGATGTCAATCACAAATCTTTGGATATTGCATTTGACTTAACTAAAATGGCGAGATCAGAACAGCTACAACCAATCAAATACAACTTTAAAAAAACTAACCGCGTGGGGCTACAAAGTTACCTTGAATCCATCAACTGGCAAATAACTCTCAATTCCAACGATATTAACGAAAATGTGGACAAATTTAATGACATTATGCTTCAAGGCTTCGAACTTTATGTACCTATGTGCTGTAAACCACAAAATTCTCATCCCCACTGGTTCGATGATAGACTAGTTAACTTAAAAAATCGGAAGTCGAAAGCGTACGCCAAAATGTTAAAAAGCGGGTTAGAAGCGGACAAAACTATGTTTCTACAACATAGTAACGAATTTGAAATTTATTTCAAATCAAAATACAGGTCGTATCTTGATCAAATTCAAGACAAAATCAAAGTAAATCCAAAACAATTTTGGAAATACTTTAGAAATAAACGCGAAATTGAAGGATACCCTGCTAATATGACCTACAACAATACCAGCTCTTCAAACGCAAAAGATATAGCTGACATGTTCGCGTCGTTCTTTCAATCAGTCTATAGACCAAGCGTTACTAGTGGATTGTACGAACAACCCAGCAACAACAACACATCAATAACTCCTCCTATTATTTTTGAGGACAACATTTTATCGGCTTTAAGGGGGTTTGGAGATGGTTGCGGTCTTGACGATATACCCTCTTCTATTCTGAAGGAGTACGCTGAAATTTTAATAATTCCATTATGCTATCTTTTCAATCATTCCTTAAGCACCGGCGTGTTTCCCGAAAAATGGAAAATTTCAAAAATTACTCCAATTTTTAAATCGGGTAAGCGTGATGATATCACATGCTACAGAGGAATATCAACAACATCATCAATTCCGAAATTATTTGAGTTAGTATTATGCAACAGCTTTAAATCCACAATTGCACGTCATATATCAATAAACCAGCATGGGTTTATGCCTGGCCGATCCACATCGACTAATCTGGTTGAATTCACCAGTAAACTTATTAACGAGATAGAAAAGCACCGTCAAGTTGATGTAGCGTACACGGATTTCAGTAAAGCATTTGATTCTATCTGTCATCATAAAGCACTCCAGAGTTTATTCGATTTTGGGTTTTCTCTCGATTACATAAATTGGTTTAAGTCATATCTATCAAACCGGCGACAATTTGTAATAATGGGAAGTGAAAAATCAAACGTTATTAAAGTTACATCTGGTGTTCCCCAAGGATCACACCTTGGACCTTGGATTTTTATCGTTTTCATAGACCGAATATCCGAGATAATCAAAAACTCAGACGTGCTCATATTTGCAGATGATGTGAAAATTTTTCGTACTATTAATGGTTTGTTAGATACGGAGAAGCTTCAAGAAGACTTAGATAGATTAAGTGAGTGGTGTGATCGAAACTCACTATACTTAAATACTAAGAAATGCAAAATCATGTCTTTTCATCGTAAAAGAAATCCGGTTATTACTTCATACAAAGTCAACAACGAAGTACTGCAAAGAGTCAATGAGATTATAGACTTAGGTGTTACATTTGTCGAAAACGCCAGTTTCAATAGGCATATTGAAAATTGTATTGCGAAAGCGAATGCCATGTTCGGATTTGTTAAAAGATGGACAGGTGAATTTAAGGATATTCAAACCTTATGTTCACTATATTTCGCTTATGTTCGATCTCAACTGGAATACGCTGTAACGGTCTGGAATCCATACTATGCTGTGCACATAAAAAGAATTGAAAGCATTCAAAAGAAGTTCCTGATTTTTTTGTTAAAGAAAAGTGACTGGGATTACGACCACAACTTACCATTCCATGAAAATGTGGCTCGCTTACCTCCATACCCAACAAGATGCACGGAATACAAAATATGCACGCTTGAAAATAGACGACTTCTCTTGGGCGCGGCTTTTATTGGTAACGTTTTGCTTGGTCACGTTGATTCAGCTTACATCTTGGAAAACATATCAATTCACGTGCCATGCAGAACATTTCGAAACCATGAATTTTTAGCACTTGAACACCATTCTACTAACTATGGAGAAAACAACCCCATTAATAGGATGACGAAATCGTTCAACTTAATTGACGACCTATTTGATTTTAATTTATCAAAGAACAACTTTAAAAATATATTGAAGAACTATTTTTTAAATTTTTATTTGTCAAACTAAAATTTGGTTTATATTTTATATTTTCTTTTTGTTTGAATTTATTGTTTTAATTTTTGTTTAAACTATTGTAAAAAATCTGAAATCATACATGTAAATTACAAAATAGATTTCTTTAAATAAATAAATAAATAAATAAATAAATAAATGAATGCTGTGTGTGGTGTAATTGGAAAGGAATCGTGCATTATGAGGTGCTGCCACCGAGCCAAACGATTGATTCTAATCTTTACTGTCAGGAACTAACACGTTTAAGGCAAACAATTCAGTTAAAACGTCCAGAATTGATCAGCAGAAAGAGCGTTGTGTTCCATCATGATAACGCTAGACCACACACATCATTGATGACCCGACAGAAACTGAGACAGCTTGGCTGGGAAGTTTTGATGCACCCACCATATAGTCCTGACCGTACACCATCGCACTACCATTTGTTCCGGTCCATGCAAAACCACCTTAATGGCTACACATTAAATTCAAAAGAGGCCAGCAAAAATGAGTTGTCACGATTTTTCGCCTCTAAACCACAAAAGTTCTACAGTGAAGGGATCATAGCTCTAGCAGAAAAATGGCAAAATGTCATCGATCAAAATGAAATAAGAAAATTCTTTGTTTCAATGTCACCGTAAAAGGCCACGAATTATTCCCTACATATTATATCATTATTTAGAGATGAATTGCGACAGTCTGACTGGTAACAACTATGTGTATAAAATACTTACTTATACTCAATCAACCTCTAAACCAAAAAATTTGGCAAACTGAAATTGGAAAAGTACCGGTTAGTGAAAGCTTATAAGTTAAGGTGCTCTACAGAAGTAATAATTAACGGCGGCTCCAAGATTGATTAATCTCAGTTTTTATAGTACAATATGTGGAATCGTTTGCTCATTTTTTTGAGACTTTTTTGGAGATTTTACTGCAGGTTGATGCCAAAAGAGAGCGGACACCGTTCGTGCTACTATAACTAGGTTTAGGTTTCTTTCCAGGCCATGCATGAATACAATAGAACTTCTCTGGAAGGATAGTACCCCGATAGAAGCCCGTTTAAAGAGATTATATTTTTTTTCACTAAGTTGACACAACTGTTCTCTATCTTGCCGTGAAGTTTTGGCGCGATCTGTCATTCAGTTTGTTTACAGTGCTCTATTTTGTCAGTTCATCTCAAGCTTGTTTTGCGATTTTTATAATGAATAAAAACATCGAACAAAATTCGTCTCAAAATTTTGTATTGTATATGGAATTTTGTGTGCCAAATCGCTGAAAATGTTTATGAAGGCTCAAACTGAATCGACTTTATCAAAATCACGCGCATATAAGTGGTACAGTGCATTCAAATGTGGTCGAGATGTGGTGGAAGATTTTTCTCGCCCTGGTCAGCCATCAAGTCTTCAACTGAAGTTAACATCAATAAAGTGAAGGAAATAGTGACGGAAAATCATAATTTTGGTTTGAGATAGATGGCCGCTGAACTTTCTGTGTCTCGCGAATCAAATCGTACCATTGTACATGATTGTTTGGACATGAAACGTGCTGCCGCTGACTAGTTCCGAAAAGCCTATATATCGATTTTGACCCGTGAGTTACCTACTCATTTAAAATGAGTGAAGAAAAAATAATCGAATACGTACACAGTGTATAATACATCCGGTGCATAATACAAAATAACGCGATCCGGGCCAAAATAATCTGCTCTCGAGCTGTATTATTGAAACAATTAATACATTAATAAAATTAATGTATGATTAAAAAAATATTAAATAGAATATGCTAATACATTTTATATTTAATATTTTTTTTATCATAAATTAATTTTATATGTATTAATAAGTAAATTTATTCTAAACTTCATAAATTTATAAAACAATTTATTAATTTACTAAATATGTATTTAAAAAATCGGCATAAATCGACATAAATTACTTAAACAGTAATAACACACCGCCCCGGTGGCAAAGTGGTTAGCATGCTTGCTCCAGCGACCGGAGGTCCCGGGTTCGATTCCCGGTAGTGACAAGGAAAAAATTTCACGGCTGGTTTAGGATCAATGGATTAATCACTCACTATCCGAAATGAAAATATGATTATGAAACCTCATTTGAGGCGGCCAAATCCCTTGAATGGGATATAGTGCCAGAGAGAGAGAGAGTAATAACACAAAAATATGGCGTTTACTTTACAATGGATAATAGAATAAACAAAAACAATGACACATGGCATCTATGTGTAGTTAAGTAAATAAACATACATAAGTAAATAAACATACGGTTACACTCACTTCGTTTCACGTATTTTGGTACAAAATCGATATAGTGAATTTTCTTCAACAACTCAATCGGTTAAAGGTCACTGAAGACATGTTAGAACGGGCCAATTCCGAAACCACATTCATAAAACGACATGCAAACTAGTCAACAAGTTTCTGAATGGCACCTTCCAACTGAGTCGAAACCGAAAATCCACGTCAAAGTTGATCAAAAGTCAAGGTAATGTGGACTGTTTTCTTTAATTATCGCGTTCTTTCGTACTCAGGATTCTTGCCAGAAGGTCAGACGATAAATAAAGAATAATATCTGCGCATTATGCGGCGTTTAAGAGAGCAAATATGTCGAGAAAGCCAGTTTGTGGCGGGAAAACTCATGGATTTTGCACCACGACAACGCACTACTTCACAAAGCTATCATTGTGAACGAATTTCTGTTCAAAAACTCAAGGAATATTAACGAACAATCACCGAATTTACCTGATATGGCTTACGAATGTGAAGTAAATGCGAAACTTTTGCTAGTTTCATTAATTGTAATTCATTCATTCATTCATTAATTAACTGATAGCATTAATCAGTCGCACGGTGATAGTCAAAAGTCAATTATATATCCGATCATACGGATAAAATAAAATTTCGCATACGTATATAGAATAAGTTAAAATAAATAATATTCCCAAAAAAATTACTATAAATTTAATAAATTGCATGCATTAGTCATTACAATAGTAGTGTAATGTATAAACAAATATTTTAATTTGAATGATTTAAAGAAAAAAAAATTTTAACTGAATTGATTAATTGAAAGAAATTTTTTTTTAATTAAATTGTGGTTTTTGTTGTACTTAACTAACGGTGTTATCGGACGGGGTTACCGATAAATTTGTACTGCAACGTGGTCGAGTTGAAAACACATGTGGTCTGGTGATTTTGGTCCAAAATTCGTTGTTCAGTTTTTTTTACTGTAAATAACCCCTTCTTTGTGGTAATAATCGATCTGAAGTTTTAGGATCCCACTGGAACAACTCTAATCACAATTTTTCAGCTTGGCAATATGATGTACCATTTAATGGTTCCAGCGTAGGCCGCTATCGGCTTTAAATAATATAGCCTTACAAAATTATTACAAACGTATAAATTTGTTTGCAATTGTATCGGTACGCAAAATAATTGCTGCGATACTATACAGTAACAAGGTCGTAACTAGTTTTCTTAAGGGTTGGCTAGAAACTGTTATCGAATCTTGAATGACGTTGCATCAATTTAAAATGCGTTTACATATTTTTTAGTTTTTTTTTTTGCTTCTGCGTTATCTTAACACTACCCAAAATTACAGTTCTTGTTAATTTTGGGAAACGTCGGAAGGTCACCACTTGTTGTATCTTACGTGTGTGATGAAGCGCGTGTTCTACTTCCATCACCGTAAGTACATCACTTAATATTGTTTATATCACACGATGAGCACAAATAAACAAACAAATACACTGTATTTTATATTTAACTATTGTGATACATTATGTTTTATCTTATTACAAACGTTTATATTATTTCTTAATAGTTCTTAACGTATTATATTCACAATATATCATATATTACACAATTTTTATTTTAATAATTAATTTTATTTTATCCGTATGATCGGATATATAATTGACTTTTAACTATCACCGTGCGACTGATTAATGTTATCAGTTTCAATTTTTTTCTTACCAAAAAAACGAAAAATCAAAATACCAATTTACAATTTTTGTTGTTGCTATTCTTCTTTATGATCTATTCTAGTTTAACCGACTGCAATTGAAAATTACAGTACTGGAAGTCATTACATTTTGGTGTGATGCATAACGAGTCACTACAGTTTGTGTTAGTGTTATTACCTGTGTAAGACGGAAATTATCGAAAATAAGAGTTTACTATGCATGTGAAGTTACTGCTAAAGTTTTACTAGTAAACAAATTTGCAAAAACTTCACATGCTTATATAGCAGTGTGAAGTTTTTACTAAATCTATGCTAATCGTTTATATGTGTTGGTGCATATCAAAATGATATCTGTATTAAGCGGAAATAACGTTTGGTTTTATTTTAAATATTTGGCAAATATCTTTAACATAAACCGAAAGAAATCTATATATATAAAAATGAATTCCTGTTTGTTTGTTTGTTTGTTCCGAATGGGCGTCTCAGCCGCTCAACCGATCGCCATGAAATGTTTACCATGTACAAGTTACATATCCAGAACCAACCTTATGATATTTTGAAAAGGGCTGGACCCCGGGGTCTAGGGGCTGTGGTACAAATTTTTTAAAAAATTTAATTTTCTTTAAATTTTCCACAAAAATGAGTTTATGGGGCGGGTTATATGAAATTACTGACATGTTCGAATCCGAGGGGCCCAGCCCTGGATCAAAAATTAATATTTACATGTATAGATACAAATATTTGATTATTCAAAAATGACTTCTCAGTCGCTCAACCGATCGCCATGAAATGTTTACCATAGAAATGTTGCATATCCAGAACCAACCTTATGATATTTTGAAAGGGGCTGGACCCCGGGGTCTAGGGGCTGCGGTACAAATTATTTCAAATATTCTAGTTTTCTTTAAAATTTTCCACGAAAATGAGTTTATGGGGCTAGTTATATGAAATTACTGACATGTTCGAATCCGAGGGGCCCAGCCCTGGATCAAAAATTAATTTTTACATGTATAGATACAAATATTTGATTATTCCAAAATGACTTCTCAGTCGCTCAACCGATCGCCATGAAATGTTTACCATGGAAATGTTGCATATCCAGAACCAACCTTTTGATATTTTGGAAGGGGCTGGACCCCGGGGTCTAGGGGCTGCGGTACAAATTATTTCAAATATTTTAATTTTCTTTAAAATTTTCCACGAAAATGAGTTTATGGGGCTGGTTATATGAAATTACTGACATGTTCAAATCCGAGTAGCCCAGCACTGGATCAAAAATTAATTTTTACATGTATAGATACAAATATTTGATTATTCCAAAATGACTTCTCAGTCGCTCAACCGATCGCCATGAAATGTTTACCATGGAAATTTTGCATGTTCAGGACCAATCTTACGATATTGTGAAAGGGGTTGGACCCCGGGGTCTAGGGGCCATGGTACAAATTTTTTCAAAAATTTAAATTTTTTTACGAGAATGAGTTTTGGGAAGAAGTTATATGAAATAAGAGACATGTTCGAATTCGGAGGGTCCGCCCCTGGATCAAAAATTCATTTTTACATGTAAAGATACAATTATTTGATTGTTCTGAAATAACGCCTTAGCCGCTTTACCGATCGTCATGAAATGTTTACCATGTATATGTTGCATGTTCAGGACCAAGACCACGATACTTTTGAAGGGGCTGAACCCCGGGGTCGAGGGGCTGTGGTACAAATTTTTTCTCAAATTTCAATTATTTTAAGATTTTTTGAAGGGAATGACTTTACGAAATTAGTGACACGCTCCAATCCGAAAGTCTGCCCTGGATCAAGAATTCATTTTTACATGTATGCATAGATACAATTATGAAAATGTTCCGAAATAGCGCCTTAGTCGAAAAAATTTAGACACCAAAAAGGAAATCTAGCGTGCGATTGTTATACATAAATCATACCTCTACTATAATTGATTTAATTATTCAAACTAATTTTATTAATTTAAATTTAAGACAATCTTTAGGTCCCAAAAATGACGGCGTTAGTAAATTAAATAATGAAATTCAATCGAAACTACCCGGGCCACTAATTAAATACAAATCTACCGACACGGTTACTGATGAGAATCAATCCGTCAATTATAAAATAGTTTCTTAATTCTTTGGAGCCAGCTGGTATTCCACCACACATACTAATTTTAAAAGAGAGTTCACCAATAATACTGCTCCCAAATTTAGCTCCAAAGAAATTGTGCAACGGAACACGACTTTGTGTGAAGAAATTGATGCCGAATGTGATTGAAGCAACGATTATTACCGGTAAAAGTAAAGGAGAAGATGTGCTAATTCCGCGCATTCCTATGTTTCCCACCGATTTGTTGTTTGAATTCAAGTGACTACAATTCCCATTACGCCTTGCTTTTGCAATGACAATCAACAAAGCCCAGGGGCAATCATTGAAAATAGCTGGTGTTATTTTGGAAAATTCGTGCTTTTCACATGGCCAACTGTATGTTGCTTGCTCCAGAGTGGGAATGCCAAAAAAATTATTTATTTACACATCAAATGGTAAAACCAAAAATATTGTTTATCAAAAGGCTTTATAATAAAAATTATTAACTAAAATATCTTTATATTTATTATTAACTTTGATCTGGTTGAAGGTTTGTAAAAATGGAGTATAATTATTTGGCAACTGGTAACAAATACCAAACCAAAATTAATTAATTATCCTCACAAACAGGATGTCCAATAATATCATTACAAAAGTTCGCCTGAATGCATTAACGAAGGCACCCGTTACTGAATACAGCTACTTATAATTTTCTTTTCATATGTGATTGCAACTACAGCGATGTAAAGAGAGAATTCTTGCATAACAATCAAGATATTTGAAATATATACCTCCCGTGCAACGCCGGGTAACTCAGCTAGTTATAATATATTTATCATTTCATTAACCAACCATTAACTAATAAGAATATTGCGGTTAATAAAAGTTTAAAAAAAATAACTAGAAAATCGGTATCCGAACTACATAAGGAAGAATAATTGAAATCAAATAAGATAACCGCGAGAAATTATAATCCACACTCGGGTAAAGTGGGTGGGGATAATAGAAAAATTAAAAGAATAATATACCAAGCTCCAAAGGCAGGGAACTTCTATTTTTAACCGAAATGGTAACAAATATAATGATAGTGCTTAGGACCACAATAGATATTTATAGAGATTTAAATATAACCTGAGCAATATGAATTATTAGTTGGGGTTCACGTTAGTAAGAAAAATAGTGAGGACACCCTTATCTAGAGATGAGAACAGTTTATAGAATTTTGTATTATAACCAAAAATATATTAAGAATTGTTAGATCAACTGAGATATGCCTAGAAATCTAAACACAAACTCAGTTGAATACCAAGGTGAATTAGAGAAAAAATAATCAGTAGCTCAACCTCCAGCAGTGACCACTATTTATAGAATTTTCTATTATAACCAAATATAGTAAAAATTCAGTGCTTTATACCTGCACCGACCAAATTAGCCCACCTCAATAAAACCCATACCATAAGTTATTACACATTTATTACAACAAGTTCCGATTTCATTAAGTTACTGTTATCGAGGAACGAGTGGTCCGGTTCAGTTTACAATTAAACCTGCACCACCAAAATTGTAACTGTTAATATAACTATAATATCGGCATATAATCGGTTCTTGGACCGAAATTTTTTAGAAATTATTTACATTCAATTAGTTATTTCAAAACCACCCAAAACTTGCGAAAGGGTAAATTTCACCCCAAACATTAATTATAACAAGAAAGTCAATTTTACCAAATTAAATTATTTATTACACAAGACTGCCACCAGACTTTGGACCAAATATTGCACTAGAAGTCTCGTCGAGAGTAAGTCAACCTTATCCAGGTGTGTAATAAAATATTTTTTTGTTATATTAGACGGAATTGGCATCAGAAGATATAGGTTCCCAATTGCAACACAAATGTGGGTTTTGTCACATTTAAAAATTTATTACAACCAGATTGCCACCAGATATTGAGTCAAATGTTACTTCGTAAGCATAGTGAAGGAAAAATCAACTTTATTCAGGTGGGTAATACATTATTTTTATGTCAGGTTACCGGAACTTGCTTCAAATGTAATTTAAAAATCGATTTTACCACATTTAATAGTTTATTACACAAAACAGCCACCGCTAATAGATATTGGATTAAATGTTACTCGATGAACCTTGTGAAGGGTAGATCAACCTTATTCAGGTGTCTAATAAATTACTTTTGTGCCAGGTTACATGGAATTGGCTCCAAATATTAAAGCCTTTACCGTGTGTAATTTCAAAGGTCGCTTATTACCAACTTTAATAATGTATTACATCAGACCGCCACCAATATTACGTCAAATATTACTCCATGGACCTTGTGAAGGGCAGATCAAGGTTATTCAGGTCTAAAATAAATTATTGATGTGTAAACATCTTTGCTCGCGCCTACCAAAAATTTTTGTATTAGAGTAAACTTGTAAATGAAACGAACGGAAATGACGTATGTACCTACTTCGTAAAAAAAAAACAACAAACTCGATAAAAACCATTTTTTTACTATACATGGCATGCTATGCTTGTATGTATATGTATAATAGTATAGAGAAAACAAAAAAACTAATATAAAATAGAAACCATCAACATTTCCATTGATCGGAAAAATCAAAAAAAATACGATACGAATTACGTTTACGAGATTACATACTCTTACGATTAAAAACACAGTCAACACTTGTGTATGTTGCTTTATCACGAGTAACGAGTCTCTATTCGGAGATATTCACCACGTCGGCTATCAATGATCATGTCTTCTACTAAATGGGGTTATAAAAACGTCTCGTTTTTAACATTGAACTGCCAGAGTCTCAGGTGACAGTCACACAGATATGCTAAATTCATTTGCTTTCCAAGACCTGTCTGCTCAATGACGACCATGTTAACATTCCTACGTTTGAATGCCGCGTTCAGTTCAAGAGAAATGATTAGTGGGCTGCCGGAGTAGCAATTCCTTCAAAAGATCCATAAAACGAGCATAGTGGACACAAACAATTTTCCGTACGAACTTCCACTTGTCATAGGTCGGCCTTACTTTCTCAAAACCAATATTGACGTAACAGATGGACTATGGGCTGTCTGAGGTATATCGAATGCAGCCATCCTGACCGGGACAACGAGAACGATGAAAACGTCAACATTAAAAAATGTCAAACGACTCTGGATGAATTTCGGTACAAATTCACAAGGCAAGAAGGTCAGGCGGCTTAAAGCTGGATGGACGCAGAAAATGAATATCGACCGATGTTTAGTGCCCATTTCTAGAAAAAGCTCAACTGGTAATCGAAACAATAATCGGACAATTAATGTTAAGCGTTATCGTTTTCCAGTCGTACCTGCATGTGCCACCGCAATTCATGCATCACAGGGTGGTACCTATAACGAGATAGTCAGTATATACTCTTACGATAAAAGACACAGTCCACAACTAGTGTATATTGCTTTATTACGAGTAACGAGTCTCGAAGAACTGTTTATCACGTCGGCTATCGATGACCATGTCTTCTACCATGGACGTAAAAATAGGATCTCAATGGGTCTTCTTCAAAATGAGCAATCGCGCCTTACTATAAATCCGCTAAGTATAGCTCAAGTTGTAATGGCCAATTTTTTACGAGATAATAATTACGTTTGGTTTTTAACATTGAACTGCCAGAGTCTCAGGTCACATCACCTCGACCTAACAGATACAGTCACGCAGGAATGTCAATTTTCTTGCTTCACGAGATCTGGCTACGCAATGACGAGCATGTTAATATTATTTATTTTGAATGATGCGTTCAGTGCAAGAGAAATGGTCAGTGGGCTGCAGGAGTAGCAATATACATAAAAATACAAGTTGAACTTGTACAGTCAACTCGCGTAAGGAAATCATCGTTGGACTAACAAATGATATGACGGTAACAACACAACCCATTCATAATATATACATGGCTGAACTTCAGCTTCTCAATGGGAATAAAATGAACCACCTATAAACCTCCCGCGAGACGAATTCGATTTGCACATGAACTCAGATCGAAATATATCTACTACGAGATATGGAACGACTATTGTGCAGTTTTTCAATGAAAATTAGAAAAGTTAGAGTTGACAGTATATGTATCTTATTTTAGCTACCATAATCCAATTGCGTCGATTATACCGAAAGAATAATAGACCAATTTAATGATAATAAACAAATGAAAAACTATGGTTAGTAAAATTGCATTCCTTCTTCCTTCAAAGTAAACTGTACGTATACGGACGCACTATACACACGCCATGTTTACACATCTCATTGTGAGTACTAATGGACTCACTCTTTTTTTTTGTGTCAGGTTACACGAAGTTACATTCAATGAGAAACATTTCACTCAATACCGGGTAGCGGCATGGTGTAATAAATTACTAAAGTGGTATAAAATCGACCTTTAAATTACACATTTGTTGCCTTTACCATTTCGATTAAATTCCATATTCCCTGACTCAAAAATTATTTATTATACACCTGAATATAGTTAACCTACCCTTAACAAGGTCAATTAAGAAAGATTTCACCCAATATCTGGAGTCTGTCTTGTGTAATCTATATAAAAAAAATTATTTGCCGCATGTATGAAAGATCATCACTTGAGAATGGTTTGATCTATTTGGCTAATTTTATATTTGTTGTGTTCGTAATTGTCAGAACAAAGTTTGTATGAAAGAATATTGTGGGAAAATTTACCGGTAAAATCGAAAATTTGAATACTATTTTGGTAATAAAAAATTTTGTCGTCGTTCAGTTTGATAGTTCTGCTGCCACATGTTTTCATAACAACAACAAATTCCGCATTGAATATTAATATTTTGCAAAAAACAATTAAACTGAAAGCGGTAGTTAAGTATGTTATTGAATTGATATTAGTTCGTGACTTATTTCTTTAGAAAAATTACTACCAGTGAGGGGTCAAAATATCGGTAGCCCAACGCAAGCCACATGAGTGTCGAGTCGATGAGACTAATGAAGAGCGTAAGCAGCGCTTGGAGGCAAATCGAATAAGAATGTCTCAAGCACGGTCCATTATGACTCCAGAACAACGGATACGGTCAGTTAGAAATAATATTCAGTTGCTTTCCATCCAGGAGAGGGGTAAATTTTGTATTATGACCAAATATATATATATATATATATATATATATATATATATCGCTCACTGCGTGCAATAAAACGATAAGTCAAAAACATCGTTTTTCAGGAGATAGGATTTTAGGTTTTTCAGCAAGATCTTTTTGAATGCTTGCTTAATTGAGAATGTTCTTTACTCCAAATGGTTCATTTTTCATGACAATTTCTGGAGTCATTTCAAAAATCTAAAAAAATTAGTTTAAATAAGTAAACGAGTTACTTATCGTGTACAACTTTATTAAAACAACATTGTATGTACTAGTTATAGTTTTTTTGACTGAAGAAATTTTAAGATCTTGTATTGTAAATCGAGTTGTAGTATTTATAAAGAAAAAAGAAATCCTTTTATACTATTGTAACTCTACATATCGCAGTATTGCAATACAATTTTTTGTTGTAGTCAACAGTGAATCATAAAACATCACGATTATTAGATTTCGGAGTATGAGTGGGATTTTGGGTATGTCATTGTTGTGTTCTCTGTATCTTATTTGAAACGAGCGTCCTGTTTGGCCTAAGTATGCCGTCCTCCAGTTGTATTTAGCCTTACCTGTGTATACGAATCTCTGCACAGGGAAGCTTTTTTTTCAGTGGGAACCAACTGCAGATTTTGAAAGTGCAGTATCAACTGCCTGGTTCGAGATAGAAAGTGTATCGAGAAACATTTTTCGGCATACGATTGTACTTTTGTCTTTATCGTTCAAATGATAATTAAGATAATAAAGGTTAGATGATTTTCTTTGACTATCGCCTAAAGAAATTTTGGTAATTTTTTTATCCACTACATTAACTCCTTGAGCTACAAAATCCCACTGACGTTCATTATTAGCTAATTTATAGTAATGGGTGAAAACGTTCATCCTAATTTGGTCCGATACTCGTTCATGACGCTTAAGGCGGCATTATGATGAACACCCACTTTACATTACTTTCGCAGGTATTATTCGTCCAGTTGAGTTTTTATATTGGTTGCCAGTATTCTTAGGGCGCTTCGCTGCTATCCTTTGCCAGCTATTTAATTTTTTTTCTTACGTTTTCTGGTTATGATGTTATTCTTTGACGAAGATTTAGATTGAGAGTAACCAGATGGGTTTGATTCTAATAATTCGTAACTAGAATCAGTGCCGTAGCAGGCAAAGGATCTAGGAATGCAAAATAAATTGCATTGGCTATTATACAGGCGTAAACTTTTTATATATACAGCATGGAGCATGTCACCTAATACTCTAATAGGAATTCTGTTAAATCGGCGTGTCACCCGGTAAGCTGACTTTTGTTCATACATATATGTAATTTTTCAGAAAGCTATTTACTCGTATTTGCATTTCTGTCATATTCCATGGCCATAATAAATTTAAAATTTCTTACCTGAATCATTTGCTTCCAAATCAACTTCGAAAAAACCGGCGGACATACTAAGTTTATATAAACTTTGGTTTATAATTTCTTAACAATATTTTAATTTTATTTTGGGAAAACTTTACCAGAATTATAAAATTTTAAATTTTAAAATTTTTCGTGAAAAAACAATAGTTGCCATTCAAAACAAGCAAGAAAGCTACAACAAGACTTACAATACTTACTTATAAATATTTCCCAGCTGAAATATACTGTAAATAGTACTTATAGTTATCAAAACGTAAAATTATTTGCTACATAAACTGCGATAAATTACACTTACAGTTGCAGTAAAAAACTATTCGCCTGCTAAGAAAACGATAATGGGAAATACAATATTGAGAACGCGATTTGTTACAACCAAGAAAACTATAAGTCAAGTTAGGGTATTATTAACGGGAACAAAACACAAAAATTGACTTATCGTATTATTGCGAAGTGATACAGTATCCGCAGGAGGACCCATTTTAAAAAATGAGTTAAACTAAAATATACGCCTTTCTCTGAACTACAAGAAAATGTAATCATGCAATAATGCGATAAGTAGTACTTATCGTTATCTTGCACGCAGTGAGCGATATATATATATATATATATATATATATATATATATATATATATATATATATATATATATATATATATATATATATATATATATATATATATATATTCTCGGCCTGACTGAGATATCCATAGAGATCTAAACACAACCTCAGGTGATTGAGGTGTTAGTTGGAAACTATTTCAGTTAGAAAATATATTCAGATTCTCCCCACCCAGAGGAGGAGTACTTAATAAAATTTTGTATTAATACCAAATATAATAAAAATTCTCAGGCTAACTGAGATATCCCTAGAGATCTAAACACAACTTCAGGTATATGGGGTGTTTGTTTGGGATTATTTCAATTAGAAAAATTATTCAGTTGCTCAGCATCCAGGGGAGGGGACAGCCAATCAAATTTTGTTGAATGATAGAATATAATAATTTTGTTTAGGACATCTGAGATATCTCTAGAGATCTAAACACAATCTCAGGTATATCGAGTGTTAGATGGGGACCATGCCAATTAAAAAATATATTCATTTGGGGCAGTTAATAAAATTTTGTATTAATACCAAATATAATAAAATTTATCAGGCTAACTGAGATAACCCTAGAGATCTAAACAACACTTCAGGTATATGGGTGTTAGTAGGGAACCATATTAGATAAAAAAATACATTCAGTTGCTTACGAATGTGAAGTAAATGCTAAACTTTTGCTAGTTTCATTAATTGTGTTTGTGTTAGTGTTATTACCTGTGTAAGACGGAATTATCGAAAATAAGAGTTTTCTTCTATGTAGTTAGTAAATCTTATTAAAATTAACTGAATAATATAAAACCACTTAATCTGGACTAGTTACATGAATGTTTAGAATGTTTAATTTGACTCAAAATTATAATTAAAATTTAAAAAAACGACAATTACACTACAAATTATCAAACTATTAATGAACCAATTTAACTTAATTCAGGGAATGCAAAGTAAATATTTAAACAAGTATCGTATGATAAATGATAAAGAAAAAAATCCGGTTGCATTTACCGCTAAGGAAAACATGTTCCTATTCAGACAGCAAAAATAAATCGTATTCATAATTCTAAGCACCAAATTATACTATATTGTATAGATAGAATAGATACAACTATTAATTAAGAATTCTTGAATATGAGGTATCCCTAGAGATCTAAACAAAACCTCAGGTATATGGGGTGTTAGTTGAGGACCATTTCAGTTTGAAAATATATTCAGTTGCTTCCCATCCAGGAGAGGGGTCAGTTAATAAAATATTGTATGATAACGAAATATAATAAAATTTCGTAGGCGAATTGAGATATCCCTAGAGATCTAAACAAAACCTCAGGTATATAGGGTGTTAGTTGGGGACAATGTCAGATAGAAAATATATTCAGGTGCTCCCCATCCAGGGGAGGGATCACTTAATAAAATACATATTGTATTATGACGAAATATAATACAATTTCTCAGGCTAACTGAGATATCCCTAGAGATCTAAACAAGACTTCATGTATATGGAGTGTTAGTTGGAGACCATGTCAGATAGAAAATATATTCAGATACTCCCCATCCAGGGGAGAATGAAGTTAGCAAAATATTGTATTATGACGAAATATAATAAAATTTCTCGGGCTAGCTGAGATATCCCTAGAGATCTAAGCAACACTTCAGGTATCTTGAGTGTTAGTTGTGGACCATTTGAGTTTGAAAATATATTCAGTTGCTCCCCATTCAGGGCAGGGGTCAGTTAATAAAATATTGATTATGACCAAATATAATAAAAATTCTCAGGCAAACTGAGATATCCCTAGAGATCTAAACAAAACCTCAGGTATATGGGGAGTTAGTTGGATACCATTTAAGATTGAAAATATATTTAGTTGCTCCCCATCTTCGGAAGGGGTCAGTTTTAAAAATATTGTATTATGACGAAATATAATACAATTTCGTAGGCTAGCTGAGATATCCCTAGAGATCTAAACAACACTTCAGGTATATGGGGTGTTAGTTGGGGACCATTTGAGTTTGAAAATATATTCAGTTGCTCCCCATCCAGGGGAGGGGTCAGTTAAAAAAATATTGTATTTTGACGAAATATAATAAAATTTCGTAGGCTAACTGAGATATCCCTAGAGATCTTAACAACACTTCATGTATATGGGTTGTTAGTTGGAGACCATTTTAGTTAGAAAATATATTGAGTTGCTCCTTTTCCACGGGAGAATACAGTTATAAAAGTATTATTTTATGAAAATGAATAACATTGATGGTTTACCGAGTCTCGATCACGTCACGTACAACTGCATATGCGGAAATTACTGCAATTTAAGCTGAATTCCACATACTTCCAACGGTTGGTCTTGTCATTTATTAATCGTCATTGCGAATGCAAGGGGATGTGCAAACTGTACACGCTTATAACTGCCATTTCCGCTAGATGGGGAGCACCTGAATATATTTTCTATCTGATATGGTCCCCAACTAACACCCCATATACCTGAGGTATTGTTTAGATCTCTAGGGATATCTCAGTTAGCCTGAGAATTTTTATTATATTTCATCATAATACAATATTTTATTTTCTGATCCCTCCCCTGAATCGGGAGCAACTGAATCTAATTTTAAACTCAAATGGTCACTAACTAACACCCCATATACCTGAAGTGTTGTTTAGATCTCTAGGGATATCTCAGTTAGCCTGAGAATTTTTATTATATTTGGTCGTAATACAATATTTTATTAACTGAATATAATTTCAAACTCAAATGATCCCTAACTAACACCCCATAAACTTGAGGTATTGTTTAGATCTCTAGGGATATCTCAGCTAGCCCGAGAAATTTTATTATATTTCGTCATAATACAATATTTTATTAACTGACCCCTCCCCTGGATGGGAAGCGACTGAATGTATTTTTTATCTAATATGGTTCCCTACCGAGAATTTTTATTATATTTGGTCATAATACAATATTATATCAACTGACCCCTCCCCTGGATGGGGAGCAACTGAATATAATTTCAAACTCAAGTGGTCTCTAACTAACACCCCAGATACCTGAGGTTTTGTTTAGATCTCTAGGGATATCTCAGTTAGCCTGAGAATTTTATTATATTTGGTCATAATACAATATTTTATTTACTGATCCCTCCCCTGAATGGGGAGCAACTGAATATAATTTCAAACTCAAATGGTCCCTAACTAACACCCCGTAGACCTGAAGTGTTGTTTAGATCTCTAGGGATATCTCAGTTTGCCTGAGAATTTTTATTATATTTGGTCATAATCAATATTTTATTAACTGACCCCTGCCCTGAATGGGGAGCAACTGAATATATTTTCAAACTCAAATGGTCCCCAACTAACAACCCATATACATGAAGTGTTGTTAAGATCTCTAGGGATATCTCAGTTAGCCTACGAAATTTTATTATATTTCGTCAAAATACAATATTTTTTTAACTGACCCCTCCCCTGGATGGGGAGCAACTGAATATATTTTCAAACTCAAATGGTCCCCAACTAACACCCCATATACCTGAAGTGTTGTTTAGATCTCTAGGGATATCTCAGCTAGCCTACGAAATTGTATTATATTTCGTCATAATACAATATTTTTTTAACTGACCCCTTCCGAAGATGGGGAGCAACTGAATATATTTTCAATCTTAAATGGTACCCATCTATCTCTCCATATACCTGAGGTTTTGTTTAGATCTCTAGGGATATCTCAGCTAGCCCGAGAAATTTTATTATATTTCGTCATAATACAATATTTTATTTACTGATCCCTCCCCTGAATGGGGAGCAACTGAATATAATTTCAAACTCAAATGGTCCCTAACTAACACCCCGTAGACCTGAAGTGTTGTTTAGATCTCTAGGGATATCTCAGTTTGCCTGAGAATTTTTATTATATTTGGTCATAATCAATATTTTATTAACTGACCCCTGCCCTGAATGGGGAGCAACTGAATATATTTTCAAACTCAAATGGTCCCCAACTAACACTCAAGATACCTGAAGTGTTGCTTAGATCTCTAGGGATATCTCAGCTAGCCCGAGAAATTTTATTATATTTCGTCATAATACAATATTTTGCTAACTTCATTCTCCCCTGGATGGGGAGTATCTGAATATATTTTCTATCTGACATGGTCCCCAACTAACACTCCATATACATGAAGTCTTGTTTAGATCTCTAGGGATATCTCAGTTAGCCTGAGAAATTGTATTATATTTCGTCATAATACAATATTTTATTTAGTGATCCCTCCCCTGGATGGGGAGCACCTGAATATATTTTCTATCTGACATTGTCCCCAACTAACACCCTATATACCTGAGGTTTTGTTTAGATCTCTAGGGATATCTCAATTCGCCTACGAAATTTTATTATATTTCGTTATCATACAATATTTTATTAACTGACCCCTCTCCTGGATGGGGACCAACTGAATATATTTTCAAACTGAAATGGTCCTCAACTAACACCCCATATACCTGAGGTTTTGTTTAGATCTCTAGGGATACCTCATATTCAAGAATTCTTAATTAATAGTTGTATCTATTCTATCTATACAATATAGTATAATTTGGTGCTTAGAATTATGAATACGATTTATTTTTGCTGTCTGAATAGGAACATGTTTTCCTTAGCGGTAAATGCAACCGGATTTTTTTTTATCATTTATCATACGATACTTGTTTAAATATTTACTTTGCATTCCCTGAATTAAGTTAAATTGGTTCATTAATAGTTTGATAATTTGTAGTGTAATTGTCGTTTTTTTAAATTTTAATTATAATTTTGAGTCAAATTAAACATTCATGTAACTAGTCCAGATTAAGTGGTTTTATATTATTCAGTTAATTTTAATAAGATTTACTAACTACATAGAAGAAAACTCTTATTTTCGATAATTCCGTCTTACACAGGTAATAACACTAACACAAACACAATTAATGAAACTAGCAAAAGTTTAGCATTTACTTCACATTCGTAAGCAACTGAATGTATTTTTTATCTAATATGGTTCCCTACTAACACCCATATACCTGAAGTGTTGTTTAGATCTCTAGGGTTATCTCAGTTAGCCTGATAAATTTTATTATATTTGGTATTAATACAAAATTTTATTAACTGCCCCAAATGAATATATTTTTTAATTGGCATGGTCCCCATCTAACACTCGATATACCTGAGATTGTGTTTAGATCTCTAGAGATATCTCAGATGTCCTAAACAAAATTATTATATTCTATCATTCAACAAAATTTGATTGGCTGTCCCCTCCCCTGGATGCTGAGCAACTGAATATTTTTGATGTGTAAACATCTTTACGCGCGCCTACCAAAATTTTTTGTATTAGAGTAAACTTGTAAATGAAACGAACGGAAATGACGTATACCTACTTCGTTTGAAAAAAGCAAGAAACTCAACAAAAACAATTTTTACTATACATGGCATGCTTTTATGTATATGTATAATAGTAGGGAAAATGAAAAAATTAATTTAATGAATGAAATAGAAACCATCGACATTTCCATCGATAAGAAAAATCAAAAAAAAATTACGATTACGAAATTGCATACTCATACGATTAAAAACACAGTCAACAACTGCTGTATATTGCTTTATCACGAGTGACGAGTCTCTAGGCGCTGTTCATCACGTCGGCTATCAATGATCATGTCTTCTACTGAATGGGGTTATAATGACATCTCGTTTTTAGCATTGAACTGCCAGAGTCTCAGGTCACAGTCACGCAGGTATGCTCAATTCATTTGGTTTTCGAGACCTGGCTGCGCAATGACGAACTTGTTAATATTCCTACGTTTGAATGCTGTTTTCAGTTCAATAGAGATGGTTAGTGCATATTCCGTCAAAAGATCCATAAAATGAGCATAGTGGACACAAATAGTTTGCCGTACTTTTTCAAAACCAATATTGACGTAACAAATGGACTGGCGAATGGAACTATGGGCTGTCTAAAGTATATCGAATGCATAGGCATCCTAACCAGGACAACGAGAACGATGAAAACGTCGACAGTAAAAAATGTCAAACGACTCTGGATGGATTTCGGTTCAAATTCACAAGTTGGCAAGAAAGTCAGGTGGCTTGAAGCTGGATGGGCGCAGAAAACGAATATCGACCGATGTTTGGTGCACATTTCTAGAAAAAGCTCAACTATTAATCGAAACAACAATTAATGTTAAGCATAAACAACAATTAATGTAAAGCGTTGTACCTTCATGTGCCACCACAATTCATGCATTACACAGTGGTACCTACAACGAGATAGTCAGTATATACTCTTACGATAAAAGACACAGTTAACAAATTGTGTATATTGCTTTAGCACGAGTAACGAGTCTCGAAGGACTGTACATCGCGTCGGCTATCGATGATCATGTCGTCTACCATGGACGTAAAAATGGGACCTCAATGGGTCTTCTTCAAAATTAGCTATCGCGCTTCACCACAAATCCGCTTTATCCGTTGTAATGGCGAATTTTGTACGACATTATAATGACGTCTGGTTTTTAACATTGAACTGTCAGAGTCTTAGGTCATACACATCACCTCGACCTAACTGACACAGTCACGCAAGGATGCTCAATTTTCTTGCTTTTCCAGATCTGCGTTCAGTTCAAGAGAGACGGTGAGTAAGCTGCCGGAGTAACAATATATAAAAATTCAAATAGAATACTCATACCATACAGTCACCTCGCATAAAGAAATCATCATTGGACAAACAACTGGTATGAGCGTAACAACACAACTCATTGATGATATATATATATATATACGGCTGAACTTCAGCTTCTCAATGGGAATAAGATGCTTTCTGTAGTTGTATTACCCTCGCCGAATAAATCTTTCGAAGACATAATGAAGTTCATACATTTCGTCCTTGCCCCATATCCTAAAGAATTTCAAAAATTCTCCAAGGAGACTATCATCTTTTGCCGGTGATTATGAACGGGGATTTCAATATTAATGTTGCTGTTCCTCAAGCTGAACCACTTATAAACTTCCTGCGAGACGAATTCGATATGCACATGAACTCAGATCGAAATATATTTACTACTAGATATGGGACGATCATATTGTGCAGGTAATCAATGAAAATTTTTAAAGTTAGAGTCGACAGTATATAATATATCTTATTTTAGCTACCAAAATCCAATTGCGTCGATTATACCGAAAGAGTAATAGACCAATTTAACGATAATAAACAAATAAAAAACTCTGGTTAGTAAAATTGCATTCCTTCTTCCTTCAAATTAAACTGTACCCACGTACTATACACACGCCATGTTTACACATCTCCTTGAGAGTACTAATGGACTCACTTATTTTTTTTTCTAATTGAAATAATCCCAAACAAACACCCCATATACCTGAAGTTGTGTTTAGATCTCTAGGGATATCTCAGTTAGCCTGAGAATTTTTATTATATTTGGTATTAATACAAAATTTTATTAAGTACTCCTCCTCTGGGTGGGGAGAATCTGAATATATTTTCTAACTGAAATAGTTTCCAACTAACACCTCAATCACCTGAGGTTGTGTTTAGATCTCTATGGATATCTCAGTCAGGCCGAGAATATATATATATATATATATATATATATATATATATATATATATATATATATATATATATATATATATATATATTTGGTCATAATACAAAATTTACCCCTCTCCTGGATGGAAAGCAACTGAATATTATTTCTAACTGACCGTATCCGTTGTTCTGGAGTTATAATGGACCGTGCTTGAGACATTCTTATTCGATTTGCCTCCAAGCGCTGCTTACGCTCTTCATTAGTCTCATCGACTCGACACTCATGTGGCTTGCGTTGGGCTACCGATATTTTGACCCCTCACTGGTAGTAATTTTTCTAAAGAAATAAGTCACGAACTAATATCAATTCAATAACATACTTAACTACCGCTTTCAGTTTAATTGTTTTTTGCAAAATATTAATATTCAATGCGGAATTTGTTGTTGTTATGAAAACATGTGGCAGCAGAACTATCAAACTGAACGACGACAAAATTTTTTATTACCAAAATAGTATTCAAATTTTCGATTTTACCGGTAAATTTTCCCACAATATTCTTTCATACAAACTTTGTTCTGACAATTACGAACACAACAAATATAAAATTAGCCAAATAGATCAAACCATTCTCAAGTGATGATCTTTCATACATGCGGCAAATAATTTTTTTTATATAGATTACACAAGACAGACTCCAGATATTGGGTGAAATCTTTCTTAATTGACCTTGTTAAGGGTAGGTTAACTATATTCAGGTGTATAATAAATAATTTTTGAGTCAGGGAATATGGAATTTAATCGAAATGGTAAAGGCAACAAATGTGTAATTTAAAGGTCGATTTTATACCACTTTAGTAATTTATTATACCATGCCGCTACCCGGTATTGAGTGAAATGTTTCTCATTGAATGTAACTTCGTGTAACCTGACACAAAAAAAAAGAGTGAGTCCATTAGTACTCACAATGAGATGTGTAAACATGGCGTGTGTATAGTGCGTCCGTATACGTACAGTTTACTTTGAAGGAAGAAGGAATGCAATTTTACTAACCATAGTTTTTCATTTGTTTATTATCATTAAATTGGTCTATTATTCTTTCGGTATAATCGACGCAATTGGATTATGGTAGCTAAAATAAGATACATATACTGTCAACTCTAACTTTTCTAATTTTCATTGAAAAACTGCACAATAGTCGTTCCATATCTCGTAGTAGATATATTTCGATCTGAGTTCATGTGCAAATCGAATTCGTCTCGCGGGAGGTTTATAGGTGGCTCATTTTATTCCCATTGAGAAGCTGAAGTTCAGCCATGTATATATTATGAATGGGTTGTGTTGTTACCGTCATATCATTTGTTAGTCCAACGATGATTTCCTTACGCGAGTTGACTGTACAAGTTCAACTTGTATTTTTATGTATATTGCTACTCCTGCAGCCCACTGACCATTTCTCTTGAACTGAACGCATCATTCAAAATAAATAATATTAACATGCTCGTCATTGCGTAGCCAGATCTCGTGAAGCAAGAAAATTGACATTCCTGCGTGACTGTATCTGTTAGGTCGAGGTGATGTGACCTGAGACTCTGGCAGTTCAATGTTAAAAACCAAACGTAATTATTATCTCGTAAAAAATTGGCCATTACAACTTGAGCTATACTTAGCGGATTTATAGTAAGGCGCGATTGCTCATTTTGAAGAAGACCCATTGAGATCCTATTTTTACGTCCATGGTAGAAGACATGGTCATCGATAGCCGACGTGATAAACAGTTCTTCGAGACTCGTTACTCGTAATAAAGCAATATACACTAGTTGTGGACTGTGTCTTTTATCGTAAGAGTATATACTGACTATCTCGTTATAGGTACCACCCTGTGATGCATGAATTGCGGTGGCACATGCAGGTACGACTGGAAAACGATAACGCTTAACATTAATTGTCCGATTATTGTTTCGATTACCAGTTGAGCTTTTTCTAGAAATGGGCACTAAACATCGGTCGATATTCATTTTCTGCGTCCATCCAGCTTTAAGCCGCCTGACCTTCTTGCCTTGTGAATTTGCACCGAAATTCATCCAGAGTCGTTTGACATTTTTTAATGTTGACGTTTTCATCGTTCTCGTTGTCCCGGTCAGGATGGCTGCATTCGATATACCTCAGACAGCCCATAGTCCATCTGTTACGTCAATATTGGTTTTGAGAAAGTAAGGCCGACCTATGACAAGTGGAAGTTCGTACGGCAAATTGTTTGTGTCCATTATGCTTGTTTTATGGATCTTTTGAAGGAATTGCTACTCCGGCAGCCCACTAATCATTTCTCTTGAACTGAACGCGGCATTCAAACGTAGGAATGTTAACATGGTCGTCATTGAGCAGACAGGTCTCGGAAAGCAAATGAATTTAGCATATCTGTGTGACTGTCACCTGAGACTCTGGCATTTCAATGTTAAAAACGAGACGTTTTTATAACCCCATTTAGTAGAAGACATGATCATTGATAGCCGACGTGGTGAATATCTCCGAATAGAGACTCGTTACTCATGATAAAGCAACATACACAAGTGTTGACTGTGTTTTTAATCGTAAGAGTATGTAATCTCGTAAACGTAATTCGTATCGTATTTTTTTTTGATTTTTCTGATCAATGGAAATGTTGATGGTTTCTATTTTATATTAGTTTTTTTGTTTTCTCTATACTATTATACATATACATACAAGCATAGCATGCCATGTATAGTAAAAAAATGGTTTTTATCGAGTTTGTTGTTTTTTTTTACGAAGTAGGTACATACGTCATTTCCGTTCGTTTCATTTACAAGTTTACTCTAATACAAAAATTTTTGGTAGGCGCGAGCAAAGATGTTTACACATCAATAATTTATTTTAGACCTGGATAACCTTGATCTGCCCTTCACAAGGTCCATGGAGTAATATTTGACGTAATATTGGTGGCGGTCTGATGTAATACATTATTAAAGTTGGTAAAGCGACCTTTGAAATTACACACGGTAAAGGCTTTAATATTTGGAGCCAATTCCATGTAACCTGGCACAAAAGTAATTTATTAGACACCTGAATTAGGTTGATCTACCCTTCACAAGGTTCATCGAGTAACATTTAATCCAATATCTATTAGCGGTGGCTGTTTTGTGTAATAAACTATTAAATGTGGTAAAATCGATTTTTAAATTACATTTGAAGCAAGTTCCGGTAACCTGACATAAAAATAATGTATTACCCACCTGAATAAAGTAGATTTTTCCTTCACTATGCTTACGAAGTAACATTTGACTCAATATCTGGTGGCAATCTGGTTGTAATAAATTTTTAAATGTGACAAAACCCACATTTGTGTTGCAATTGGGAACCTATATCTTCTGATGCCAATTCCGTCTAATATAACAAAAAAATATTTTATTACACACCTGGATAAGGTTGACTTACTCTCGACGAGACTTCTAGTGCAATATTTGGTCCAAAATCTGGTGGCAGTCTTGTGTAATAAATAATTTAAGTTGGTAAAATTGACTTTCTTGTTATAATTAATGTTTGGGGTGAAATTGAATGTAAATAATTTCTAATAAATTTCGGTCCAAGAACCGATTATATGCCGATATTATAGTTATATTAACAGTTACAATTTTGGTGGTGCAGGTTTAATTGTAAGCTGAACCGGACCACTCGTTCCTCGATAACAGTAACTTAATGAAATCGGAACTTGTTGTAATAAATGTGTAATAACTTATGGTATGGGTTTTATTGAGGTGGGCTAATTTGGTCGGTGCAGGTATAAAGCACTGAATTTTTACTATATTTGGTTATAATAGAAAATTCTATAAATAGTGGTCACTGCTGGAGGTTGAGCTACTGATTATTTTTTCTCTAATTCACCTTGGTATTCAACTGAGTTTGTGTTTAGATTTCTAGGCATATCTCAGTTGATCTAACAATTCTTAATATATTTTTGGTTATAATACAAAATTCTATAAACTGTTCTCATCTCTAGATAAGGGTGTCCTCACTATTTTTCTTACTAACGTGAACCCCAACTAATAATTCATATTGCTCAGGTTATATTTAAATCTCTATAAATATCTATTGTGGTCCTAAGCACTATCATTATATTTGTTACCATTTCAGTTAAAAATAGAAGTTCCCTGCCTTTGGAGCTTGGTATGTTATTTTTTTAATTTTTCTATTATCCCCACCCATTTTACCCGAGTGTGGATTATAATTTCTCGCGGTTATCTTATTTGATTTCAATTATTCTTCCTTATGTAGTTCGGATACCGATTTTCTAGTTATTTTTTTTAAACTTTTATTAACCGCAATATTCTTATTAGTTAATGGTTGGTTAATGAAATGATAAATATATTATAACTAGCTGAGTTACCCGGCGTTGCACGGGAGGTATATATTTCAAATATCTTGATTGTTATGCAAGAATTCTCTCTTTACATCGCTGTAGTTGCAATCACATATGAAAAGAAAATTATAAGTAGCTGTATTCAGTAACGGGTGCCTTCGTTAATGCATTCAGGCGAACTTTTGTAATGATATTATTGGACATCCTGTTTGTGAGGATAATTACTTAATTTTGGTTTGGTATTTGTTACCAGTTGCCAAATAATTATACTCCATTTTTACAAACCTTCAACCAGATCAAAGTTAATAATAAATATAAAGATATTTTAGTTAATAATTTTTATTATAAAGCCTTTTGATAAACAATATTTTTGGTTTTACCATTTGATGTGTAAATAAATAAATTTTTTGGCATTCCCACTCTGGAGCAAGCAACATACAGTTGGCCATGTGAAAAGCATGAATTTTCCAAAATAACACCAGATATTTTCAATGATTGCCCCTGGGCTTTGTTGATTGTCATTGCAAAAGCAAGGCGTAATGGGAATTGTAGTCACTTGAATTCAAACAACAAATCGGTGGGAAACATAGGAATGCGCGGAATTAGCACATCTTCTCCTTTACTTTTACCGGTAATAATCGTTGCTTCAATCACATTCGGCATCAATTTCTTCACACAAAGTCGTGTTCCGTTGCACAATTTCTTTGGAGCTAAATTTGGGAGCAGTATTATTGGTGAACTCTCTTTTAAAATTAGTATGTGTGGTGGAATACCAGCTGGCTCCAAAGAATTAAGAAACTATTTTATAATTGACGGATTGATTCTCATCAGTAACCGTGTCGATAGATTTGTATTTAATTAGTGGCCCGGGTAGTTTCGATTGAATTTCATTATTTAATTTACTAACGCCGTCATTTTTGGGACCTAAAGATTGTCTTAAATTTAAATTAATAAAATTAATTTGAATAATTAAATCAATTATAGTAGAGGTATGATTTATGTATAACAATCGCACGCTAGATTTCCTTTTTGGTGTCTAAATTTTTTCGACTAAGGCGCTATTTCGGAACATTTTCATAATTGTATCTATGCATACATGTAAAAATGAATTCTTGATCCAGGGCAGACTTTCGGATTGGAGCATGTCACTAATTTCATATAACCCCTTTCGTAAAGTCATTCCCTTCAAAAAATCTTAAAATAATTGAAATTTGAGAAAAAATTTGTACCACAGCCCCTCGACCCCGGGGTCCAGCCCCTTCAAAAGTATCGTGGTCTTGGTCCTGAACATGCAACATATACATGGTAAACATTTCATGACGATCGGTAAAGCGGCTAAGGCGTTATTTCAGAACAATCAAATAATTGTATCTATACATGTAAAAATTAATTTTTGATCCAGGGGCGGACCCTCCGAATTCGAACATGTCTCTTATTTCATATAACTTCTTCCCAAAACTCATTCTCGTAAAAAAATTTAAATTTTTGAAAAAATTTGTACCATGGCCCCTAGACCCCGGGGTCCAACCCCTTTCACAATATCGTAAGATTGGTCCTGAACATGCAAAATTTCCATGGTAAACATTTCATGGCGATCGGTTGAGCGACTGAGAAGTCATTTTGGAATAATCAAATATTTGTATCTATACATGTAAAAATTAATTTTTGATCCAGTGCTGGGCTACTCGGATTTGAACATGTCAGTAATTTCATATAACCAGCCCCATAAACTCATTTTCGTGGAAAATTTTAAAGAAAATTAAAATATTTGAAATAATTTGTACCGCAGCCCCTAGACCCCGGGGTCCAGCCCCTTCCAAAATATCAAAAGGTTGGTTCTGGATATGCAACATTTCCATGGTAAACATTTCATGGCGATCGGTTGAGCGACTGAGAAGTCATTTTGGAATAATCAAATATTTGTATCTATACATGTAAAAATTAATTTTTGATCCAGGGCTGGGCCCCTCGGATTCGAACATGTCAGTAATTTCATATAACCCGCCCCATAAACTCATTTTCGTGGAAAATTTAAAGAAAATTAAATTTTTTAAAAAATTTGTACCACAGCCCCTAGACCCCGGGGCCCAGCCCCTTTCAAAATATCATAAGGTTGGTTCTGGATATGCAACTTGTACATGGTAAACATTTCATGGCGATCGGTTGAGCGGCTGAGACGCCCATTCGGAACAAACAAACAAACAAACAGGAATTCATTTTTATATACATATATAGATTTCTTTCGGTTTATGTTAAAGATATTTGCCAAATATTTAAAATAAAACCAAACGTTATTTCCGCTTAATACAGATATCATTTTGATATGCACCAACACATATAAACGATTAGCATAGATTTAGTAATAACTTCACACTGCTATATAAGCATGTGAAGTTTTTACTAATTTGTTTACTAGTAAAACTTTAGCAGTAACTTCACATGCATATATGGCTCTGGTTGATTTTTTTTCTTTCCAAAACCCAAATTACCCCTTTGAGGCAACGGTTTTCAGTCGATAGAAGATATAAAGGAGCATTCGCGACGAGAACTGAAGTTGATTCATACATACATAATTATTTTAATTCGAAATTTATCTTTTATTTCATTCATTTTAATTTTTACTACTATCAGAGAAACTACTACTTTCTAAAATAGCAAAGTAAAATTTATTGATTTAAATATAATTCCTCTTCTGAATATTTCCTAACGATAAAAGAAACACCTCACAGAAGGATCAATATATCATAATGGAAAAATAACAAAATAAAATTTGGAGTTTAGTATGGAAACAAATAGAATTAGAACTATATTTAATTTAATTATTAGGGCATCAGGTGTATGGGGAATATACGTTTATATTTAAAATCAGTTGAATATTCTGGAAGCCACAAAATATTAACACTATATAAATCGAATTCAAAATTGTGTACAGCAAATCTTCGATATCCCAATCGTATTTATAGGATATTGCTACAGTTTGCTTAGATTTATTTCTTCTACAATGATCTGAAATGTTACCCTTATTTTATCAACACCCTATATAAAATAAAAAGTTTCGCTCAAATATATGAAAATTTGAGGGAAAAAGGGGTTTAAACATATTTACATACAAAATAGCCAGGATAAAATACGACTTAAAACTAGTAAAATATATAAATTGATTTGGGTCACGGTTGTAAATTTATATAATATTTGAAAGGTTATCCATATTTTTTTGTTTGAACCTTCCTCCACCCATAGAAAACAAATTCCTTAACAATACAGGTAATGGTTTGATTTCAAATTCTGTTTTTTATCACATTCGGTTGGTCATTTACGACATTAAATGAAATGTTCGTGACATTGATAAAAGGATTGATTCTATTGAACCGAAATAGGGTTTTTGTAAAAGTAATTGTTCCTTGGCCCCAAAATTATTTGGGTTGATTCATTTATCGATGAAATATATATTTTAGAAATTTTATCTACAATCTCGTTTGAATAAAACTTTCACGGTAATTAACTTTAACCTGTTATTAGCGCAAACTTCTCTGTTAATATTTTAATTCCAAATTAATTACTGTCTATTGCTGAGGAGCATTCATTTAAGCAGTAGTTATACCACATAAAAGTTATGCAGGAAAGGCCATTATAGTATATTATTTGATATATGTACGCCTGGAAAGAAGCTATGGGTACCATCCGCTAATTGCTATTAATATTTAGTTTACAATGGCGTAGAGCAGGGATTCTAATTTTTACATACGAAAACTGTACACAATTTATAGTAGATAAAAAGACAATTTATGGTAGATTTTAGTGCTAATTACTTAAATTTTTTATTTGGATAGGCGATTGTGAGAGCAAAATTCATACTGAGACAATCGTTGCAGAAGCTCTTGGGAAAATTTGTTACTTAAACATATTTCTCCATAGAGATTCTCTCGCTTATATCGCCATTTATATGTATTTTTATCAAAGAGTGATTGTAGCATGATTTAATTCGTTCCATTTGATCGTCCCATTTCTGCTTGATTGTTTTTTTTTATTCTAGCAATGATTACTGTTTTCGCGACAAGTGTGTGCGCCTCATAAGCAGGGTCAGATTATTATACGAAACATTCTAAATCTAGCTAAATTTCTGTTCTCATACCACAGTCAAAACAATATTATTTCTTGCCGTCTTTTAAACCTTTCAAACAAACCTTTACTAGCTGAGAATTGAAGCTCCCTAGAATTGGATGAAGACTGCTCTTCCTTTTCCAAATAATCAAAAATGGATAAGGCTTTACTACGAATAATGACTGAACTAAATGTCATTCTTTTTTGATGTTGGTTTTCTATTCACAAGCTTAGCAATTTTTCAGTCTGCTCTATTACAGAATTTGATTTTTTTGTGGTTTTTGAAGATAATGGTGTAGAATAAGCAACTGAACTGCTCATTTTCTCAGCATTTAATTTATTCTTCTTATGCTTGATTCATTTACATTATGTCTCTTAGCTAATACAGATAATTTTTCGCCATTTTTTTTTGCTTTAACAATTGCTAATTTTAACCTCAATGTTAATTTTTTTTCTTTTTCTAGCCACGTTCATTTTACGGAATTTAATAAAACTGTAAAAATATGTGCTTTAACATTAAATCTTTAACGGAAAAAATTTATCTTAAATAAAAAACTGTTATAGGGTAAAATAAAACTGGAGAAGTTGGTGCAATACTCACTTTAGTATAAATCTACACTAAAATAAAAAATCCTAAGGCTAAAAATTTAAACATCGAAGATGAGGCTTGAAATTTTGCTTAATGCCTAAATAAAAAAGCTTAAGCCTACTAATTTGTTTTGGGCTAGAGTACTTGTATTCATATAGCCCTAAAAATAAAAAAGTTTGAGCCTAAAATTTGATTTTCGGCTACGAAATTTTGTTAATGTTCAAATAAAAAATTTAAAACATTACACTCACTATTCACTAATTGATATGGTAGGTGAGAAATAGGTTCATAGAGAGAGCACAAAACAAAATTGGTGCACCAGCGTGTTTGGTTGCCGCCTCGGTGGCAAAGTGGTCAGCATGCTTGCTCCAGCGACCGGAGGTCCCGGGTTCGATTCCCGGTGGTGAAAAAAATTCACGGCTGCTTTAGGATCAATGAATTAATCACTCATTATCCGAAATGAAAATATGATTATGAAACTTCATTTGAGGCGGCCAATCCCTTGATGGGATATAGTGTCAGAGAGAGAGAGAGCGTATTTGGTTCTCTCGTATTTACTTTTTTTTTTGTTTTTTTTTATTCCGTTGCATACTCTTGGTACAAAATTTCGTTGCATTTTTCTATACATATCCCTTTTTCAACCAAACAAAAAATGGCTTAATTTAAGTCCAAACCACACAAATGGTGAGTAAAAAATCATAGTATGTAATGGTGTTTTTGTTAAAAAATTTCGCTTGATTTGAAGTACAACCAACACAATTGTGAGTACAGTTATGGCGATGATTCATGTATAATTTTTTTGTCTTATATGATAAACACGAAAATCACATTAAGCGACACATTTTTTTTTTTTTTTTTTTTATTTAAATTATTACAACTGAATACAATTCATCTAGTTATTTTTCTTTCTTAATTTACTCAATTGTGAATGAGAAGAAGCCCATTGGCCGGCTCCATTTATTGGTTATTTACTGAAGTAGTCTTTGCTTTGGTGTCCTTAATCCATTAAATCAATTGGTTTCGTTCTCTGCAATCGTCTTACTGGATAGGAGGTGTCCAACATACCACGAAGTTCTTCATTTACATGTTGACAAATACGTTGTCCATGTATTACTGCAAGTTTTTTTATTTCTTCTTGGACCGTCGGGATATTTAGATCCCTATGAAGGTCATCATTCCTAATGTACCACGGAGCGTTAACTATACCACGTAGCACTTTGTTTTGAAAAGTTTGTATTATTTTAGTGTTGGTTTTCTTTGTACAGCCCCAGAGCTGTATTCCGTAAGTCCATACAGGCTTTAGCACCTGTTGATATAATAGCAATTTATCTAGTTGATATAATAGCAATTTACGGTTGACAATTCCGAGTTTTTCCCGAGCAGCCAATACATTTTTTGATATTTGATATTAAGTTCTTCGTTTTTTCTTTTTAACGTGCTCTTTCCATCTGAGCCTGGTATCTAAGGTTATCCCTAGCCTTATTTGCATATGGAATCTGCTGACCGTTAATGATTACAGGTTTGTAACTGACTTTTAGATTAGTAAAATTCACATGCCTGGATTTCGATTCATTGAGCCCGATACGCCACTTTTTTGTCAATTTTATGATTTTGTCACATGCTTCTTGAAGTTTCGTTGTCGATTGCTCGATAGTCTCTCCTACTGAGAGAACTGTAGTGTCATCAGCAAATGTTGCAACGGTAACACCGTTTAAATGAGGTAGATCTCTGGTGTAGATTAGGTAAAGAATTGGTCCCAAAACACTACCCTGCGGGACTCATGCCGAAATCTTTTTTTGCTCGGAATATTCATCTTCATATTTCAGCCGACAGTGGTGATGATTCGCTATGTATGATTTTAAAATCATGTAAGATTGTTTTGGTAACTCTCTATGTAATTTAAAGAGTAAACCTCTGTGCCACACCTTATCGAAGGCCTGTGTCACATCTAAGAAGATACCAGAGCAAACCTTTTTCCTTTCTTATGTATTCTCAATGACATCTGTAAGCCTGTGAACCTGCTCAATAGTTGAGTGTTTCTCTCTGAAACCAAACTGATATTCTGGGATAAGGTTTCGTTGTTCTATGGTTTTTTTCAATCTTTTGAGCAACAGCCTCTCAAACAATTTCGCTAGTGTTGGTAGAAGTGAAATTGGCCGATAAGATTTTCTATCATTCGATGGCTTGCCCGGTTTCGGAATCATTATTACTTCTGCTACTTTCCACTGCATTAGCACATGTTTTTTCCTGAGGATCGCATTGATTATGTGCAGTAATTTACGGGTCCCTTTTTCACGCAGCTCCTTTATTATTTGCCCTGTTATCAGATCGTAACCAGGAGCTTTCTTTGCTTTTATGTTCTTAATTTCAGCTTTTAGTTCTTTCAATGTTACAGGCCTGATATATTCGAAATCAAATATTCTGGGCGTATCAGCAGTGTTTTCGTAACTGGTCTGCCGACCTAGAGGTTGAAATGTTTCTTCAAGATGTTCAGCAAACAGGTCAGCTTTATCTTTCGCACTTCTAGCCCAATTCCCATCGTTTGTTTTGATTGGAGGGATCTGCGTTTTTGGTCGTTTTAATCATTCTGTTGCTTTCCACAGGGAATAGTCGGTATCTTTAGTTGGGGCTGGAGAACAAAGATATTTTCCAATTGTTTCATTTTTCATTGCTTTTATGAGTACCTTAAGTTTGATGCACAAGTTGTTTAAGGTGGGTTTATCTTGCGGCGCACGTGTATTCTGCCATTTCTAATCGTACTAATTCTCTTACTTATATTGGGGAAAAGTATTGGGCTAAAAAAAGGTATTATCAAATTGTTTAATGGTACACCTAATCTTAGAGATTTTTGGAAAAATGTAAATTCATTGTTTCGCAAAAGTAATACTACTAATGACATAGTAATCCGTGATGATAATGTTGTGATTTCTGATGTTCATAAAGTTGCTGCTAAATTTAACCAATATTTTGCTGAGTGTGGTTTTTTATTGGCTAGTACGCTTAATAGTGATAAAAATTTTAATAGATTTAATACGGTTCACAGTATATCTAGTTCCATCTGTTTTCAACCTTCAACTCCAACTGAGATATTCAATCTAATCAATGAACTTGAATCATGTAAAGAATCTGGACCAGATAATATTTCGGCTGCAGTTCTTAAGACAAATATTCATCAATTTAAGTATCTTCTTTCAGATCTATTCAATAAAGTTATATGCAGTGGCATTTATCCTGAATGCTTGAAAGTGGCTAAAGTTGTGCTTGTCTTTAAAAGTGGTGACAAGCTAGATGTTCATAACTACCGTCCAATTTCAATATTGTCCGTTTTTGATAAATTACTGGAGAAAGTTTTAAATAATCGTATAAACAATTTTTTGAAAGAACATAATTTCTTTTATAGATATCAATATGGTTTTCGTAGTGGTGTTGGTACTGAAATAGCGTTGATTGAAACGGTTGATATGATAAATCTTGCATTAAATAATTCATCGTATATGGGTGTTTTGTTTCTTGATTTACGTAAGGCATTCGATTGTATTGACCATGCTATCTTACTTGAGAAGCTGTATCAATATGGGTTTAGAGGAACTCCATTTAATTTATTGAAGAGTTATCTGGGCAATCGATTGCAATACGTTTCCATTAATAAACATTCTAGTACTCTTCAACCAATCACTTCTGGAGTACCGCAAGGTAGTGTTCTGGGTCCAACACTGTTCCTAATTTTTATAAATGACATTTGTAAATTGAAATTGTATCGTAAAATTCGATTATTTGCTGATGACACATCACTTTTTTATACTGTTAATAAATGTGAGGATATTCGCGCAATGGTTCAATCTGATTTGTTGGTTCTAAATGAATACTTCAATTGCAAAGACAAAATTTATGTTATTTAAATCGGCACATAAAACTGTTAATACGACTTTTAATTTAAGTATATCCAACATAAATATTGAAACAGTTGACAGTTACAAATATCTAGGTTTGATATTTGATTCAAAACTAAATTGGGAAAGCCATATTGATCACATTTGCCAGAAAATAGCCCCTTTGGTTGGCTATATGCGCAAACTTTCTTATTTTATCCATACATCAGTACTGCGTAATATTTATTTTGCGTTCATTCACTCGCGGCTTAGTTATGGCATTGGTGCTTACGGGCTGTCGGCAAAGTCTAGGTTATGTAAGGTCCAATCTCAACTAAATAAAACTCTTAAAGCAGTATATAAATTGCCACTTTTGTTTTCAACCTTTGAATTATATTCTAGTGTCGCTAAAGGTGTTCTTCCGTTATTAGCGTTGAACAATTTATCCATTGTGGCATATGTTCATGTGGTTATTAATAGTGACGGTATTTTATATAACTTGGGATTTCGTACGCCTGTCCATATGTATCAGACTCGATTTGCACATAATATTTGTAGAGCAGCGTTTAATAATGAATATGGTAGGAAACGGGTATAATATATTGGCCCGCTAAATTATAATAAATTACCAGAACCGGTGAAATTAATACGAGACTTGCATAATTTTAAACAAGCTGTTAAGGAATATTGTCATTCGAACATCTCGCGTTTTCTGCTCTAGGGTGATTGTAAAATTGCATTAAATATCTACACGTTTGTTTATCTTTGTAAATATATAGTTTAATTATTTATTTTTATTATTATACATACTGTTATTTTATGGTCTTAATTAAATTCGGTAAACCCTTTCAAAGTACAATAAATCCACTGGGGAAAATGAAGCTTTTATTAAATTGCTGTAAGTTTAGTTTGTTGACAATAATATTATTTCTAAATATTGTAAACTATTGTATCACTGAGAAAAAAAAACCAGTAAAAATAAAAAAATATACATATAAAATCAAAAAAATATACATATATTTTTTAGGCGAAAAGTCTCGTTTTTAAAATCAAAAAGATAATCTTTTTAATTTTAAAATAAATTTTTTCGCCAAATTTGTTTATAAAAATAAAAAAATTGTTTTTATTTTCAAAAATACATTCCTTACATTTTTCAAAGAGTTTTCTTAAATTTTAAGAGATTGTTTTTTAAAAATAAAAAACTATTTGCTAGTTTTAAAAGTTTTATTTTAATTTTTAAATAATTATTTTTTAAGCCAGCAAAAACAAAGAGGTCATAAACTCATAATATAATATATCTACCACAATAAGTAGAAAATTAACTCCCCCTCCCCAATTCTTAACCCCCAGGGTCATTGTGTAAAAATACACACAACCCTTAAAAAATATAATGAGAACTTCCGCAAGTTCTTTCTTGGCAGTTTGGTTTCGTACTGATAAAAAGTTGGTAATCGACCAAAACCAAACTGCAAAAATTCAAGTCTTCCTACCTTTAGTATAACACAAGAACATATAGATTTTGCGAATTATATAAAATATAGACGAATTGAAAAATAAAACAACGGGATTTCTGGCAAACCAATAAATATAAACATTTTCATAAGGTCAAAAAAATTGTTTTAAAATTCTAGAACTCTTCTTTTGAAATAAATTATTCTGCTTAAATAAATAAACTTTTTAAATTTAAAAAGTATTTTATAAATCATTTTATAAAATATGTTATTAAAATATAAAAAACTATTCATTAGTTTATAAAAATCTCATTTAATTCCAAAAAAATACTTTTTAAATTCAAAAAAATTTGTAACTTTTAGAAATTAAAAACTTCGTTTTTTAATTTTACAAACCAAAAGTTTTCTCAGTGATACTTATATACTCAATGAAATAAAGGAATTAATTAATAATAAAATAAAAAAATACCTGTGCATCGAGACATGCGTTTCTAACAAGGCTCTCGTGGTCTTATATGGCCCAATTATAGCTCAATAAATACTCATCAATTTTTACTCTGTAACTTTTTAGTTTTAGTATTGGCCCGCGATGCCATTATATTTGTCGAATAGTTCTGGTCCTAATCTATACCTGTGCATCGGGACATGCGACTCTAACAAGGCTCTCGTTTATACATATATGGCCCAATTATAGCTCAAAAAATACTCATCAATTTTTACTCTGTAACTTTTAAGTTTGAGAATTGGCCCGCGATGCCATTACATTTTTCAAATAGTTCTGGTCCTAATCTATACCTGTGCTTCGGGACATGCGATTCTAACAAGGCTCTCGTGGTCATATATGGCCCAATTATAGCTCAATAAATACTTATCAGTTTTTACTCTGTAACTTTTAAGTTTTAGTATTGGCCCGCAATGCCATTACATTTTTCGAATAGATCTGGTCCTAATCTATACCTGTGAATCGGGACATGCGATTCTAACATGGTTCCCGTGATCATTTATGGCCCAATTATAGCTCAATAAATACTCATCAATTTTTAATCTGTAACTTTTAAGTTTTAGTATTAGCCCGCGATGCCATTATATTTTTCCAGTGCAATAAGGCTCTCATGGTCATATTTTCGTCTTCCGGCCCGAATTTAGTGCAACGTGCAAATTTGTGCATACTACCTATATCGCTTTCGTCCGAAAAATAACTTTTTAACTATAATAATCATTAAATAATTACTATGTTATCAAAAACAAATAATTAATATGTTAAATTTATTAGTTATCAAATTATAATATGTACTCTTTTCAAAAAGAATGTCGATTTAACCACAGTCAAGTTACAATCAGTTATGTAAACCAAAGGAAAATTTATGTTCAAATCAAATTCTCGATCTCGTTACAAATGGAAAAATATTTCTAGCGGCTGTTAGAGAAATGATTAGCTAAAACTCAAATCCTATTTCGTCTATCTTGCTCAATATATTCATATTTCTCGCTCAATATATTTTTTTAATACGCGCGCGAACAAATGAAAAATTTTATATTTGTGTGTACAGTATAAAAGAAACAAACGGAAAAATACAAATTCAACGTATTTTTTATTTTCGTTTGAAAATATCCTTTCTCGTTATTGTATGTTTTATATTTAATAAAACAGAATGTTTTGAAAACTAAAACGCACGTATTATGTATATACTATGCATATATTAGATGTATATACATACATATGTACTATTTAAAATATTATGTGTGCACGATCGATAATTTCTTGTCGTTTAGATATATAAAATTTAAAAAACGTGTGATCATGAAAAGGAAGAAGATCTATTTTCGATGTATGTATGTATGTACGTATCTACATTGATTATGGTTTAGTGCGCTGCATGAAATATAGTTTATAAAAAAGAAACAAATATATGGAGGAAATGATGCGAAACATCAAAAATTTATGAACGAAAGGGAAAAATACTATAATTAAATTGTTTTTAGTGATCGCAGTAAACGTTTAGATATACATATTACATATTTGTGTTTAGTTACATTATGTATATTTTATATGCCTATCTCTAATTGGTCGAAATTAAATACATACATTCATTACTTAATTTTTCCTAAGTGTACTATAAAGATGATTGATATATGATCTAAATTCAATAATATTAAAATTCCTAACAATTTTATAAATGATTTTATTTTTGAGAAAAATAATAAAATCAGCTTAGAGCGGAAAGATGCCTTTGGGAGGATGTACTATGTATTTGAATTTGCATCCAAAAAATTGGTTAAGCATATATAGTACATTTTCCACTTTCCACTTATTCCATATTATCTGAAGCATGGTATAGTATTTGAATTGTTTCAAATAAAAGCTAGTTATTGATTTTAACCAAATTTGCAAAAACATTAATATTTCGATGTCGGTTGTGATATATAGAATTATGAGTATACACAATATCCTTGGAATTCCATTTTTAAACTTCTAACCCCAAGTAAAAACCATCCTAAGGTTTAAAAATGAAAATAAATAAATTTCGTTTTTTGTTGTTTTCAACCGAGTTATAAGCTTACATTATAAGTACACCGCAATTTTTCAGATACCAACCACCGCTTATCATGAAAACTACCCCAAATTTCTCTAGAATAAATGACCTTTTTTTTGACAATTTCAAAAATAGACATTTCAATATCGGATATTGGGTATCGCTTTATAATCCTCATCAGAAGTGCAATTCGATTGTTAAGTTGTTGCTTGTAACTTTAAATCATGGAAACAAATTTATTTAGCCACCCACTTTATTTATTAGGTGTATAACTTAATTTCTACAGATTTTTTTTCACGGTATTTTGCGGTTTTTATAGGATCGGACGCAATGTTTCGAAACAACGAACGACAAGTCTACGTGAGTTACATAACCTCTCAGAATAGCAGAGTTTATGATTACAACTGATAAACAGCACATTTGGCACTGCATTCTATACGAATTCCAACAAGGAAAAAATGCTCCTAAGGTACGGGAATCAATTTGTAGTGTTCTTGGTGTCTTATGAAACGTGTAATTATTGGTATAAACGTTTTAGAATTGGTGATTTCGATCTTAGTAACAGCCTCGAAAGTTTGAAGATGTGCGAGCTAACCTGGAATCTACAACAGCAACAGGCATAACTCTGAAAAAATTAATACCTAAATAACATACTGCCTAATAATTGGATTCACCTAAGTTTTCAATTCCTAAAAATCATAAATAACTATCAAATGTTTAAATTCTCCTGAACTTTTGAAAATTTAAATAAATTTTGAGAAATATGTACTACGGACTTGGAGCAAAATATTCTCTAAACAGTTATTTTTCAGTAATTATCTTCTCCTGTACTAAATATTAATTTATTACATTAATATGCCCAGCACCAAGTGAATTTTCTGAAACTGGTGGTTATGTAAATGTATTTAATTAATGTGTAGTAATCCATCGCCCTACATAATACTTTAGTCATATATAGTCTACTGAGATTGTCACAGATTTTAGTGAGACCTCATTAAACCTTTTATGTAACATGTCTTTGTTTTCGGTAAAACTTCAGTAGGCTGAACTTGCTCGACATGTTCGACAGAGTTCGTAGTATAAATATTTTTTGTATAAGGCCTCCTGCCTGATGACATAAATCAAAGATAAGATCACGAACGCCGCACGGAAGTCCAGAAAATACTCGAACTCAATTCAAATAAAATTAATTAATTTAAAACGAGTTCACAATTTTAAATTACAATAGAACAAAGAAAAATATTTTGAATATCAGTGAAACTAGCTTTATTGGATTGATAATTCCAACATACCGCCATTCGACTTTTTTCGAATTTCGATTCGAAGTGATGGTACAACGTACAACATACCGCCCCTGTTGTTTATTTGTGACAAGAAGCCTATACAATTTTGGTGATTGTACCACTAACTGAAGTGGTGCAACTGGCGTGTAACTTAAGCTCTTAAGTCGTGACATGACTGGTTGAGGCATTTTAACCCTTTCACTCCTCAATTAAACCCGGCTACTTAAAAAAATATTTTTCGTTGTTTATTTAACAAATAGATATCACAGATCACCTTTTACTAAAATTTGTGCCATGGCCTAGCACAGGTTGTTAAATCTATGATGTACATTATAATGTACAAATTGGGTAAAACCTCGTGTGGCGCTTAACGTTACTTCAATTTGGTTAAAAAGAAAATATAAGTTTTAATTATAAGAATTATTGTATTTCGTATACATTAGTGCAGGTACTTATTAACTATCTCAAATTCATTATTTCATCACAAATTCCTATTACAAAAAAAAAAATTAAAGAAAACATAAATAAAATAAAAAATAAATGTTAAAGAGTTATGTGTTAACATTGCCTAAAGGTTTTGTACTGGAATGAAATGCCTTATAGCAGTTTCGATCCTTCATCAAACATAAGTGAACTTGGCATTTAACACAGAAGATATGTGTGCGACCCTTACAACCAAACATCTTACAGCGTGTTGATTCCTTGTTGTTGTTAACGTCTGGCAAATGTGCTATGTTATCTAATTGAATATCAATAATAGGACGTATTTCCTTACTATGTCTAGTATTAGGTTCAACAGGTAAGTCTTCATTAGTTGGTCGGCCACGTTTTCTGCTATTTTCCGCTGTACATAGAAGGTAGTATGCGATTTCCATTCTAAAGTCTAACAATTCTTTTTTAGTAGGCAGTTCTCGCCGCAATATAATTACACGAAGGTTCCACTTTTTAGATTTTATGAAAGTTCTGCAATAAAACAAGCTCTGGTCAAGGTTATCAACTCCGCCCATGTTTTTGTTGTATAACGTTACTATCTCTGGTTGCGGAATTTCAATGTGTCGTTTTAAATTATTATCCCATCGCTTAACAAGAGATAGCTCACCTTTTCCTACAAAATTTGATGCAATATATACTGATTTGTTATCTAACCATCTAATTAGCACAACGTTTTGATCGCGGTCGCTTAACTCCTCAAACGATCCACGAGGCATTTTTTTAAACTGTTTTTCATTTTGAAAAGGAGGTTTGAAAAAACGGGTAATCCTAGCTGTGCCTGCGGCGTTAATGCCTTTTTTCTTGAGTATCTCGAGCAGTGTATATGATGTAAAGAAATTGTCAAAAAATAATTTATGTCCTGGTCGAGTTATCCGTTGAGCTAAATGTAGCACGACGGCTGCGCCAAAACCAAAAGACTTTTTATTGTATTCCGAAATCTCAGAAGAGGCATCCTGATATATAAAAAAATCATAAGGTTGACCACTGCTACCACACAAGACAAATAATTTGATTCCCCATTTATTAGGTTTATCTTTAATATATTGCTTAACCTTTAGTCGGCCTTTGAAAGGTATTATTTGTTCATCGATACTTAGGTTCTCGTCAAGCTCAAGCTGCAAGCATCGGTCTCGTACGGCATTTATAATGGGTCTCACCTAAATATTAAATGACTTATTATAGAAAACATTTATGATTGTTTATAAGGATTACTCATTTTCACATATACATACCTTAAAAAATATGTCCTTATTATCTGGAGGAATTTCTAAATTATTTACACAATGTAAATTTGTTCGCAATTGATAAAATCTATCTGGAGTCATTGTTTTCATTATGTGAGTCATACCGAGAAGATGACTCCAGTACATTTGTACCCTTGGAAATCGGGTGCTGCCCATAAACAAATGAATTCCGATAAGATTTTTTAATTCCTTAGAGTTAGTTGGGCGAAATGAATTACTTTTTTGTAACGCATATATGTTAGTTTTCTCAGCCATAAGTTCAAACAAATCGTCTGTAAAATATTTTTTAAAGTAAAAAAAGGGCGTTTTGATATCATCATCCCCTGATTCACTGATTCTGGAAAATTCATAGGGTATTTCACATTTAACAAATTCTGGACGACGTCTCCATTGAATTTGACCCTTTTTCGTTAAGTGTATATTAGAATTGGCCGCCGTGGTATGATCGAATATTTCATTTTCTACTCCGTCATCTAACCATTCTTCATTGTCATCTGCTAGTATAGTGTCACAAGGTAAAGCCGTTCCACAAGGTTCGTCAATATTACGGTAGCTCCAAATTCCTCGCCCTGTTCGGTTTCAATTCGACTTTTCTTAGGTTTTGTTAATTTTGGCACTTGATCTTGTTCATCGTCTGAATTAAAAAAGTTTGTTGGTTGGATTTCCTCATTGTCAGAATCTGAAACATCGCTTTCCATGAAAAGGGCCAAAACTTCTTGTTCTGAAACTTTTTTCGCGACATTTTCTATAATTTTTATTATAAAATTATTATATTATAATTTTTAAAATTCACATAAATCGTTTATCTTCACTTTAAAATTATGTCTAAAACCGTTTTTAATTTAAAAATTAACTGAAAATATTAAAATAAAATATAAAATGTCACAAAATCAGAAACAACTTTCACAAAGTTTACGCCGATTTGTACATTGTAGTGGACAAAATAGAATATGTACATTGTAGTGTACAAATGACTTAACGTAAATTGTACTTAAGTGGGAACTATAGATAGAATAAAAAAAATAAAAAAAATAACGTAAGAGAGCGAGAGATAGGATTTAAATGTATACGACCATACTCAGAATAACAAAAATAAAAAGTTTAAGAGAAATTGCGTTTTAATTTTGCTGTCACGTAAAAAGAATAGCAGAGCGAAAATTTTCGTGCAAGAATAAAAAACTTAACAATTACAACAACAAAACTCAAACAAATTTTTGTGCATTACAAGTAATATGCATTTTTATTATTTTATGTATGGGAATTTGGAATAATTGGTGTATTTTATGTTTCCTATTTATAAAATATCCATGTACACATATACTAATATGAATATAAAATCAAAAATAATTTTCACTACACTGTATAATTGTGTTTTTTTAAAGCAGACCTAAAAAAATAATTTATCGAATTGCGGTAATTTAAACCGCATATAAATAATTTTTGTAATTTTAAACACATATATTTGTTGAGATATAATTCGTTTATACTCAAAACTATTGTAATTTCACTCAATATTTTAGCAAATACATTGAAAAAATATTACATGAAATATAAGAATGAACTTAATATTTTAAGTAATCTATAGCCGAAAAGTCAAACTGGAATAATATTTTTTTGTCTTCGTTTCTTACGTTTTTCTGTTATTTTTTTTATTCTATCTATAGTTGGCCCTTTATAAATGTACAGTTTTGATTTTGTATTTTTATAATATTTATTAATTATTACATCACTTTTATAGTGTATTTATAGTAAACCGTATTTAGTTAATAGTTTTCACATTGATTTTTAGAAATTTATCTGTTTCTTATCGCAAAAATCTAATTTTTTTTTGTAGCGTTGTTCTGTCACCGATTAAACTTGAAATAAACTAACGAAAACGGAATAGTTTGAGAAAAAGACGCACATTTAAACGACAGTGTTACCACCAATCGGTATAACATAGATCAACAAAACAGTGTTTGCTAAAAAAAATCAGAGAAAACGCAGACAGAAAATTTTAAGGAGGCATGAAACACATGTACATTATAATGTACACCAGTAGGGAAAGGGTTAAGGCAACTCTAAATATTTAGTGTTTACATATGAATTAATCACCCATTGAGATAGCGATTTTTTATAAATACACTAAAAATTATTAAACGAATCAAAATTTAATCATGCATTCTGATTACACTAATCATGGGAGATGAATATGATTACATGTATCATAATAATAATAAGCTCCGTTTTCACTGATTGACATAATTAAATAAATAGTTCAGCATTGCATTATTTTATCTATTTATCGATGATTTTGATACCGAAAAAATCCAACATTTATAAAATTTCGTAAAAGGGCCCTAATTTATTTATAACTATAGTCGGGTATTTAGGAAGCAAGAACTTTATTAAATTATTGGAGCCTATTTTATTGTAAAATATTATTACTTTAAAGAAACAGCTTCATCTGATGTTCGATAAGAACTAGAAGAAACTCGCGTTTATAGTTGACAAATTTGAATTTACTTTGATTTTCCTGTTACTGCATTTACTATCGGTCTATTTTTTAATTCAACCACAGCAAGCAGGCTTACCCCGGGTAGTGTACAACGAGCAAAGGTTGTACTGGGTAAAATTATCCGGTGTGCATAGAGAAATAAATTAATTTTAATTTTATACACTCTTCGTACACTGACATTAATTTCAGAGTAAAATTTGAAGAACCGAGTATGCACTGTGTGAGCATAGTTCACAAATAAAAACGCAGTGTACCGAGTAAAATTACCCAGATTGAATACAAAAATACGAAGTATTTTTTGACAGTGCACTGCCTGCTCGGAATGAATTAAAAACTAGACGCTATATGTGCATATACACACTAGCGTAACTTTGAATCCGGTAACTTCTTCGTTTGTTTCCCCTTTACCAATAAAGCCGATTTTTTGTGTCGCGTAATAAATCTAATACCCTGGGTGAACTATATTTCAATGAACCGGTGTGAAGTTTTTGGACATTTTTAAATTTTTGGACACTTTTATAATTTGGACAACAATTTACGCGAGTGTCCGATTTTAGACAGATATTTGCACACGTGTACATTTCTAAAAAATGTAAATACAAAAAAAAAATTTTGTTTATAAAAAAGAACAAATTTTTGTATTGCATAAACTTTTGAGAAATTACTTTAATCATGAGGAATATTACTTTAATCATGAGGTATATGGAATTTTTGTATGAAACAAAGTCGTTGTAGCTTATAGTAAATTACACAAATCTCAGAGATTATCTCCCATAGTGGCTATGTAGGTTTGAAAGGGCATACATCATGGAATTAAAATCAACTAATGAAATTTCGAAATGAGTTGTTGGGCTCTCGTATATAATTTTTTTCCTTCATCAAAAAGTTATAAAACAACACATGTATCATATTTTATTATAAAAATTACAAGGAATGTTATGTCAACAGGACGTAAACTGAAATACTCACAAATAAAATGTATTACATTAATTTTCATTAGCCCTTTTCAGACCTGACATAAACCTAGCCTTCTAAAAAAATATTTTGAATGATTTTTATGTTGTTTGGGCTCCATTTAAGACAATTATTTAGGAAAAATTTAACCTAGAATTGAGCATGTACATTAAAATGTACAAATCTGGTGAAAGGTTGTAAGCCGCACCATAATAAATGAATTATTGTAGTAGTTAATAAAAAAATAGTTTATATATTTTTATTGCTTTCATTCGTTCCTAGTGTTCAGTCCGACCAAAATGATAAAAAATATCATGATATTTTTTGTCATAAAACGCACTCATTTATTACAAAAAAAAACAAAAAAATTTTCGATTCTGGCTGTCAAAATTTATGTACATTTTATTTCTAATGTTATTGCGCTATGATTTTACATGGACAGGAACAACATTTTGTTCAACTTTAATGTTATATTTTTGTATTAAACAATAATACATTAAAAACAATGTAGTTGAAATCAGTGTCTTTAATAAACTCAACAACAAATATTGTTTGTGTATGATTTGTGTGTGTAGTTTCTTTTCTGTGTTTTTGTTCAATCTTCAATGTCCATTTCATTTCCTCTGATGGCGGCCGCATGAAATGTGTCTCGACTCTCGAGCTGAGGCAACATAACTAAAAATGAGTGATATAATGCAAATTGTTGTTGTAAATTATTGTTGTAATGCAAATGTTGTGTACCGCCTTTTTGAGATCACACATTTTTAAGTTTTAACTTTGTTGGCTTGGCTCGAGAGTCGAGAGACATTTCATGCGGCCGCCTTGAATGATTTATTAGGTGCGACGTTGTGTGGTTAAAATTATTCGTGTAGTCACATGATGATTTTCTTTACACATATAAATGCCATCTAAAAATAATTTGTGAAAGTTTTTAGAGCAATCAGTTATCTGCAAAGCTCTGTCGTAAATTATAATTGAATGAATGTTTAAATGAGTGAATTACTATGATGTGTACTCCCCGGGTTTGTTTTATTTGCGTTAAGATGTGAAGTATTAAACTGTTGTGAAATATACTTAGGAATTAGTAAATAGTAAATTGTTGTTATGACAGCGTCAACAATGTTTTGACGTGCAGAATCAATTTATAATTATTTTTTCGATTTGATTGTTCACTCGGGTTTGACATAAAATTATACGGAGTGAAGTTAGGGTCACAAAAAATAACATGATAATTTTTATCATTGTGATCGGACTGAACACGCCAATTATAATTAAATACAAAGCTTTTGCACGACAAATAATAAAATTAATTATCAAAAAATAAAAATATTTATAAATCACAAAATTAATTCAATAAAATCAATTAAAAATATCTGTTGATATTTCTAGACTGAAATGCAAGTTATGCATAAGTGTATGTTACACTTATTGCAATATAAATGGGTTCGACCTTTACAACCAACGAATTTGCATCGTGGCGCTTCCTTCTTCTTATCCACCTACGGCAAATGGGCCGTGTTATCGTACTGAATATCCTGTACTGGACGAACCTCGAATCTAGTTCGGATATACTGGGCTCTGGATGTTGTATACTATTTTCTAGAGCAGGGTGCCCTCCTTTTCAGCTTTGTTCTAAATAGTACGCAGCTTCCAATCTAAACTCGAACAAATTTTTAAGTTCCTTTTGAAGATAACCTTGCTTTAACATATTTTTTCTATATTCCTTCCAACTTGCAGAAATTGCAAAATCTAACAAATGGGCTATAACTCGTAAGTTCCACTTTTTTGATTTAGTAAAAGTCCGATGATACGATAAAGATTGGTCAAATACATCTACTCCACCCATACCTTTGTTATATAAATGTATTATTTCTGGTTGTGAAATATATCGCTTTTGCGCGTTATCCCATCTTAAAGCCAAACATAAATCACCCTTTCCCACAAAGTTGGATGCAATATAAATAGGCTTGTTATCCAACCATTTTAACAAAACGACCGCGATCAGAGGTGGCTAACTTCTTCAAAGGAACCTCATGGAAGTCTCTTAAATTCTTTATCTTCCATAAAAGGAGGATTTTCCCTGTACGAGCATCATTGATTCCTTTTTTTTTAAGGAGTTCCAAAAGAGTGAAGGTAGAAAAAGTAGTTTGTGGCCTGATTTTTTTCATATTTTTTACTAAATAAAGAACAACCTCAGCTCAAAAGCCAAATTTCTTCTTGTTGTAATCAGATAACTCAGAATATGAGTTCTTATATAGGATAAAATCGTATGGTTAACCCCTACTTCCGAACAACACAAATAGTTTTATACCAAAAGTACTGCTTAGCACTTAGTCTTCCCTTGAATGGGATGCTCATCAATGCTTAAATTTTCTTCAATTGGTAGTTGTAAGCATCGATCATGAACCGCGTTTAATATTGGCCGCGTCTAAAAAAATAGTTAATATAATGAATATACATTTTGTAAATAAATTTCAAACACAAGCTTTACAAATATATCCTTGTTATCTTGAGGGATCTCCATATTATTTACATAATGGAAATTTTAGCGCAGTTGATAAAAACGGCCCCGGAACATCGCACTGGTTATGTGGTTCATGCCAAGAAGAGTACTCCAATACATCTTGATCTCGGAAATCTTGTACTTCCAATGAATAAATGTATTCCAAAAAGCTGTTTTATTTCTTTTATATCAGTTTGACGAAATGAAATTCCCTTTTGCATTCGTATATATTAGTATTTTTGGCTATCAATTCGAAAACATGGGTGTCATCATTTCTGTGGTGTCATCACACACATCTGTTGTATCGGCTTCAAATGAGATTTCTAATTTTCGATATTCCGGACGCCGTCGCCATTTTAATTGATTTTTGTCGGTTAAATTAATATTGAAGTCGCCTCTAGACTGATCGAAAATTTCTTTATCAATATCCCGTACTAATATAAATTCGGTTGTGTGCCAGAAAAGAAGCATTAGCAGAGTTTTTACTTTTGTTTACTAATTAAATAGTATGATTTTGCATATGTCAATATAAGTATGTATGTATGTAACTGAATGTTTTAATAATTTTATTATTACCCATCCAGAAAAATTTCAGTCACAACACATACCAAACTTACCCAGATTTTGCCAAATTAAATTTGTTACTTCAAATTTAGTTAAGCTTAGTAGTAAGCAAAACACAAACACTTCAATACTAAAAAACGTTGCAACGAATGAATCTTTATATATAGTAAACAGGCCTAACGGGACTTTTTATATAGTAAATAGGCCTAACGGGACTTTCGAAAACAAATTTTACACAAATTGTGCTCGAATTTTCTACAGTGTTTTGCGTGGCGTTATAAAAGACAACGGCAACACCTGGGTTAAATTATAGAAAACTTCTGATACGATTATTATAACCTTTGTTACGGTTTGTACATTATAATGAACAAATCCAATATTGTACATTTTAATGTACAAATGCATAAATCAAGATTGTACATTATTATCTACATGCTTTTAATTTGCAATTTTCTACTCTTTTAATTAATTTGATAATTATATATAATTTTTTAAATTAAAGTATTTTTTCCACATATTCGGTATCATTTTTGTCATTATTTTCCATAGTGTTGACATGGTTTTAATATTTGTAATATTGCCTACAAGGATCAGTATAATATAGAATTGTAAGAATTAGTATTTTGAAAGATAATTTAATTTAAATTGTGCGATATAAAATCAAGTTATTTAATCAGTAACAAGTTCTTAAAAATAACCGAATAGTTTAAAATAAAATCATACATATTTCCATAAAATTACCCAATAATATTTGCGTTATCTTTCACTAAGTATTAATGGTAAATGTACTTAATAAAATATTGGAGATTTTATAGTAACAAATTTTTTTGTATTTACATTTTTTAGAAATGTACACGTGTGCAAATATCTGCCTAAAATCGGACACTCGCGTAAATTTTTGTACAAATTATAAAAGTGTTCAAAAATTTAAAAATGTCCTAAAACTTCACACCGGTTCATTGAAATATAGTTCACCCAGGCTATTAGATTTATTACGCGACACAAAAACCGGCGTTATTGGTAAAGGGGAAACAAACGAAGAAGTTACCGGATTCAAAGTTACGCGTGGATTAGTTAAGGGGAGTTAAGTGTGGATATGCACATTGCACATATAGTAAATGCAGTAACAGGAAAATCAAACTAAATTCAAATTTGTCAACTATAAACGCGAGTTTCTTCTAATTCTTATCGAACATCAGCTTTAATAAAAATAATTATCTGAAGCTGTTTCTTTAACGTAATAATATTTTACAATAAAATAGGCTCCAATAATTTAATAAAGTTCTTGCTTCCTAAATACCCGACTATAGTTATAAATTAGGGCCCTTTTACGAAATTTTATAGATGTTGGAGTTTTTCGCCTAAGAATAATTTTATAAAACAAAAATGTCTAGTTTTTGATCATTGGTTGCATACCAACAAAAAAAAATTATGTTTTGATTATATTTAAAACAATGAAGGCTGCCGCATGAACATTTTCTCGTGCTAGACAAAGTTAAAATGTGTGATCTCAAAACGGCGCTACAACAAAAATTTCATTACTACAACAATAATTTACAACAACACTTTGCATTATATACACACATTTGTAAATTTGTCTAGCTCGAGACAATTTTCATGCGCCAGCCTTGATAACAAGTCTTATTTACAATAATTTCTTTTTAATGGAATCTCTCATATCATAAAATATTTTTACAGCTCATTCATTAGGTACATAGGTAACATAAACAAAACATAATTTTGTTTTAAAAGGAGACACATTTTATCAATGGTAAAAACCTTTGATAAAATTCAATGTTGATCTTGCTTCTTGCTTACGTCACATGTACATACTTTAACATGTGCATTCAGCATGTGAAAATCGTCGAAAACAAAGATCGTCTCGTCGTGTTTGTATCCTACTTTTCCTCACATTAAAATTAAATCATTGATAAAATGAAAAACTTCTTTAAATCAATGATATTAAATTGTATTATAAATAATATAGAGTAACCTAGCTATGTTCGATTATTTTAAATATGTATCTGCCTGTTTAGACGATGAGTATTTCAACAATCGACGATTAGAAGACGATGCAATTGCCGCACAATAAGCCAATTATCAGGAATGATCAATAAACCACTACACGACCCTTTGGTTTCTTTATCTTTAGCTTTATTTTTTATACCACCGCGTTCTTAGTGTGTTATCAATTAACAATGTAGTGCACAGTTTCAAAGAGTGATATGAACAACAATCTGAATTTTTGCAAGATGACAACTATTTCTCCATGATTACAAGCATAAAAAATATTGTAGGTATTCAATTACCATCGCATGAAGTTAGTCTACATTATGGTTTCTCATCTTGCAACATTCATTACAAAAAACAGATTAGATCACCTAACAACTATACTATACTAACACCCCAATTGTCGAAGTCGTCTCACTTCAAGTGACGTGACTACAGTCGTGTCACGTCGTGCCAAAATTGGTATTGTTGAAGTCATTTTAAACGACACGCATACTACAATAGAAATATCGGGCAGCACTAATAATTTCCTCAAATTTGACAAGCCATTCGACGTCAAAAATCAAAATATTTACGAATATTTTATTGTAAAAACCACGTAAATTGAAAATAGGTAACTAAAATCTAATTATTTAATTATTAAATTAATTTCCAGAAACCATACAGTAATTTATAATGAAGGCAAAATATCCATGATGTTTTCCATCGTAATTAGAAATTCCAAATTTTCAACAAAACCTTTCGATTATTGAATGATAAATTTATTTTATATATTTACTAAAACAGTAAAATATTTGCAAAATGAATATAAATTGTATTACAAAAAAATCATAAATGTGTTTCATTAATGAACGTCGCATAAAATATTCTTGTCACTTGAAAAAATTAGGTGACTGTTGTCGTATCATGCGACTAGAGTCGTAGCAGACGACTTCGATAATAGCAAAAATGAAGCGACGTGACTATAGTCGTCTAAAATGACGTGAGACGACTTCTACAATTGGGGTGTAAATGACAGAAGTGAATGACAATACGATTGTTGTCAAAAATATTAAATATGTTACTATTTTTGTAGGTAAGTAATTTGTGTTAGCTCAAATTATACAATATAATGTTAATTAACTTAATTTACATAATTTCAGGTGATGAATATGGAGTTATATGCTTGTATCCATAGTGTCCGAGATGAATTAGCCGGTACACATCAGCGGAAAGCTAAGTATTATTATTATATAGAATGAATCGAAATTAACACGTATGACGTCTCTTTTGTTGTAGCATGACTCGAACTTCTCGGATAGGATGGATTCCCGCATATATATATTAATAAATATAACAAAATGATAATGTGTGCTGTTTGTTATTTGTGTTTGGTGTGCGTCTCGGACATCCTCCGCCTCGTTGAATCAGGTGATTCAACCTTAATTATTGGACGCGACAAATTAAGATCATCGTTATTTCGTTGTTGTTGTGGAATGTCAAGGTACCACCCGCTGTTGATTTATCCTCCCGTGATGTTGTATCGTAGATTTCGGTTGGTTCACCTGGATTATGAGATACCTTGTTCAATGATGATGGTAATGTATGTTATGGTAAGTATCATTCTCAAAATGTAGATTCGATTTAATGTGGTTTGCCTCGAATGATGATGATCTCGGTTACACACATCAACGGATTAACATAGTAGATGAGTAGTGGAGGTTACTGTATTGGCAATGGACATAATTTATGGATAACTCGTTGAATTTCACCATCCATGGTTTTTAACGTGACAAGTCGTACCTTACCATCTGTGCCAGGATGTAGTTGACTAACCTTGCCCATTCTCCAACAATTAAGTAATGGATTGTCGTCTTTAATTAGGACAATTTGTCCAATTGCCAAGTTTGCTTCGTTCTTTTTCCATTTCCATCTTTGTTGCAAGGTATGCACATATTCCTTGTACCAACGTAGCCACAGTATTTGTAACTTCTTTTGGACTGCTTGCCAATGTGACATCCGATTATATGGTATGGTGCTAATTTCGAGTGTTGGTAGTGCAACCCATCGTGTTCCCAATAGGAAATGTGCTGGCGTTAGTACGTCTTGGACTTCGGGACCACTGCTATACAACGGTCGGTTGTTTAGCATTGCTTCGATTTGAACTAACAATGTCTGTAGTTCTTCCATAGATAAAATTTTATTACCGGTGACTTTTTGTAAATGCGTTTTTATGGACTTAACTCCGGCCTCCCAAAGCCCACCAAAATGTGGTGCATATGCTGGTATGAAATGCCATTTTAATTGATGTTTTTTAAGGACCGAGAACTCCAATCTGTCCGCATTTTTGATCACAAATTGATTTAGCTCGTCAAATTTTCGCTTTGCACCGCGAAAGTTTGACCCATTATCTGAATATACGTCGGTTACAGGGCCTCGTCTTGCCACAAATCGATCAAACGCGCCAATAAACGCTTCGGTTGTTAGATCGGTAACGATCTCAATGTGTAACGCCTTGGTACACATACAGACGAATACACAGCCATACGATTTTCGACTTTTTTGTCCACGCCCATGAATTAAGTAGGTTTGTAGTGGTCCAAAGAAATCTAAGCCGGTTCGCTGAAACGGCTTTACGAGCTCAATCCTTTCACGAGGTAATACACCCATTTTTTGTTGGATAAGGTTTGGCTTCTGCTTAATACATGGCACACATTGTCGTAGGATTCCCTGTATAGTTTTTCTGACTCCAATTATCCAATACCTCTGACGCATGGTATGCAACAAGAACGATGGACCCAATGAAAGTTATTAACGTGTGTTTCGACGATTAGCTTTCTAACAATTGGATCGTGTGACGGTAGAATAATTGGATGTCTCTGGTCCATAGTTATTGGTGCATTTTCAATTCGGCCTCCAACCCTTATTATTCCAACCTCACCAATGATTGGATCGAGCGTTGTTAATTGACTTCCATTGCGGATAGGTCTATCGGACGTTAGTCTCTGAATCTCAACGTTAAAATGTTTATTCTGCATCACCTTGATTACCCTTTCGGTAGTTTCACACATCTCTTTCTTGGTAAGCAACCCTTGGATCTTAGTTGCTGGTTTTTTTGTCCAAATGTTGATCGCGCGGCAAACATATGCAAACACCATTATAAATTTGTTGAAACTCGAATAACATTCTTGTAGTTCGTAGATGAATTTTTCCCACAAGTTTTGCTGACACGTCATGGTAACGATCTGTTTTTGCCTTTCAACCGATTCAAATTTATGTTTCTTGTCGATTTTTGGCCAATTTTCTTGCGATGACAATAAAAAATCTGGACCATGCCACCACAATCGATGTTGTTGTAATTCGCCTGGTGCTAAACCCCGAGTGGCACAATCTGCTGCATTGCTGGCGGATGAAACATGAAACCAACGCTCCCGCGGTAGCAGTTTAAGGATTTTGCTGGTACGATTAGCCACATATACCTTCCATCTTTGTAGGACGTCTGACAGCCAATCAAGTACTATGCGAGAATCTGTCCATGCATACATTCGATCCTCTGGAACGTCTAGAATACGACCTACGTGCCGCATTAATTCAGCTACCAATAAGGCTCCACATAATTCTAATTTTGGTAATGACACGGTATGCACTGGTGCCACCTTCGTTTTGCCAGTGATTAATCGACACTCTCTGATTCCATTAGCATTGGTCACCACATATACGGCAGCAGCATACGCCTTCTCGCTGGCATCTGAAAAACCATGCAGCAAGCTGTTCTCGTTGAATTGCCCTAGCCATCGTGGTATTGCAATTGATTGTAATTGGACAACTTCCTCGCGTAACCTTGACCATCTTTTACGTGTTTCTCGTGGCATTGGTTCATCCCATGGTAATTTTAACAACCAGAGCTCCTGAAACATCATCTTGACCCTTACGGTGAAAGGAGATAACAGGCCAAGTGGATCGAAGATTCGGCTAAATTCTGATAATACTCTGCGTTTAGTGAAAGTTGGTGTTGCATCTAGATTAATTTGGTAATAAAAATGGTCAGCCTTCGGTCTCCACTTCAACCCCAATATTTGTGTGTTACATTCAGATTGCTTGAAACTAATGGATGTCTCAGACCGGACTTTCTCATTTTATTTAGTTAATAATTCTGTTGAATTGGAGCTCCATTTCCTTAGATTCATCCCGGCCTGGTTTAGGAGTTTCACAATCTCGCCACAAATTCGCATAGCCTCCTCCACACTATCCGCACCACTCAATAAATCATCTACATACATATTTTCCTTTATAGCTCGTGCTGCCTCTGGTTACATTGATTCATTTTCATCGGCAATTAACTGAAGCGTACGAGTAGCTAAATACGGTGATGGCGCCATACCATACGTGATGGTGTTGAGTTCGTAAATATCGATGGAATGTGCTTCGGTCTCTCGCCATAGTATTCGTTGGTATTTACGGTCACTAGGATGGATCCATATCTGGCGATACATCTTCTCGATGTCCGCTCCGAATACGATGCTGTGTTTCCGGAATTTTACCAGGATATGATATAATGTATTTTGTACGGTTGGTCCAACCATCAATGTGTTGTTTAATGCTACTCCCGATGATGTTCGAGCCGACGCATCGAAGACAACCCTTAGTTTGGTTGTGGTACTGGTTTCCTTTATTACGCCGTGGTGCGGAAGATAAACCGCGAATTCAGAACCCCGATTCTTGATTACTGACATGTGTTAGAGGTCTATGTATTCCTTCATGAAGGACTGGTATAACTGATGAAACTGTGGATCTCTCTTGAATTTCCGCTCCATCGCGAGAAGCCGAGTTTTGGCAATTGAATAGGACTCTCCTAATGGTCCATGTGCTTCAACGAATGGTAATTTGACGATATATCGACCGTCACCATCTCTAGTATAACTAGATAGGTAGTGTTGTTCACAAGGGTTATACTCGATAGTGTTCCCGTCTTTGCTGTCTGGGAATATCTCTTCGGTTTCCCAGAATCTTGAAAGTGCCTTTTCTATATTGTCTTCGATCGTGATTGACATGACAGATGCCACTTGACTTTGACTGGCGGTTCCTGTCACAATCCAGCCTAACTTGCTGTTCTGAGCAATGATTTTATTATTCTTGCGTAGTTGTCCTTCTAATAACAATGACCAGAAGTGGTCAACCCCAATTAATATATCCACTCTTGCGCTATTGGTTGGACTCGGATCTGCTAGCATTTCACCCTTTAGCTTATCGAAAGATTCATGATTGAATGCTAGTGGAGATCTAATATTAGTAATGGTTGGTGCTATGAACGCTTGAATGGACAGCACAAATTCCGAGGCAAAATGTGGTCTTAATTGGAAATGCGTACTGCCTCGAGTTTGACCCATTCGTTGACCACCCAAACCCATTACTGTCATGTTTGCTTCCTTTCGACTTAAGCCTAACCTCTGGACACAGTGTTCCGATATAAACGATGACTCCGCCCCAGAGTCCAATAGCGCTCGGCATAATTGCCACTGTCCAGTACGATCCTGTATTTTTATCAATGCAGTAGGTAACACTGACATGGTTAATGATGTTTCGGCACAGCTCATTGACATTACTAACTGTGATGATGCATTCGGCACTTCTACGGTAGCAGGTTTCACCGGTACTTCGGTGCTTCGGTCGGTTTTATCTTCATCACGTTGATTATGAGTTGTTGTATGGTTGGTTGCTGTTCGTCCAGCGGTGTTCTGGAACGTTGACGAATTCTGGTCTATCTGGTGAATAAGCGAATGATGTCGACGTCGGCAAATTTGACAACTTCGTCGTGATCGGTATTCTCGTACTGTATGATCAGCACCCAAGCAATTGAAACATCGATTTGAAGACTTGATAACGTCTATGCGTTTCGGAATTTCCATTTTTTGAAAAAGTTGGCACTGATACATTTGATGGTTATTGGTGTTACATAGAGGACAGCTAGTTGACACCGTCAGCAACGATTTAATATTTTGTGGTTTGGCCCCAGTATTAATCCTTGGTGCCCTTGCCTGCTCTTCTGGTTTAGATTGGTATTCTAAGGCATCCGCTCGGTTTGTGATGAATTTTAGAAAAGCTTCGAGAGACGGGTAATCTTCTTCGACTGAATGTTGCATCCATAATGTCCTCGTAGTGTCATCGATCTTTGTGACGAGAATATACAGTAGCCACACGTCACGCTCCTTGGCTTCATTTCCTAAACCGTGCAAAGCTCGTACCACTTCGTCTGAGATATCATACATATTTCTTAAACTATGAGCACTTGGTTTCGCAATACTTGGCTGCTCTAAAAACATTTGTATAAATTTATTCACAACGTGGCGTTTGCGGTCGTATCGCTCCTTCAATTTATTTAAAGCCAGCATATAGTTTGCTTCGGTAATATCCATGTGGCGGATTAATCGTGCTGGTTCTTCTCCAAGCGAATTCACCAAGAATTGGAATTTTTGCACGGGGTGTAGATTGGCGCTATTGTGAATGGTTGTGGTGAATAACTGGTAAAACGTTTGCCATTCGGTGTATTGTCCATTAAATTTAGGCACCCTTAGTCCAGGGAGTTTCACTTCTGGTGCTACCATTCGAATACCGCTTTCATTCAACTGTGTATCTATTACCCCAATGGTAATACTCGTGTTTCTTTCCCATTCACTTAGTCCAGCTATTAACTCGTCGTATATCTGCTCGATGGAATCGTATTGCGACTGATCTTGAGCGTTAAGTGCGAATATTTTTTCTTCCACCTCGATGAATTCTTGTAATAGCTGCTCGGTATGTTTTAATCGAACTCGGATATCATCTATCTTTTCTGTGGTTGTAGATAAATTAGCAACGTATGCTCTTAACTTGGTAAAACTGCCCTTGATGCTCGATCGTTTGCGCGTTAGAACATCTAATGGTTGCGCCATGATCACAGATTATCACTACACTGTCCTCACAACACGTGTCTGGTTAAGAAAATTCTCAAAATGGCGGTGGATCCGGCTCGAAGGACCAATTTCTAAACTCGAGCGAATATATAAGTGGACTGTATAATTTTAGCTTGGCTCGACGATTAGAAGACGATGCAATTGCCGCACAATAAGCCAATTATCAGGAATGATCAATAAACCACTACACGACCCTTTGGTTTATTTATCTTTAACTTTATTTTTTATACCACCGCGTTCTTAGTGTGTTATCAATTAACAATGTAGTGCACAGTTTCAAAGAGTGATATGAACAACAATCTGAATTTTTGCAAGATGACAACTATTTCTCCATGATTACAAGCATAAAAAATATTGTAGGTATTCAATTACCATCGCATGAAGTTAGTCTACATTATGGTTTCTCATCTTGCAACATTCATTACAAAAAACAGATTAAATCACCTAATAACTATACTATACTAAATGACAGAAGTGAATGACAATACGATTGTTGTCAAAAATATTAAATATGTTACTATTTTTGTAGGTAAGTAATTTGTGTTAGCTCAAATTATACAATATAATGTTAATTAACTTAATTTACATAATTTCAGGCGATGAATATGGAGTTATATGCTTGTATCCATAGTGTCCGAGAAGAATTAGCCGGTACACATCATCGGAAAGCTAAGTATTATTATTATATAGAATGAATCGAAATTAACACGTATGACGTCTCTTTTGTTGTAGCATGACTCGAACTTCTCGGATAGGATGGATTCCCGCATATATATATTAATAAATATAACAAAATGATAATGTGTGCTGTTTGTTATTTGTGTTTGGTGTGCGTCTCGGACAATAATTCAACATTTGCGTTCACACGGTAAAACGTAGTTGATGTTATTTACTTATGTATGTGTAAAATTATTTTCATTTCATATTGAATTTCTTCGGAGAAGCATCGTAAAAGCGGTTGTCAATTTATTCGTATATTTTTTTAGTTGTGTTATGCAATAATTTTTTTTTTGTGAAATTTACATTAACGATAATTTTTAAACAAACTGTTGTTAAAAAAATAAATAATAAAAATTATTTTAATTTTTAAAACAAACTGTTGTTAAAAAAATAAATAATAATAATAATTATTCTAATTTTTAAAACAAATTGACAGCTACTTATTAGCTATTTTGATTAATATTTTTACACAATGCATAGCAATGCTTTACAATAATTTATAATTATAGTTTATAAAATTTGTTATTATATTTTTTATAAAAAATAAATTGATATTTAGGAATTAATTATGTTATACAAAAAAAAAATAAAAATAATTTTTTTGGTGAAAACAAAACTCAACTAAATATTTATTTTTTATGTTCGGTAGATGCTTTTATGTTTTGCGAACGAAAGACAAATTGAAAATAAAACCAGTTTTCAGAAAAAAAAAAATTGGACCGAAATTTTTTTTATAGCTTTTCTGTTTGTGTTAGTAAATTACAATTCGTTCAACACCTAAAATTCGAGTTGAAAAAGTACGCAAAAAGAAATTTTAGATTATAGGCAAGGGGGAAAGGAACGAAGAAATTTGTGTTGAATTCAACTCTCGTGTAAATAGGCGGTATGTACATTTCTTTATAAAATGTAATCTAAACACTTGTTTCGAAAAACAATTTATCCCTGCATACTTTTTAAATGATATTGTATGCCCTTCTTCAGGAAAAAATATTACAGCTGATTCGTTGAATAATACGAATGTATTTTTGTATATATCTTTATGACGAATATACTCGACATTATGCGAACTATTTTCGTTCGTTCTGACGAGTATACTCGACATAAACAAAAGAGATAATATATTTTTTGTTTTCGTGAGATAGATATACATTAAAATTTCCTGTATTGAAGTGGGACGACCTGATTTATTCATGTTGAAATGAACTGTGCGAAATTAGAATGAGAAAACAGCTGTTTTGCTTTCGCAAAGCCGATTAGCTTTAATGTTAGAGGCCAATTTTGGTTTCAGCAATATTTGTTTATGAATTTCCAGTAACGAATATATTAGTTCATCATAGTTGGCGAATTTATCAGTAGTAATTAAAGTAGAGTTGGCTTTTACATAAAACTAAAAAAAAAAGATTTTCATAAAACCGATTCAGATTACAATTACTACTGCCAAAAAAGCCCACTATGATGAACAATTATTTTCCATTACTGGAAATTCAAAACAAATATTGCTGAAAGCACAATTGGCCTCTAACATTAAAGCTAATCGGCTTTGCGAAAGCAAAACAGCTATTATATTACTTATTGATGTTTCAGCGGTTACTATTGTACTTAATAAACACATTTTTATTAATCACTTGTTTTTTGTTTCGCAGAATATTTTGAATATTTTTCAAAAAGTTTAAAAAATCACTCGATCGATTTCGACTTGTTAGGTCATCATCAGGAGTATCTACTGATTTGTATTAGTAAAAATTTTGTTATATAGTAGAAAAAAGCAAAATATAAATAAAAATAAAAGAAGGAGGGGAAAAAATATAAGCAATAAAAATTAATCTAGTAATAAAAATTCAAGGTATATTATTGCGTACGTGAGAATAGAAAAGGGCGGGGCCAAGTGCCTACGGCAAATAGCGTAAAAAGTATTAAGTTGGCAGATTTGGCCACCCTCGCCGTAATTTATCGTCGTTTGTTGGTAAGAATTTGTTATAATAATAATCAAATATGGTTTAATAGTAGTTGTAAAAAATTAAAATTGCTTCCTAACTATACTAACATTAAATGCAATAGTAAATCTTTGGAGAGAAGAAGAGCTATCAATCTAGCGCGTTGTAGCTGGAGGGTTAACGAGCTGCGTAAAGGGTATGCTACCAGGAACAACTTATATCTTTATCTTAAAGTTGTTCACACTGAGTTAGCAATTCGTTTGCACTCTGTTGAGTTTGATTGACTGGACAAAAAAGTTCGTGCAGAGGTAGCTGAAATTTCACACATTCAATATGTGAAACAAAAAGCTAAACTGGATGTGTTGCGAGATAAGGCTTATCCATTTAACCGTAGCGGTAATAGTGGTTTGTCTGATTTCCAATTTCATCTACGTTTTAAGAACTTGTCCTCAGTCGTTTTCCGTGATACAGAGGTGCAAATGCTTAGCAACGGAGTGAATTTTGCCCCTACGCCAAACAAAATCGACCTTCGATCATTCGAAAATCTGGCTGTAGATGCCGAAACAGCCTTATCTGGCCAGATAACCCAAATAAAATCAGTGTGTGCGTTACAAATAAAGAAAGGTATTGATAACTCTTCTACTCCACCATTCTCTTCTTCTGCTGCTTCTAATAATACTAACTTCAAAGTGATTGGTGCGATAAAGAAAAAACTACGTGACCATGACCTTATAGCGTGTAAAGCGGATAAAGGCAATACAATTACCGTGCTCACAAAAGTCGATTACTGCAATAAAATTTCTGATTTTATTACAGAAAGTAAAGCAATAGATCTTGGCAGAGATCCAACTAAGTCTTTTAAGACTTCGGTTAGTAAGTGTATCAACCAATGCCAGAAGTTATTTGATGGAACTGGTTGGAAGTACTCTGTCATCAATCCATCTGCCCCGATCCTTTATGGTTTACCAAAAATCCATAAGGAAGGCATTCCGATTAGGCCAATAGTAGCGTATTGCAATGCTCCTGCCTACAAGCTATGTAAGGGTTTCATAAATTTTTTCAATTGTCATACTAATTTCTTTTCGGCTTACTCGGTAGAATTGATTAACAAAATTCAAGACGTCGACATTCCGTTACATTCAAAACTAGTTTCATTTGACGTTGCCAGTCTTTTCACTTCTATTCCAATTAATACTTTGTCCCAAATAGTGTGTAATTGCTTAGATAGGGATGTTGCAGATGAGAGCTTACGTCGTGAACTGAAGTTAGTTTTTGAGACTTGTATTAAATAAAATTATTTCTGTTTTGATAATAAATATTTCAAATTTGCTGATGGTCTACCCATGGGCTCCCCTCTGTCACCTTTGTTGGCTGAAATTTTCATGAATTTCTTCAAACAAATGATCATATCAAATAACAATCCTTATTTTCGTCATATAATCTTTTGGTATAGATATGTTGATGACATATTATGTCTATGGAATGGAACTGATAGACTGTTAGACTCTTTCCTTACTTGGTTAAATTCTCAATATTTCACCATTGATTTTACGTTAGAAAAAGAAGAAAATAAATGTATTAATTTTCTAGATATAACAATAACCAGGATTAATTCTACTTTAGACTTCAAAATTTATCGGAAACCCACGTATACAGACGCTGTTATCCCTAGTTCTTCAAACCATCCCCATAATATTAAAATGTCAGCTTTCCACTCACTCATAGATAGACTAATAAACATCTCTCTCTCTCTCTCTCTGGCACTATATCCCATCAAGGGATTTGGCCGCCTCAAATGAGGTTTCATAATCATATTTTCATTTCGGATAATGAGTGATTAATTCATTGATCCTAAACCAGCCGTGAAAATTTTTCCTTGTCACCATCGGGAATCGATTACCGGGGCTAATAAACATCCCTCTGTCAAATTCAAATTATAACACTGAGCTTAACATAATTCTTCAAATAGCAACGAATAACGGATATGCAACTAGGACTATATTAAAGTTATTGAATAAAAAGCTAAAGCGTAAAACTCTAACGGGTATTTATCCACCGGATAGTCGAACGCGGGAAAATTGGCGTCGCTTAGAGTATATAGGAAAAACGAGCCAACGGATTAGCAACATCGTGTCCAATTATACCAATATTAGTTTTGCTTTTAATAATAATAACACAATAAAGAAAATGATTTTTAACAATAAACCTAGAGTTGATCGCCTTTCCAAGTCTGGCGTTTATAGGATTAATTGCAATGATTGTAGTTTCTCCTATATTGGTCAGACTGGGTGCAATTTTGGAGTTAGAGCTAAAGAACATTTATCTGGTTGCAATCAATCAACTTTCTATAACCATTTAACTTCAGAAAATCATACAGCTAGCTTGAACAATTTAGACATATTACATATACAACCCAAAGGCAGACGTTTAGATACCTTAGAATCTTACGAAATTCGAAAATCAATATTTCTTAACCAAAATATCCTTAACGAACAGAGAGAAATCCGGTTCTCACCAATTACAGACCCCGCCCTTTTCTATTCTCACGTACGCAATAATATACCTTGAATTTTGTTACTCAACCTATGACTCATCGCCTACCTGCGCGATCCGTAGATTAATTTTTATTGCTTATTTTTTTTTTTGTTTTTTCCCCTCTTTCTTTTATTTTTATTTATATTTTGCTTTTTTCTACTATATAACAAAATTTTTACTAATACAAATCAGTAGATACTCCTGATGATGACCTAACAAGTCGAAATCGATCGAGTGATTTTTTACACTTTTTGAAAAATATTCAAAATATTCTGCGAAACAAAAAACAAGTGATTAATAAAAATGTGTTTATTAAGTATAAGTGTGTTTCGCCAAGTGCCTACGGCAAATAGCGTAAAAAGTATGGTTACTATTGTTATACTGTTCGAAAATTATTACCAACATACTTTTTATACATACGATTAGTACAAAACTTACTTCTCTGGATATAAGTACTTTGTGGTGCAGGTGTAAACTAACGGTGCCATCATGTTTTCCATAAACTCTGATACAAATTTATTCCAGAAAAGGCCCAATTATAGTTCAATAAATACTCATCAATTTTTACTCTGTAACTTTTAAGTTGTAGTATTTTCCCGCGATTCCATTATATTTTTCGAATAGTTCTGGCCCTAATCTATACCTCTGTGCATCGGGACATGCGATTCTAACAAGGCTCTCGTGGTCATATTTGGCCCAATTGTAGCTCAATAAATACTCATCAATCTTTACTCTGTTACTTTTTAGTTTTAGTATTGGCCCGCGATGCCATTACATTTTTCGAATAGTTCTGGTCCTAATCTATACCTGTGCGTCGGATCATGCGGTTCTAACAAGGCTCTCGTGGTAATATATGGCCCAATTATAGCTCAATAAATACTCATCAATTTTTACTCTGTAACTTTTAAGTTTTAGTATTGGCCCGCAATGCCATTACATTTTTCGAATAGTTCTGGTCTAATCTATACCTGTTCATTGGGGCACGCGATTCTAACAAGGCTCTCGAGGTCATATATGGTCCAATTATAGCTCAATAAATACTCAACAATTTTTACTCTGTAACTTTTTAGTTTTAGTATTGGCCTGCGATGCCATTATATTTTTCAAATAGTTCTGATCCTAATCTATACCTGTGCATCGGGACATGCGATTCTTTCAAGGCTCTCGTGATCATATATGGCCCAATTATAGCTCAATAAATACTCATTAATTTTGACTCTGTAACTTTTAAGTTTTAGTATTGGCCCGCTATGTCATTATATTTTTCGAACAGTTCTGGTCCTAATCTATACCTGTGCATCGGGGCATGCGATTCTAACAAGGCTCTCGTGGCCATATATGGCCCAATTACAGCTCAATAAATACTCATCAATTTTTACTCTGTAACTTTTATGTTTAAGTATTGGGCAACGATGCCATTATATTTTTCGAATATTTCTGGCCCTAATATATAGACCTGTGCGTCGGGTCATGCGGTTCCAATAAATACTCATCAATCTTTACTCAGTCAAGTTACAATCAGTTATGTAAACCAAAGGAAAATTTATGTTCAAATCAAATTCTCGATGTCGTTACAAATGGAAAAGTATTTCTAGCGGCTGTTAGAGAAATGATTAGCTAAAACTCAAATCCTATTTCGTCTATCTTGCTCAATATATTCATATTTCTCGCTCAATATATTGTTTTACCCAAGTATTTTTACTTTCAATTTTTCTGGCGATATTCGTACTTAAGTACTAAACTTAGTCTAGTATTTTTCTAAGTTTGAGTTGCAATTTATTAAAATAAAACGTATGAAGCGTGTCGCGAAAATCCGAAACTGGACGAAACTCATTATAAACATTTTATTGCATGTGTATACGTATTGAGAAATATTTGGCGGTAACAATTGTGCTTGTGTTTGTTTAAACGGCAATTTCAAATTTTGGTTGTAAAATTAAATATTTTTAAAGAAATATTTTTGTTTTTGTAATATAAAATGATTTATTAAATTCATTATTTTAATTCATTATTGATTACTTTGGACATACATATATATACATTTCGATTAAATTATTCAGTTTTTTAATTTCTAATATTTACTGTTTAATTTTGTTTCGGAAAACTTTTTCTCCCTGCTTAATTATGAATATTCTAAAATGTATATACATACATATTTTTTAAATGATCTTTATTTGCCCTTCTTCTGGAAAATGAAATTACAGTTGATACAATTGTAATTTTTTTTATCTTTATGACGAATATACTCGACATTCGTATCGTTGTGACGTAAACAGGTAAAGAGTTAAAAATCCCATTTCATCCGTTTTCCATTACTCATATGAAATATACGAAAAATTAAATAATACGAATACACTACATCTACACATGAAAAACATAAAAAATATACATGTTGCATTATTTCTTGTACTCCTTCATTCATTCACGATCAAGTAAAACAAAAGCTATATTTACATTTCTATAATTCTGATTTTAAACAACTTTATTTTTATTTGCATGTATGTATGTGTTTGTATTTATTGTAAATTTTGTGTAATATGGTTCTTCGCTGTTTATTTTGTATTCCACAAAACATTAAAATCGAAATGTGCGCATGCTCGATCATTTTGAATGTACGTGTATATGTATCCTGATTTGCTATGTGTACATATCGTCACCCAGTATTTAAGTGTTTTAAATGTATGCAAAATGCGTGCATTTAAATGCATGCATTTAAAACACAATACTGGGGTAACGACATTCTATTCTTTATATTGATGCGGCTACGCAGAATCTACTTAAATATAAGTCGTGCTAACTCCACACATATGAAATAAACAATAACTAAGTAAAGATGTATTGTAAATGTTTTTTCCATAGTAATTTTTTTTAAATAACTAAGTATAAATGTGTTGGTGCAGAAACAAAAAAATGAACAAAAAAAAAATCAAATTAACGTTGCATTGTTAGTGTAACCAACACACTCTTTGTTAGTTTTTTTTAAATAGGTATCTGTCAATGAGAAGAGTAAGCAGGACTTATATTAAAGTAGATTTTGGGCTACGTATTGCAATGCAATACAACTGCAATAGCTTTAAAAAATGTATTCGAATTTTTCTGTTTATTTTCTACACACACATATGTATGTCAAATATACATGTTTCGATTTTTTGTGTGTGTTGTTTTGATTTTAGAAAATTGAGAAAAAAGGAAAGAACTATATTGAAGTATATATGTACGTCCTATTTCCGTCCGATAGCCGCAAAATTAACTCCAAATATTTCGATTTGAAATTTCATATGACAATTTATTGTACTAAGATTATCACTCTTATGTATTTTCTTTATGGTTTAGATATATAAAATTTAAAAAACATGTGATCATGAAAAGAAAGAGGATCTATTTTCGATGTATGTATGTATGTACGTATCTACACTGATTATGGTTTGGTGTGCTCAAAGATGATCAATTTACATAGATAGAAACCTGCGTACATGCATTTTTCATACAAATCAGCATACTCACCCACATTCTATTAAGAAAATCATGCTAAGAAAAAATTTGTAAAATAAAAATGTTTTTATTCTCTTTGTTATCTGTTCTCTCTCTTCATATTTTTTTTATTATCGTGGCGATCGATACCGATGATCATGTTCATGTTGTTGGTTTGTTATTTATTTAGTAGACAAAATATGGAAGAAGGAAGACGAAGAAATATATAAAATAATAAATTTTTATATTTACTTTTTAGATGAATGAATGGTTTGAAACTTTTTGTTTTTCGTGTGAATCAGCCATGCTACACTATAATTTGGTTTTCTGGATTCAAACTATTGCGCAATAGATTTTATTTTTTAATTTTAAACCCTTATTTTAAATTAAATCATTAAATTTTTTTGTCTTGTTTTATTCTGTTCTCTCGAAAATAAAATTTAAACAAAAATCTACATCTAAAAATTGTCCGTAAATTTTTTTATTTTCATTTCAATTTTATTCATTTCGGATTCACGGTCAAAATTTTTACGTCGCAGCTGCGTAATAAAATTTTTGTCCGTGAATCCGAAATGAAAATAAAAAAATTTAAGGACATTTTTTAGATGTAGATTTTTGTTTAAATTTTATTTTCGAGAGAAGAGAATAAAACAAGACAAAAAAATTTAATGATTTAATTTAAAATAAGGGTTTAAAATTAAAAATTAAAATCTATTGCGCAATAGTTTGAATCCAGAAACCAAAATTGTGTGTAGCATAGCTGAATGTATGTAATGGAATACAGGTACATTTTTCATACACTATTTTGGCTTTGTCGTTCAAATATTATGATAAGGAGAACAACGATCTAAAGCTATTTTTGATTGTTAAACTTCCTAATTACGAGTACGCTCTAGTATTTACCCATTTTGTTTGGTGTTTTGAATTTTATTGGTTGTATGATTTCGAATTCAATTAGGACATAAGGGACATGTACATAATAAATGAAATAATTAGACTGAATGATTTTACTGCAAACAGATTTTGTTGATTATAAGATTGCAGATAAGGATATTATCGGACGAATGAAATGAAAAACGTGATAACATAGATCAAATTAGCTTGATTGTTTAACAAATTTAGATCAAATTTTCTTTCGGAATTGTTGTCGTAATAAAAAATGTGTGTTTATTTGAATATTGTTTAATTGTGAAATAAGGCCACAATAACTTGGATATTTTTGTTAGCAAATTTAGGTGAAATTTAATTTGACTTATTAAAACGGAATTTTAAAATAAATTTTCCATAAAGTTATGGAGTATCATCATAATAAATCGACTACCCAAATTGTCCGGACCTCCAAACTTTTATAAATATATTATAAATCGATTATATAAATTTATTATATAATTGATCGTTATGGGATTACGATTATCGAATGATTGGATATGGGATATGTATTTATTAGAGAATTACGGTTATATACCCCTTTTTCAACCAAAAAAAATGTCTTCATTAAAGTCCAAACCACACAAATGTGTGACTTCAAAATCATAGTATGTAATGGAGTTTTTGATAAAAAATTTCACTTGTGTTGAAGTACAACCAACACAATTGTGTGTATTGTTATAGTGTTTTTTTCGAACGAAAATAAGTTTGAAAGGAATACACAAATATGTAAGTTGGTTCAAAACACATACAATAATAAATTTTTGACATGGTACTTCATGCCGTACCCACACAATTGTGTTAGTAAAACACAAAAGGGATAATTGCAGGTTGAATTGCTTTTTTGAAATTGGCGAGGTGAAATAAAAATCGGCGTGCAATTGGTGTGCTGTAAATTAACTTTGGTTGCAATTTTATGATAAGACATAGTGAAATGGAACTGGACAATTTGTTATTTCTAACAACTCTTACGAAATTCAACATATTTTATATAAATTAAACTTTAAAGAATTAATTTTAAATTTTACATGAAGGTGAAAATATTGAGTGAATCTTGAACTTTAATGTAACGATATTTAGAATACATATTTATTTTTATAAATTCATGTTAATACCAAAAACGGTATTATTTATTGCACTATTTCTATTATATATTGTAAAAACATAATCAATTATTTAAAAAAAATTTATTGGCATTTTTCCTTGGTGTTATTTTTTTTATTTGCCCATTTGGTTCCTGAGAATTACAAGAATCATATGATCTACCATTTTTAAATGATGCTCGTAGCATTTGTTATTCTGATTTAAAAAAATAAGTTAGAATTGCACCTCCTTCAATCAATTCGAGAAATTTTTTTATAATTCAATTTTAATTATTATTGAAGTGTGGTGTTTTACTAAACACCTCATAAAAAATTAATGTAAAGTGTTTTGCGAGTTGAAAAAATTCCTCTGTTGGAGGATTTTGTTTTCCAAAATCTGAATTCGCTGTATAATTTTTGTAGTAAATAAAATATACAGTATTTTGTTGTCATCTTTTCATTAGATTTAAATAATAACCCTTGACAATCATTACAATGTTCATATTTATTAATTCTATGGAATATGTAACCCATAAAATATTTTAGTGACGCATCGTCGTTACACTTGTCGCCATATGCAAATTAGTTTTCCAAAACTATGTTCTCTAGGCATTGAATATCATCTAATTCATCTGGGAAATTGTGGTTGTTGATTCCTCTCATTGCGCCCAATTTAAGTAAATTGTCGTTATCTATCGGATCGTTGTGGTGGAGATCTTCAACGACCATTAATAATCCGTCTTCATCATCAATACAATTAGATAAGTTTGTATTTTTTAATAGTTCTATACACGATATTTGTGCAAAAATTCTGCTTAATTCTAGGAATGACGGATTTCTACAAAAGCCTCCTCTTCCTCTGGTAACTGCGAAAATATTTTCTAAGGCGGTCCTGATCTAATCTTTTCGTCAAAATATATGTTACCTAAGAATAATCTTTAAAAAGTTCATCGGTCAAATTTAAAATTCCATTTAATGTCATTATCAACCCGTCAACACAAAAATCTTTGATTTTTTATTAAATTGATTTTTTTTAATATTTTGCGTTTTCTTAAATATTTAAATAAAGGGCATTGTTTTGCCTTAGAGGCTGTTTGTTTGGGTTTCTCGGAAGAAGGTCGGAACTGTTTAGATTATCCCAGAGCTTATTCAATTTTTCTACAAAATTTGCGGTTCGTATTACAAACGGTTTTGCTTGTTCGGACAATTTATTCAAAGAATAATTTGTTTGTATTGCTGCCGCTACAGTGTTGCCAAAAATTTGGACAGCAGTGCTAACCATCATTTTTTGCATGTTTGTTGGGTTAATGTGTTTCTCCTGCTTTTTTGGGCAGAGCTTGGTGACTATGACGTTCCATTTCATACAACTCTTTTATAACCTGCTAACTTCCGGTGTCATCTGGTGTTATTATATCGGCTACAATTAAATTATTCCGGATTGACTTAAATAATACCATCATAAAATGCCAACACATTTTTACCTTCGACATTGAAAGAAGGTTTATTAGATGGTACTTTAAAAGATTTGTATGCCTTCAGGTTGTTTCATCCTTGATCGCATATTGTGGCTCTTACATCAAAACCCATTTTGCGAGCCGTTTCAATATTTTTTGTAATTAACTCGACTAAATCTGTTCCAGATATCCCATTCTCGGGAGCATAATATGATATAGGATATTTGTATTTGGCAAATATTTCTCGAACCATGAACGTCCGGACATGAGTGGCAACATTCTAATTCATATTTTTTAGCGTTTCTATCGTTTGAAAATCAAAAATTGTTAAGTTATTCGGAGGAGAACCCTTGGCGTGCGAGTATGTTCTAATATTTTTGTAGCAATCGTGCTTGTTAGAATCATTAATACTTGTTTCTGTAGTTTCATTTTCTGGCCGATTTTCATGGTTATCGCTATTTAGTAACGATTCGGCGGAAGAAGTTCTAGGTGAAGGCAAACATAGGTCAGAAAAAGCATTTTTTTAATCTACCTTTACCTTTAGATTCAGACCTGAAATGCACTTCAATATAATCATTTATTAAATTTGGTTATAAAACCAGCTCCATTTGGTTTGAACTTATTAATTTAAAACAAAAAATCATAGATTATATTTCCTGCCATCAAATTAGATTTTTCATTTCATATGACCCGAAGTTCATTTTAGTTGTTAATAAAATGTTCTTTTTGAATTAAGTACGATTAACTATTAGTGACTTTTCATCAAATACTTTATTTTCATGTTGAATTAAAAAAAAGGATTATTTATCAGTTTATGGTATAATGTGTGTTTGTTACACATATGATCCTTCATTCATTTGTAGAAATATAGATTCCATAAAAGTTCAACATTTCTAAAGAACATACAATACATAACACATATTTATTTATTTGTTATGTGTAAACATGTTCAATCCCAATAATCTATTGTTTTACAAAAACCCGATAAATCCGGTTTTTCACAAAAATCCTGTTCCCAAATGAATTGGAAAAAATAATTTTTACTATCCTTATCAGTCTGTAGTAAATTGTAACGGTGAGTGGAACTAAAATATACTACGAAGCATCTCCGTTCATTTGAAAATGAATAGTGATTTAGACGAGCATTTATACACAACTGATGTTGACGATAGTGATCCTTCAGAAGTTGATGACAATATGTCAGAGTTTATTACTGACGAAGAATTTTATGACGATGAATCAAATAGTCATACATCTGAAGTACCAGTAAATGAGGACCTTGTGTTATCCCAAAATGACGATACTAATTAGAAAACAATTCCTCTAAATCATCAAAGTCGAGTTTCAAGCGCCAATGTATACATTGCATACCGTCTGACACCTGGTTTTATATTTATTATAATAAATATAAAACCAGGTGTCAGAAGGTATGCAACTTGCAGAATCACGGACATAAAAACAAGTTTTTTTATACATTTGAGTGAAATATACTGTCTTAAATAATAGAAATGACAAACAAAGGAGTTTCTGAATTACAAGCCGAATTGAAACCAATATCTACACGGGAATTTTTAACAAACATCAGTACATGGCTGGTGTGTATAGCTCACGTAACGAATCAACTCAAAGCTTGTAGAATTCTTCACTTGGTCGCCCTATATTCAAACTACTGTGTTTAAAAGAATTTCATGCTTTATCACGAGTTGTAAGATTTGACGACAAAGATGCCAGAACTAAACTGTGCCAAAGGAACAAACTTGCGCCTATTGAGGAAAAATCGAATAAATGGGTTGAAATTTTGCCAGATCACTATAACCACAAGGTAAATCTTACGGTAGATGAGCAGCTGGTGCCATTTCGCGGGCGTTGTCCTTTCCAATAATATATTCCAAGCAAGGCTGCTAAATACGACATAACAATATGGGGATTGTGTAACTCAAAAAATGCTTATGTCTGCAATTTACAAGTTTATACTAGGAAAGCATCGGGAGCTTTACCAGAAAAAAATCTAGCTTTTAGAGTGGTTTTGGACCAGTGGACTAACTAGAGAGTATAATATAACATGTGATAATTTTACTTACGTTGTATCTATTAGCACAAATATTGCAAAAGAATAAATTTTACGGATAACAAAAAAGAAGTTTATTCTTCAAAATTTTTCTTCAAAGAAAATGTAGCCATTGCATCTTATATACCTAAAAAACAAGTCGGTGATGTTAACGAGTATAATCCACAGAGAAGCCGGTGTAAGTTCCAGAGATGACCAGAAGCCAAACATGATCCTGTGTTATAATAACACCTAAGGTGCCGTTGATACCCTAGGGCCTAGATAAGTTAGTCTTTACATATACATGCAGAAGACAAATAAAGTGATGGCCGATGACTTTGTTTTACAACATGCGTGATATCTCTACTTATAATGGATTCGTGGTTTGCGGTAAAATACATCTTGAATGGCAGATTGGAAAACTATCAAAGGACGTTTATTTTTAGAGGAGCTGGGAAGAAGTTTAGTAGAGCCATTGATTAGAATACGATTCATACAACAAATGGAGTCAACACTTGTCAAAACCGGAAATATGTAATTTATGCCCATCATCATATGGGCAAGACAAGTACAAGACAAGTATAACATGTAGTCATGCGCAAAATATTTATACAAGCCGCTTGTGTCATTTTTGCCCAACTTGTGAAAATACAGAGAATTTTTATTTTTAATATTTTAATATATTTTTATTTGCTGTATTCATGATTTAATAAAATAATATTTTTATTTAATTTAATAATTGTTTCATTGTGCAAAATGTTTAAATTGATTCAACAAGATAAAACAAAAGTTCAGGTCAAATTAACCTGAAATACAAAAAGTGTATAAATGATTTGGGGAAAGTAGGAAGGTTAATATTAGTGAACTATTTCCATGTTCCAGAAAATCACTTAAATAAGTGAAATAATCCCACCTAAACCAACCAAGTTGAAATTATTCATTCGTCAAAGTATGCGTAATCAGCATTAAGTTAAGGATCCAATTTCGAGGAGATCCGTTCATAACTGCATATTTTCAAATTGCATTTCTCAAAACGGCATATTTAAAAACTGCATAAGGTACAAAATTGCATTTTTCAAAACTGCATATTTCAAAACGGCATAAAGCTTGAAACGGCATAAGGTACAAAATTGCATTTATCAAAACTGCATATTTCAAAACGGCATAGAGTTAAAACAGCATTTTTCAAAACGGCATTTTTCTAAACGACATATTTCAAAACGACATTTTTCAGAATGGCATTTTTTAAAACTGCATGTTTCAAAACGGCATAGGTACAAAACGGCATTTTACAAAACGGCATTTTCCAAAATAGCATTTTTTAAAACTGCATATTTCAAAACGGCATAGGTACAAAACTGCATTTTTTAAAACGAATTTTTTAAAACTGCTCAAGACAGAATGAAATATTTTAATCGATTATGAATCTAGAATTATCTTTTCACTAATTTCTGGAATATGACCAACAGGTACGGTTATTTATTACATGATGAAATTTGCGATGAATGAAATTTTTGAACATTTGTGAACGATTCTTGGATTAAATTCTAGGATAAAGCCAAATGAAAAGGACCTTGACTATTTCTTAGTCAATTAAGATTAAATTTCACATGTTTCTAGGGTATGGTTGAATTTACAATAAAATTGATGAAATGAAATTGATTATGACAAATTCTTCCTACATGTGTTATATAAGTAGTTTAGTAATATATAGGTATGTTATAAGAAAGGTATTTACCTTCATGGAAATTAGAAATTATTTGAAGATTTAATATGCATATAATATTCTCCTTCACCTAAATTTTTCTTCCTATGTCGTTTCGAAAAATGAAATTTTGAAAAATGCCGTTTTGCAAAATGTCTTTTTGAAAAAATTCGTTTTAAGAAATGCCGTTTTGAAAAATGCCGTTTTGTACCTATGTCGTTTTGAAACATGCAATTATGAAAAATGCCGTTTTAAAAAATGCCATTTTGTAAAATGTCTTTTTAAAAAATGCATTTTAGAAAAATACCGTTTTGAAAAATGCCGTTTAGAAAAATGCCGTTTTGTACCTATGTCCTTTCGTACCTTATGCTATTTTGTAATATGCAGTTTTGAAAAATGCAATTTTATACCTTTTGCTGTTTTGTACCTTATGCAGTTTTGAAATATGCAGTTTTCAGAAATATCGTGTTTAAAAATGTCATTTTAAAATATGCAATTTCGACCTGGACCCATTTCGAGGTATCAAATTTTCATTACATAAATCAATCATCTGTTCAACCGCTAAGAACTATTAAAAATTTAATTAATTTGCCCATATTTCAGTTCATAATTAAGTCACAAAGTACTTATATCCAAAGAAGTAAGTTTTGTATTAATCGTATGTATAAAAAATATTTTGGTAATAATTTTCGAACAGTATAACAACAGTAACCACTGAAAGATCCGATAAGTAATACAAATGTTTTCTCATTCTAATTTTGCACGGTTTATTTCAACATGAATAAATCAGGCCGTCCCACTTCAATACAGGAAATTTTAATGTATATCTATCTCACGAAAACAAAAAATTGTTATCTCTTTTGTTTATATCGAGTATTTCGTCAGAACGAACGAAAATATGTAGTTCGCATAATGTCGAGTATATTCGTCATAAAGATATATACAAAAATACATTCGTATTATTCAACGAATCAGCTGTAATGTTTTTTCCACAAAGTACTTATATCCAGAGTTGTAAGTTTTGTACTAATCGTATGTATAAAAAATATTTTGGTAATAATTTTCGAACAGTATAACAATAGTAACCGCTGAAAGATCCGATAAGTAATATAATGTTTTCTCATTCTAATTTCGTACAGTTTATTTCAACATGAATAAATCAGGCCGTCCCACTTCAATACAGGAAATTTTAATGTATATCTATCTCACGAAAACAAAAAATATATTATCTCTTTTGTTTATATCGAGTATCTCGTCAAAATGAACGAAAATAGTTCGCATAATGTCGAGTATATTCGTCATAAAGATATACAAAAATACATTCGTATTATTCAACGAATCAGCTGTAATGTTTTTTCCTGAAGAAGGGTTTTTTCCTGAAGAAGGGCATAAAATATCATTTAAAAAGTATGCAGGGATAAATAGTTTTTTGAAACAAATGTGTTTAGATTACATTTTATAAATAAATGTACATACATATTTAAAATAATCGAACATAGTTGGTACCTCTATTTTATTTATAATACAATTTAATATCATTGATTTAAAGAAGTTTTTCATTTTATCAATGATTTAATTTTAATGTGAGGAAAAGTAGGATACGAACACGACGAGACGATCTTTGTTTTCGACGATTTGCACATGCTGAATGCACATGTTAAAGTATGTACATGTGACGTAAGCAAGAAGCAAGATCAACATTGAATTTTTCAATGGTTTCTACTTTTCGTAAAATATTTTTTTTTTTTGGGTGTCCTTTTAAAACAAAATTATGTTTTATGATATGAGAGATTCCATTAAAAAGAAATTATTGTAAATAAGACTTGTTATCAAGGCTGCCGCATGAAAATTGTCTCGAGCTAGACAAAGTTACAAATATGTGTATATAATGCAAAGTGTTGTTGTAAATTATTGTTGTAGTAATGGAATTTTTGTTGTACCGCCGTTTTGAGATCACACATTTTTAACTTTGTCTAGCTCGAGAAAATGTTCATGCGGCAGCCTTCATTGTTTTAAATTCAATCAAACCTATTTTTTTCAGTTATATGCAACATATTGGTATTCATATTTTGTTAATCCGCGAATGTTGATAGTAGAGATAATAAATATGTATATTATAATTTTTTAATTTTAAAACTGAGAAATTTTATCTTGTCCTTACGAGTGTTTATATTGATTGATTGATGATTGATTGATTGATAAGAATGTACGGCCAAGACTAAGCAGGGATCCCGGATACGCCGGGCCTACCGTACACCCCTTTTACATATAACAATAAGTAGGGATAGGTAAGGTTGTTAGATATGATAGACTTGACCCGGTTACAGACACCTAAGTAGTCAATAGTTAGTAAATTGTTAGGCACAAGACAGCACAATTATTTTTGGTTTTATGGTATAAAAGATCAGCAATCAGCATCCTGAAAAAAATTTAATAATTATTTAAGTACCCATATATGGTAGATTCTCTGCAATAAAACTATTTTATTATGAGTTGAACTTTGATAAACTAAATAGTGCAATTATCAATAAAAAAAATTAAACTGGTTCCCCAAAAACATATTAAATCATGTAAAATTAATCCAATCCAGAAATCACCTAGGTAAGGGCAATAAAGAATAAAATATATTAATATTCATTTAGAAAGTTTTATTAAGATAACCACATGTAATCAGAATATATTTATACTTAAATTTAACTCAAGCAATAATTATAATATTTACACAAAATATATATATATATATATATATATATATATATATATATATATATATATATATATATATATATATATATATATATATATATATATATATATATATATATATATATATATATATATATATATATATATATATATATATATATATATATATATATATATATATATATATATATATATATATATATATATATATATATATATATATATATATATATATATATATATATATATATATATATATATATATATATATATATATATATATATATATATATATATATATATATATATATATATATATATATATATATATATATATATATATATATATATATATATATATATATATATATATATATATATATATATATATATATATATATATATATATATATATATATATATATATATATATATATATATATATATATATATATATATATATATATATATATATATATATATATATATATATATATATATATATATATATATATATATATATATATATATATATATATATATATATATATATATATATATATATATATATATATATATATATATATATATATATATATATATATATATATATATATATATATATATATATATATATATATATATATATATATATATATATATATATATATATATATATATATATATATATATATATACACACTCGAAAAAGTCTCCGTACAGTAAGTAATTATGTATTCATATTGAAGAAAATCTAAAAATACCGTTACTTTTTCAAATTTTTCTATTTTATTATTATCCATTAGAATGTTATCAACTATTTTTTATACATCTAAATGGTTGTAAAACAAAAACAAAAATAATAACGGAACAAAATATAAAATTCGATTAAAATTTCATCAGAAAAAATCTCCGTACAGTTTTTAAATAGGGAATCCACCTAGTTTAATAAAGTAAAAACGCAATAATTTTTTACTATAGTAGAGTAATAAAATCTGTGAATAGTTTTGCTATACCTTTGCGAGTTAATAGTAACAATTATTGTGAGTGCTTTATATTACTTATAACAATGTCATCGGCTAAAAAAGAAATAAGCATTGGCGAGCGTAAAATTATAATAAAATTGCGGAAAGAAGGCAAAAGTTATGGAGAAATTGCCGAACTGGTTGGAAGACAGCGTTCATCAATCCAATATGTAGTACAAAGTTTTAATAAAAGTGGTATTTTAGAATCAAAGCCACGTTCTGGCCGGCCGTCAAAGATAACTGAACGAGAAACTCGTTTTATAATAAACTGCATTAAAAAAACACCACAAGTGACAGCTTTTAAAATTGCACAGACCATTAAGGAACAGTTTGGTAAAGAGATTTGCGAAGATACGATAAGAAGAATCATCAAAAAACTTGGGTTTCGTAGTCGTGTTGCAAGGAAAAAACCATTCATTACCAAAATAAATAGAAAGAAGCGTCTTAATTTTGCAAAAGAGCACATAAATAAACCACAGTCGTTTTGGAACAACGTTATATTCTCGGATGAGAGTAAATTCTGCATTTTTGGAATTAAAGGCCGTAAACTCATTTGGAGAAAACCGTGTACAGCTCTCAGTAAAGAAAATTTATTACCTACAGTTAAGCATGGTGGTGGTGGCGTTATGGTTTGGGGGTGTATGGCAAGCAGTGGAGTCGGAAATCTCGTTTTTATCGATTCAACTATGGATCAATATCAATACCTAAACATTTTGAAGGGCAATTTAAAAGACAGTGCGGTAAAATTGGGCTTAAATAATAGTTTTTGGTTCCAACAAGACAACGACCCTAAGCATACCGCCAAGAACGCTAAATTATGGTTGCTCTATAATGTGTCAAAACAACTTAATTCACCTCCGCAATCACCTGACCTAAATCCCATCGAGCACTTGTGGAGTTTATTGGAAAAAAAAATTCGTAGTCACGTGATAACTTCGAAAGATATTCTGAAAAGGGTACTTCTAGAAGAGTGGAGTAAAATCAGCCCGGAAGAAACGGCAAACTTAGTGAGATCGATGAATAGGAGGTTGAATGAAGTGGTGAAGCAAAAAGGATATCCAACATCTTACTAATCGAATTGTTAAACTAGGTGGATTCCCTATTTAAAAACTGTACGGAGACTTTTTCTGATGAAATTTTAATCGAATTTTATATTTTGTTCCGTTATTATTTTTGTTTTTGTTTTACAACCATTTAGATGTATAAAAAATAGTTGATAACATTCTAATGGATAATAATAAAATAGAAAAATTTGAAAAAGTAACGGTATTTTTAGATTTTCTTCAATATGAATACATAATTACTTACTGTACGGAGACTTTTTCGAGTGTGTGTATATATATATATATATATATATATATATATATATATATATATATATATATATATATATATATATATATATATACAAGGGTGGGCAGTAACGAATTACATGTATTTGAATTACGTAATGAAAATACAAATTACAAATTGTAACTTGTATTTTAAATATTAATAATCCATATATTGTAATTTGTATTTTAATTACTTTTATTTCCAAAAATTGTTATTTATATTTTAATTACATACATTACTTAATTGTAATTTTAAAATAATTTTTTTATACATTTAAATTCAGACCCATCTATATTTTGGTATGAAAATTGAATTGCTAATGAACTATAGGGATTTTTACGGTTTTGTATATTGGTTCATCGGGAAATTGGTTAGTTGTCAAATAACCACAAATAACCTCAAAAAGTTAGTACATATGTATTTATACTAGAATCAGATTAGTGTGTTATTAAACATGTCTCTACCGTTAATTCTAGATGGTACATATTTTAAAATATCAGAAGAGTTAAAAGACAAAGATTTAAGTAGTAATGTTAATGTCAAAGCGATTTGCTTGCTTTGTCCTAAACGAATAGAAATTCGCGGGAGTCTAAAATCCACATCAAATTTTACCACTCATCTGAAGGTATAACTTTATAAAATTGCTTTAAGATCCGTACGTGGATCAAAACTAACCTGAAAATATTTATATTATTTCTAACAAATTTTAGAGAGTCCATCCAGAATCAATCGATTCATTTGAAAAATACAAAAAAGACAACAAAACGCCAGGCAGAAAAATTATGCTAAACAGGCCATCACACGAAAACAATTTAAAACAGACAACATTGGGAAATGAATTTTTTAGAAAGAAACAAAATAGGCAAGAACAATTAAATGAAAATATATTAAGCTACGTTATAAATAGCATGAAGCCTCTTTCAACTGTTGAAGATGTAAATTTTATAAAAATTGTGAAAGGTACATAATTTTAAAATTTTAATTTGATTTTTGTTCAACATAATTTATGTGTTTACTTTTGTTAGATTTGGATGCTGATATAACAATTATGTCGAGAAGAACCTTGAGCCGAAAAATAACCGATAGAGATGAATTTGTTCGATCAAATTTAAAAACAATCATTAAGTGGGTTCCGTTTGTATCAACAACGGCTGATATTTGGTCTACTAAATATAGAAGCTACATGGGTGTAACTGTACACTGGGTAAGGAACAACATGTTTTTTTTTTACTAAATAATGTAAAGTAAAGTAGTCAATTTCAAATTATCAACATTTTATAGATAGAACCAAAAACACTAGTTAGAAAAAGTGCAGTTCTTGCTTGCAAGCGGTTTGTTGGGGTTCATACATACGAAAAAATTGCGGAAATTCTAATTGAAATCACACGAGAATTTGATCTTAACCACCAAAAAATAATGTCAACCGTGACGGACAACGGATCAAATTTTGTTAAGGCGTTTAAAGAGTTTGGCTATAGCTGTGATGATGAAATAGATTCATCGGATATAGTTCAAGTTCACAATGGTAAGATATATCTTTTTAAAATCGAAGTTTAAAATAAACCAGACACGTATTTCCAAATACAAATTTTTTTATGTTTCTGTAGATTTAGACACCGATATTGAAGGTGACCTACCATTACCAGAGCACCATATTATACGACCAGACGCAGAAGAAGTGCACAACGATGATTTGACATATGCATCAAATGTAGTCAAAGATGTTTCGGAGACAACGTTTTTATTACCACTCCATTTACGATGCGCTAGTCACACATTAAGCCTTTTGGCAACGGCGGACTATATTAAAATTTGAAAAGACAAACATACAGCATCAAAAATCCATTTTCCGGCTATTGGAAAGTGCACATTTCTGTGGAATGCTGCGAGACGGCCTAAGACTGCCGAAATTATTAAAAGTACCATAGATACACAATTAATATTTCCAACAGCAACAAGATGGAATTCTTTGTATGATGCAATCCACCATCTTTTAAAACATAAAGAAAAACTAAATATTTTATTTACTAAAATCGGTATTCATTGTACGTTCAAGCAACTAGAACTGGAGTATTTAGAAGAATACTGTTTTATTTTTAAACCAATTGCTTTAGCCTTAGATAGCCTCCAGGGGCAGAATGATTGCTACTATGGACAATTATATCCGACATTATTTTCATTGAAAATAAAATTAGAGAGACTGCAATCTCAAAATGTACTTCGATACTGCAATGGGGTACTACTAGAGCTTATTAAATGTTTGGAACAAAGATTTAAATTATTTTTTGAATTTTCACCTGAAATGAATCATGCTCTTATAGCTACTTGTTTACATCCGCTTTTCAAAATGAGATGGTTGCCAGATATTGATAACCCTACAAAAATTAAAATTCAAAGTATTTGTTTAAATGCAATTGAAAAAAATAAAAGAGATCACTAACTTTTGAATGGGTCGCTTAGTTCTAGTGGAGATCTTGATCAGGAAGACGATGCTGAAAGTTTCTTCGTTTTTGACTCTACCTCAAACCACCAACAAACATTAAATAAATCAAACCTGGAACTGGAACTTATTAAATACCTGGGGGATAAAAATAAATCATTTGAAATTTTAAACAATTACCCAAATATAAAAAGAGCTTTCGCAAAATACAATACGAGCCTATGTTCGTCTGCACCAGTAGAGCGATTATTTTCTCTTGCTGGCTTTATAAATTCACCAGCCAGAGGGTCATTATCAGATGGTGTGTTTGAAAAGTTAGTCTTTTTGAAAGGTAATGAAGAATTTTTTTCTAAATAAATGTAAGCATTAAAATTGTTGTATTGTAGTATAGTAAGAGTACCGTGTATGAAATAAACGTGTATTAAACGTGCAATAAATTTGAATTTAAAAAATCAAAAAAAGTTTTTTTATTGTAAAAATAAGAGAAATTTTGTGTTTTTATTAAAATAATTGTAATTTGTATTTTAATTAAAAATTAAAATTCGATGTAATTGTAACTGTTAATTTAATTACAATGATTAGTCGCTACATTAACTTGTAATTCAATTACTTATCTTGATGTAACTGACCAAGTGTATTTTAATTACACAAGAAGAGTAATTTGCCCACCCTTGTATATATATATATATATATATATATATATATATATATATATATATATATATATATATATATATATATATATATATATATATATATATATATATATATATATATATATATATATATATATATATATATATATATATATCAGTGATTGAAAATAACACTCCAGATATCTCTTTATTTCTCTTTTGCAATTAATATTTTCTAAATATAAATAAAACTCTTTACGTCAAGCGAGATAAAATACAGAAAAGTATTTATCGCTTGAGCGTAATATTTTTATTTAAGGAATAAAACTCTTTAGCAAAAGAGAGATTGAAAAAATAAATATCAATTACTTTTCAAAGCGTAGAAAAATATTTTTAAATTTATCACGCTTTCTGCAAAGCGATTTATAAATTTTTAAAATATAAAAATCTTCGTAAAAAGATTTTTTCGCTGATGGCGTACGATATTTCTCTACAATAACAATTTCATTGAAATTTTGTATTAGGTAGAAAAGGAGATCGTTAAAATAAAAAAAGGGTGTTGTAAGTTGTTGTTGCTACAATCTATTGTTAAAATAGTCTGCTCTTGGTTACATATCGATTTTTCTTGTGATCTAAAAATAGATTTGTTGGATGCGTTTTATAATTTCACTGTACTTCTTGTTTTCTTTTTTTAAGACAAATCAAACAATTTGCTTCTAGGAATGAATTGCAGCTTCAGCGGAGAGACATAAGTAATATAGGCGATAAAAATGCCTATGCATAATACATATATGTGAGCGCTTGAAATGAATTACTGGACCATCTAATGAACTACTGCTTCTACTCTACCTTAGAAATTAGTAACTCCATGACATGAGTAACATGAAATTAGATAAAGCGTTTAAATTTAAACCCTAATGAGATTTATGTTTACAGTACGCTTTCATTTTATTACTAAATCGAAAATTGTTGGCATAACTGAAATATAAAATATCACTAATACGGTATGCCTTAATCGACTACACTAAATGTTGAAGCTCCCTCTAATGTTGAGTACGTGGTCGATAAAAAGGCAATTTACGAATTTCCTTTTCAATGATTTTGAATTAACTTTTCATAATTCTGTTATCGTGCTCCAACTTCGACAGTTATTTATTTACAGATAAATTAATAAAAGTCACAAGTTAAAAATGTTTGGTTAGTGGCAACTGATTTTGTATTTCACGAACTAATTGTATTACTTTGACTTATTGGCCAGATGCTGAGCAGGGTATTTTTTTTATTTTTATTTAATTTAAATTGTACAATCTCATCACATGATAATTTATTACTAAAGATGTTAACGCACTTATTTGAAACTAATACTTGACGCGAGTGTGGGTTTACAAGCAATCAATATTCTGCTCCCAATAATGAATCTTTATTTATTAGATGACTAGCTCATGCGGTTTAATTATTTTAAGGCGTCTCAGTTCTTGTGTTATGTCAAGAAGTGGTATTGCTTCACTGTTGGTATGTTGCAGTAACCTTCTTTCATGTTTGATGTCATATTTCTGGATCACTTCATCAATTCATTTAACGTTAGGTTTTTGTGCAATTCCTCGTTGGTTACGTAGCGGTAAGCATTCATTATTGTCCGTACTAATTTGTTTTGATAACGTTGAATAATTAAACGATTTGATTGTTTAGTACAGCCCCAGAGTTGAATACCATTCGTCCAAATTGGTTTAATTGTCGATTCGTAGATCAGGCGTTTACAGTACAGGCTAAGCTTAGAATGTCTTTTTATTAACCAATACATCTCACGCTGTTTTATTTTCATTTGCTGTGCTTTTTGTCTAAGGTGATATTTCCAGTTCAGTCTTGAACCGATATGTAATCAGAGATATTTAGCAAATTCAGCTTGAGGAATTTGTACTCCATTGAGAAATGTATGGATGTTACTATTTTTATGCTGCAACGTGTATGTTACATGTACTGATTTCAGCTCGTTAAGCTTCATTTTCCAATCTCTGGTCCATTGGCTGCTTTTATCGAGTGCTTGCTGTAAGTATTCTATTGCTCTAAAAGACCAAGCGTCATTGAAGAGTTACCAATCAACTGTCCCTAATTATTTAGATCGGCCCTATAACAATGAAGAAGCTCCTCCTAACATCCAGGAGCATTGGCACGCTATACAAAGAGCCATAAGCAGCGCGGCGCAAAATACCATCGAAAGAAGACCTCCGAGGCCCCGCAATGACTGGTTCGATAGTCAATGCCGTGGGGTCATCGAAAATAAACGAAAGCTTCGTGAAAAATGCTTAGCTCGCAACACTAGAAGCACTCAAGCAGAATATATACGCGCTAGGAAGGCCACGGTTAAATTCCTCCGACAAATGAAACGTGAACATATGAAATCAGGCATTGAAAACATCAGCTTCCAAGCGGAAATAGGAAGCTCAAGGGACTGTTTTGCCAACGCCAGAAATCTCACTAAAGTCTTCCACTCAAAAACTAAAGCCATCAAAGACGGGAATGGAGAGTTGAGAATAAACGTGTTCACTCAGTATGGCAAATCTACTTTCAAAATCTGCTAAATCGGAATGACGACATGACCCCCATTAGAGCAATAGCTCCCCCAGGTGGAGAGGTCTTTGTCGAATATCCCACAGCGGAGGAAGTAGACGCAGCTATTAGTCGATTAAAAATGGAAAGGCACCCGGTCTCGATGGAATCCCCGCTACTCTTGCAACAAGTCTATACGATCTCGTCGCCTGTATTTGGGACCAGGAGGAGCTGCCTGAGAATTGAAAGACGGCGCTTATATATCCGCTGCATAAAAAAGGCGACAGTCTTAAATGTGAAAACTTACAGCGATAGCTCTACTGAACGCTGTTTACAAAGTTTTGGCTTATGTTGTACTTGCGAGACTCATCCCTTTGGTATCATATCCTAAGCTTCCGAATTTGACTCGCTTCGTTTGACCACAGACAAATAGAAACAATATATGAAATGGTAGATTTTGTTTGGTTATATAACGTGTTAAGCAGCCAAATATTCTCCAAATTAATTAAAATTCATATTATTCGAATTTTAACAATTTATTTGTTTTATATCGATATTTCGGGCTAAATGCCCATTTTCAAGATACTAAAATTAATAATAATAAAATATGTGTTACAATTTTTTATATGGTCAGAGTATATAAAGCAACCGACCAAATGGCACAGTGGTTAAAGCTTTGGCATTTGGATCGGGAGGTACCGGGTTCGAATCCCGAAAGGGGCAGGATGCAAAAGTGAAATTTCATAACAGATTACGATCTGGGATGAAATGTAACACATGACCCCCTGTTGGAGTGCAAAACTCATAGACCGACCCATCTTCCATGTCAGTATAGGCTGGCATTGAGCTTGCAATGGGCAGATGGTCTTAAAATCGTCCATATAGCCGTACGTCTTCGATTTGGCAGGTGATACGTAAAGTAAGACGGAAAAAATAAACCGCGAAAGAGCAGGGAGTGCTTCGACCCCAAAATAGATGGCATGACTAAAAAAAAAAAACAACATAAAATTTAAAATTAATAAACTTACAATATAAAATTTTAAATTTTTGTTTAGGTAATTTAAAATACTTATTTAAGTCGGTGACTTTGAGCACGATCGTCATTATATTAAAAATGGTGGTTTTGATAAATAGGGTTTTTTAGTTGTGCGGTAAGATTGTTTGAAACTTGTTTACCACAATTAGACCACCAACCAAAATTTATCAAGAAATATATAGACGACATCATCTTGGCCATCCCTAAAAATCATATCAATAATGTCTTAATAAAACTCCACTCATTCGATAACTACATAAGATTCACAATTGAAGAAGAAAAACAAAACACCATACCGTTTTTAGATATGAACCTGATCCGTTACTATTGTAGTATCAAGACGTGTTGGTTCAAAAAAAAACACCAGCTCTGATCGCATACTAAATTACATTTCGTCCCATCCACCAAACAAGAAATTCAATCTTGCGGTTGCATTTGCTTATAGAGTATTTGCCTTATCAAATTTTGAGTTTCATGAAGATAATAAAATAATCATCTATGAAATCCTCAAAAAAATAATTCTCTTTCTCTCTCTCTGGCACTATATCCCATCAAGGAATTTGGCCGCCTCAAATGAGGTTTCATAATCATTTTTTCATTCCGGATAATGAGTGGTTAATTCATTGATCCTAAACCAGCAATGAAATTTTTCCTTGTAACCACCGGGAATTGAACCCGGGACCTCCGGTCGCTGGAGCAAGCATGCTGACTACTTTGCCACCGGGGGTAATTAAAAAAATAATTACCCGCATAAAATAATTAACAAAGCCATTTACAAAGCCAAACACACGACCAACAATAACACAAACGACAACAATCCTCCCATCACCAACAATATTGAGCATACCAGCCCTTCCTCCACACCATATCG